>CM039607.1:27994648-28594648 GCA_022457205.1 Saccharum spontaneum
AACTTTATACAAAATAAAACAGGAATCAGAGTATAGGTCAACTGATGTTCCAGAAATCGACTATAAACAAGACCAACCGAACTTGCCACGATGCCCATGGCATCAGACAAGTAGCATTCACCATTATCAAGTAAACCGGCTCTCCATGTTGTAAATAAACCCTGTGCCTAATCCAAAATCACAACACTGGCCTCACAAGCCGCCGCTCTGACGGTACATACAGCCCAGGATAAATAGTACAAAACAGGGCACTAATGTACACCTACTGCATGAGGTCCAGCTTGGGCAGCTGCCACATGTCGCTGTGAGTTGTCATTGAATCGACATACAATTGGGAAAGAAAATTGGGGGAGTGAAACAAACAACGGTGATTACAACCATAGCTCAGGTTTCGCTTGGTCGCCTCATGGTTCCCCCGGACCAACCTCAAGCCGCTCCAGCTTGTGAGTTTCTTCTCTGAGTACCTTGTGGCAGACCCTGAGGGGTGATGCTATGTTCAGTCATGAGGCTGTTTAGAAGAAGCTCTTCAGAGTTGAATTTGTTCCACGCCTCCTGTTTTAATTAAGCACGGAGCAGAATTACTCAAGTTAGTTGGATATATCAACTACAGAAACGCAGAATTACCATCCCAGAATTTTCAGTTATTATCTAAGAATCTGGTAAAATGAACATACTTATAACTGGAAAAAACCAAAGAAACAATAACTCCTAACACATATATGTTACCCAACACCCTTTCAACCAATGGATAAGCATATGTAACAGTAAATGGAAATAAATAAACAGTGCACAGAATAAGTTCCAGTAGTCAGCACAGTGCATTAAAATTATACAACGGGTAGGTGCTGTAATTCTAAGACTAAGCAGGCTAACAGGTCATTACTTGGATTAGCATTGATTTGGCTGTAAGGCAGAACAGTACATATCAGGTACTTCCCAGGCACCAGATGGTGGTCCAGGCTGACACAACCACAGTTGCAATAAACATTCTGGTGTGCCACGTGCCACAGATCACATCAAACTATAAAGGCTCAGTACTTTCCATGTATTATCCATTATCCATGCACCAACCCAACTTTGTTTCCATGGACCACACATGTAATAATTGGAAATATTAAGCGAATCTGAACCGTATATGTGAAAAACCCCCGTGTTCAGCAAAACAGATGATACCTGCCTAGCTCATATGTTCTCTTGATGTGAGAAAAAGAGACAACTAGTTTGTAATGTCCTTGAAACCATGGTGCATGGGCCAAGGAAAAAACAGGGATGAAGAATAGTATCATGTTGGTGTGTAAACAGTAAGCTGCAGCAAATGTTTTGAGGGCAATACACACCTTAAGGAGATCAAAAACCTTCTCAGCGATATACTTCTGTTGGAGATTGGCACCCTTTTGCTGCACCTTGTCAGGATGGATACCAATGTTGCTTTTCTATACACTTTTTTAACAGCAGCAGCAGTGATCAAATCAGTGAGGGATACAGGCTGCCATCCACATTCCGGCCAAAGAACCTGTTCAGAAAGAATAAAACAAATTAAAACAGAAAGTCGTCAAACATTTCTTTAACTAATTAAAAATGTCTTAGCCATACTTTTTCAGCGAAGGAACAATGTTTTCCTCTCACAACAAATCAGCAAATATTACTTTTCAGCTTTGTCTTTTCAGCGCAAGCGACCAGGTGTCTTTAAAGCAATGACATCGTGTACAGTTCATGTTTCACGTATTGCCCACAATCGAACAGTTTGTTCGTATGGTATTCGAGAGGCAAACATTACTTCTGTCAATGTTCTATAATATTGCTTGAAACCTGAAGCCGGAAATACTACCAGTGGATCTGAGTGCCTATATATGAGCCTCATAGCCTAACTCAGATTAGAGGCACAATATGGTGATCATGATGCGTCCACAGTAAGAAATGGACGGGATGAAAGCAAATCATATGTTTGAGTAGACAGATAAAGATCTAAATGCCAGTTTCTATTAAACAAGAGTAATGCCCACATAATGAACAGAATTGGTAAAAATGAATGAGAGAAATGCTTCAATCTAGAAGTTTCAACTCACATATTGTAAAGTTGATAGCAATGCACGCAAATTGCCTTCTTTTCCAGCAGCCCAGCGCTTAATCTCAAAGTCCAGTGTTTCCGCAAGCCTCTGGAATTATCAGACAAAACAATTTGAACAAACTCAATGAAGTGAGGAACTAGTCACTAGCAGCCAATAAAGTGCATTTAAAAGGACAAATTATATGTTGATAATGTAGATTTTCAGCATTATGAATTTAAGATGTATTTACGAGTTACAACAGAGTACTTACATGTCGTTCAGCCTGCTCTCTTTGTTGCTGCATGTCACGTTCATTCTTCTCAGCCAAAGCCTTTGCCTGTGAATATAGGAAACTAATAAAAAATAAGCATTGCAATTTCTTTATCCTAATAAATATGCTTAAAACAAAATGTAACCAGGAACATAGAAGCATCCACAACAACATCATCAACAACAAAAACAACAGAGCATTTTAGTCTCAATCAAGTTTGGGTAGGTATCCAGGAACATAGACGTATCCATAGATAATCAGATATTAAATTGTAGTACTAGAAAGCTA
Source organism: Saccharum spontaneum (assembly GCA_022457205.1). Classification (NCBI taxonomy): domain Eukaryota; kingdom Viridiplantae; phylum Streptophyta; class Magnoliopsida; order Poales; family Poaceae; genus Saccharum; species Saccharum spontaneum. The sequence goes on from CM039607.1 coordinate 27,997,256, forward strand.
CATGAGATGGACTATTTTAATTAGTGTTATAGCACATTACCGCTCGTTCACGAGTTCTTTGATGCCGTTCCAACCTAGCACGTCTTCTTTCTTCGCTCTCCCCATCAACTTCTTGAAATTCGTCTGATGATGTAGGAGCTACAATAACAAATAAATCAAACACACAGTTACTTACATGTGTCTACGGACAATGATTCAGTACCATACTTCTCGAACGATCAGTACCTCCTCCAAATATTGCAGACAAGTCATCAGCAATATTTGCTGTTGATGATGCCTTTTTCATTGATGTCGAAGTGGAAGTCCCTCTGTTTTGGTTTTGAGAATCAAACATAGAATCCTAATAATTCCACAATTAGAAAAACAACAGTGAGGAAATTGCAACAAATAAAAAACTGGAATGAAAATTTTGGTGGAGTAATCACCACTGTTGGAGCCCTTTGCTTCGGAGCACTATTAGCTCGGGCACCCATACCAAAGAAGGACTCTAGATCATCTGGTTTGCTCGTTTTTTCTCTTGCAGCTGCAGCTGCCGCCGAAGCAGCCTGTCTTTCCCGAGCCTCAGCAGCAGCCCTTTCCACTGCTGCTCGTTCAGCTCTCTTCCTCGCTTCTTGCTGAGCTCTCTCCACAGCAGCTCTTTCTGCTGCAGCCCTATCCCTGGCTTGACTAGCAGCTTTCTCCTTAGCTTCAGCAGCAGCCCTTTCCTTTGCTTCTGCAGTAGCCCTCTCTGCTCGCTCTTTAGCCTCCACTGCTGCCCTCTCGCGTGCTTCCTGTTGGGCTCTTTGCACAGCAGCACGTTCCGAACGTTGGCGTGCCTCCCTCTCTGCTTTTGCACGAGCTTCAGCAGCTGCTCTTTCCCGTGCCTCCTTTGTAGCCCTGTCCACTGCTTGCCTAGCTCTTTCTCTTTCTCTCTGTCGCTCAAGTTCTCTCTCCTCCTCAAGTCTTCTTTGCTCTCTTTCCTTTTCCTCTTTTTGCCTCATCTCTCTTTCTTGTTCTAGTCTTTCCTTTCTCTCTTTGTCCTCACGATCCTGGGCATACGACCTTGTTACATTATCTTGTTCCTGTTGTTCTCTATTTCTAAGCTTCGCATCACGCTCTCTCTCCCGTACTTCCTTGGCATGTTTGAACTTTGCCTCAGCTTTATCCATGGCCTCTTTCATAGCAGCTGCAGATGCCGCCGCCGCTGTACTTCTCTCAAATTCTTCATCATTAAAAGCATGCACATTATGAGACTTACCCATGGCAAAATCTTCTAGTTCATCTACTGTAGAAACACCAGCCTGATTTGACGAACTTCTTCGATGATCAATGTTTTTCCTAGACCGCCGTAGATGTTCATCATCTTTTCTTTTTGATTTTGATCCATGTTTTTGCTTAACTGCAAGAGGTGGCGGTGGCCTTGAAGGTGGCGGGGCACTAGTTGGCTGTGTGAAGAGGGGAATCTCAGAAGCCGTAAGCCATATCTCATCTTCAGATTCATCAGATCTAGGTGACTGACCATTTATACCATTCCCACTATGTTTCTCTGAGCCAATGTCAACATGGACATCAGAATATCTGGCAGACTGTGACTTAGGAAAGATATTTTCAAAATCCTCTACAGAAGGTTGTTGGGAGTTCCTTTTAGAAAAACTCTGTACAGGATTTGAGTCTTGGGCTCTGCTTGACTCATTCCTATCCTTCGAGCCATTGTCCACCTCTGAGGTAAAAAAACGTTCGGATTTTGGAGCCTGGTTGAAAGTGCTTGAATCCTCAAACAGACTGCTCCCAACGCTAGTACTTTCATGACTTTTCCCTTGATATTTTGCAGCTTTACCGAATTCATCCAAGGGATCTGCAAATGGATGGGCTGAGGATGAAGTTGTTTCAAGAACAACAAAGGGGTCACTTAAGCTAGCTGGTTGCTTAGATGTTGACATGGAAACCTTCTTTTGTTTTGCACCAACAGTATCCCTGAAGTTAATAAATAGACATGTTAATATGTGAACAACTGAACATGTTTAGAAGTGCATGAAATTGCACAAAAGGGCAATCATTGTCGTTAACACAGCAAATTATTATTTTCCCAAACGCACTAGATAACCTTTTAGCCCATAAATTCAAATGAGTAGTTCCTAAGCATGTCTGAGACTCAAATGTCAAAATACATCAATAATAAAACAAACTTAGGCACTATGGAGCACTCGAACCCACTCCAAATAATATTATTGTAATTGGTGACTCTTTTCAAGAAATTATTGATTAAGAAACAAAGAGTTAAATTGTTTAAGAACATATGGGCCACAGATGTCAAGCACAACGCCTCAATTGGATGTGTGACTTAACTAAGATGAAACTAAACAAATTGGAACAGAAACTTCGAAGCAAATTACAACTAAAATACTTCATTACATGAACTGTATATGACAAAACTCATTAATACAGGGAAATATGTCTAGCGGTTTATATGGTCTGATCTTAAATTTTGTACGGGTAGCATGTAAGCAATAGCTTTCCTCAGGAAGGTTGGTAATTGCAATCTTTAAGGAATATTGTACAGGGCTCAGAAGTTTATCATAATTAAATGCAATTAATTCAAAGCAAACTTGACATTCGATAACAATTCTCATCGTAAGCTAACAATGATACCCATAGTGTCTAAACTTACAGATATCTAGCACTCCAGCAACACTGTGCATATTTACCAAGCCTGGAAGCAATATTTAAATCTAGTAATCTACTCACAGTTCAACTTCAGTTTTAAATCCATTAAGAAACATAGTTTTTTTTACATAATCCATCTCAACTGGCACACAAAAAGCACAAACCCATGGAACCAATTCATCAGGGCTCCACCAACAATGACATCAACTACAATCTCAAGTTAATCAAAATTCTGCAAACCTTTTGGCACGCTACCTAAAAAATAGGCAGATCTATCATACACTACAAACACATTGAAACATGGATATCACAAAAGAATGGTACATTCTCAATCAAATTTGTGGATGACCGCATATGTACTAGAATTAACACAAAATACCTAAATTAAACCTAACATACATTATATACCAGTAGAGGTCCAGGAAACCAACACCAACAGCACAAAAGGATTTTCTGAGAAAGTGCATGGACATCGATATGAATAATCCTTTTATTATATGCATTGACTTGGGAAAATGGCGGATATATTTGCAAGCATTACATCACTAAGTTATTTAGATAAACATGAAGTCAAGCCCCTCATAATCTAGTAGGTTATTAATTTACAAAATAGGATAAATATTAAATGCATATAAAAACCGAGGGAAACTGATAATTTTTGCGGCGTAAAGCTCTATGTATAACGTATATCATAAATGCTTTACTAACTAGTATGGATTACCAAATCAAACATAAGACATCAGGAGGCCAGAATCTAATTGTCAAAACATCCAACAAATGAGCCAGCATAATTGGACCAACTCGATCAACAGCCATGTGATCCTATAGTTACCGAATACCGACAAAATCTTCCGGTTCAATTGATCAAACTAATAACAAAGTTATACATGTATCCAATCCTAGACCGCGCATACGGACAACATAACGTCTATCAATCCCATGCAAATTGAATTGAAATGCATAAAAGGAAGTAGTCACCTTTGGCGCGGGGAGCTTCTCCCGCCAAAGCCTGGGATCAAATAATCGAACCCAGTCGCCGCCGCCGCTGTAGCTGCTGCCTCTGGTTTCCTCTTGTCATCCACCTCTTCCCTCACCTGCGAGCTCATACCAAAGCCACCGAGCAGGTCATCGAACGCCGGAGGCGCCTCGCGGCTCTGGCTCTGGCTTCCCCCGAACACATCCTCGTAGCGCGCCGAGGAGCTCTTAACCCCAGGGACCCCGACGAAGATGTCGTCGTCGTAGACCGGCTTGTCGAACACCGGCATGGACGAGTGCTTCGGCTTCGGCGGCGGCGGCGCCGCCGCGGTGGAAGCGGCGGGGTCCTTGAACGAGTCGAAGATGTTGTCGAGCGACGGCGACGGCGTGGCCTTGGGCGGCGGGGCGGACCCGAAGAGCTCGTCGTAGGAGGGCGCGGAGGGGGCGGCGGCGGACCCCGCGGCGGATCTGGTATTGGTCCAGGCGGATCCGGAGGGCCCCGAGGAGCGCGCGGCCGACATGGGCGCGGCCTTCCCCCGCGGGCGGAGGCCGAAGTCGGGGGCCAGCAGGCCCTGGAAGTCGTCCATGGCGGGCGAGCGGATCGACGGATCCGACGCTCGCTCGCGCAGTAGCGGCGGCGGCGCCTACGCCGCCTGTCGATCGGCGCGCGCGGACGGGGCCGCGCGAGGAGACGGGGCGGATCTGATCAGGGCAGGAGCACGGACCCTCGCCGGGGGGAGCGCAAGGCGTGAGGCGGCGATCGGAGGAATGGGGTCGCGGGACCCGGCGTCGGTGGGCTTGCCGGAGACGCAGCGTCGCCGGAGACCCGGAGCGGTCGCCGGCGATGGCGGAGCGGCGAACAGGAGCGGGCGAGTCTCAGAGAGAGAGAGAGAGGAGAGCAGAAAGCGGAGGTGGTGGTCTCTCTCTTCTCTCTCCCACGCGGGTGACTGGCGAGCGGGCCCGAGGGGATATCGTATCATTGCTGCCTCGTGGGGTCTCCTTCCATCTTGTGGGCCCCAGAGAAAAGCGAGAGGGGAAGTCACGAGGAAGCTTTATCAATCCGGCGCGCGCCACTGACACTGTGGGGACAGAAGGGTGGGTCCGGAGTGTCTGTGCCTTGTGACCCGGCGCGGGGCGGGGACTTTTCGCCGGGGCGTCGGTGGGCGACTGGCGACTGCGCGTTCGTCGTCTCTGTCGTCGCGCGAACGAGATGGGGGGATCCGGTGCGTGGGACCAGGCGGGGGATGGGACACGTGGTGGCATGCCGTTGGTCGACGCGGTGTGCCGTGTTGTGGTTGACTGGTTGTGGGGCAGTGGGGGGTGTGGGGACTGGGAAGGCGAGGTGGCGGCCGAAGTGGAGTCTGGCCCGGTCCGCCTCTTTCCCTCGTGCGCGGGCTGTGGGTGTGCCGAACCAGCCAGAGCCCAACCGGGTAAATCGCTGAATCCATCCTGTTTGTTTGGTTGACAATCCACTGACTAATCAGGCATGTGGCGCAATCGTAAGATGTCTAACTCTTGACCAAATCGAACTTTTTGGTTGGTTGTCACGCCTACGGCAAAATGTAGCATGTTAGATGGAGGGGTGTGTGTTTTGTTTGCGAAGAAATGGAGATGTTGTGTGGATCACAACCACACAGAAGTGTCACAAGTTTATCAAATATATGTCGGGTTCGACTGGTCCAGACTTGTCTGGATTCAGCTGATTTCAGCAAGTCTGGAAACGAAATGAACGCTGGGCCTAAGAACATTCAGACCGATTTCAGTCCTGCCTAGAACCTGCCGAACACACCTATAGGTGTGTTTGGTCCTAAGATACAAAACTAGCGTTAGGTTCCTAGCGCATCTTTCAGACTCACAAGATTTTGCTTGCTAGTGGAGGAGAACCAAATTGGCTCACCCACAGAGGCAGAGTCAGCGATTTTGATTAGGAGGACAGACAAATGCGATTGCATTTTTTAGTATAATAAAATGTACATAACTAAATATTTCAATAACTTTTTAAAAACTTTTACACTATTTCTAACCAAAATCGTAATATTTTAACAAAAAATAGGTGAAATTGATATTTTTTGTGCTATAAATACCAATATTTATATAGTTATTTAAATAAATTACTGTGCTGGGGGCGCCATGGCCCCTGCTCACCCATACTAGCAAACTTGCCTCACTGAGTGAGGTGAGACAAGAAACCTAGCGATCGAGCCAAACATGCCTTATATATATGGCAAATGATTGGTTTCCATCCAAACTATATATAGATTATGATCACCTTAATGCACGAAGTGATGATGTTACCATTTTAGATGTCCTAGGCGCCAACACCATTAGGTTATGTAATTATATACCAATCACCCTTTATATTATTATTTTAGAAAATACCTAGTTAACCAGGTAGCAGTTATTGCAACTAAGTTAACTTAAACTTGCGAATATAACATAAAGCTAGATCACTCCGATTTACAAATGTTAGGCTATACAAATGTATGACTATAAAGATCCATGACTTTATAAAAAGGAAAGTTATAGGACCTATCGCACATATATATGTATAATGGATTCCTCATGCCAACCAAATGTTTTTTTTTGGTTAGCTCATCTAACTATCCGCGTTGGGTCGCGCAACAGCATGCACCCATCCACGCCGCCACCATTCCCCCTCCTAGCTTGTTGCATCACTCAACTAGAGGTCCGGAGTCATCGCCATATACATTTGTTCTGACCAGTGAGAAACTCCAACAAAAATCGATCACTCATGACCATACCATATCTTTTGAGGTCCTGATTTTTTTTCAGAAATGAGTTGGATCTTTGTTCAAACGAGGCCAGACCACTCTCGATTTCGCCCATGCATATTGGTGGTCTTCTTCCATGTTGGACTCCTATGCTGAGCATCTCTAAGAGTTTGTCAAAATTCACTCGGTAAATATCGTGATTTGGCAACTTGCTAAAACATATGGCAAATAAAAAAATAGACTCTCTCTAAGAGTTTGCCATTTGAATTTGGTAAAATAAGAAGAGTCCCGCTAAGCGAACGAAGAGCCCCGCTAAGAAACGAAGAGCCCCGCTAAGCGAACGAAGAGCCCCGCTAAGAAACGAAGAGCCCCGCTAAGAAACGAAGAGCCCCGCAAAGCGCGCAAATATGCGCGTGGAGGGGGGAAGATTTGCCAAGTTGCTAAAATTTGCCAAGTTGGATGCCAAACTGTTGGAGCATAATTTTTCCTATTTTGCTAAAAATAGATGGATGCCAAAGAGTTTGCCAAATCAACTTGGCATCCATCTATTTTTGGCAAAACAGGAAAAATTGTGCTCCAATAGTTTAGAGCATCTCCAAGAATTTGCCAAATTCTACTTGGCAAATCACAAGATTTACCAACTCGCAAAACTATATATCAAGTAAAAAAACAGTCTCTCTCCAAGAGTTTGGTATAATTCACTTGCCAAACCCAGATCTAACTTACATCAGGAACCCTGAGAGAGAAACAAAATTATGTTTATGCCCTTCCACCTCTTAAAAACTTACATCAGGAACCCTGAGAGAGAAACAAAATTATGTTTGTGCCCTTCCACCTCTCTCGTACGTACGGATGCCAAGTCCGCTCCGCGCGCGCATATTTGCGCGTGCGAGGCCAGTGGATGGCAAGTTGCCAAGAATGCCAACCTCATTTGCCAAGCTGTTGGAGCCCAAATTTTCTCATTTTGCCAAAATTGAAAGGATGCCAACCTCATTTGGCAAACTCTTGGAGATGCTCTTAGCAGAGAGTTTGCCAAATCAACTTGGCATCCATCTATTTTTGGCAAAACAGAAAAAATTGTGCTCCAACAGTTTGGCATCCAACTTGGCAAATTTTAGCAACTTAGCAAATCTCCCCCCTCCACGTGTATATTTGCGCGCTGAGCGCGAGCGCGCATCCGGCTTCACGTGCAAATTTAAGCGGGGTTCTTCGTTTTTTAACGGGGCTCTTCGTTCGCTTAGCGGACCTCTTCTTATTTTACCAAGTCCAAATGACAAACTCTTGGAGATAGTCTATTTTTTCACTTACCATATATTTTAGCGAGTTGCCAAATCACGATATTTGCCAAATGAATTTTGGCAAACTCTTGAAGATGCTCTTACAAATTGTACTTCCTTCATACTTAAAAATAAAGTCATTTTGACAGCAGCACGATCTCCAAGGTATAACTTTAACTTCTTATTTTTATAAAAAAATATTTATCAAAAAATGAAATATGTATATTTTTATGAAAGTATTTTTCAAAACAAATCTATTCATATGGTTTTAACATTTCCAAACTCAACAACTTAAAAATTATTCATGATTTATGTTCCCAATGTTTGACTCAAGATTTATCTAAAACGACTTCATTTTTTTTAAGCAGGGAGGGAGCACTCTTGATTCGAGCTATGAAAACGTAAACTGTGTATACGTAAATGCTCAGGTGAAGCGGCTTCCTGGCTGTACTTTAAGCAGGGCGCCTTGTGCTGAGTGCTGGTCGTTAGCTTCTCTATCCGAAAGTCCTAATCCACAAATCGCGTGCTCTGCTCGCCTCGCAGGCTCGCCCGGACTCGTGGAAAGGGATGGAGTCCACGGCCGCGCTCGCGAGGACGGCGCCGCCCCTCGCCGGGTCCACTCGCCGGCCCTCCTGCGCGCTGCGGCCGACGGCGTCTCTCTCCTTCTCTGCCGCTTCCACGACGCCCCGCGGCCGGCTCGGTCTGGGGCTGAGCATGGCGTCGCCGGGGAGCGGGAGGGCGGCCAGGGCTCGCGCCGTCCCGCGGCGCATCGTCGCCTCCTCGGTTGGTCCCCCCTGCATACTTGGTCTGATTGGGTACTTGCATTACCTCGAGGGTGGGGAAATGGTGAAGAGGTTGATTTTGGTTCTGCTGCTTTTCTTTCTGCTCATGTGTTCGAGGATTAGGGCCGTCTCGGAGAGCAATTTTTTGTTTGTTTACGGTTTTGGTAGCTTTGCTTGATCTTTTTGTATTGGATGAGCTTGAATATGGAGAATTTGTTTCGAACAGGCTAACTATAGAAATTACTAAATACTCTCTTACCTTTCGGATTATAATCTAGTGCCTCGTGGGTTAGGTTATGCAGAGCAGCTGAACTAAAGGAAAATGCACTGCGCAATGTGACATTTTTTTTTCACCTAGGCTTTTAGCACCGATTCTTGAATTCTCTATGATTATTCTGCCATGAGTTATGAATGAGGTGAAACTGAGCTTTTGGGCTTCCTGTTGCAGTCAATGCTGAAAGTGCACCATTCAGACATGTTCAATTTTGTAAATTATCAAGAGGACCGACTTTTTCGTCGCTAATATCAACTTTTGAGTGGATTCATCTTCTACTTCGGCCTCATCATGTGTTGGACCTTGTGTGGCCCCAGTGTAATGTTCTCCTTGTTTCCAGTCAAAGTTTGACCTTGCTTTGTTCTGACCAATGCAAGGATACCTGTGGACTGACTGCAGGGTTGCTGAAATTATCCCACCATGTGTTGGACAGTGGAAACTAGCAATAATTTTACAATGGAAGAAAAGTTTTCTCTGCCAACCTATTTTTTCAATGGAAACATGATATGTGCTATTTAAATTAAGTGGTGTTACACATCTTAGTGATTATCAGATCTCCAAACATAGGAAAGGCAACTGAGTTATTTTCTAAAGATGTCAAACCTAATCTAGTCCTTCCACCAGTTCTTGTTGATGCTATAGGAAACCATTTTCTCCACACAAATCTCAAGCACATGTGACTGGACAAATAGTGCTAGTAGTTTCATCCACTTAGCCCCTGAAAGTCCAGATTCAGGTCGTCAATAATTCAGGATTGAAGGCATCATCCTTATTCTTTTGTTCTAATGAAACTCAACCATCTTTCTGTTTTCTACAAAGAATTTTAGAACTCATGAAATGTTCAAAAAAAATTTATGATGCTGATATCCTGTGAACTTAATTATGAGAAGTTGAGCACTCTACTTTCATCTAGTTCCTTACTTATCCATAATGGGACCTTGCTTAACAAGAACTTACAATCTGTAGGTGGTTGAGCAAAGCTACATTATGATCAAACCAGATGGTGTTCAGCGTGGTCTGGTATGCATTCCCCAGTTCCCCACACCCACACTTTTCCCAGTATGGTGCTATTCCTTACCTTCTTTCATATTTCAGTTCAGATAAAACATACTGTATCCGATGCATATAGGCTGGAGAGATTATTTCTCGCTTTGAGAAGAAAGGGTTTTTGTTGAAGGGCTTAAAACTGTTCCAGTGCCCCAAGGAGTTGGCTCAGGTTTGCTTCCCAAAACACATCAATGTTGCACAACTATTGTGGTTCTTGCAAAGTTGCACATCATTATCATCTTTGGCTGTCAAATATATCTCCTAGTGCCACAAGTTTTAGCTTAGGATCCTTATGTGTATCCTTTCTACATAGAAATACTGTCCAACTCCAACTTTTATTATATTATTCATCAGTTATTCCCTTAAAGAAGTTCCTGATATTCAGTTAGATTCATAATTTTACTGCGTATCTTTGATTTCTGGCATTTTAAGTACTGATCTGATGCTGTAATAGTGCTCGATTGCCATTTTTTCTTAAATTAAGTGACAGAATGAGTTACTGCCTGAACCATATAATTCTTTTTTCTTTGAGTGGCTGCTCTTTCTTGTGTTCTTTTTGTTCAAATTGTTGATAAAGACATTGCCCGTATCTCTCTTCTTCATTAACTTCACACTTTCATCTTTTTCTTAACATTCATTAAAAAGCCAATGGAATCTAGTCAACCTTTCTTTAATTCTTTCTGTACTTCGTTGGTGCACACAATGTTATGTTTGTTTTCACATCAAAATAGACCAATGACTTCATTATGTTGAATCAGCTCACTTATAATGCTTTTCATATACTGTATTGTTCGCCCTTCCTTTTCTCTCAGGAGCATTACAAGGATTTGAAGGATAAACCTTTCTTTCCTAAACTGATCGATTACATAACTTCTGGTCCTGTTGTCTGCATGGTATATATTTTTTCTTATGAACTAGACATATTTTTCGCAACTCCACACTTTCACCAATGCAGAGCTCACAGCTACAATCTTGTTCTATCCTGTAAGGCCTGGGAGGGTGATGGTGTTGTTGCATCAGCTCGCAAATTAATAGGAGCTACTAACCCCCTTCAAGCTGAACCAGGGACCATAAGGGGTGATCTTGCAGTTCAAACTGGAAGGTTGGCAGCCACCCTCTTCCATGTCTATATATTGTAACATTTAATCATGTAACTCACCTGTTAAACTTTAGTTGAAACGTGCTTACACTTTACCTGCATATATTCAAATAAATTATGATGGAACTGAACGTTTCAGGAATGTTGTCCACGGAAGTGATAGCCCTGATAACGGCAAGCGTGAAATTGGTAAGTTCTGCAATAGTTCAGTATGATTCTATGTTGCTTTTAGGTGATTTCTTGAGTCGATGATCATTTTAAACAATTGGAAGGTACTGGAGTGGCAAGGTATAGTAATGTTTTGTTCAAACTTTGAGAACTGCACTGAGAATTGGATTAGTTGACATGACAATCAGTAGCAGGATTAAGAATATGAAACTGATGGTGTCATGTACTTAGTGATATGACTTGCATATTAACTTGGACCTAAATTTGTTTTAGCCTGCCAGCTATTATTCTTAACAATATGAGATGACCAGATCAAAGTACTTTCCTACTTGCAGCTCTGTGGTTCAAAGAAGGCGAGCTCTGCCAATGGGAATCAGTTCAAACACCGTGGCTTATAGAGTAACCCTTGCTAATCATCACTTTGAGAGTTGTATTCAATGTTTTTTTTGTCCGTTCAATTTGATTGAAGGAGCCATGTATGAGTGTATGAGTTTAGCGGCTAAGTAAATTAGCTCACGAGGGCTCGAATTATCGGTACATTTTACCTTTTATGTGGAGGTTCTTTTTGCAGTAGTGAGGATTTGTGCAATTGAAACCTTTGATCAGTTGTTCATGTTGAGAAGCTAATTCCTTCTCATATTTACTTGTAAGGTCTTGAATGAATTAAAGGCAAGAAAGTTACAAATAGTAGAACATTTTGTTCTATTTCAGATACAATGATATACGTGGAACATATATATTATATTATCATGAAGCAAAACTGAATACCCTTCTTGCATGAGGAAAACAATATGTGGGTGAAAGTTAATTTTTTTTTTTGGCATTGATGGTGAAAGTGCAGTATAGCCAAAGTCGGTTATTTTGCACTGCAGTCTGCAGGTGCAGTTCTTCACAGGATTGCGTCCAGACAAGGTTGTCGGCAATGCCCAGAGCAACAATGAAATTGGGTAGTTAATATATACGTGTCGGTTCTATAAATGCACACAATGACAACAGATTCTTGTCATCTGTAAAGTAAGAAAAATATTAGAAAATAAACACAAATACCATAAGTGCACACAATGACAGATTCTTATTATCTGGTAGTAATAAGAAAATAGAAGAAAAGAAACACAAACATCATAAACATAAATATTAGTGCACCAGCACTGAGGGGCCAATCATGTGTCCCATTTTTACTTTATTATTATTAAAATATAGACACATGAAAACAGAGGATATATAATTAGCATAATAACATGGTCTCCAGGCAAATGAAACTTAACAAAGTACATACACACAAGATAAATAGATATAATAGACATTTATATTGAGAATCCTGACGGAGCAAAGTGCATGCCGATGTTGGAGGCTTCAGGTATTGGAGCGCAGTCAACTAGTCCCCTTACTCAGGTTTCTGTTTCACTTGAGGAATTAGCTGGTACGTCCAGCCTCCAATCTTGAAGCCCTCTTCTCTCGAAGTTTCTCTCGTGCTTCTTTCACAAGTTCTATGAAAGTCTTGTGAGGCATCCCCTGTCCCGCACATATCTCGGCTGCGATCTCGTCGAACTGACGAGCCAAATCTTGGTCGTCTTCATCAATAATCCATTTGTCGTATACCACCCAGCACAAGCCTACCAAGGCCTCCTGTAGTTGGATTCCCTGGTGTTGCTCACCCTTTTGCTGATAATAAGGGGTAGAGCTGCTTTCCTCTCCATTATCATTACCATGCGGAACACCACCTTGCTCTAGGTCCGGGCCCTCTATCAGAAGAACTTTGCCGCCGTTGTTTACTTCTGTTACAACTTGTTTTTCTTCAGTCGTGGGCCAATGGACAATTTCTTTGAGCACCTGAGGCACCAATAATGTTAGTTCGGACTTCAGAGTGACAACGGTAGCACTCTATACAAATATACATGCATGATGCCAGTAATATAGGAATGAAACGGATTTTGTATTTTTTTTAAAAAAAATATATTTGTGCACAGGTTAATTACCTCTGGCATCACACTGGACATGGCTTTCTTCAGCTCCTTGAGATTTTCATCATCCTTGGTGTAACTTCCACAGAGATCCTCCAGGATCAATGCTGCATGTATTCTGTATGCCTTGTTTTCGGCACCTGCAACAGTTCTGGCGAGGCTGCCAATGACGTCACCAACAACTGATGGTAGCATACTCGTGCCACTTGCCTCCGTTTTCGAATGCATCATGGCCTGCATCTTTTCACCTGCTAATCTTGTGGTGTAGCTGCTCTGTTTTAACAAATGAGTGGCACCGCGCTCCCTGCGATCTGGCAGAAGAAAAATGTCCAGCAGTATCCATACGAATATTATGCTGATGCTTTCGCTTCCACTTGCACCGGGCACAATGGAGGGCGGTGTAACCAGAGGGCAGTGTAAGAGGACCTGTGCGGCTTTTCTTGTCAGCAACATGGAGCATTTGTGGCACCCCAGGGTTCTCATGATCACCGCTTGGCTGCTGCTTGAGATCTCACTTGTCAGCTTTGTTGTTTCGGTCCCTCCTCCTAGAGTAGCCATCAACCGATTCATGAATTCTAGTGATTCCTCTGCTATGCTGTACCACTCATCATGATGGTCCGTGTGGAGTTTGTCTGAGGTTAGGTGCGCCATCGTCTTGGATACCAGACCTTCAGTGTTGCTTATGACTCTGCAGTTGTTCTCGTTCACAGCGACCTTCCGGAGGATACGGAGGCCTTGCAGCACCAGACCTCTATAGCCCTTACGACTGTCACTTTCCTCTGTTGCTCTTGGAGGTGCGTCGACTTTGAAACTGTACCACCGCTCCTCTCTATCATCTAGCAGCCAGTCCCGCTCGTACTCCTTGGGTACATCCGAACGTCGTTCATATCCCTCAGGTCGCCAACTGTATTCCTCAAATGTGTCGAGCAGGGTTGATATGCACTGAATCACCCTCCCTTGAGCTGGGAACTGGTCCAAACACATGCTGTCAGCAACAGTTGCCACTATCCTGGCAGCTCGCACCCTGATCTCTGTGCTATATGGGCTTGTCGGACCAAATGTCTCTACCAGTCGCTGGACCACGTGGCTAAATGATGCTGAGCTAGCCAGTAGTTGTTTCATCAGACCAGACTGTCCACGGAGCCACGGAAATGGCTTCGGGAGGATTACTTTGCCAAGAATCAGAACTCCAGAAACGTAGCCGTGCCTTGACTTAGATTCCATCAACAACTCCACTGCATATGTGACGAAATTCCTTCCTCTCGCAAATAATGGATCCTTCATACATCCTGCCACAGTTTCATCTAGGTACTCCGAAACTATGCCTGACTCTAGTGAATAAAAACGAGCCACATCTTCCACTAGTCCGGTTCTTGCTGCTACAACATAGATGGCCCTGTAGCTATAAACCACACCTTGGGCTACCGCTAAGGAGTACAAGACGTTGAGAGCTGGCTTTAGGTTGTCGCCTCCATCAGGGTTACCATAGTCGTGTTGTATCAGACGCCATAAAGAAATTCCAGCAGAGAGATACAACCCAAGCACATACAGAACTGCCAAAGGACATAAGACAAGAGCAAGCACTAGCACTTGGACAACAAATAAAACAACTCCAACCACGAAGCGTGCAATCGATGATTCTTTGTCTTCTTTAATAATTTTTGATGATTTCACAGAAGTGTTTGTGTCTTTTTTTTTGAATGGTTTCATAACTGCAGCACCAACAGCAGCCAGCAAGCCATTCAAATAATTGACAATATCACTTGCTTTTTCCTTTAAAAGGAAATCGAAGACCCTGTTAATAAAATTATAGAGAAAATTACAAAGATTTATGACATCAAATAGGTATTACTATAAACATATAATTAATGAAGAATGAAGAATCTAACAATACTTATTTGGTTTCATAAATGTTATTATTTTATTATATAAATTTGGTCAAACTTGAGATACGCTGACTCTCTAAGAAAATTGGAATGACTTATAATTTGGGACGGAGGGAGTAGATCTTTGTGAGAATTCCTAAGAGTTATCTATTTCTCACATGTCTCGTGAGGATTTATGTGAAGGCTCCATTGGGGACCTCCCAGATATGTGTTGTCATCCTTTGCATTATAGATCCTTTGCATTATCTTTCATAATGTTGGAGGTAGATAATTTAGATACAATTTTTTAGGTTTTTCTTTCAAGTTATATTTCACAATGGCATCACATCTGATGTCCACAGTAGAGGCAAGTGGTAGCGTCAGCTTGGGAGGAAACAAGAGTAGCAACTAGGGAGGAGGACAGCTTGGTGAGGTCCGAACCAATGATGGCTTGCAGGGGTTGCGGCGGCGGCGGCGTGCCTAGCAAGGTGGGCTCCCGTGACTCTACCCTCGGCATCTAGCACCAGAGCGATGAGCTGGCCTCAGAGAGCCACGAAATTGTAGATATGTGTGAGGAGAAGGTGGATCTGTCGTTTGTTTAGTGGATTAGGTAGAAAAAGGGGTTGGATTGGCTGAAGATATGGTCTGAGAGGGAGAGAGGAACAACAACCTCACATCACGGGGTTCAGGTTTCCATCCTTGTCTATACAATTGTTTACTGAGTTTAGGATTAGTCTTTGTGTCCATGATTCTGCTTAGACTGCGGGTGGGTATTAGATGCCATTGTGTTGTATTGTAACGCATGCTCTGTTTCCAGCCTATATATACACGAAAGGTCACCCGACCCAAAGGGTATGGGATGTTTTCCAATTTCCCACACTTTAGTAAAAGCAGAGTTCCGTCGACGGTGCCCTTTTATTAACGGAGACGGTCACAAAATCCAACCGCCACGGTTAATGCATGCAATTAACGGAGGAAAATCGATTTCGGAGGTGGGCGTCTTAAGACAACCGCCTCCAAAAATAGCATATTTTCGGAGACGGTCATCATAAGGTGCCCGCCTCCATAAATCGATTTTCAGAGGCGGGCACACTATAAGACCCGCCTCCTAAAAAGGCTGAGGCCCAACAGGCCCAGATGGAGGGAGTCGTCTTCAATATAAATAGATGAAGTTAGGGTTTATTCCTTCACTCTCTCTTCCTCACCCTCTCCCTCCTCAGCCGACTCCCTCCAAGCGATGCTCCCTCCTCTCCCAGCGGCGCTCCCTCGCCCCCCATGGGATATCTCTTCCTCCTCTCCTCGTTTCCTCTCCCATACTGCCAGCGGCTCCCTCTCCCTCTTCCTCCTCTTCCACGCGGTCTCCCTCTCTCTCCCACGGTGCGCTACGGCTCCACGGCAGCGGGCTCCCTCCCTCCTCCTCCCACGGTGCGTCGCTCCTCCCACGGTTTGGCTTCACCACGACGCGGCGCTCCTCTACCCCTCTAGATCTAGCACCGGCGGCACGTGGAAGGCCAGATCCGTCGGCGGCGTGGCCGGAGAGGCCAGATCTGGTGCTTGCTCCTCCTCTAGCGGCGCTTGCTCCTCCAGCCGGTGCACGCGTCTCCTCTACCACTCTAGCCGGTGCGCTCCCCTCCTTCTCCTCGCGGCGGCGGCGGCCCAGTCCCCCCACCACACCTCCAGATGCGGTGGCAGGCTGGCGGATGCGGCGGCAGGCGAGCGGATCCGGCGGTGGGCGACTGGATCTGTCGGCGGGCGTCCGAATCTAGCGGCGGGTGGTCGGATCCCGGCGGTGCGCGCAGTCCAGGTTCCGGTGAGCGGCCACAGCGATGGCGGCTCGTGGATGGGCTCGACGGGCTCGTGGATGGGCTCCACGGGCCTATTCACAGGTTTTCCTTTATTTTATTTTTTTGTTACGGAGGCAGGCAGGGCAACCGCCTCCATAATGTCATGATTAACCATGACCTTTGATTGGAGGCAGTTGCAATGCCCGCCTCCATTAATCGTGTTTGACCGCCTGCATTAAGATTTGTGTAGTAGTGATGTCTAGCCATGCAAAGGTTATCTCACGAAATAGTTCAGATTGATTTGATATGAAATATGGATTGATAAAATTTAATGAGCAAAGATGAATGACTTAATTACTAAGGAAGTAAGGAAACTAACCCGGCAGTTTGGACAAGCGTGATAGCCGTGAGACACCAAAAATCCTTCTTTTGCAGCATGGAGACGAAGCCACCGAGGAGGACAACCGTGGTCCAAGTAAGCACCAGCAAACCAAGCCCCCTCACGCCCATCAACAGGTATCCCATGAATATTGCATAGCTGTTGATTGTAAGAACTTCATACCATCTCTTGTCATTAAGGGAATCTTTTTGACGTGCCATTATTCTTCTCTTGAGTATTGGAGTCGCTGTCGGTCAATCAAATGAAAAATATGCAAAACGACTTAGAAGACTTAATAAGAAGAGGATCTCTTAAATGTATTTTTCCATCCCTCCTAAGCAAATGGCCCATATGAGCTGTTAGGTTCAAGATCGAAGTAAAGCTCCTTTTTATAGTATATAATTTAAAAGAATAGAGAAATGTGACTGCATATACCCATGGAATATGAAACAAAGATACTAGATCAAAACTGAAAGAAACCATACTAGTGTTACATTAGAATACATTATGGATTTGGGTTACTATATTCATGCAACAAGATAATGGAGGGATGGCGCGCACACGTGGTATATACTATTCTAACGAATTGAATGATATACACACGATTATGACGCGCGCACGGGTGGTGGTTCTTTGATTTTTTTTAAATAAAAAATCTAGTGTCCCCCCGAGTCCCCGTCCCATAAATCTGACGGATGCATGCATGCATATCAATTAAATTTGTATCACTTTTGCAAAGAAATGAAACAGAAGAAAACAAAAAAAGAAATTAACCGTGCTGCACTAACCTGCAGGAATTGCGCAGAGAGACAACGATCAAGGCCTCGTTGTTCAAATTCAAACTATACCAGATGTGCAGCGAAATGGGCAGCCAGATGGGATAGTTTCAGCAGATGGAGAGGAGAGCCTGAGGAAATAAGGTTTCGGACAACATAACATGCACCCTGGCAGCGGCAAAGGAACCGACTAAAGACCAAAGCTTAAGGCAGCATTCAGATTCTTGGCAGCATTGAGGAGGCAAAGAATAAATAAAAGAGAAAAAGCAGGAATGTATCTAGCTTAGCTGGGACTGGGAGCGAGACGAGAAGCAAAGGTTGCTTCGTAATAGAGGCAAAGGAGAGAAGATCCAACAACATATATCGATGGTTAATTTAGTATGAACACAAAGGCCAAAATGAAAATGAAAAATTACGGAACATACATAGCATTGAATTGGTGAAGCTCATGCATACTGATTCAGTTTTAACTTCAACTGTGAAATTAACGAACAAACAAACATTTTCATAAAAAAAAAGAACAAACAAACAAATGGCATATCTATATAACTCGGATGTGACAAATGCACTACTGCACTGGCAGACTTTTGTCGTTTTGGTCGAGAGCAACCCGCATTGTTAGCCACTACAGACTCATCATCAGAGACCGAAGCCGTGAAGCTACAAGTCTCCAGCAGCCGTACGGGCCGCATTGGACCACAAGAGCAACAAGGCCCAGCTTGGGCGTCTTTGGACCTGAGTGGATCATGTAAGGACTTGTGCTTGTACGCACTCAACGAGTGAACGGTACTGACCCATGTAACTGGATTCACTTATACTAGTATATATAGAACCACAGGCGCATCGCTACTAAGGATCCGACCAGTATTTTTTTCATGATCTTTGTTTGAATTGTTAGCTGATGACTCATCACACAATTTGCTTCCACCATTGCTTGGAGGAAAGCCTGTAGGGAAATTGCTCATCGAATCTGAGCAGTGCAGCTGAAGGTCTTAAGTCATGTTCTTCAACATCTATATTCTTCAAGCGGCAAATGGAGTGACTGAGCAGCTGAGGTCATTGCTTAATAGAATGTAGTAGGTCTGATGCAACAATGTGCTAAAGTTTGATAATTGTACAAGACCGAATGAATCCTGGTGGTTTCAGAAAAAATGATAATGTTGGAGCTGAGCCAGTTACTATTTTCATCTAAAAATTATTACTTAAAAGTTAAAACTAGCGTTGTTGGAAAAAAAAGGACATAAGATCGATGATGGATGTAATATATCCACTTGCATATTAGTTTTGGTCGAGGATTATATGTTAGTTCTCTTCTAGCTAGATTTGGTGATAAAAATGGCCATCACTGCCAATCATTTCTAGAAATCATAAATCGGAGCCAAAAATAGATTTTTTTTAACTCAGAACTCAGAACCTAAGACCTCGCGCATTACTCTTCTTACTACCGAGCCTCGCATTCAGTTGTGACTAAGTAGCACGTACATTTCTTTTGTCTTCGCTATAGTGAACATTGTAATGAATATTTGAAACCCTAAATGAATTCATATGAAAAAAGTTTTAACTCATCAAGATCTACATATTTGTTTCTGGTTGTTTTACCATCCAATGTAATTTTAAAATTTTGAACTTCAATTTTTTAGAACTTCAAATAGAATTTTAAGACCGCAAATGATTTGAAATAAAAAGGACATCAACTAGTAGTGATAAACATCTCTTAGATACAACTGCATATTCGTTTCTGCATCCGAGTTCGTTTAGACATTTAGAAAATTTTAAATTTTAAAATATAAGAACTTAAAATAGAATTTTGGGACCATAAATGATTTTAAATGAAAAAGTCATCAACTACAATGTTGTGTATCTTCTCGAGATCTACAACTTTGATACAAAGTTTGTCTTTAACTGACTTCATTTGGAAAAATTATGAATTTTACTGTGTTCTAGCATGGTTATCACTGTATATTTTCACTAGCGGATCATGTAGGGTGAGGCAACAGTGATGATGAGCCCTAACCCCACCACCGTCAGCTCATATTATGAACCTGTTGATGCAAAAGTGAATCTGCAAACACAAAGGGCTAATACCCGAAATCGATATCCAAAGCGTGCCAGTCGATTTGACCTGTTAATCGACAAGGATGAAGATACGAGCACTTTGGTCCTGACAACAGCGATACGCCCGGAAGTCACGGCCAAGAGGTACTCACGCGGAACTCGAGGATCGACAAAGATTGCACTTAGAGCAATGCAACTCGCCGAATCGATGAGAACTCGTAAAAAGGAAAAATATGCAAATTGACGAAGTCGCCGAAAAGTAGATGTAAATAAGAGTAAAAGCTGGTTTTTGATGTATTGATTGATCCCTTATTACATTGCCCTTCACTCTATATTTATACCCTGATCTATAGAAACATAACCAAACACGATTAGGACACTAAATCCAAACCTAAGGAAAAGAACATGAGTTTGACACAACTCAGACTCTACTAATCGTAAACAAGGAAATCAACTCCTATTTTTTTCCATAGTCCGCCTTAATCACGATGGTATTCTTATCGACCTCCTTTTCACCAGCACAGCCCCTGTCCCATCGGCAGCAACCTTTCAATCTCCTTTCCATCGGTACATTCCCTGTTTCATCGGCTGCAGTCTTCATACCTTCCTTCATCGGTACATTCCCTTATCTTATCGGCAACAATCTCCAAACCTTCTTCCATCGGCATCGGCAATAACACCCTTGACCTCATCGGCAACATTCCAAATTAAATTCATACACTGTCACCGCTTAAAAAACAAAGTTATTCTCCTTGGCTATCAATTTACACGGCAATCTTTCCCTTGCTGATTAGCCTTTCCTGATCATCTTGACACGTGCTAAAAACGGTGTCAACACATGCCCCCCAATTTCGGAGTATAAGATACTGATGCTCCGAAATTTACTCCAACTGATGTTTGCTATTATCTATTTCTTTAACCCATTCTCCAAGCATAACATGATTTGTTACCAAATTCAATCAAATCTAGATCCAATCCATGTATCTCAATATATATCGCATTTTTTCCAACCTTCTTTGCCTTAACTACGATTGAGATACCAAAATAACAACCCATCAATAATATCTCACCGCAACGCATCATTTTTAGAACTGAAAAATCTTGTATCAAGATATCCTTTAAGTTATGATTACTTGCCGTCAAATCTTCTGTACCATCCCTTGATTGTCGTGCGAACAGTTACCATATCCAACTGAACCACCTCGATCCATCCGCATACGGCATAGAGATGAGTCAAGAATACCCCTACTCCAAATAACCTATAAATAGATTCCTTCGGGCTGTTCATCTTCTACCTTCAAACTTCATCTTTTGGCATTCTCACCCCGGCGGCAACCCTAACCAACGACCGCACGTCTTCAACTCATCAGACCATCATCATCTTCAAGTTCCCAGCTCGTGCCCTCATCCTCCTAAAGCAATGGCTGTTAACTTCGACGTCCCTGCGGTTTGTTCTTCTTCTCATTACTTTTACTTTAATCCTTTCAGTCTCCTGCGAATTCTTACAGTCGACATTTTTCTTTTTCTTTCATTTTCTTGGTCCTTCAAACCTAGGAACTTCGCAACACATTGGTGATTCCAACCCATCAACCTCCCCTTCACTGCTTAGGTCCGATGGGCAACCCAGACCCAACTGATTTGATTAATGCAGAAGCCAATCGTATTCCCTTCAAATCTCAGAATTTCTCTTTGAATTTGTGGAAAGATACATTCCGTTCTTGGCCTAAACCCACCAAAGAGTGGAAAAATTGGTTTCTGAGGGTCAACAGGTCAATGCAAGTGTTCTGGGCAGAGCGAAAAATAGATCAATGTATCAGGCTGTCCATTGCCGATATGCAGAAAAATGAATCTATGATGATAGCTGCTGCTCAATTTTGGTCTGACACCACCAACACCTTCATGTTCGGTCATGGCCCATGTGCCCCTACCCTTGCCGATGTGTACATGCTCACGGGCCTAGACATTTCAACTGTCGATGAAGGCCATATTTTCGGCAGAAAAGCTGAATACAGAATAACCACACGCAACATCGGCGGCTGGACAGGATATATCCAGGAATATCAGAAGACTGGCACTGTCAATCAAAGGGAGCATGCCACATTCCTGAACATGTGGCTAGAAAAGTTTATTTTCTGCAGACGATCGGTAGGACCAACTAATGCTTTCCTCCCAGCAGCAGAACTCTTGGCCAACAGTGTCAGATTCCCACTTGGCCGATATCTTCTGAGCTCAACCTACCATCTCCTCCACCAAGTATCCCAGAAGCTTATACTTGGCGAACCCATCGGCAATCTGGGAGGCCCATGGTGGTTTGTTAATATGTGGTTAAACGCTCACATGCACAAGCGTTTACAGTGGGATCTCTTTGCTCAGGAATTCCCACGAGAAATTCCCGAAGAATACGTCCTTAGGGATGATGAATCGGCAACACGCCCCCCTCTTAACTTCGGTGAAGCAATCATCGTCCTTCCCGGAACAGAAGCCAATGAGGATCAAATCGGCAGATTTTTCCATACTTTCTACCATGGCCTCCCTCGTGACCTCAGGGCTTGGGTGCCTTATATTGACGAGGATAACAAGTTCCCCCTCCTCTTCAATTTTGCCGATAGTGATCTGAACCAAGATAATGATCTCAT
Source organism: Saccharum spontaneum (assembly GCA_022457205.1). Classification (NCBI taxonomy): domain Eukaryota; kingdom Viridiplantae; phylum Streptophyta; class Magnoliopsida; order Poales; family Poaceae; genus Saccharum; species Saccharum spontaneum. The sequence goes on from CM039607.1 coordinate 28,019,709, forward strand.
GATGGCCATCATCACCCCCAGAGCAATTCCAGTCAACACATTTGGCAGCGGGAAAGCCTCCCACATTACTTATGAATTTTACAATCCATCGGCAGTATCTCGCCAACTGGCCTTTGGGCAACTGCCCATCAAACTATGCTATGCCGATGTGATTAAACCCAGGGAAATCATCACCTCCGGAACTGAATGGAGCAGGATAGTAAGACTTGCTCCTGATGCCGATATTTCAAATGTCGATCTCTCCGCCTGGTCACCAGCTTCTTTCATAACAGAATCATATAAGCAATGGTGGCAGGAGTGGAAAGAACAGCTATTTTCAATGTCTGTTCACACATATCGGCACCAGATCGACCCCGATTATGCTATTCCTGATAATGCAGTAAGTTCCTTTCAACTTTTGTCCCTTTCCTTTCTTTTAATATGTGTATCGGTAACTAACCTTCCTTGAAACAGGCTGATGATCTAGTTCCACCGATAAGCAAAAGCGGAAAACCCTTCAATCTCCATCCAGCCTCTCCGATTTCAGCAATCGGTTACAACGCCCCCACCCTGGAAGCCTTGACCTTCCAAAGGGCTCGCACCAAAATTGGCACTTCTAGACCAAGATTGGGAACATCCAGGGCTTCTCCAAAGGCTGCTGCTTCAAGCCTGATCAAGGCTTTTAAGGTAACAATCTTGTTTACTCTTTTTTCTGCCGATACACTTTATATTAACATACAACTATCAGGGTGTACAAGCTGCAGCTGGATCATCATCGGCAACTTTATCGAGCACCACAACTTCTACTCCTCCTTCAGAGGTATTCTCTCATTATTTTTATTTTTCTCCATTAAACATCCAATCTTATACCTATTTTTGCAGCAACAAATGGATACATCGGTAAGCACACCGATCATACAAGCTCCCCAACCAACAGATGTTGATGCCCCCCAGCCAGTTGTTGTCGAAGCACAACAAAAACGTAAAGCTTTGACTGATGCTGAGGCTCAACAGAAACGACAAAAACCTACACCAGCCCCTGCGTCTGCTCCAACACCCGTCGATCAGCCCTCTGAACAAACTGCTCCTGCCCAAGATACATCATCGGTAATTGTACCTCAAGAGCCGACTACCGATGTGGTCATAGAAGACATTCCATCGGCATCTTCTGCCGATCCTTCACAGGACCCTTTACAAGCCGCTCCTTCAAGCCAAGCTCAAGAAATCGCTTTGAAGCAGGTAAACCAGTCAATTACCTGGTTTATTATATCCTCAAAATATTATAAACAGGATTTCTAATTCTCTCTATCCCATAGGAACAAGACTCTCCCGATAGCTTATTTTCTTTTGCTATCGATGTTTCTGATGACGACGGAGAAGAAGCGAGCTCCTCCCTGGCGTTGGGAACAATATCATCAGACACATATGGCAAGCTGGAAACCCTTCTAAACCTGCTACAGCAAGACACTGCCCAATTGGTAATCGACTCGGATCCTGCGAGGTCTATCTTCAAGGCGATCCGCGGCCAAGTCCCCTCCAATATTGAAGAAATCATCTTTCCAGCAGTCCATCTGGAGAGCAGACAGCTTCAATATCAAAGGGCCGTTCATCGTATTGCTGACAGAGCAACCCAGTCTCAACTTAAAGAAGAAATGCTACAGCTGAAGCAAACTGCCGACGAGAAGCACAAGAACATCAACAATCTGCAAGCCTCCAGTGCCGATATTAGACAGAAAATCTCAGATCTATCGGCAAAGAAAGCAGCCCTGCTAGCTGAACTGGAAAAGGTTGAGACAGCTCTGACTCAGGCCAAACAAGAAGAAGACCAGCTTCCCAACGCCATTAAAGCCCTTCAACAGGAACGAGATGCTCAAGCTCGCAAGGCCTTGGCCTTGAAAAAGAAAATCAAACCTGTGGAGGGAAATGCCGATGAAGACGCCAAGGAGCTAAAAGAAGCCGATGAAATTCGCCTGTGTGCGATATCAGCCATCCAGGCTTTGTTAAATTCGGCATAATTGATACTTTGTTTTAACTCCAGCCGATAGGATTGTTATCGGCAACTATACTTTTTATGCATCTATCCAAATACTAGGGTAATATTTCTTTAAATATTTTCCATTTAACGCTCTGGGAAATACTACTCCTTCGAGAGTTTCAAGAATATACGCATTACCAGGAACAGACTGATTTATCCGATATGGACCTTCCCAATTAGGAGACCATTTGCCAAACTTAGAATTTTTAGTCCCAATCGGTAAAATCAATTTCCAGACTAATTCACCATCGGCAAATTCCTTTACCTTCACTTTCTTGTCATACCACCTAGCCACTCTCTTCTTGTTTTCCTCGATGTTAACCAAAGCTTTTAACCGATGACCTGCTACATCTTCCAATTCATCTTTCATAAGGATATCATAATCATCGGCTGTCAGTTGATCCTGAAAACGCATCCGCCTAGATCCAATCTTAATCTCCCAAGGTAATACTGCATCGTGTCCATACACCAATTGATAAGGCGACACCTTGGTTGCACCATGACATGCCATCCGATATGACCACAAAGCTTCATTTAATATGGTATGCCACTTTTTAGGATATTCTTTGATCTTGCGCTTAATAAGTTTGATAATCCCCTTATTAGATGCTTCAGCCTAGCCATTTGCTTGGGCATAATATGGTGAAGAATTCAAAACTTTAATTCCCATACTCAAAGCAAACTCATCAAATTCACCTGATGTAAACATAGTGCCCTGATCGGTAGTGATGGTTTGAGGGATGCCAAATCGATAAACAATATGCTCCTTCACAAAATCAACCATGTTAGCCGATGTCACCTTTTTCAAAGGAATTGCTTCAACCCACTTTGTGAAATAATCGGTAGCAACCAGAATAAATTTATGCCCTTTACTCGATGGTGGATAAATTTGACCGATGAGATCAATAGCCCAACCCCTAAACGGCCATGGTTTAATTATAGGATTCATAGCCGATGCGGGTGCTCTTTGAATATTACCAAACTTTTGACATTCCTGACATCCTTTAAAATATTTAAAACAATCCTCAAGAATAGCTGGCCAATAATATCCATTTCTTCTGATCATCCACTTCATCTTGAATGCTGACTGATGAGCCCCACATACTCCTTCATGAATTTCACTCATCAGGCTTTTTGATTCCTCTATGCTAACACACCTGAGTAAAACTCCATCTATGGTACGATAATATAATTCATCATCGAGGAGTACATACTTTGTCGCTTGGAACCTTACACGTCTTTCAACCTTTTTAGATGGATTCTTTAAATAATCAATGATTTCCCTTCTCCAGTCATCGGCATCAGCCACCGACGTCAATGCTTCTTGAACAAGTTGATATCCTGAAGCATGCTGAGCCAATCAGTTAGCCTCTTCATTATGCATCCGGGAAATATGCTCCAGATGAAAACTCCTAAACCCTTTTAACAATTCCAAATATTTTTCATGATATGAAATTAGGATTTCACTTCGACATTCATAAATACCAATCAACTGATTTATAACTAGCATAGAATCACCAAAGACCTCAACAGCATCAGCCTGTATTTATTTAAGCAATTCTAACCCTTTTATCAGTGCTTGGTATTCAGCTTGATTGTTTGTCGATGTGGCGACGATCGGCAATGAGAATTCATACTTCTTCCCCTGAGGAGAAATCAACACGATGCCGATACCTGCCCCTTCACCACAAGTGGACCCATCAAAGAACAGTGTCCATGGAGCAACTTCCAAAAAATCTACCGTGTTGCAATGTTGAGTAACAAAATCGGCCATAACTTGTCCTTTAACTGCCTTAGCCGATTCATAACGTAGGTCAAATTCTGATAACGCTAAAATCCATTTACCAATCCTACCATTTAATATCGGCATAGATAGCATATATTTGACCACATCATCTTTGCATACGACAGTACATTCAGCCGATAGTAAATAATGCCTTAACTTACTATAGGAGAAATATAAACATAAGCATAATTTCTCAATAGCCGAATACCTGGTTTCAGCATCTATTAATCGTCTGCTCAAATAATAGATAACACGCTCCTTTCCTTCAAATTCTTGAATAAGAGCTGAACCGATAACAGTATCTTCAGTTGACAAATATAATCTGAAAGGTTTTCCATGCTGGGGTGGAACTAACACTGGAGGATTTGTTAAATAACTCTTAATCTGATCTAAAGCCAACTGCTGTTCATACCCCCATTTAAACTCCTGATCGGCTTTCAATTTCAATAACGGACTGAAAGCCTTGATTTTGCCTGACAGATTAGATATAAACCTTCTGATGAAATTAATCTTACCGATCAAGGATTGTAATTCAGTCTTATCGGCAGGAGCAACAACCTTGTTGATTGCCTCAATAGATTTTCTACTAATTTCAATGCCTCTCTGATGCACCATAAAACCCAAGAATTGTCCTGCCGATACACCAAATGCACATTTATTGGGATTCATCTTTAATCCATGTTTTCTTGTGCACTCCAATATCTTTCGCAGATCAGTTAGATGCTTTGTGATATCTCCAGACTTAATCACTATATCATCAATGTAGATTTCCACCAATGTGCCGATATATTCATGGAAAATAAAGTTCATAGCTCTCTGATAAGTAGCACCGGCATTTTTCAAACCAAATGTCATAACTATCCACTCAAATAATCCCACATGACCTGGACATCTAAAAGCAGTCTTGGAAATATCTTCTTCAGCCATGAATATTTGGTTATAACCCGCATTTCCATCCATGAAACTAATAATCTGATGCCCTGCTGCAGCATCAATCAACAAATCAGCAATCGGCATCGGATAACCATCCATCGGTGTGGCCTTATTAAGATTCCTGAAATCAATACAAACACGGAGTTTTCCATTTTTCTTATATACAGGAACCACATTAGAAATCCACTCTGCATATCGACACTGCCGAATAAACTTCGCCTCAATTAACTTGGTTATTTCGGCCTTAATATCAGGGAGTATATTAGGATTGCATCGGCGAGCCGGCTGCTGATGTGGCCGAAATCCAGATTTAATAGGCAACCGATGTTCAACTATAGATCGGTCTAATCCAGGCATTTCAGTATAATCCCAAGCAAAACAATCTTTATATTCCTTTAACAAATCAACTAGTTGCTGTTTACACTTGGAATCTAACTTAGAGCTAATAAAAGTGGGTCTTGGCCTATCGCCTTCACCAATATCTACTTCTATTAAATCATCTGCCGATGTAAATCCTTGACCTAATTTTCCATCATCGGCAAATCTATCCATTAAAGCTCTTCTTCAGAACCGACTGCTTGGATCGGTAAAATTTCATAATCAGCAATCTTGAGGAACTCTTTTTCCCAGGCTTCTCCCGATATGCACTTGGTTCGTTCATAAGTATCTGATTCTGCCGATGCAATGATATAAGAAGAGTCACCAGGAACAACTTCAATCTTATCTCCGATCCATTGTACCAGACATTGATGCATTGTAGAAGGAACACAACAATTAGCATGAATCCAATCCCTTCCTAAAAGTAAATTATATGCACCCTTGCCATTAATAACAAAGAAAGTTGTCGGCAAAGTTTTACTGCCGATGGTCAACTCAACACATACTGCCCCTTTAGCTGGTGACACATGGCCTTCAAAATCTTTTAGAATCATATCGGTCTTAGTTAAGTCTTGATCCCCCTTACCAAGCTTCCGATACATCACATAAGGCATAATATTAATCGCAGTTCCTCCATCAATAAGTATCTTAGATACATACTGTCCATCAACTCTACCTTTTACAAACAAAGCCTTGAGGTGTTGTCTCTCATCATCAGCAGGCTTCTCAAAAACAGCCATCATTGGATCTAACATTAATTGAGCTATCTGATCAGAGGAAACAGCCTCTTCTTCACTGTCAGACAGAGCCAAAAATTCCATCGGCAACATAAACACCATATTGACGTCTACCGATGGACCTTTATCCTTGTGCCTTATCTGCCACTGCTGGTTACCAGATTTCTCATTGGAGGGACTTTCTTCTTGATATAAATCTTTTTGACGATCCCGCTGCATTTTCCTCTTCTGTGTCTTTGTCAAACCTTCTGGACACCACTGAGGAAGCTTAGTTTTCCAAACTGGCTGATAAGTCCTAGTTGTCTCCACACGACGTATATTGGGATCCCTGTAAAATATTTCTTCATCAGGGACTCTTGCATTTGCCATCTCTTCGAGTTCTTCTTGGTTCCTTGGAAAATATGCAACGCGTTTACCAAGCCTTTCGTGCACACTGAGCCTGCCCTCCAGCCGATCATGTACTGACGCTTTCCTTCTGATCGGCTCATTAATGAGCAAACCTTGATTACCAGATTGAAACCTTCTTGCAGGATAATTAACTCCATAATAGCCATTGCACTCTGGACAATTTTTAACAGTAGGTAACTTAATACCTTCTTCCCAACAATGAATAAAAAATAGACAATTCCAATGATCCTTATGCCGATTCCACTCTTCTTGACGCCTTTCCTCTTGTTGTCGTCTATACCGGTCCCTTCGCTGACGCCATCCTTCGTGTTGTCTTTGATGGGTAATCACGATGCCAGATCGAGGAGGCCTCCCAGAACTGCTACTCTCCGTCAATAGCCCCTTACCTTTTGCATCATCGGAAGTTATCCGATGTTGGGGATCTACTGATGCATTCTTTTCAGCAGCTACCGATGTCAACACCTTAATTTTTCCTTCAGCATCCAACATATTTGCTGGAAAAGGATGTTGATCAATTTTCATTGGCTTTTGAATCTTGGAATTGCCAAATTTTATCCTGCCAGACTCAATAACTAACTATAATTGCTGTCTAAACACCTTGCACTCATTGGTACTGTGTGAAGTTGCATTGTGCCACTTGCAATACAGCATATGCTTCAATTCTTCTGCCGATGGGATCACATGATTGGGTGACAATTTAATCTGGCCCTCCTGAAGCAAAAGATCGAATATTTTATCGGCTTTGGTGACATCAAAAGTAAACTTTTCTGGCTCTTTGTGACCAAAGGGACAAGATATCGGTTTCTTATTCTTAACCCACTCTGCCAAACCGATAACTGGTTCATTATCTGAATCAGAATCTTCCGCCTCTTCAACAAATGAAACTTTCTTGTTCCAATTTCTCTTAGGTTCAAAAACCCTAGTGTCTTGATCAGAAATCCTTTGTACTAAATGACTTAGGCTTTCGAACTCCTGAGAAGCATATCTGTCCTTTAGGTGTGGTAATAATCCCTGAAAGGCTAAATCGGCAAGCTGCCGATCATCCAATACCAGACTATAACATTTGTTCTTTACATCTCGTAGCCTTTGCACGAAGCCTTCTACCGATTCATCATTGCGCTGTTTCATCTTTACCAAATCAGTAAGCTTCTTCTCATGAATTCCAGCAAAGAAATACTTATGAAATTGTTTTTCCAGATCAGCCCAAGTGATAATAGAATTTGGCGGTAGTGAAATAAACCACGTAAATGCTGATCCGGATAGAGATGATGAGAACAGACGAACTCTCAATTCATCTCTACAAGCTGCCTCTCCACATTGAATAATAAAACGATTAACATGCTCCATGGTTGATGTATCGTCTTGCCCAGAAAATTTAGTGAAATCTGGCACTTTGTAACGATTTGAGAGAGGAATTAAATCATATGCTGGAGGATACGGAGTCCGATAAGAATAGGTATTAACCTTGGGCTTGATCCCAAATTGATCTCTCATAATTTCTGCTATCTTATCGGCCCAAAAAACATCGACATCTTGCTGACGATATGGTTGAATCTCTGCTGGAGGTATCTGTTGATACCCTTCTGCATACCTTTGCTGCCCACGATCTCCAGCAATTGGCATATTTGCTACTAACTGTGGTCCATTAACCTGCTGAAAAGGATTCATCGGCTGAGCTGCCGATGCTTGATTCTGAAAACCAGCATGCATGTGACCTTGATGAGCTCCTGTGGCTTGCTGGTTTGGCTGAACTGTATGTTGAGTAGGAAACTGCCCTGACCAATTATTAGTATTCATCGGCACAAAGTTTGCCGATGGCTGGTAACTTGTTGGCATTGCTGGATAATTACATCCAACTTGAGGCATAACCTGGACTCCAGGTTGACTGGTGATAGGAGCCTTCTGCTGCATCGGTAACAAATTTGCCGATGGACTTGAGTTAGATGTTTGCCCCAAAAAAGCCTGAAAACCTCCTAGACTTGGTTGTACAGTAGTTGTAATATATTGAGGCGCTTGGGATATCGGCAAACCAGCCGATGGAATAGGAGTTTTTCCCGCTGCGTCAAACACTTGAGATAATCCGTGATTGACAGTAGATGGCTCCGGAGGCATACCATATCCCCACCAATTAGCAGGAGTTTGATTACTTGTGGTATAGGACCTGATAAAGCTGATGCTGATAGATCTGTACCAAGCTGAACTCGTCCTGATAATGCTGAATCTGGACGCACCGGAGTAGACTGCACATTAGATAATCCTGCTGATACTGGAGGAGAAGAAATCTCTATGCCCGCAACGGCTAGAGGAGCCGATGGAGCAACAGCAGATGCTGCTTCTGGTTGATGATAAGCAGGCCCGACGTAATGATATGACGCTTGCCCTTCTTTGAAAGTTTAAATCACAGCATTATGAACAGTATTGGACAGCACATTGGAGTGATTAATTAAAGCATGATTCACCGCAGAATTAACCATCTCTTGAAGTTTACTAGGATTAGGATCAAAGGTAACCTGCCGAGGCAATGGCAAGTCCTGCTTCTGGATGACTTGTCCACTTTTGTTGACACTGAATGACTTTAAGCAAAGCTGTCTATATTCTTCAATAGCCCTCTCCATAGCCTGCTTCTGATCGTCCTTAAGATCTTCTTCTGTTACTGCGATGATATTCCCAGCATCGATCTCATGATTAGGCATCTTGACTAGATCTGTCCCACTGGGCGTGCCAAAAGATGTGTTGATGCAAAAGTGAATCTGCAAACACAAAGGGCTAATACCCGAAATCGATATCCAAAGCGTGCCAGTCGATTTGACCTGTTAATCGACAAGGATGAAGATACGAGCACTTTGGTCCTGACAACAGCGATACGCCCGGAAGTCACGGCCAAGAGGTACTCACGCGGAACTCGAGGATCGACAAAGATTGCACTTAGAGCAATACAACTCGCCGAATCGATGAGAACTCGTAAAAAGGAAAAATATGTAAATTGACGAAGTCGCCGAAAAGTAGATGTAAATAAGAGTAAAAGCTGGTTTTTGATGTATTGATTGATCCCTTATTACATTGCCCTTCACTCTATATTTATACCCTGATCTATAGAAACATAACCAAACACGATTAGGACACTAAATCCAAACCTAAGGAAAAGAACATGACTTTGACACAACTCAGACTCTACTAATCGTAAACAAGGAAATCAACTCCTATTTTTTTCCATAGTCCGCCTTAATCACGATGGTATTCTTATCGACCTCCTTTTCACCAGCACAGCCCCTGTCCCATCGGCAGCAACCTTTCAATCTCCTTTCCATCGGTACATTCCCTGTTTCATCGGCTGCAGTCTTCATACCTTCCTTCATCGGTACATTCCCTTATCTTATCGGCAACAATCTCCAAACCTTCTTCCATCGGCATCGACAATAACACCCTTGACCTCATCGGCAACATTCCAAATTAAATTCATACACTGTCACCGCTTAAAAAACAAAGTTATTCTCCTTGGCTATCAATTTACACGGCAATCTTTCCCTTGCTGATTAGCCTTTCCTGATCATCTTGACACGTGCTAAAAACGGTGTCAACAGAACCGATGGCGATAAGCATAAATGCCGGTTTTAATAAATCCGGAGGTGAAAGTATGGGCGGTGAAAATGTTTTTTTAGTAGTGATAAACATCTCTTAATCAGATATAACTCCAGCAAAGCATCTAATCTTGCACATGCAGTTGACTAGGGAAGTATGTGCCTAGAACACCTAGAAGTCCTGGGATTTTGTGTTTTTCTAAAATAATAATATTAAGTGTGAGCACCATCGTACTCAACAAGTATTGTACGTAAAATGAGTAGCATGCATAGGTTTATAATGAGAAATAGCTTAGAGTGTGAACCGTGAACCATCTAGTCGACTAGTCCCTATTATGGCGATTATGCGATTTCGGTGATTAATAAATACAAGTTGATGCGACTAACATGTGTTTTATTTGCACGATTAAATGTTGAGTTAGTCGTAGTATGAACAGCCATGCCTTGACCACAAGACTTGTTTGTGAAGATTGAATGGCGCAAAGGAGATTCGTGGAGGCTAAGGATACTCTAGAGCGAATCTAGGAATTAGGATACGATCGTGGGGACATACTACGTTGAAGTAGTGTGTAATACGTATGTCTTTATTTTTCTTTGACCGTACTACTAAGGGTCCAAAGCATTCAAACCTAAGAGTCCATAAAAGAGCAATGTGTTGCATAGCTAACTCGCATTCATGTTGTGGACGGTAAATGAGGACATGAAAATCCAGTATCATGGGTAAATCCGGTATTTTTTTTCAACAACAGACCCATGAAAATAGAGAGTAATTAGCACAGTGTATTTGGTATCCAGATAAATGAAAATATAACAAATCACACAACACACTTAAGTAGTTCGATTATTTCAATTTATACGTTACTCTGAATTTGGCTTGGCCATAAACAAAACACAGCATTTTAGGCCAAATTTTGGCACTGCCCAGGTTGATCATGGCCAACATTTGGTTTCAAGAGTGTTTTGAAAGTCTTTTGAGGCATGCCCTGTTCTGAACATATCTTGGCTGCCATCTCGTTGAAGTGACGAGTCAAATCTTGGTCTTTGTCAATCCATCGGAATCTTATCGTCAAGCACCAGTCTGTCAAGGCCTCCTGCATCTGCAGTTAGATACCCAGGTGTTGCTCACCCTTTTGCTAGATTCATGCCCGTTGCCGGGAGAACCTTGCCACCGTTGTCCATTATCATGGAAAAGGATGGAGATCGCTGCGCTCGCGAGGACAGCGCCGCCCCATGCCGGGGCCACTCGCCGGCCCTCCTGCGCGCTACGACTGACGGTGTCCCACGTCCCTCTCCTTTGCCGCCGCTTCCGTGAGGCCCCGTAGCTGGCTCGGGCTGGTTATGAGCACGGCGTCGGCAGGGAACAGGAGCGCTGCCAGAGCTCGCGCCGTCCCGCGGCGCATCTATCGTCGCCTCCTTGGTTGGTCTCCCCGCATACTTGGTCTGATTGGGTACTTGCATTAACTCGAGGTTGCGCAATGGACCGTTGGGGAAATGGTGAAGTGGTTGGTTTTGGCAGTGCCAGGATGAGTTTGCCTAAACCATATCATTCTTTTTCTTCACGTGGCTGGTCTTTCTTGTCTTCTTTTTGTAGTGATCGTTCATAGAGACGTTGCCCACATCTCTCTTCTTCACTAACTTCACACTTTCATCTTTTTCTTAACATTCACTAAAACGTCAACCTTTCTTTGATTCTTTCTGTGATTCGTTGGTGCACACAATGTTATGCTTGTTTTCACATCAAAACGGAAACACTGACTACTGAGGAGTCCAATATGTTGAATCAGCTCACTTATAATGCTTTTCATATACTCTGTCTTATTCACCCTTCATTATCTCTCAGGAGCATTACAAGGATTTGAAGGATGGACCTTTCTTTCCTAAGCTGATAGATTACATAACTTCTGGCCATGTTGTCTGCATGGTATATATATTTTTATTATGAGCTAGATATATTTGCAACTCCACACTTTCACCAATGCAGAGTTCACAGCTGCAATCTTGTTCTTCTATCCTGTAAGGCCTGGGAGGGTGACGGTGTTGTTGCATCAGCTCGTGAATTAATATGAGCTACTAACCCCCTTCAAGCTGAACCAGGGACTATAAGGGGTGATCTTGCAGATCAAACTGGAAGGTTGGTAGCCACGCCCCCTTCTATGTCTTAAAACTGTAATATTTAATCATGTAACTCACATGTTAAAATTTAGTTGGAAGGTGCTTCCACTTTACCTGCATATAAAATAAATTATGATGGAATTGAATGTTTCAGGAATGTTGTCCATGGAAATGATAGTCCTTACAAGCGCAAGCATGAAATTGGTAAGTTCTGCAATAATTCAGTATGACTCTATGTTGCTTTTAGGTGATTTCTTGAGTCAATGGTCATTTTAAACAATTGGCAAGGTACTGGAGTGGCAAGGTATAGTGAAGGTCCCTGGGCCAGATGGGTACAATGGCCTTTTCTTCTGGAAATGTTGGAACATAATTCAAGGATATGATTGATCTCTGTATGGAGTTCTACAATCATTCTGCTAATCTGCAGTGCATCAACTACTCTTTCATTAATCTAGTACCCAAGAAACAAGACTGCAGAGAGTTATTCTCCAAGTTGTGCATAGAAATCAATATGGCTTTATACAAGGAAGAACCATACAAGACTGTTTGGCTTGGTCATTCGAATATTTGCATCAGTGCCATCACTCCAAGAGAGAAATTACTTTGCTGAAATTAGATTTTAAGAAAGCTTTTGACATGGTTGAGCTCACAATGATTTTACAGATGCTGGATGCCAAAGGTTTTCCACCAAGGTGGTGTTCTTGGATCAAGGATATCCTTTCCACTGGCAGTTCTTCTGTACTAGTTAATGGTATTCCTAGGAAAGACTTTCAATGCAAGAGAGGGTTCAGGGAGGGAGACCCCCTCTCCCCCCTCCTTTTTGTCTTAGCTGCTGAGCTGCTACAGAGCATCATCAACAAAGCATACTCTTTAAATCTCTTTAGGCTCCCAATTCCAAATAGAGAAGTTGATAATTTCCTTATAATTCAATATGCTGATGATACTCTATTATTCTTGCAAGCTGATGCCAGACAGTTATTTTGTCTAAAGGATCTTCTGCATAGCTTTGCACTTTCCACTGGGCTTAAGGTGAATTATCATAAGTCTTGTCTGATCCTTGTTAATGTTAATGTCCCTGCGGAGAAAATACCCTTGCTCACTGGAGTTTTTGGATGTGTGGTTGGAGAGCTTCCTTTTACCTATGTGGGCCTACCTCTTGGCACAACAAATCCCCTCGTTAAGGACTTTGCTCCATTAATTTGCAGAATTGAAAGAAAGCTTTCAGCTAGCTCCACCTTCCTCTCTTACTCAGGCAGGCTTCAATTAGTCAATTCAGTGATTTCATCTCTCCCCACCTATTATATGTGCACGCTGAAGCTCCCCAATACGGTGCTAGATGTGATTGATAAATTCAGGAAGAATAGCCTATGGAGAGGTACTGATGTCAATGCCAAGGGATATAATCTGGCAGCTTGGGAAATGGTTATTGTGCCAAAAGATAAAGGAGGATTGAGAGTTAAAAATTTGAAATTACAAAATGAGTGCTACTGCTGAAGCATCTAGATAAATTCTACAACAAGGTTGAGGTACCTTGGGTCCAACTCATTTGGTCTTCTTACTATCAGAATAAAGTCCCTCATTTGACACCACCTAAGGGTTCCTTCAGGTGGAAGGATATCCTTAAGCTTCAAGATACTTTGAGGGACATTGCTCATTGTTACTTTGGCAAAGGTGACACAATAGGTCTTTGGATGCATGGATAACTTTATGGATCAGCCATGGTCTTCCAGCTTTCATAATCTCCATTCATATGCAAAGGTTACTACTATTTCTATGCAAAAGGCGCTGCAAACAGTTGATATTATGGAATTATTTCAGTTGGCTATGTCAAGAGTGGCATATAATGATTTCCTAGAGTTCAAGGATGTCCTCCTATCCCTTCAAGTGCAAGATCCACCCAACGATACCTGGACCTATGTCTAGAATAATGCTGCCTATTCCTCGGGGAAGTTTTACAAGCGCCATTTTGCAAATATCACACCTCCAGCGCTTTTCCTTTGGATCTGGAAGTCTAAATGCATTTCACGCATTAAGTAGATGTTGCACTAAAAATAAATGTTGCAAGTGTTGTTTCATAGGTATGTTGCAAGTGTTTTATATCTATGTTGTAAAAGTAGATCGGGATGTTGCACATGTTGCAATGACTATACACTTATGTTTCAAGGGTATGTTTCAAATATCTTATCTGTTTTAGACATATGTTGCAAGTGTTTCATTTGAATGTTCCAAAGTAGATCTGGATGTTGCATATATATGCAAGTGTTTTAGGTGTTCTCGTACGTATATTGCAAGTGTTTCAGCTGGATGTGTTGCATATGTTTGCATAGGCTATACGCGTGTTTTAAAGTTTTTTCTGGTATTTTTCAAGTGTTTCAGACGTATGTTGCAATCATTTTATCTGGATGTTACAAAAGTAGATCAGGTGTTGCATATGTTGCAATAGGACCCACCTACCGTAGCCACCTGCTGGGGCGCTACCGTGGGTCACAGTCCGGGTGCTTGAGGCCGGTAGACGCTTCCGTGGCGCGGCAGTGTGGGGTCCACGCAGTGGAGTGCGAAAAAACAGGCAGCGCGGGCTTCTTTCACGTGTGGCACGGCCTCCCACGCGAAGGACCAGAGGCGTCTGATATTTTGGAGCGGCTTCGGATGTCTGGGCGCTAGTAACGCCATTTATAATTTTATACTAAAAAACATAGAAGCTAGGTAAAAATGCAGAAGCTATGTGTGACCGGCTTATTTCGATAGCGTTTTTTCTTCGTATAGGTAGCTGTTGGGAAGAGTTTTTTCTTACCAACCTACCAACAAGGTATCGGTTGTGTTGGGGTTCGGTATTAATGTGAGTATTAGTCCCGAGTCTAAATTTTATAGGCACCAAAAGCCATTTTATCCCTATTGGTAACACCAATCGGGACTAAAAGCCACCCTTTAGTCCCGGTTGGTGTTACCAAACCAGACTAAAGGAAGTTACCAATCCAGACTAAAGGAATACCAACTGGGACTAAAGGTCTCCCACTCAGGATTAAAGGTCCACCACGGGTTAATTCAAAAGGAGAGCGTCTAGAACTCTATCACATGTGGTGTGCAGTTGAGTTGGTAATGAACTTATGCGCGAGGGAAGAGGTCTTGAGTTTGAATCTCACGCACCACAAGAGAGGTCTCTCAGGATTTAAACTATTTTTTAAGTTCCAAGGATGGGCTTTAGTCTCGGTTCCGTGACTCCGGGATTAGTTCACGGCCTTTAGTCCAGTTCCCAATCCCAAGGCTTTATTCATTGCAAATTTACAATCAGTTCAGCTTTATCTCTAACAGAATGATGAACACGATGATCTCAACAGAACAGATAATATAACAATACACACGGACAGGAAACGCAGGCACGGCTAGCGCACCACAACCCACACCAATGCAAACGAGTGCTGACAAACTGTGAAGAGCAAACGCCGTACACACGGGACATGCATGGCATCGCCTCAGCCGTCGACGGTGAGCTTCCGGAGCTTGTACTTCACCAACACCTCGCCCTTGATTCCGACGACCGCCGCGTTCCCGTCCTTCTCCGGGAACGGAGACACCAGTTCAAGATCAAAGTTCCTCAGCAGGTGCGCCCATATCATCATCTCCAGGTACGCTAAGGACTCGCCGAGGCAACTGTGCCTGCCACCACCAAAGGACACGTACGAGAAGGTGCCTCCAGCCTTGTCCTCCTCCCTCCCGGGGGCGAAGTGGTCAGGGTCGTACGACTCAGGGTGTGTTTAGATGGTGAAAAGTGGGTGAAAAGTTACTGTAGCATTTTCGTTGTTATTTGGTAAAATTTGTCTAACTATGGATTAACTAGGCTCAAAAGATTCGTCTCTACATTTACAGACAAACTATGCCATTAGTTATTTTTTTACCTACATTTAATGTTCCATGCATACGTCCAAAGATTCGATGTGATAGGTGGAAGAGGAAATATTTTGGATTTGCATGTGAAGTGAACAGGGCCTCATGGTCCTTGTAAATGTGAGGGAGCCTGTTAGCAAAGGCTGGCGACGTCGCGACCATGTGGCCCTTTGGGACGTCAAACTCTTGGCCTTCCTTGGTGGTGACCATGAAGTCACGGTGCGACTGACGAAGCAACATGGTTAGCGGCGGGTGAAGCCGGAGAGTCTCCTTGATACACCGGTGGAGAAGGACCATCTCTGCCAAGGCGTCATAGTCAATCTTGTCGCCATGGAGCTTCATGACCTCAATCTGCTCTTCCACGGCCGCTGCCAAGTAGCGCTTGAACCGAAGGAGGTAAGCCCCGGTCCAGGTGGAGGTGATAGAGGTGGTTTGGTGTCCACCAAAGAGGGCCGTGATAACTGTGGTGGGTCTTCCGTTCTTGTACTTGGAATCCATCAGGCACTGCAGCATGTCCTCCTCCTCGGAACGCCCAGAGGCCTTGCGGGACTTGATGATGGTGGAGAATATTTCTCCCAAACGTGCCCGTGCCCGGTCATGCCGACGATGAGCAGGGGTAGGGAGGTAAGGGAAGATGAAGCTATTGGCTGCATCCCCATGCAAAGGTCTCGGAAGAGAGCACAGACATCATCGAAGAGCTTTTCACGCACCTCCCTTCCCAGCAAGCATCGGCTAGCTAGCAGTCAGTAAGACGACGCGCTCCAACTCAGACTTCAAATCCACAGTGCCACTTTCTCCCCACTTTGAGAAGTACTCCTGCAGGGTGGTTTATTAATTAGGATTTAAAATTTGCAGGTGAAGTTATTTAATCATCTAGAATATGTGTGCAAAAATATGATTACAACAGCTAATAGTGTTATACTTCTTTTTTCCTTTATTATGAGCAAAGTATGATATGAAAATATATATGATTATGATCCCCAGGTCAAAATCACAAGGACGGAGCAGAAAGCAATATCCTTCCTTTCAACTGTTTTGGAAACTAATAAAGAAAAACTCAAGGAGATCAGCAAACAAGTGAAGGAACACAACTGCTGATGTGATGCCAATTGATTGATTGAGTGGCATTCAAGAAATTAGAGAGAGCATTGGATACTGTGAAATTGAGATCATCTAGAGATGGAAACTTTGGGTGTGTTCACTTCCCATGCAAACCCAAAATATTTCCTCTTCCACCCATCACATCGAATCTTTAGACGCATGCATGGAGCATTAAATATAGGTAAAAAAGATAACTAATTGCATAGTTTGTCTGTAAATGTCGAGACGAATCTTTTGAGCCTAGTTAGTTCACGGTTGGACAAATTTTGCCAAATAACAACGAAAAGTGCTACAGTAACTTTTCGTCCACTTTTCGCGAAGTGAACACACCCTTTATTTGATGATGAAGCTAAGCTAGTAACGACAGTAAACATCAGATTATAAAAATGGATCAACTGCAGTACAGTGGAAGCGATCGGCCTCACCCTCACCTCAATTTCATAAACCAGCAGAGGGACATAGCTGTTGAACTTTTAGGATCACGTAGGTGTAGATCAGTGGGGTTCCTTTTGTGTTTGTCATAGATATTGTGTGTATGGGGAGAGATAGAGATGGAGAATGAGAGTTGGAACTAGGCACATACCATCGGCGTTGATCACAGGTTTGTCGGTGAAGGTCTGCGCTAGGGCAGCGATGGGCGGTGAAGAAGGGAAGCAGTGGCGAGGGGCTTCCCGCCGCTGGCAGTGTGAAAGGATCTAAACAATGCCTAGAGGGGTGGTGAATAGGCGTATCTAAAAAGTTCTACACAAATCTCAAAGTTACTTATCAGCAACTGTCGGAAGTCCCGACAGTTTGAGTCAGCACTTCCGACGTGTCAGAAGTTCCGACGCAAACTGTCAGCACTCCCGACGCCTACGGGAAATGAACTACTAATTCTCAAATGAACTTTGTGAGACCGGTAACTTACAACACCACTTCTTAGTGGTAAGATGAAGATGTTAGGTCACTTCCTTGACACCGAGAACTCTCCAAGTCGTAGATCAAGACCAAACCCTAAGAGGGAGGTTGAGAGAGAGACAAGCAAATACAAGTGATACCAAGCAAATCACACAAACAACAACAAACACGCGGGACAAAGGATTTATCCCGAGGTTCGGCAACCCCACAAAGGAGCGCCTACGTCCTCGTTGTTGAGGTGACCACTTAGGTCGGAGTCTATTTCACCTCCTTGCCTCTCTCAAAGCAACCACAAAGGTCACTTGAGTTCTCCACTAAGAAAACAAGGGTAATACAAACTTCCCAAGGCTCTTCCACAAGATGGAAGCTCTTGGGCGACGCCTAGCCGGCTAGGGTTCCAAGAACCCAAGAGTAATAGACGCAAATCCAACTGGCTTGACGAAGAAATCAAGTGCTCAAGCTTGCAAGAAAGATTTTCTCACTCAAACCACACTCCTATCACTCAAATTCGTGGGAATCGAAGTTAGGAGCAAAGGAGGGAGGAGAGAGAGCTCTTGAATGCTTGAGAGATGTTTTGGCCGTGAGTTGGTGAGCAATGAATGAGTGAGTAACGGTTAGAAGTGAAGAGAGTGCTATTTATACTCGTAGTAGAAATCCAACCGTTCAGATCTACGTCGGGACTTCCGACGTAGATCTCGGGACTTCCGACGTAGAGAGAAAGAACTGTTCACGCAAGGTTAAAAACACTGCGCAAAGACAACGTCGGGACTTCCGACTTACGTCGGAACTGCTGACCGTCGGAACTTCCGACGTATGTCGGAACTTCCGACGCAGCAGTCAGCAGAGCGAGCCGATGGGCCTAGCGTCGGAACTCCTGGCGAGGGTCGGGACTCCTGACCGTCGGGAGTTCCGACATACGTCAGGACTTCCGACATCCTCAGTCACCGCACAGGCTAAGTGACTGGACGTCAGGACTTCCGGCGCAAGTCAGCACTTCCGACGGTCGGGACTCCCGACATACGTCGGGACTTCCGACACTAAAAGTCAGCAAAACTATTCTACGTGCTCGTGAAGTGCTAGAGTGTCTCTCTTTTGATTTTATTTTTGTACTTGAGCACTCTATCTTCCTCAGACCAACTAAGTTTTGCATCCCTCTTTATAGTGCGGCATACCTAAACTCAAGAAGCGAAAAGATAAACTTTGAAGCTCCGCTTGAGTTTGAAGCCTTCTTCAACACGACGAATTTAGGGATACCATTTCATCTTTATCAACTCTTTAATTCTTTCATGGGACCAATAGCTGTGACATATCTCATTAAGATCACATCAGTCCCTAATTTGGATGTCATCAATACACCAAAACCCACATAGGGGGCAAATGCACATTCAATCTCCCCCTTTTTGGTAATTGATGACAACCAACTTAGGCTTCTATAAGAATATAAGAATTTAAAGCTTTTGAACCCCAAACTTTATGAAGAGCTCCCCCTTGATGTATGCATGAATTTGAATTTCAATAATGATCATTTATTCATCACTTGCATATATCAAGACAAAAGCTCCCCCTAAATTTTGCAATTCGTGGGGTGCAACACATGTGTGTGAACAAGAATTGATTCATGAAAAGAGATGCAATATGACAAGTTATATTCACACAACAAGTGAAGAGAAAATGATGACCAAGATTTCAATGTGAATCCTGAAACAGCACATGGCCATCAAAAGAAAAACATACATCATCACAAAACAACCATAAGATAAAAGAAGTAGATAGATAATCATTACTTGTCCTACAATCATCCATCACACACAAATATATATAGTTGTCCATCACATAGTGCCACCACACAACATAGTTCGAACAAGCTAAAGGTTTTAAGAGTCTCGAAACAGGCTACCAACCAACTATTACATGATAGATCAAAGCCTAACACTCCCCTTTTGTCAACAAGTGCCAAAAAGGGGTAGGCCGCGTGAGAGAAACAAGCTACTCATCGTCGAAGTCCTCGTCACCACCATCATCACCATCATCTCCATCATCATCGGCATCATCTTCATCATCTTCATCATCTTCCTGGATGTAGTCCTCATCCGCAGGAGGAGCCGTGCTCTTGCCACGACGGCGAGAGGAAGCCTCATCCGCATAAGCCGCACAAGCCTCATCATAAAGCTGCATAGGATCACGGGGAGGCACAAACAGCGGCGGAGGGGAAGACACAATACCAGCCCGCTGCTCCATACGGTAAAGCCTCTCTTGTATGTCATGTTCCCGCTGAGCACTAGCACAACACTGTCCAAACATGTAGTTCATGAGAAACTTGAACTTGCTAGGCTTCTTACTCTTACCAGAGGAGGAAGAAGAGAGGGGCTCGGCACTGGTGGAGCGCGAAGGAGCAGCA
Organism: Saccharum spontaneum; assembly: GCA_022457205.1. Classification (NCBI taxonomy): domain Eukaryota; kingdom Viridiplantae; phylum Streptophyta; class Magnoliopsida; order Poales; family Poaceae; genus Saccharum; species Saccharum spontaneum. Next base: position 28,039,933 of record CM039607.1, read on the forward strand.
GAAGGGGAAGTGGTAGCACGATGAGAACGAGAAGACGAAGCGCCTTTGCCCTTGCCTCTAGCAACATCAGCTGCCCTCTTCAATTCTTTGGCAGCAGTAATAGAGAGCTTGTTGGAGATCTTGAGAAGCTTGTGATTTGAACCATCTGAGGGAAAGCGGATGCCAGACACTTGCTCAATGACATGCATAAGGTAGGGAGCATACGGAAGGCCTTTGACAGGATCCTCAGAAGTGTCATGAATTTTGTTCCAGATGTAGCGACTGATGGAGAACTTCTGAAAATCAGCACCAAAGCGATCAAGGACCTTCTGAGAGTCATCACGAAGATAAGTGGAATCACCAGCCTTGGGATACAAGATCTGTCTCAGAATGTTGTTCAAGACATAGAAATAGGGCTTTAGGTACACGGTCTTGCCATCTGCAGGATGTCCATCAAGATACATGTGCTGGTACTCCTCCATCGCAACATCCTCATATTCAACAAGCTCAGTAGCACGACGGTCATAACTATTGAAACCAAGCAAGCGAGAGAAAGTGACAAAGTCGACCTTATAATGCTTGCCCTCCGTGGTCCAGTGGATGATGTCAGTAGCACCGGTCTTGTCCTTCTCATGATGATAGGAAGCATAAAACTGCAGGATAATCTCATTATTCCAATGCTTCCGAAACTCCATCAGGCGAAGCAGGCCCTTGGAGTTCAAATCCTTAACCATCTGTGGTAGCTCAGGAGGCTCGGTGATCAAACCAAGATCATACGAAAGAATACACTTGATCTAAACGACTGGCTCCTTCTTCTTGAGGACTTTGCTGTAAAGGATGGACCGGTAGTAATCAAAGTGAAAGGGATGCCAGAACCGAGCCTCAAGCCGGAGATCCTTCTCTTCTTCAGCATATAAATTTCGAGCACGCTGCGACCGGATTTCACGAACGTTGTGGCGGTAGTCGACAGGACGAGGAGGAGCCCAACCACCAAAGTTTGGAGCAAGTTCAGGCTCCCGGATAAAGGGCGGAGGACCATCAAACGGAACAAATTCATGAACAGGATGCGAGGGGCCACGGGATGGTGACTGCAGCACTGGAACTCCGATAGTGTGGCCCGCACGCTCAAGAGCCTCCTCGTCCGCATCAACAACCGGATCCATCCCACCAAAAGCCTGGGCCGGAGGCGGAGGAGGAGCAACAGAAGATGAGCCCCGTCCACCACGGGCACGAGCAGCTGCCCGCCAGGGAGCACCAGCATCGTCACGGAGATAGGCCGCCTTGGTGCGGCCAGATGACCTGGCAGCGGTGCGGTCTTGATTGAGCTTAGACCGCTTCTCCGAACGGCATGAGGGACTGCCACCCTCCATGGCTGCAAAAGAACATGGAGCGAAACTAAGAAACAAGGAGCAACGTAGCATGGGCGCAGCGATGCAGAGAAACATGCACGGACGGACAGTCACAGAGTCGGGACTGCTGGCATGAGCCGGGACTCCCGACAGTCGGAACTGCCGGCTTACGCCGGGACTCCCGACGATCGGAACTGCTGGCAGACGCCGGGAGTTCCGACACAATTGAAAACCGTCCGAAACATGGGGCTCCATATCGATGCACACACATGTCCAAGGAGGATAGAGGAGCAGAGAGGGAAGAAGGAAATAGCAAAAATCTAAGGTACATTGAAGTAGGGTACGAGAGCCACGGTAGTACCTTAGGAAAGAGGGAAGAAGATGGAGAAGCGGCAGATCCGGGGCAGCGGCGATGTCCAGGAGAGGATCCACTCGCAGTACGTCACTGGGAGCACCACCACACCGGAATCCAACCACGGGACGGCGACGAGCTTCAATCGGGGAGAACCATGGTGGAGAGAGCGAGAAACGGCGACGGGAAGAAGGACCGGAGGTGGCGGCCGGAACCCCCGACGCCGAGGACGGCCGGAGCTGCCGGGGCCGGGCACGACGGTGGCCGGGCGGCGAGAGGAGTCGGGGGTGCGGAGGGGCGGGTGCGGGAGGGGAAGAGATAGGGTGAAAGGAGTTATGCGGTGAAAAGCTTGGGCCACGGTTAAAACCAGGCATGTACGCGCGACCCAAATCCACGTCGGAAGTGCTGGCATGTACGTCGGAACTGCTGGCAGCCGGAAGTGCTGGCGCAGGCCGGGACTGCTGGCCGCCGGAAGTGCTGGCGCAAGCCGGGACTGCTGGCCGTCGGGAGTTCCAACGTATGCCGGGACTTCCGACGCAGAGAGACAGAAAACCTCTCAAACCAGAACTCACCATGCTATGTGGGGCAAAATATGATGGACACACACTAATGTTTTCACAAGTGACTAGATTTCATTCAACCAACACAAAGCAATAGTCACTCATGAAAACTACAAAATAGATTTTGAAAACGACACACAATATTTGTTCTCAAACCTTTTTTTTTCTAACTAGATTAAACAAAAATATGTGCAAGACATCAAGCCACGTTACGAGAATCAATGATATTTAGCTCACTCCTCAAAGCACAAAATCTTGACTCATCTAGGGGCTTTGTAAAGATATCGGCTAGTTGTTTTTCGGTGCTCACATGATGGATTGCGATATCTCCTTTGGCTTCGTGGTCTCTCAAAAAGTGATGCCGGATGTCTATGTGCTTTGTTCGAGAGTGGTTTATGGGATTGTTTGCCATTTTAATGGCACTCTCGTTGTCACACAAAAGGGGAATCTTGGTTAACTCACAACCATAGTCCTTAAGGGTTTGCTTCATCCAAAGTAGTTGGGCACAGCATGCACCGGCCGCCACATACTCGGCTTCGGCGGTGGATAAGGCTACGGAGTTTTGCTTCTTAGAGCTCCAAGACACCAAAGACCTACCAATAAATTGGCAAGTCCCAGTAGTACTCTTTCGATTTACTTTGCAACCGGCATAATCCGAATCGGAATAGCCAAGTAACTCGAAAGTGGAGCCCTTGGGATACCACAAGCCAAGATTAGGAGTGTGCACTAAATACCGAAAAATTCTCTTAACAGCCAACAAATGGCATTCTTTCGGATTAGCTTGAAATCTTGCACACATGCACACACTAAGCATAATATCAGGCCTAGATGCACAAAGGTAAAGGAGGGATCCAATCATGGAGCGATATACCTTTTGATCCACGTCCTTTCCTCCTTGATCAAGATCAAGATGTCCATTGGTTGGCATGGGTGTCTTGATGGGCTTGGCCTTGTCCATGTCAAACTTCTTCAACATGTCATTGGTGTACTTGGTTTGACTAATGAACGTACCATCCTTGAGTTGCTTAATTTGAAATCCAAGAAAGAACTTCAACTCTCCCATCATGGACATCTCAAACCTATTCGTCATGATCCTACTAAATTCCTCACAAAAAGCCACATTAGTACTACCAAATATTATGTCATCGACATATATTTGGCAAACAAAGATATCATCACTAACTTTGCGAGAAAATAAAGTGGGATCGGCCTTTCCTATCTCAAATCCTTGTTTGAGTAGGAAGTCCTTTAAGCAATCGTACCAAGCTCTAGGGGCTTGTTTGAGCCCATAGAGCGCCTTGTCGAGCTTGTAGACGTGGTTGGGATACTTGGGGTCTTCAAAGCCCGGTGGTTGCTCTATATACACCAACTCGGATAGGGGGCCGTTGAGAAATGCACTCTTCACGTCCATTTGATATAACTTGAAATCATGGTGAGCGGCATAGGCTAGAAGAATACGAATGGATTCTAGCCTTGCCACAGGTGCATAGGTCTCCCCAAAATCCAAGCCTTCAATTTGAGAGAATCCCTGAGCCACTGTTGGGCATTCTTAACGTCACTACCAAAAGTAGACTTAGTTTTCTAATTCTGATAACGGCGCCAAAAATGCCAAACCTATCCCTCATGCCACTTAAGCCAAGTTGTCATCCCCAGCATGACATGAGAGATGCGGTATTGAAATATGCATTTGCTCATCAAGATAAATAATAAAAGGGATCTGTAAGCGCACAGATTAATACCGATGTAGCATTTTAACCGGGAAGTATTCCAGGTATCGTTATTTATATTTTTACCACTGGGAAGGGATTTCTAAGTATCATGGTTGATAATGGAATGAGAATATGGAACTAAGTACACATCATTGCATGTATAACCGAGAGTATTTATCAATCTCTTTATACAGGTATAAATGTCACATTAAGTAAAGGTAAAGTGATAATGGTGACAAAGATAATTAATCTGATCAGCTAGCCACATATAATAATGATAAGCACCTCAACAGATATTCTAGCAAGTCATTAGCATGGAATTAGGATGAACTACAAAGATATTCCCTAAGTTATTATTAACTATAAAGTCTAGCATATCATAGTTAGTGCAATTATACTTGGCAATCATGGTAAGAAAAGACTATATCCATGCATAGTGAATATTAGCAAGGAAGATGAAGAACATAGCAATCACTCCCCTGTAATAGTGTTGCTCTGCCTGCCCTATACACGAGAGGGGGACTATATAAGAATCAACGAAGCTGTCACTATCGCGAACTACCCCACAATCTGGCATATAGGGTGCAATCGCAGATAAATACGGTATAGACACCACGTCTACACAATAATTATCATTCACCCACTGTACACATGGATAAACGCTATACGATCCTAGGCATGTATATAATTCCAATCTAACTAAGCCAAGCATATAACTATGATAAACTAAGAACAATATAATTGCAAATATAATCAAATAGAGCAAAGTCATAATCAATATATTGAAATAGAACAAAGTCATATTCATAATATTGAAGAACAATGATGAACAATTGAAGAACAAGAGAGGAATTACCAAGAATCCTCTTGACAGATCCGGGAACCAATCGAAGATTGACTCCTTCTAGTTCTAATCCTATGTAGCTATGCTAACTAGAGATCTAGTTGATGTGGTGGCTCTAGGGCTTGATCAGAGGCTCTCCTCCTGAATTAGGGTTTGAAGTATGAGACGAGGGCCTCTCCTCCAGGGGCAGGGGCCTTGCTTATATAGCTCTTTCGGATGAATCTGGGCCGTCGGATCAAACCGACATTGAACGGACGGTTTTCCTTGATCCTCTAGGTCGGTGGAGCATAATCCTCGAGGCGGAGCCTGATTGGCTCCGGGGCCAGGGCGGACGCCCTAAGGACCAGGGCGGGCGCCCTGTGTCCGGCTCCGTTACGCCTCCCGTTCGTTCTCATGGCTTCTGGACTCTTCTAGATGTAAGATAATTACGTGTTCGGTTAATATCCCGTCATTAATCCGACATGTGGGCCTTTCTTCCGTATTTCCTGATAACCCCCTGCAGAAATAGATAAACAGCAAAACTCGTGGAATTCTGTCAGATAAAACCCTAAGTCTAGGTGTTGGTTTCATTTGGATCCTTTTCTCTATTTATTTGATAGTTATAATTGATACTTAAGGACCGTCAACAGCCACCAACCTAGCTTTGTTCCTTGTCACCACGCCATGCTCATCTTGCTTGTTGCGGAAAACCCACTTGGTTCCAATCACATTTTGCTTGGGCCTTTCCACCAAGGACCAAACTTCATTCCGAGTGAAGTTGTTCAACTCCTCTTGCATGGCTATCATCCAATCCTCATCTTCAAGTGCCTCTTCCACCTTGCTAGGTTCCAAAGGAGAAACAAACGAGTAATGTTCACAAAAATTTGCTAAACGAGAACGTGTAGTTACCCCTCGTCGAATGCTCCCCAATATATTATCAACGGGATGATCCCGTTGAATGGATTGATGCACTCTAGGATGTGGCACTTGAGTTGGTCTTTGAATGAGATCATTATCTTCATCATCGTGGTCATGATCGAATGAAGAATCACAATCATGAGCTTGTGGAGGGTTGGCTTCACTTCTTTCTTCATTGTTGAGTTGAGGTTGAGCTTGCACATTATTGGCACCATCTTGATGAGAATGACCTTGTGCATCATTTGATTTTCCATCTTGAATTTTTCGTGTTGCGGAAGCTTCACCATGCCCATTGGATGGAACATGATGAGTGGTAGGATCATGATCAACATGTACAACATGGTCTTCATCTTCTTCTTCGATGGGCTTTATCTCACCAATGGCAAGCTTCTTGATGGCTTTATGTGGGGCTTCCTCATTACCTACAATCTCAACATTGACTTGCTCTTTTTTAGAGCCGTCGGTTTCATCAAAAGTCACGTCTACCGTGATTTCAATCAAACCAGTGGTTTTGTTGAAAACACGATATCCATGTTCGTTAGTAGCATAACCAAGCATGAAACCTTCATCAACCTTTGGTGCAAACTTTGAGCTTTTGGATTTCTTGTTAAGTATGAAACACTTAGATCCAAAAACTCTAAAGTAGTGCACCTTGGGCTTTTTACTGGTTAGAAGTTCGTAGGCGGTTTTGTCTCTCATCTTGTGAAGATATAGGCGGTTGATAGCATGACAAGCCGTGTGTACCGCTTCCGCCCAATAGTTGACCGGAGTCTTGTATTCATCCAACATCGCTCTTGCGGCTTCTATGAGTGTTCGATTCTTCCTCTCCACAACACCATTTTGTTGTGGAGTGTATGGAACCGAGAACTCATGTTTAATTCCTTCCTCATCAAGGAATTCTTCAATGTTGGTGTTCTTGAACTCCGTCCCATTGTCACTTCTAACTCTCTTGATCTTGACATCAAACTCATTTTGGGCTCTTCTTGCAAACTTCTTGAAGATGCTTTGTACTTCACTCTTGTCATGCAAAAAGAATACCCAAGTGAAACGAGAATAGTCATCAACAATTACGAACCCATATTTGTTACCACCAATGCTTATGTAAGTGATGGGTCCAAATATGTCCATGTGAAGCAATTCCAATGGCCTTTCGGTTGACACCACATTCTTGACGGGATGTTTAGCTCCAACTTGTTTTCCCGCTTGGCATGCGCTACAAATCCTATCTTTCTCAAAAGAAACATTTGTTAGTCCAAGGATGTGTTCGCCCTTTTGAAGTTTGGCCAAGTTCCTCATCCCAACATGGGCAAGTCGGCGATGCCATAGCCAACCCATGCTAGATTTTGCCATTAAACAAGTCTCGGGATTGACTCTATTTGATGTGAAATCAACTAGATAGAGTTTCCCTTTTAAATGACCCGTAAATGCAATAGAGGAATCCTTCCTTCTAAAAACTTCCACACCCTTATCCGTAAAGAGACAATTGTAACCCATCTCACAAAGTTGCGAGACGGATAACAAATTGTATCTCAACGAATTCACAAGTAAAACATTAGAGATAGAGTTGTCATTTGAGATAGCAATTTTACCCAAACCAAGTACTTCTCCTTTTCCATTGTCACCAAACACAATGTTTCCACTTTCATCATTACTAGATTGGAAAGATGTGAACATGTTCTTCTCTCCGGTCATATGATTGGTGCATCCACTATCCACCACCCAACTTGTTCCACCGGAGGAGTATTCCTACAAAGACAAATCAAGCTTGTGCTTTAGGTACCCAAAGAGATTTGGGTCCTAGGGGGTTAGTCACATAAAACTTCGGCACCCAAACACTCCTCATAATCTCCTTCCTCTTAATGGCACCAACATACTTCGCAACAATCTTGCCATCCTTGCCCCAACAACACATGTAGTCACTAGCATAACATCGTGGAAGTGGTGCTTGTGGCTTGGGGGCCTCGGATTGCTTCGTCTTCTTGCTTGTAGGTTGGATCTTCGGAATGTAGACCTTGTTGTTGGCCTTGCATATAAGCTCATCAAGGGCAACACCCTTGTTGAACTTCACACAAGGCACACCATTGACCATGTTCCTTCCATTTGCCTTCCCATCATACCTATTGTAGCCAAGACCTTCTTTGATAGATGGGTGCCTAAATGCCTTGTATATAGTCTTGTTGGATTGCTCTTGACACTTGCACCCATTCTTCAAGGCCATCTTCAACCTATTGATCTCCTTGTCTCTCTTCTCTAGCTCAAGAAGATTAGTAGTATATGCATTTACATCAATTTTATAGCATCTTTTACAACCATTGCTAGTGGAGACATTAGAGTCTTTGGTTGCCTTAGGAGAAGTTGAAGTGCTAGCCCAAAGTGTGCTATAGTTTTGCTCAAGATTTTGATATTTTTCTTCCAAGCGTGTAAGGCTTTCTTGAGCAATACTTTTCTCATTCTTGTGGCTAGCTATTTGATCATTAACCGAGGAATGTTCTTTAGTCAATTTCCCAATTGAGTCATTGGCTAAAGACAATTCAATAGTTAACTTCTCAACCTTCGACTTTTCCTCGATGATAGATGCTTCAAGAGCTTGGTTCTTTTCTCGCTCTTGAGTGATTATTTCCCCTTGCATCTCCAATCATCTATCCCTCTTCTCTAATTTCTTCATTAGCATTTTTATTTTAGTGTAGGCCTTTTTACCAAATTTCTTTATCATGGTTGCTTCAAGTTGTTCTATGTTCTCATCACAACTATCATACTCATCACTAGAGGAGTTGGATGGGGATAGTACCTTCTCCCCCTTGGCCATAAGGCAAGTTGGAGTGTAGTATTCGTTGTCGATGAGGTTGGAGAAAAGCCTTGGTGATGAATCTAGGTTGGGGAAGAGCTTTGGTGATGAAGCCGAGTCGGGGAGGTTCATGGTTGGTGATGAAGAGTGATGGATAGCAATGTTTGCGGCTCCTTTATTCTTCTTCTTCTCATCATCACTTGAGTCACTATCATCATTTGACTCCCATTCGTCACCAATATGAGCTTCACCTTTCTTCTTGCCTTTGTTCTTCTTATCATAACTCTTGTTTTTCTTGTCTTTGTTTTCTTCGGGACAATCGGCAATGAAGTGACCGGTTTTACCACACCTATAGCAAAACCTCTTCTTGTATCTCTTCTTACCATCTCCATAAGTATTGCGGTTGCTCTTCTTCTTCATAAATTTTCTAAGATTTCTAATCACAAATACAACCTCGGCATCAGAATCTTCTTCTTCACTTGAGGAATCATCCTTCAATTTCTTCTTCTTTTCTTGACAACACCCATTGCCATCATGAACATGAGTTGCTTTTAGGGCTGCACTCTTGTTGTATCCCATTGCACTAGGATTTTGACTATGAGCATTGATTGCATCTTGATCAAGGCATTCATGATGCTTGAGCTTCGCGAGAACTTCTTGAGGTGTTATGCAATCATAGTCGGGCCTCTCCATGATCACGGATGCTAGCATATTGTTCTTTGCTCTATATGTTCTCAAAATCTTTCTAGCAACCTTATTGTCATCCCATTCGGTGCTTCCAATAGATCTTATGCGGTTGACCAAAGTCATCATTCTATCAAACATAGCTTGAGTTGTTTCACCTTCCAAGAACACAAATCTCTCCAATTCACCATGAAGTAACTCGATGTTGCCCTTTCTCACACTCTTGTCTCCTTCAAATGAAGTCTTTAAGACTTCTCAAATGTCCTTAGCAATTTCTCTTCCATTGACCTTGTTGAACTCATCCGGAGCTAGACTTGAAACAAGCATGGCTACGGCTTGTGCATTTTGACGAAAGTTGTGTGCCTCTTCCGGAGTGATCTCTCTTTCTTTGGTAGGAAATGTCACACCAACATCAACCACTTCCCAAAGATTTACGGCAATGAGGTGCATCTTCATTTTGTACGCCCAATCGGGATATCTTGATCCATCAAAGTGAGGTGGCTTGCCAAGATTGACGGATGGAGTATGATGAAGTGGGGCTTTGATGAGTTGTGAATAATCAAAGTTCATGGTGGAGTACATTCCTTTTGGTTGACTATGCTCTCCGGCTCCAACATCACTCACACCATCTTGACCATTGTCAATTTTGCCACTTATAGCATCATCAACCTTCTTACTCAACTCTTCTTTCAACTTGCTCATCTCATCTTGCATTTTCTTCATTTCATCTTGAAAAAGCTTTGTTTGAGCTGCCATCAACTCTTTGGCTATTTCTTTAGCCAACTCTTGTGTCTTGTCGGTCTCCGACATTGTTTCTTCTCACATGGTGAAACGCAATAAGAAGACCTTGCTCTGATACCAATTGAAAGGATCTAAACAATGCCTAGGGGGGGTGAATAGGCGTATCTAAAAAGTTCTACACAAATCTCAAAGTTACTTATCAGCAACTGTCGGAAGTCCCGACAGTTTGAGTCAGCACTTCCGACGTGTCAGAAGTTCCGACGCAAACTGTCAGCACTCCCGACGCCTACGGGAAATGAACTACTAATGCTCAAATGAACTTTGTGAGACCGGTAACTTACAACACCACTTCTTAGTGGTAAGATGAAGATGTTAGGTCACTTCCTTGACGCCGAGAACTCTCCAAGTCGTAGATCAAGACCAAACCCTAAGAGGGAGGTTGAGAGAGAGACAAGCAAATACAAGTGATACCAAGCAAATCACACAAACAACAACAAACACGCGGGACAAAGGATTTATCCCGAGGTTCGGCAACCCCACAAAGGAGCGCCTACGTCCTCGTTGTTGAGGTGACCACTTAGGTCGGAGTCTATTTCACCTCCTTGCCTCTCTCAAAGCAACCACAAAGGTCACTTGAGTTCTCCACTAAGAAAACAAGGGTAATACAAACTTCCCAAGGCTCTTCCACAAGATGGAAGCTCTTGGGCGACGCCTAGCCGGCTAGGGTTCCAAGAACCCAAGAGTAATAGACGCAAATCCAACCGGCTTGACGAAGAAATCAAGTGCTCAAGCTTGCAAGAAAGATTTTCTCACTCAAACCACACTCCTATCACTCAAATTCGTGGGAATCGAAGTTAGGAGCAAAGGAGGGAGGAGAGAGAGCTCTTGAATGCTTGAGAGATGTTTTGGCCGTGAGTTGGTGAGCAATGAATGAGTGAGTAACGGTTAGAAGTGAAGAGAGTGCTATTTATACTCGTAGTAGAAATCCAACCGTTCAGATCTACGTCGGGACTTCCGACGTAGATCTTGGGACTTCCGACGTAGAGAGAAAGAACTGTTCACGCAAGGTTAAAAACACTGCGCAAAGACAACGTCGGGACTTCCGACTTACGTCGGAACTGCTGACCGTCGGAACTTTCGATGTACGTCGGAACTTCCGACGCAGCAGTCAGCAGAGCGAGCCGATGGGCCTAGCGTCGGAACTCCTGGCGAGGGTTGGGACTCCTGACCGTCGGGAGTTCCGACATACGTCGGGACTTCCGACATCCTCAGTCACCGCACAGGCTAAGTGATTGGACGTCAGGACTCCCGGCGCAAGTCAGCACTTCCGACGGTCGGGACTCCCGACATACGTCGGGACTTCCGACACTAAAAGTCAGCAAAACTATTCTACGTGCTCGTGAAGTGCTAGAGTGTCTCTCTTTTGATTTTATTTTTGTACTTGAGCACTCTATCTTCCTCAGACCAACTAAGTTTTGCATCCCTCTTTATAGTGCGGCATACCTAAACTCAAGAAGCGAAAAGATAAACTTTGAAGCTCCGCTTGAGTTTGAAGCCTTCTTCAACATGACGAATTTAGGGATACCATTTCATCTTTATCAACTCTTTAATTCTTTCATGGGACCAATAGCTGCGACATATCTCATTAAGATCACATTAGTCCCTAATTTGGATGTCATCAATACACCAAAACCCACATAGGGGGCAAATGCACTTTCACAGTGCCACCCTCGGGATCAGATTAGGGTTGGGACGGTGGTGACAGTCAACCTCGCGTCTTGAGCCCGCGACTCCCACCCCCTCTTATATGGAACTGTGCGACGGGGGCCCACCAACCGCTAATGGGTTGAGCGCCCCCGATCAGGGCGCGAGTCAAGGCCCAAGTGGCCGTTGGGCCATCTTGGTGGGAGATCAACCTAACATTCCCCCTTGATCTCACCTTATACTTTAAACTTTAGATTAGACTTTATTTCACACTTATTTTCTTTTAGCATTCCATCACAGATCAGTGCATAGAACGTGTCTCATCGTCACGGTCAGTCGCCGATAGATTTAATAGCTACAATACACATCTCTGATCTGAAATAGATTCTTTAACTTTGGGCCCTTTATTGTCTGGAAATCATAGGCTATACCATAAACCCATGTTGACTGTGTGTTCTCTGAACATACTGGGTGGTAAGCCTTTGGTAAGCGGATCCGCAAGTACTTTCTTGTTACTTATATGTTCAATATCTTTTAGTATGATTTCGGACTTTCTCCTTTACAACGTATAACTTTAATGTCAATGCGTTTGGCAGCACACTTGACCCGTTGTCTCAGGAGTAAACTACTTAAATGGTTATTGCTATTGACAACCATTATCAATTCCGGGTACAAGTTCCTTAACCATTTTGCCTGTCCCGCAGCCTTATATCATGCTATACTGTAACTTTACATCACTGATGATACTATAACTGTTTCTTTGGAGCTTTTCCACAATAAAACTCCAACTGCGAGTGTTAGCTACTATGTGGGTTTCACTAAACATCTCGCCAAAATTTAACATTTATACCCACAACTACTTGAGAGTACTTGTACTTTCTTTCTTAGCATGAGGCCGACATTCTTAACTTCGTTCCAGTGATCTATATCTGGACTGGACTTTTACCAAAACAACCTGGATATGTGAACTGTGTCAGGGTAAGGTCTTATCTTTGTACTCATTAGGCTTTCAACAGCTGAAGCATATAGGACGTCCATCTATAACAATCTCACATTGCCTTTTGGAACACTAAAGTTCTCAAAACTATTACCCTTGACCATGGGAACAGGCGTAGGTTTACCCGCATAGGTACTTTATTTCTTTAGAAACTTTTCTTAGCATGCCTATGCGATAGTCTTAATACCCCTTTTCTTCTATCTCGGTGAATTTCAATTCTTATAACGAGAGACATTTCACCAAGAACTTTCTTATTGAATCTTAAGGACAAGAGCTTTTTCTTCATGCAATAGATTAACATCACTACTAACAAGTAAGATGTCATCCACACATACAGGATTAGGAAATAAATTTCCCATTCTATAACTTTGTACAAACGCAATTGTCCTCTCATTCTCTTTAACCCAAAATTTCTAATTGATTCTTCAACTTTAAATGCCACTGTCTAGAGATTTGCTCTAGTCCATGAGAGATTTCTACAGGTGACATCCCTTACGTTCTTTTCTTTCCATGACAACCTGTAAATTGTGCCACGTAATCATTTTCATACAAATCCCATTGGAAAATGCCACCTTTACTTTCATCTGATGTAACTCAGATCATGATGTGGTACTAGCACTCATTGTAATCTATTCATTCGCTTCGCGTAAAAACTTTTGATTCAAGTCGCGCTCCACATCTTTACATATTTCCTTTGGAGTCACATTTTGTCCTGTAGACCCATTATAGCCTACTGTTTTGGCTCCTTAGGAATTTATTTCAGGTCCCAAAATATTATTGGTCATTTTTAATTTCATTTCATCTTCCTTTGCTTCTTGCCATTTAGACGAGTGAACGCCTCTCATGGCTTCTTCAATTTAGGTGGGATTACCCTTCATTTGAATTTCATTGATATAAACTTTATAGTCAATCAGAAATATCTGATTTCTTATACTTTGAGACTTTCTGGGGCCTTAGCTACTTGAATCTAGACTTTTATTGCCAAAAGACAATTGATTCTATAAGATCATGTGTAACAAGATCCTTGTTTACATTATTTATCTTCCTTGCGGAGTTAGGTCTCTTTGTACCATGCTCCCCCAAATTGTCCCATCTTCAAACTTTCATATTTTGGGTTTAATCTGCTAAAACTCATATGGTGTATTTAGCACCGCCTTAATAATTCTGAACTCGTCCAATATGAATACTGGCCGACTATGCTATCTTTCTATTAGAACTGTTAAAAAATCCATGAATTTAGCTATTTTTTTTACTATAGGGGTATCGATATTATGACCGTCTTACTTCCCCGACGATCACATTCATCTTTTATAGATCACTCTTACCTTCAATGCATAGTATGCATCGCATTATCTAAAGTATGGGGAAATTTTTTTTCTTAATTAATCTCACATTTCTCCCCCTCGAAATGTGGTATGAACTTTTGTACCACAATTTCAAAAACTATTCAGAACTCTTGTGAATGAGGAAACTTTGATTACTTACTTCATCCACATGATTACATCATGCAAATAAAATTATTTCTTGATTCATATGGGAGTACTTTGTCCTCATTTCACTTTAAGTCACACTTGCATGTCATTCTTATCTCGAGGTTCGTCTGTAACTTTCTGTTCTCCTTAAACTCATTGAGTGCTTAATTACTATGACACAGTAGAAGAACACTGTCAAGCACATGAGTCATCACAACTTTCTCCTGCCGTGCAGGATAAGTACTATGCCAAACTTCTCCTGCCATGCAGGATTGATTAATACAAGTACTATGCCAACTTTATCCCGCCATGCGGGTATTTTCTCAAACTTTTTCCGTCATGCGGGTACTAACACAAACTTTTTCCCACCATGCGAGATAATTTTCTTGAAGGGACATAAATGTCAATATTGGCTCATATTCGATCATCAAATTTAGAAATAAATCCAAATACTCTTTAACACACATGCTTAATCCGACGTTGGTCAAATTAAACATGCATGTCACTTATTACATTTCAAATCATGATGATTAAGACTAAAAAATTATATTACTTATTACATCTTTTATCATGATGATAAAAACTAAAAACTAAATTCTTCTTTATAAGGAGTACATAAAAGGCATCTTTTAAAATAAACTCTTAATGTTCTATTTCTTGGATCAATATCCTAGAATTCTTTTTCTTTTGAAGCCATTCTTTAAAGAGACCGCAGTCCCTTACACAATGATCTTCTTTCTTCAAAAAATTGCACTTTTCATCTTCTGAGTCACAAGTACCCAGCTCATTTCCTTTTCACCCTTCAATAATAAAGGCATGAAGTTCTTTGTCTAGAAACATTAATAAATAATCAACAATAATAAGCATAAAAATAACCCTATGTTGGTCTGGTTAAAGACATGCATATTAAACTTTTAAAACTTTAAGTTCTATTCTATATCACGGTTGGGCAGAAATAGAACAAAACAACATTCTTCTACATTAATTCCACATCACCGTTGGGCAGAAATGGAATTAACATTTGAAAGCTCAATTATCTCCTAACCCTCTTCAAAATTAAATTTAATTAGAAGATCATCATCATTGCAGCGGAAACATGAAAATACATTACATTATGCTTGCTCCGGAGCATCTCTTGTTTCTTATCCATTCTCTGAAATTGGTCACTTTGATGCAAAATTTATCAGAGATTTAAACTTTAAACATAAAACCCATAGAATTATAATATTGTTATCATCAACGTTGGTTAGAAAATAACAATACCATAATTTAACTTTAAACTTAAACTCATAAATAAACTTATAATATTGTTATCATCAACGTTAGAAAATAATAATATTATAATTTATCTTAACTATAAACCGACTATTCCTCCAATTAAAAAAAATTCTGTTGGTTCCAACTTTAACTGAAGGATAACCTTTTCATCGTTCATTGAATAACTGTAACTTCTCTTCAAAATTAAATTCTCCCGTTCGTTCGAATTTAATAAGAAGATAATTAACTTTTAACTTTGCAGCGGAAACATGAATAATACTTATTCAGAAGCATTTTCATGTACATATCTATTCTCTGAAAAAATTAACACGTTGGTGCAAAAATTTACCAGAGATTTGAACTTGAAAGCTTAACAAAATCCATCCAAAATTGCTTCTGAAATAAAATAAAACTAACTGTGTCTTTTCTTCATTTTTGGCCTAGCTACAGCTGTTTGGCCCGCGGCCCATCGCGCCATCGTGCACGCGCTCGTCCAGGCTGCGTGGCCCAGCGGTCGTCCCCTCGCTCAGCGAAACGAGCCAGCCCACTCGCGCAGGCCTGCGGCCCATGCCGCGCTGTGCTGTCCTCCCCCGCGCCCAGGCCGCAACCTGGGCCTGGGCCGGGAAATGGCGAACCCGCCTGGGCCTGGAGCCGATCCGATCAGCTCTGGCCGTTGATCGGCATCGGACTGTCGTCCGCCCTTGTCCGTGAACAAAAACCGGCCACAGCTGCTCTTCCCCGAAACCCTAACTGCATTTGCTTTCTTTCCTCTTCTCCGCCTTTCTCGCTAGCGCAACCGCGGCACTGGGAGCAGCGGCGGTGGTGAGGTCGCACCCTCGCCGGAGCTCTAGCCAGCGGTTCCCTTTCCTTCTTTCTTTCTCTGTCACTTTCCCTTCCCTTCTCTCCCACCGTTCTCTTCCTGAGCGCCATTGCGGTGAGAGCAGCAGAGCAGCCGGCCATGGTGGCCGGAGAAGAGAGGTGATGGCGCCGTCGCGGGCCCCCTCATTGGCGTGCGCGCTCGCCCAAGGCTGAGCGCGTCGCCGTCGAGCGGCCCCTTGTTGGTGCCCTTTGACCAGAGCGCACCCGCACAGCGGCGAGCGGCTCGGCTCAGTTCCCGCACGCCCATCCATGGAGACGGCCGGCGGCTATGATGGGACGGCCGGGCCCCAGGTAGGATGCCCCATCTTCACCGTCCCCTCCTCTTTTCCCTTAAGGTTAGGGTTAGGGTTTCATTCTTTTCCCGATTCAAAATCGGGTGTTTCTCGTTTTTTTTCTTTTCACTTTTCTGCCCCAGACTCAATCTACACACTAGAAACCTAGCTCTGGTACCAATGTTGAACTTTTAGGATCATGTAGGTGTAGATTAGTGGGGTTCCTTTTGTGTTTGTCATAGATATCGTGTGTATGGGGAGAGATAGAGATGGAGAATGAGAGTTGGGACTAGGCACATACCATCGGCGTTGATCACAGGTTCGTCGGTGAAGGTCTGCGCTAGGGCAGCAATGGGCGGTGAACAAGGGAAGCAGTGGCGAGGGGCTTCCCGCCGCTGGCAGTGCCACCCTCGGGATCGGATTAGGGTTGGGACGGTGGCGACAGTCAACCTCGCGTCTTGAGCCCGCGGCTCCCACCCCCCTCTTATATGGCACTGTGCGACGGAGGCCCACCAACCGCTAATGGGTTGAGCGCTCCCAATCAGGGCGCGAGACAAGGCCCAAGTGGCCGTTGGGCCATCTTGATGGGAGATCAACCTAACAATAGCCTCGGAGCTTGCTAACTTGCAAAGCTTCGGCGAAGAACCTGAGCTGCTCCTGCCTCGTGGGGTAGTCCACGTCGTACACAACCCCAGGGCCAAACGCCGGCACAGTGAATTTGTACACCTCCTTCATTCTCAGACTCCAAGCCATTGAAGAAGTGTGCTGACACCTCGGGGCCGATCAAGAAAGTGATCTTCTTGCTGAGGATGCCAACAGTGAACACGCTGCCAAGGCGCGCGTATTCCTCCTGAATCATTGGGATGGGGCCACGCGCGAACCGGATCAGCCCGCCCACCAGCGGCGCCGCCGGGACGGTCGGCGGCAGCCGCCGCTTGCCTCTTGATCCT
Source organism: Saccharum spontaneum (assembly GCA_022457205.1). Classification (NCBI taxonomy): domain Eukaryota; kingdom Viridiplantae; phylum Streptophyta; class Magnoliopsida; order Poales; family Poaceae; genus Saccharum; species Saccharum spontaneum. The sequence continues at coordinate 28,057,364 of CM039607.1, forward strand.
CCAGACTGCAGGAAGAGCTTGATGAAGGCGATGCTAACAACCAGCAGTGTGGCACCAGCAATGACCCTCTGCTGGCTGCCCACAGGGTAGCTTGCTGTTTCCTGGTCCATGTCAACTGCCATTTATGTGGATCGATCAGTAGGACTGTGTTGGGAACGGGTAATGAACAATGGAGGATGTGTGCTTATATATAGGTGCCAATCATGCATGGCTCTAGAGGGTTGAGGAGTTGGGTCACATGGGAATCCGTCACATACACGCCATGCATGTATATTCCTGCAATAATAGCAGCCAGCTCTCCATCTGTTTCTGCAAATGTATAGGACGGTCTAATCGTCCCAAGTAGCTTGATGGAAAATAAATGGACCACTTGATAAGAATCTAATCCGCGTGATATGATGATGTACTCTTGCTTCTAGTTTAGGTACCGCGTGATGTGCATTAAACAAAAAAGAAGTGATCTGATGACGTGATTGATGCACAAGCTAATTACCAGTATAGAATGCACGCATGATCAGCGCGTCTCTAGTTTATTAGCGTTCTGCATGCGAACATAATAAGCTAGAGCATGTGTGGTGCGATATAATGTACTCCGCCCATTCCAAATTATAAGCTACTACGACGTTACGCGCGCTTCGCCTCCGCTGCGCGCGCAGACGTGATGGGAGACGGTGATAGCTGTGATGGAAGCAAGCGACATCAGTGCTTGGAAGGATGAGGTGCTTGCAAGGTGACTCCGTGAGCACGTCTCGTCGCTGACCTTGTTCAGTCTGGTCGCTCGCAGTTCGATGATGGACCTAGAGGCTCGAAATCCTTTGGTGTGGGATGAAACGGATATTTCACAGCCTTAATAAAAGCATACTGACATAGTATTTTATTAGGCTGTGGAAGCAGAAATGAAGGATAAACAGTACAGCTACAGGCAATATTAAAATCGGCAACCGCGTCTATGAACATTAGTGGAACAATGCAGTAATCGGTGCAAGATAGTCTAATTCAGCATAAAAATAGGAGAAATTTTACGATGGTTGGAAAAAATATGAGCCATCCATACAGCGAGATCAGAAGGTAGAATAATAGGAGGTATCCATATCAAAGTACTTAGAAGTACCAAATAGCTGAGGTTAGTACAAAAAAAATAGGTGGGACTAGTACCAAACTATGTGAGGCTAAATCTATTTTTCTTTTTTTATTATTTTTTGATATAATTGTAAATCAGTAACTTTAGGCCGGGTGTGTTACACTACTACAGATTCAGTCATCACTGCCGGAACTAAGTGAACCGGCAGTGATGATCTTTACTGCGCGGTTCTTGGCTCTGAAAACCAAAAAATATTAGGCGGCGTGACCGAACTGGCAGTGATAACTACTATCACTACCGGTTTGTGTCTCTAACCGGCAGTGACTGGGCCGCTACCTATTATTGCCGGTTCTATCACTGTCGGTTCTTACTTTGAACCAACGGTGATAATCTGGCAGCACAAAAGCTAGCGCCATCCCCACCTAAATATATACCCACCTCATCTAGTGTCCTCCCGCCCGAGACACAGTGGTTTTGCTTGTTCAGCCGTGTTCATCTGTTCTTGCTTGGGGGAGCAAGCCAACACCCTCGGCCGCTGGCTCCGTCTTCAATCTTCTAAAGGTTACCAACTTTTTTTTCTAATCTTTTGTTGCTAATAGTGTACTTCATTTCATGCTTTAGTTTTAAGCATCGAAATAATGAAATATGTGGTTTTTTAGATTAGGAATAATAATGGTGGATTTTATTTTTTTTATACATCATTACTACATAACCTTTGTTAGTAACAAGCTTATGTTTTCTAAGTCTGTGTTAGCAACATTATATCTTGATCTTTGTTAGCAACATTATTTTTATTTATAAATCATTTCTACATAACTTTTGTTAAACAATATTTATTATATTCTAGGACTTTGTTAGCAATATTATTTCTTGATAATTTATTGTTTATATGTTTCTCTAATATATATTGTTGCCTAGTATATTTATACCTATATTTATTGAGATGTTTTTTAGTTTTTTTAGTTACGATGAATGGTGGCGGACTTCCCCAGGCACAGGAACCAGGTTTCCACTCTGGCGATCTTCCATTCACGCCATCGCCAGTGTGGGTCGTCTCGTATTACCCAGACCCATCAATAATATGTAATATTTTAAGTTTTTCGTGCTAATATAATTTTTACATATATACATTTATTTATAATATGATTGTTGCATATGTCACGGACTAAAACCGGTCAAGTGGCTAGAAACAACATTATGGCTGCTCGGGGTGTGGGACACCTTCGAGAACACAACAAGTGAGGTCGTGAATGATGAAGGAGACGAGCTATGGAAGTACAGTCTCGGCTTCGAGATCCCAATTAGGAACAATAATGAGGTACGCCAGGATATCACGCAGGTTGGACGACCCACGCCGACCAAGGTAGGCGCGCAGATCGATGTTGTGATGTCTTCTTTGCATGCAATTAAATGAATTGGCTACCATATACCTGATTAGTCGGCATTGAAGATTAAGCTTTACAGCAGCACAGCCTAGATGTGCCATGAGTAAGCGAGATGCATGCTACATTCAACTATATGGATGTGGTACGTCGTGCCTAATATGAGAGTAATGTTTATTTATTCTTATTATTTTATAAGCGCTTCCTAATATTTTTGGTTTGTCCACTTGCAGGTTTTGCCCTATAATTTCACATATGCTACATTAGGCTTGCAGCTCATTCTCTCACGAGCTCTTAAACGTCTAGGGGGTACGCCTGAGACTTCGTGGACGCGATGGGCCAGAAGACAACAACTGACATCCAGTATTGTGTGAGAATTAGGCAGAACCAGACCATCCATAGTCCGTCAGTAGGCTATATCTTTAGGATGCCATGTGCTCGGTGTTGTGAGGCAATTGAGAGTGTTGTAGTGTGGGCCTTGCATTACATAGATAATGAGCGTGGTTACACCATCGAAGACATACGCTATTGATAGTGGAGACGGACTAGGAATGCACCCAGTTTTTAGGATCAATGTTGGTTTATTTGTACTGTTATGTTTAATCAGGTTTATTCAAATAATTAGGTTTATTTGTATGGATATTTTAGTTAGGTTGGTATGAACAAGTTAATTGTGTTCCATTGGGTTTTTATTTGCATGGACATCATAATTATGTTTGTATGGATTAATTATAGACCATTAATTAATTATTATAGAATTAAATAATGAAGACACAAATTTTTGTCTTATTTTAGAACATTAAGTAATTACATTATGTCTAGTAATAAATAGAAAAGGAACATCTTTCCTACCTAGCTCAGCGGCTAAATAATAAAACATATTAAAAACAAACCTATATGAACTCCCTAGCTCAACATTTTTTGTGTTTTCTTTTATTAATTAATAGTGTTATTATCATATAAAAAACGAAACAAAGGAAACTGAACTCCCTACCTAGCTCAGCGGTTAAAGCCGTGCTGTCTGAACCCTCCCACACGGGATCGAATCCCCGTATGACCAAATTTTTTTATTTTTTCTTTTATTATTTACTAAACGGGGTAAAATAAAAAAAAATAAAATCAAACTAACTGCCGAGTTAGGTCACAATATATTTTTCTAATTTTATTGAAAATTTGTTATCACAGCCGCATTATAAAAAAGTCGGGACTATTTTTTTTTTAAAAAAGGCTGAGCCCTCGACAGTGGCGCTGCTTTTAAAAAGGCTGAGCCCTCGGCATTGGCGTTGCAGAAGCATGCCAGAGACATCACTGCCGGTTTTCGCTTACAAACCGACAGTGATACCAGGTATATTGCCGGTTTAAATCGGCACAGATAGATACTTTCACTGTCGGTTTTTGAGCCAAAACCGACAGTGATGTGTTCTCACGGGCCAAACGTTGTTCCCGCTGACCACCACAGCAGGAGCACTGCTCCCACCTACCCTGTCAGCTTTAATTCAAAAAAAAAGAAAAACCTAGCACGACTGCTAGCGCCTACAAAATGGTTCTCGGCCAAGAGCCTCTCAACGGCCAAGTCTTGCCACCCGCTTGCTGCTTATTTCTCACTTGGTTCTCTCTTATCTAGTATTCACAGCTATGGCTTCTTTGTGGGAGAAAGCCCTCCACATACAAATTTCAACAAGCCTGGTCATCTGCAAGGATGGTGCATACAAAAGGTATTAGAAGAATGTTTATGAAGATAGAGCCACGTCGAGGCTTGACGGTGCGACGAGGTTGACAGAGATATCCGGAGAGGTATTGGTTCATCGGTCCTCGTCAACCGTCCGATGTGCTCGGGATTGTCTGTCCGAAGAGGCATGGGTTCAACAGTGCACGACAACCTCCCCGTTCCTCTCCTGGCGTAGCTCTCGCCAGCCATCTCTATGGCATTCTCGCCGTTTCTTTGATCTTACGGTGCTAGAAGAATGCTTATCAAATGGTTGTATTATAACGTGTTAGTACACTTCGATGGTAACATGAACCTAGACTGTAATAGGTTTTTGTTATCGTATATTTAATTCTAGTGTTAAGTCTTTGTTATTGTATATATAATTTTATTTCAAATTTTCTATTATTTTAAGTCATTATTTGAGCATTAAATAAAGATAACAGCATTAATATTTGCAAGCTAGGGTTAAGTTTAATTCGGCTTGTCATGTAATCCATGTGCTGTGCAACAAGAACACTAAATTCCAGTGCCATATTGATCTCAAACTATTTCTCAGGCTCGCTTGTGCCACGGGTGAGGGTACCACCAAGTTTGGGATTTTTCTAGGATAGTTTGGTACTTTCTTCGGTTTAATTGATTTTCCGTGCGATGTCACCGGTTAATTAGGGGTTGAACTGGGCCTACCCCGGAAACCATCCGAAATGGTGTTAAACAAGGGTCTCATGTGGCCTAGGGACCAATTTTTGGTCCGTGTGGATGTAAAATTCTAGTGTGCCCAACATGTGGGTGGCCCTCTTTTGTCTCGTGTAGCACAGAGAAAAATATAATAATATTAAAAATGATCAGAAAAACCTAAGATCTTGTGTGGGACCATAATTTGGGTGTACATGCTTGCCAAAAAAATTTCAAGTCAATTCGACATAGGCGGATTATACATGCTTCACAAAGGTATACAAGTCGTCTAATGTTGCAATGACTAAACACTTGGGCTCCCAAGGTTTCTGTTGTTCGTATGCATTCCATTGCCATATTGGTCTTAAACTTTTTCTCAGGCTCGCACGTGCCACAGGTGAGGGAAGCACCAAGTTTGGGATTTTTCTGGGATGGTTAGGTACTTTCTTCGGTTTAATTGATTTTCCACGCGATATCACCGGTTAATTAGAGGTTGAACTGGGCCTACCCCGGAAACCATCTGGAATGGTGCCAAACTTTTTCATAGGGTCTCATATGGCCTAGGGACCAATTTTTGGTCCTTATGGATGCAAAATTTTAGTGTGCCCAACAAGTAGGTGGCCCTCTTTGTCTCGTGTAGCATAGAGGAAAATATAATAATATTAAAAATAATCAGAAAAACCTAAGATCTTATGTGGGACCATAATTTGGGTGTACATGCTTGCAAAAAAAATTTCATGCCAATTCGACTTTGGTGGAATAGGAATATTAATGCATGAATTTATTAATACTATCATCGTCGGTTCCTAAAACCGGCAGTGATAATAAGATCACTGTCGGTTTCTCGTTTCAAACCGACAGTGATAACAATAATAAGAAAAAAATTAAAAAAAAATGTTCAGGGGCTCGGGTTCGAGCCCGGGTCTGCGGTTCCAGACTGCTGAGACTTAACTGTTGCGCCATTAGTAGTATTTCGAATACAATGCAAAAGAAATTTTATTTGTACAGTAGTCGTTTCCCTCATCAGTGCCGGTTGTTAGCTAGAACCAACAATGATGGTACTGATCTTTGTTTTGTTAACCGGCAGTGATGAGTCTCATCACTGTCGGTTTGTAGTTAGAACTGGCATAGATGATGCATCACTATATATAGGATGAGCGCGCGCGGGCGAAATATTTCGCACTCTTTCGAACTGTAGCGCGCGCCGCTCTGTTCCTCCACGCCGGCGAACGTCAGCTGCTGTCGCGCCCTCATCTTCCTCCATGCCGGCGGCCAGGCTTCACCGTGCGCGCGCCTGAGCGAGGAAGTCGCCCGACGCCATCGTCTTCCCTGACGCTGCCGGAGCACCTCTGCCGCGCCCGCGCCCTCTTCTTCGTCGATGCCGCCGTAGCACCGACGCCGCCTGTGCCCTCGACACCGCTGGAGCACGTCAGGAGCGCGCGGAGAGCTGCCACCGCCGTCCAACGATGAGTGCCTTCGGCCATGCCCCTTAGGTGTTCGCGGAAATGCTCGTGAGCTATAGCAAACCATGCATGTTTTCTTTGTTGTAGAACTTGTGTAGGTGTTTGAGAAGCAATGCATCATTTTGGAGACACAAATTTAAGATTCCAAGTCCACCTTTGTTTTTGGTGGTGACCGGTGATGCATCGAGGCCATGCAACAAGATTGCCACCTCTTGTATTGTTACTGTTGCCCCTCCAAAGGCATTGCTTGCGGGCTCTGTCGATGTTGTCGATCACCCCTATCGCCAGCTTCAAAGTGCAGAGCGAGTATGTTACCATGGGAGTGATAGCTGAATTGATCATCTCAAGCCTGCCAGTATAAGAGAGTAACGAGGAACATGCCGATAATCTCCGTTCAATTCTGTCCATCAATGGTGTGTGGTCCTCCATACGCGGCTTTGTTGCACCCATTGGAAGTCCAAGGTAGGTGAAGGGCATGCTACCAATGGAGCACCCGAATGTGCTTGCTAGGTGTTGCATCTTTGCCATGTCAACATTGATCGGGATCATATGCGACTTATTGTAGTTCACTTTGAGTCCAGTACTCTCAGCAAAACTATTTAGGAGCGCTTTCAGGCAAAAGAACTGGCAGGCATCCGCTTGAAGAAACATCAGCGTGTCATCAGCATATTGTACAACTGGGAATTGTCCTTCTTGCTGCTGGATGGGAGCTTTGAGTAAGTTTAGTGAAGCTGCTTTGTTGATGATGGCCTGAAGGAGCTCTGCAGCTAGGACAAATAGGAGGGGCGATAGTGGGTTCCCTTGACGGACTCCACGTTTGCATTTGAATTTTTTCCCTAGGACACCATTAAGGATTACCACTGAAGTGCCCGTAGATAGGATAGAGTGAATTCAAGAGAGCCATTTGTCTGGGAAACCCTTGTGTCTTAGAACATGTAGGATGGCCACATGTTCCACCATGTCGAAGGCCTTCTCAAAGTCGAGTTTCAGGATTAGCGCTTCTCTTCTACTTTGCTTGCACTGATGTATATATTCGAAGCTCCAAGCAAGACAGTCCTGGATGGACTGATTTCTGATGAATCCGTATTGGTTTTGGTGAACCAAACTGAGTATGACCTGCTGGAGATGATCTGCCAGAAGCTTTGTCAGGAGCTTTAAGCTGCAGTTTAGAAGTGAAATAGGCCTATAGTCCCCGACCGTCTCTGGGTTGCTGATTTTCGGTACCAGGGTGATGAAGCCATCATTGAGGCTTTCAAGATTGACGGTTTCATTGTAGAAGTCATGGCAGAGTTTATAAAAATCATGCTTGATGATCGGCCAGCATTTTTTCATGAAGAGGCCATTGAAACCGTCCGGGCCAGGGGCCTTGTCTGGAGGGAGATGCCTGACCACTAAGTCAATCTCAGCTTCTGTGAAAACCTCGACCAGACCTTGCAGGTTGTCAGCAGGTTCAAACATGGTTTGCAAATCAAAGAGCATTCTAGGCTGTGTAGTAACTCCCATTCTGGTTCTGAAAGTATTCCAAATAATGCCTGCTTTTCCATCATGGTCTTGTACCCAGACACCCTGATCATTTAGCAATTGGGGTATGCAATTCCGTTTGTATGAAACCGTTGCCATTGCATGAAAGAATTTAGTGCATTCATCACCAAATTTGATTCTGTTCACTGTATAGTGTTTTCTCCAGTACTCATTCTGGTAGCGCAGGAGTGTAGCTAGCTGTCTCTTGATGATGATGCGCAGGTTGGCTTCAGGGCTGAAAAGAATCCTGCGCTCTTCTAAAGCATCCAGATAGAGAACCACTGTATTACAATTTGCAATGAGATGCTTGAGATTTGACAGTCCCTTGCTCCAGTGCTTAAGACAGTAGCGAAGCTCCTTAAGCTTTGAAGTGAGGTCTGAACTGTGGTTTGTTCCAGGCACCAAGGACCGTGTCCATGAAGCCGTCGTGGTCACACCAAAAATTCTCAAAACGAAATATATGTGAGCGAGGGATGTTGGTGCCTATGACCACTTTGCAGGGGATATGGTCAGATGTGATTTTTGCCATTGGGAGGACCAAAGTATTTGGGTAGGATTGCGTCAGATGTAAAGAACCAATCAAGCTGCTCTAGGAGAGGTTGTGCCTGCATGTTGCTCCAGGTGTACGCTCTACCTTTGAGAGGTAGTTCAACAAGACCCAAGGCACCTATAGCGTAATTGAAGATCAGTGTGTCTTGCAGGTTACCTCCTGGTCTGTTACGATCCTCTATGGAGCGGTAAAAATTGAAATCGCCGAGAAACAACCAGTTGTCATCATCTGCAACATTGTGACTACGAAACCAGGTTATGAAGTGTGAACGCTCAGGTTCGGTACACGGCCCATAAACTGTTGTAAGCTTCCAAGTCTCAAGGTTGTGAGAGGAAGTGAAAGCTAGGGTGATAGCAAATTGTTGCCAGTCTAGAACAGTGCGAGAAATGAGAGCTATTCCAGATGATCAAGATGCCCCCTGAGGCACCATGGGAGGGTATAAACTCAAAACTGTCAAAACGCCTGGGGGCAAAATTGCGAATGAAACTAGGTTCAACATGCTCTTTTTTTTCTTGCAGACAAATAACTGAGCAAGCACTTTCTTCAATTTTTTCTCTCACCGCATCCCATTTAGCAGAAGCATTGAGCCCACAGATATTCCAACACAGAATTTGCCAATTGTGACTAGCCATAAGAACACATGTGGAAATGAAATAAGCCGCCCATGACTAGCACGAGACGGAGGTAATAAAAAGTACCCAGCATACGGGAGCATAAAGAGTGCTTGATGGCTTGGACAGAACTTGCAGCTTCTGAACTTAGGCCACCCACTCTGCAGAATTTAGTTGTTTTGGTCTTCATTGGGGAGATCAGAGGCGGAGGGCGCTGTCATGAGCGCATCATCTGTGAGCTCCATAGGAGCTACACCACAAGCAATGCCCCAACTTTGGAGGGAGGCAATGGGGATTGGAGTGCTGCGGTATTCAGATTCACCAATCTTCAGAACTTCAACTTTCACTGTCTTGCGCTTCTTTGTGGGGCTGTAGGAGATGCGGAAGTGAGGGGCCCCTTCTGATGCTTCCAGGTTTCTGTTAAGACGAGGACTGCGCCTGACAACTCTGTCCACTAGGGGGATTCTCGGATCAGAAGCAGAGATCACAGTTGACAGGGCGAGGGAGGAGACCATCTGACTTGGGAGTTCTTCGGGAGCTGAATTAGGCCTCGGGTGCCATCTCCTGCACATCAACAAGGCCCTGACTGCCAAGCATTGACGAGCCAATAGAGTATTCAGTATCTTTAACACTTCGCTGGCCTATTGTTACTTGGTTGACAGCATCCTTCGCATGCTTATCTCGAAGCTGCAGGTGATGTGCGAGGACTTGGAGAGCAATGGAGCCGAAGACCAGTGACCATGGCACAATGTCTAGACCACTGGGGACAAACGGCTCATCAGCAGCTACTGCATCTTGTGTAATACCTTCCAGAACAGTTCTGTCAATAGTCATAATACCGGCCGGAGCAACCAGAGGCTGAGGGGCAGTGACACCAGGGAAGAAGTCATCAGGCAAACCTTTCCTGTTGAAAACCAGCTGATCACTCGAGAGCCATTCAGCAACCATGCATTTGAGAGTGGTCTCATCAATGACAGACGATGCATCACTTGAAGATGAACTCTCATCATCCGAAGAGGTGAGGAGAGAATCCAGAGGCACGTCCTGCTCAATCTGCTCTTCGCGGCAATCGAGGTGGGTTTCTGCCCCCAGCGATTTCTTTCCCAATAAAATCTCGGAGTCAGCTCTTGGCCAGGATTTGGGCTTCCAGATCAGCTTGGGCCGGGCTTGAGTGACAAAAGCGGGAGACGTTAATTTAGGCAATTGGGCTTCACCCGAGTGAGACACCATTTTTTAGTAAGCCCATTGTTGAAGCACCGCAGGCAACGGATAGACGACCGGCAAGCTGGGCGTAGGTGGCCCCAGGCTAGGCAACGGATGCAGCGTTGCTGGGCCAGATCACGGGCGACCAAAGAAGAGTTTTCCACAGGATCTAAATTTTGAATGGTCTCCAGTTGTTGCGGCTGATTGGTCGATCCGAGATTTTCGCGCTCAGGTTGAACGCAAGAAGGCTCTGATCGATGATGATGAGGAGAAGTGCAACAACGATTGGAAAAAATCAACTTCTTTGGTACGATCGGATCCAAAGTGGTTGAAAAAGAGCCAAAAGAAATACAGGAAGGTGGCTCAAATTTGTTCTTCGGAGGGGATTGCACAAGCTTCTTGGCAAAATGGACCTTCTTGGTTACTTTGTCAGCGGATCTGGCCGCAGCTTTTGCCTCTCTCTTGGCTCTTTTTGATAGAACAGTAGACCATTCTTTTTCTTGTTCTAATTCCCAAGCACACATCTCCCTCTCCCAACGAGGAGTAGTGCCATTGTTCCAGAGATGGAAATAAACATCAAAACAGGAACCGATGACTCTTTTAAGTTTATAGACTTGAAAACCCACAACTTTGGAAAAAACCGAGAAGCGGAAATGATTGTTGCTTAGAAAAACCACGTGAAAATCCAATGCATGGCCGCCCAGGCAGGATTGAAGAGCAAGGCCGACCGAGTCGTCCGTGAGGCGAAAAAGGTGACGCCGGAATATAGCCAGGAGGAAGAAGGAGCCATCGGGGGAGGGAGAGGGGTGGTGTAGCGGTGACTTGAAGCGGCGGCGAATTTCATCCTGGAACTCCAGACCAGGTTTGAAATCCAAATGGGACACCAGGTCCGAACTGGATCCCATGGTGTCTAGGGGCGCAGTGGCAAATCACCAACGATCAGCATGGCCGGCGAGGTTGGTGGTGAGGGTCGCCAGCATTTTGTAGGAGACGACGTCAGGGGCGGAGAGCATTTCCTCGAACACCTTGCGTGCGGCGTCCTGGAGCGCGTGCCTCGCGTAGACGAACGGGAGGAGGTTCCAGGCGGCCGCGAAGGCGAGGAGGGAGAGCGATCCGCCGGCGAGGACAAGATTGGAGGAGGTGCGAGGACGAGCTGCGAGCAGCAGCCCCAGCAGCCCCGCAACGGCAAGCTGCGAGCAGCGGCCCGAGCAGCGTGAGTCGATCTGGGGAAGGAGAGAGTTATTAAACAACAAACAATTCTGTAATATTGTTGCCACTCCTATGTTCTAAGAGATTCATCTGAACTATCCCCAATTGCTGTGCTTCCTATCCTTGTTCCTCTCCGGTTCTATGTTTACAACAAGGTCAGTATCAACCCATGACTGAGTACATCAAACTGTTAAAAAAAAAAAACAGAACATAGCCGCTATTTAAGTAATGCAAATCGTTAGTTCTAAGTTCTTACATTTGATAGACGATCTAGCCTAAGCATGAACCTTAGTTATTTCCATGCTGTCCTCCTAAAATCACGTTGAGGTCCCCTTTCAAACAAAGAAAAAATGTAGAAATTTTGAACGATTTTAGTCATTTAGGAAAATTTCCTATATATATATATATCTTCCTTTGGAACAAAGGATTGGATACTATGAAATCTCTTTGGATTCCTATGGGATGTACAAACATCAGTAATTTGTACTAAAGAAAGGCATGAAGTTAGACCCGATGTACCTATAAAAATTAAAACAGCTTGTAATTTGAAACAGACAGTTACTGTAGTATATATTGTCGACCTTCGAGGCGAAGCCGCAGCGGAGGGCACAGCTGCTCGCAACAGCACAAGAGATCAGTGCCTTGGCGAGTGGACGCACGCACATGTTCTGGTCCTGGGCGGCAGGACCCAAGACCAGGAGAGAAATGCCAGCCTGTGGCAGGACCCTGCATGCAGCGTTCAGTCAATCAGTCGCCCAACTACAACGACGAACCAGGGCTCACGCTCATTGCGGTGTGGCCGCAGGTGCCAACCGGACAGAGCTCTAAACCAAAATGGGTAAGCAGTAATGCTCAGAGTTGACGAGTGTATGGACGATCCCTTGTAATTGATGCCGGCCGGGTTAGAAACGAAATGTGAAAGTAGGAGAGAGGTGCAGTATCGGCCACATGCATGGCTACTGTTACGTCGTCCTCTCTTCTTCAATACTGCTTCATGACATGTCCTATTGTCCTCTTATCCTGTAGGCATGGTGTTGACGCTGAAGATCGCTTCAAGCTAACACACCAGCGAGGGTCTTGGACGTCCAAGAAGTCTCACAAGACCTGTAACACAGCAAGAGACGAAGCGTAACCGGCCTAACCGATCTAGAGATCGATAGGGCCGATGTAGAGCTCGTTCTCGGCAGAAACGACTCCCGAACCACTCACGGAAGGATCCGTCGGGGAGAAGCAAGTGAAGGATCTCCTAGGACCAGCAAAGCCGCCTAGAATACCGACAAATCTCATGGAGAGGCTTGCCGAACAGCAGGGTAGAGGGTTGAGAGGAGAAAACTAGGGTAAGACAGGAGTTTTGGTTGTTGTTTTGTCGATTGAATATATGGGAACTCAATCGGCCATGATCCTCTCATATATATATATATATATATATATATATATATATATATATATAGAGGGGGTGGTCTTATCCCAGTATGAAACCTCTCCAACCTTATTTTCTAAGTTTCCCACGAGTTTGGAACAGTTCGGATCGGAATCCAGAAGGCCAAATCCGAACAGACCTTTTTATTAGGTCTGCCGGAAGTGCCGACAGTCAGAACTGCCGACATAAGTCAGAACTGCCGACGTGAGTCGGAACTGCCGACAGTCAGAACTGCTGATGTGAGTCGGAACTGTCGACGGTCAGAACTGCTGACGTGAGTCGGAACTGCCGACAGTCATAACTGCTGACATGAGTTGGAACTGCCGACAGTCAGAACCGCCGACGTGAGTTAGAACTGCCGATACTAGTAGATTTTCCCGGGGGGCATAACTTGTTCAGCTGGACTCCGAATTAGACGTTCTATTTTTTTTTTTTGACCGTCTCGACGAGAGGAACACAATAGTGAAGTCTGTTTCACATTTTGACAACTTCGTAAAATGGACATTTTTGAGTGTTAACACATGGGCGAACCTGATAGCCTACTGTGTAGCAGAGCGTCTCGCTCCTCCTCCCTCCATATCTTCTCATATGTATGAGACGCAAAAAAAATGCCTGTAGCTGATTGGTGGCCAGAACCAAAGGTTTCTGGACCGTAGTATCTGCTTGCTGGCTCACATTGCGCATGAAACAGAGAGGTATTTTTTCAACAGTAGAATAGTACAACACTGCAATATGCCTACATACTCTGCAACTGACCATACTTTCAAGTTTCAAGGGCCCCAATGCAAAAGAAAACACTGCAGCAGTACTTTTCACATGAATGTGGTACTCAGCTCATAGATCTGACTGCACCGTTCGTCCAGGTTCATTCTAGGAGTAGAGAACTAGAGACACAAGTTAAATGCATGCGTCTCTCCTATAGTTGGTTTGCTTGAGTACTGTTAGAGGGTCTTGCTCTTTCTCTGTCCACCTTTGCTAATCTATGGTTTCAAACAATTTGGCGAAATTACAGAGAGAGTTTACGAATTTTTTTATTTTAGAGTCACGCAAAACTAATCTATGGTTTTCGCTTAGAAATGCCAGGTATTTAGTTATATGCCTATCAAAATATACAAATTAGCATCTAGCGTTCTACACTAGTGGAAACCTTTCGCCTCCACCTTCTAGGATATATATAGTATATATAGGATAAGAGATACGGCGTAGGGTCAAGTCTCATTTATTGGAGGTCCTTAAAATCAATTTATTTAACTAGTCCATCAACCCGTGCTCTCGCACAGGCTAGAATTTGATAAGATATAAGTATTAGATACTATTTAATAATTTCTTCATTTCAAATTATAAGACATTTTTGGTTTTTCTAGATATATTGTTTTTACTGTATATCTAGACAATACATCTACGTGTATAGCAAAAGCTATGTATGTAAAAAAACTCAAAACGTCTTATAATTTGGAATGAAGGGATTAAATCTGACTAATAAAGAATTATTTATATTAAATTGTATGTTTTCTCTTTGTTTATTTTCTAACATAGTAGATATAATAGATACTTTGTAGTCTATTTCTAGTTATCATAAACTTATTAATTACTATTTTTTCAAGGGACTAATCAATATATTTTTTTATTCATATTCATTTTTTGCATGGCACCTCTATATATTTAAAATATGTAGTTACTTTAAAACCTTACCATTAATCATGGTGGCTCTTATTACATCATGTATCTTATGAAGTTATAAATGTAAATTTAACTTTAAAATTTTTATTCTTATCGATTGATACAGATTTTTTCTCTCCTCAAGTTAAGTTGAAACTCTCGTGCTTATTGTATTTTTCATTAACTCTCCTTTTTGCAATTTTTTTAGAAAAGGATTTTAGGTCATGGAGTATGTTCTTAAGTACTACAATAGCATCAACCATTATTTGAAACATGCACCATATCTTTTAAGTCATGGAGCTTGAAGTGAGATCTCAGACAGGAGGTAGCAGTGCTAACCTCAAGAATTTTAATACTTAAACCTTATAATGATCAACCTTTTACTCCAAAGTATTCTTAAAGGCCGAGAAAAATATAGCCATTTGTGGTCTCACACACTTCTCAAGATGATTGAATTTTAATATCAAGGAATTATAGTTGCAGTTATTGTTATACTATCACTATAAACATATCAAATATTTTAGTTAAAATACATACATATATCTAAAGTAACAATCTATACAAATTATGTTATGGTTACTAATATGGTTTTAATTAATTTTGTTAGTATCATTTGTATATGAGTTATCATGAAAATATTTTTTACATGATGAAACATAACATATGTACTCCTTCCGTCCCCAAATATAAGGCACGATTTGACTTGGTGCGGTTTTCAAGAACATATTTAACCTATAATTTCTCTTATAATATATAATTTATAGAAACAAAAGTTTGATCATTAGAAAGTATTTCTAAATACAAATCTAATGTAACCACTTTGGTGATACAAACTTTTGATATAATTAGACTAATTGTTAGTCACAGATAATAAAGTTTAAATTTTAAAATACATGCATGCCTTATATTCGAGGACGGAGGGAGTATTTTATTACTCATGCATGTTGGCATGACACATATATTTACTTTAATCAAATCTTACTATATAAATATTGATAGAGGTGGGGTAAAGTAAAAACATATAAATGCTCTATTCATTATCTAAACAATTTTTTTTTGTAATAGCAGATGTTGATAATTTAGATGCATATTTGAGGGGGTTTTTAATTTTTCTAATAATGAGATGAAAATTGAGTTATGTAAATTAAATAAGAGCATGTCATTACTTAAATGCAAATTTAGGTCTACATTAGATCATGTTTCTTAACGACATATGTGGGTAATATACATTAGAGTCATGAGTGAGTTTATATTGTTTTACATAATAGAAGAAATGGATAATTATTTAGAAAACATAATAGATCCAATAGCTATTATTATTATTATTATTATTAATGGTGATTAGGTCATACCTAATTAATTGTAAGATGTTTATGATTTTTATGAGAATTTTTATGATCTGTGTTTCGTTTCCAATCAAGTCTTATGAGGATTAACATGCAGGCTCCCGTGGGGACCTCTAGTTAGAATTTATAGTATTTTATTTTTTCTAGTGCGATATGTATTTAGTTGAAATCTAGTCTTAAGATATATAAACTCTTAATACATCCCTTTTCTATCTTTGTAAATCTATAGTTTATCTTTTAACTTCTAATCAAATTGTTGCATTTTTCAGATGTTAATTAGATATTGTACTATTCTTTATCTTTTATTCAAAAATTATTTTTATTAAAAAGAGTTTATATCCTAGTAGTATTGTTTCAACATGCTTGCATCCTGACATTAAACATGTTGAATTTGTTATATCATAGGATTATATATTTGTATTATTATTTGTATATCATAAAGAGCATAAAATTAATAATATTGATTTGACATAATGTTTTAGTAAAAATGTATAAACTTACTTAAAATAATAATTTATAAAAAAACTTATTATCATGGAGTATTATCTTTTATAATGACAAAGTTAGGTAATTTAGACATAATGTTAGGGTGTTATTTTAAATTATGTTTTATAATGGCCAACGCGGGTAATTTAAATGCAAATTAAATTTAGAGGGTTATTTTGAATTATTTTTCATAATAGTGGATGTGGGTAATTTATATATAAATGTAGCGGGTTATTTTGAATTATCTTTTAATAATGGCAGAAGTGGGTAATTTACATACAAAATTAGAGGGTTACTTTATGTATTTTTCATAATGGCAGTGATGGATAATTCTTTAATAAACCACAGTAGAACCAATGGCTAATATCTGTGATGATGATTAAACTCTACAAAATCAAAGGCCGGATGTTTGTGAATATTGTGAGAATTTCTATGATTTATTTTTTTTCCTAGCGCATCTGGTGAGAATTAACATGGTGTCTCTGTTGGGGCCTCTAATTAGTAATAGTAAGATAAGATTTTCTTTGACCGAAATTTGGGATCATAATTTTCTGAATTTGTGAATTTCGGTAATTAATTTAGGCTGTGATTGGTTAAAACATGTAAGCTCAAATTTAAAAATCCAAGTTTGATCATTTCATGGCTGGGGGCAGGGTCATGGCTGGGGGACGCTGCGCACCCTACCAGAGTAGTAGCTCGCGCAATGTACGTCAGTCAATCAGTCGCCCTCACTGCGGTGACAATAAGCTGGACAGAGGAGTCATCGATGAGGAACAGTAACATACGTGGATGGCATGATGTGCCAATACATGAGACCAGGCTGCTCTAAGACCTGTAAGCACATCAGAAAAATACAACAGTGACATCAAATGTACAGCTTGGCAAGCGATAATTAAAGACCACTCCATTTCAGCATTTTAAGACTGACTGTACCCGTGACCCTAAAAGGTTCCGGTACACAACATAGCGGAGCAAAAATGCTGCAGCACGGGCCTTCAAACGATACGCTAAGCTACCCGACGGTCACGCGCACTTCAAATTTGACGCACGTACGGAACCTACGCTACGCCTGGGCGCGGTGCCGGGCTTGTCCTGCACACAGAGAGAGGGAGGAGGGAAAAAGTGGATGCAGGGTGGGTCTCACTACTTCAATTTGCAAAAAAATGTTATAACTCATAAACCAATTAACTAAATTAAATTCTGATTGCACCATTAAATTTGTTTCAATAAATTCTTCAAAACAAGATCTCACATGGATATATTTAGATAAAGTGACAAGTGAGTCCCATAGTGGGGGAGGATGATATAGAGGATGGATGAGTGCGGAAGAATTGGGTACAAAGGAGAAAATCTTGATGACTAGGATGTATAGAGGATAAATATAGAGGTTCATGAGTGCAGATAGTCTAACAACAGCAAAATGCAGAGCGTTGAAACCAATTGATGTACTGGCTGATAAGAAGGACAAAGTATGGCATGTATTTTTTGCATTCTTATGTCTTGAGAATTCTCCATTTAAGGAGGCCCTGGAACTTTTTTTTTTTTTTTGTCTCACCCTGGCAAAGCACGGCGGGGTAAAATGTAATGTAATTAGTTATTACTGTATTGTCGACTTGTCGACCGCCGAGACGAAGCCGCAGCGGAGCACAGCTGCTGGCAACAGCGCAAGAGATCAGTGCCTTGCCGGGTGCATCGACGCGAGCACATGTGATGGGCCAGGACCCAGGAGAAACGCCCGTTACTTTGTGGCTTCTCCTCCGTCACTTGTGTTCAGTTCAGACCAGACATGCACGGTCCTACTTTTGTCGCCCATCGGACGCAGATCATAGGTTTAGCAGAGGTGTACTGTCTACAACAGTAGAGTAGTACAACAACTCTGCAATAGTGCAATGTGACTACTCCTTACCCCTACGTAATCCCTCCGTCCCAAAATAAATGATATTTTTGACTTTTACGCTTGACTATTCGTCTTATTCAATTTTTTGTGTAAATAATAAAATAAATACGTCAGTAATAAAGTATCTCTAATGATAGAATAAGTCATAACAAAATAAATAATATTTATACAAAATTTCAAACAAGAAGTCTCAAAGTAAAAAACTCAGGCCTTGTTTAGATACAAAGTTTGGAGTGGCAAACTTTGCAAAATGCCATAAATGCGTACTGTAGTAATTTTGTTTTTATTTGGTAATAATTGACCAAACATTGATTAATTAGGCTTAAAATGTTCATCTCGCAAAGTATAACAAAACTGTGTAATTAGTTTTTGATTTCATCTATATTTAGTACTCCATACATGTGTCGATATTTTGATGTGATGGAGAATCTTCTTTTTGCATAGTGTCAAATGCTGCTTTTTGGTGTCCAAATTTGGCATCTAAACATGGCCTCACTTATTTTGAGATGGAGGGATTAGGAGTACTGCTCTGCAAGACTGCAAAGAAAACACTGCAGCAGATATAGTTTTTTAAGATTTGTGGAATTGAATGTGGTACTCTGCTCAGATCTGATTGCACCGTTCGTCCTCGTTCTAGGAGTAGAGACTCATGTTTTTTTTTATGATAAGAGTAGAGACGCATGTTAAAATGCATGCACAGATACATACTAGACGTCTCTCCAATAAATTGGTATTGTTTGAATACAGTGTACCACCAGAGGTCCTAGAGCGCGTCTTGCTCCTCCTCCTCCTCCGTCCGTATCGTCTCTCCGTTGCTAATGTCATTTTATGTAGAGGAGACTGTAAAAAAAAAATCTAGCGAAATTCTAGCCAGAGTTTACGAATTTTTGTGTTTTTGGAGGCGAGCAAAATTATGGTTCTCGGTTAGAAATTCCGAGTATTTAGACGTTGCATGCAGTATCTGTGTGCCTTTCAAAATAGAGTACAAAACTTAGCATCTAGCCTAGCGGAAACATTTCACCTCCATGTCTCCACCTCCTAGGATACGAGAGGTGTGTAGGGTCAAATCTCATGCTTTTTTTTTAAATTTGAGCCCCCGGCCCTAAGATCAATTTATTTAATTTTTTTACCGAAATTTGGGATCACAATTTTCGGAATTATATTCATGAATTTCTGCAATCTAGGCTGCGGTTGGTAAAAACATGCATGCGAACCGAAATTTGGAAAATCCAAGTTTGATCATTCATGGCTAAGGACGTTGCGCACCAACCAGGGTAATAGCTCCCCACGCGAATCAGCATGCAGCGTTGACGCCGCGGATGTACGTCAGTCAATCAGTCCCCCAACTTCAACAACGAACTCCTATAAAGTATAAAACCAAGGGCGCGCTCATCGCCGTGGCCGCCGGTGCGTGCCAACCGGACACAGCTCAAAAAGGGTAAGCAATGCTCAGAGCTGACGACGATCGATCCGTTGTAATTAATGGATGCTGGGTTAGAAACGAAATGTGAAAGTACCACGGTCTTATATGGCATTATATAAAAGTACCAGGAGCTAGATACAGATGATTTAATACTACAGTACTTGAAGAGTTAAGATATAGGAAAAAAAAAGATACAGATGATCTAAATTCAAGGCACTGTGTGGACAGGTGCCAGTATTGCCACATCCATGCTGGCTACTGTACATCCTCTCGTCTTGAATACTGCTTGATGGCATGCCCTATTTTCTAGAAGATCGGCGCCTGATTTGGATGCAAAGTATCTTTGAGTATTATTAGATAAATATTATGATTTCCACGTGCGGTTACTAAAGGTAACCGCCAGTGATGTTTCTGGTATATATACCCATTCTTCCTCCCCGAGCAGAACTGTTCATCGCAGCCACCTTCCATTGGAGGGCATTTTGGAGGTCCAAATCTCTCAAAATATAAGGGGTGAGGTTTTGATCTTGATTTTTTTGAAAGGAGGTTGATAAGAAAGGTTAGTTTAAGTCCCTGTACCATCATTTTGTTCATTCTTACTTAATTTGAGTTACTTTTTGAATCTAGGGTTTCACCGTGAGTCAGAGAAGAAAATCTAGGTTCTTGTCTTTATTTCTTCTAATGAGGTTGCTTAAGATGGTTACATAATGTCTCTCCTCTCTCCCTTTTTATGTTTGCTTCTCAATTTAGCTAGTTTATGCAAGATATATATTCCATCAATGGTGTGTTCTTGTGTATTTATGTAGAGAGAGAAATGTAGGTTTTTTTTGTTATTTTTTTAATTATGCTCATTAAATTTTTTACGTTAATTTCTCTCTTTATTTCTCAATTTATTTTATCCACATGAATCTATTTTAATTATGCTACTTAGGTTTTGTAATTATGCAACATTGGTTTTCTAATTATGCTACTTATTAGGTTTTTTACTTTAATCCCTAGCTACCCTACCTAAACCCTAGCAAAAACCTCACATAAATCGTAAACCCTAGCTAATAAACCATAGCTATACCCTACCTCACATTAAAAGGTGCTAATAAATATCTAAGTAAGGTAGGCTACAAAGATCATCCGTGGATAATGGCTAACCATGTTGCACAAGTATTCTATGCTGAACAGATCCTTTCTCCTAATGAGAAGAAAAGTACTGGCAAGCCGAAGCATGTAGTTTTTCCTGGAAAGCAACAAGCTATAAGAGTTGATGGTGTATCTGACCTGGATGAATTTAACGAGTTCAACGACATGTCTCTCTTTGTAGATGACTATCCAGTAAAGATAAGGAATGTTGAGCGAAGCATCCTACATAATTCGTTTCCCTGGGTGCGCCACGATGGACAAGGAAGAACAGCAGCTGCCTAGATTATATTTGTCATTTATCATGTAATTCACGTACCCTTCTTTGTTTCTACATGTGAGACCCTATGCTTATTTCACCTTCATGCAATCTATTTCTATAATCTAGCTTGTATCATTTTTATCTGTAATACCTAATCTATCCTTAGCTAAACTCTAGCTTAATTAACCCTAAACCCTAGCTAAAACCTAACACAAATAAAAAAGAATACATATATTTTTCTCTATGAATTTCATAAGAAATCAGCATTTAATTAGGAAAAACACAAATCCATTTTTCTAAGTAACAAGAGCACCAAGGAATATATTTTTCACAGCATCTACACAGTACAATAAAGCTAACAAAATTGGATTCATATTTTTTCTAGTATCCCTAGAATTATTTATGTATTAAACAAGATATGAGGCATATATTCAATTTAAATCATTTTAAATAGAGCTACATATAAAAGTTTCTCAAACATGGCATTTCATATTTTTAACATGAAGATCATCTTAAGAGAAACACCATAAATTTTTTTTCACTAATTTTGGACCAATATTTCTCAAGATATGAATTTTTGAAGCTTTTAAACAATTTTTGCAAATTCATTTAAAAATAGAAACAAATTTGGAAATACATTACTACAGGCAGTGGTCAATGCCACCCGCCTGTAGAAACATGTTTCTATTTCTACAGGCGGTGGTCAATACCAACCGCCTGTAGAAATGTGCACCATATATAAGAAAAGCACAAGAGCCCCGAAATTTTCTAAGTGTCTTGGTGGGCCAGTTTTTCGAATCGACGCCGTCAGGCTGCCAAAATCACCCCCCGCCACCGCCTCCGCCACGTCGCGCCGCCTCGCCATCGTCATCGCGTCGGTGAGTTCTCTGCGCCTCCTCTCTCCTCCTCTCTCCCTCTACGCATTGGGTTGGTGGCGGTGGATGCGGTCAGTACCGGCGGTGGTGGCAGTGGCGGAGGGGAGGTAGGTGGCGGAGGTGGACGGTGGGGGTGGCTGGTGGAGGAGGTGGACGGTGGCGGTGGCAGGTGACCGGTGACGGTGGTGGTGGCGGTGGCGGAGGTGGCGGGCGCGGGGGCAGCGGAGGTGCGGCGGGCGCAGGGGCCAAGCAGTTGGGCCGGCCTGCGAGTTAGTGGGCCGGCCCAATTGCTTGGCGGCCTTTTTTATTTTGCTTTGTTTTATAAATATGTATTTAATATATATGTATGATGTAATTATTATTTCTTTATAAATATATATGTATGATGTAATTATTATTTATTTATAAATATATATGTATGATGTAATTATTATTTCTTTATAAATTAATTTTTTGCCTATGCTTTATTAATAAGTATTATTTTTTTATGTATGTAATGATGTAATGATGTAATTATTTGTTTTCATGTAATGATGTAGTTATTATTACAAACTCTACTAAGTAGGGTTTAGGGTCCTTATGATATCATTATATATTTATATGTTAGATTTTCGCGATGAGTTCTCCGCGCAAGGACCAAGCACAAGGGGTCGAACACACGGAACAAGCCCCATGGTCCAACCCCACGGAGCAAGCACAAGGGACCCACCAAACGCACCAAGCTCTAGGGTCATCCCAGCCCCACAGAGCAAGTAGAAGGGACCCACGAAATGGGTCAAGCATTAGGGGCCGCCATGCCTTCATACGAAAGCGTTAGCAACGACATAGAGTCTCCCGATGTAAGGAAGGCTCGTCGTGAATTGGCACGTGACTCTGATTACAATCCACAAGATGATGAGGTAAATTACACATCCATGATTTTTATGTTTGTATCTATATGTACCTATCGATAATTTGTTGTGTGCACCTTTTTTCATGAATAGGAGGTGTTGTCTCAGTTCAAAGAGATTGTAGCTCAAGAAGAAGTGGCACACGAAGACACACCGAGCCCGACCAAGACGACCACTGAGAGTTCAAAGAGATTGTAGCTCAAGAAGAAGTGGCACACGAAGACACACCGAGCCCGACCAAGACGACCACTGAGAGTTCAAGGAAAAGGAAGCGGAGTAACCAAAAATGAGGTGACAGAGGACTGAATAGGTGGCCGGATGATACATATAGAATCTCAGAAGTGAGCCCGAAAGGACAGCCCTAGCTTCTGAGGAAGCCCTATCTAAGTTTCGGAACGCCCTTGGTTTCTTAGTTAGGGACAATCTTGACATCACAGTTCGATAGTGGAAAGATGTGTCAGATGCTGACAAGAAAAAAAATTTGGGATAAGCTGGTGACCAGGTTCTTTTTTCCTCGGGGCTCAGACAAACTCGTGAAGGAATATGCCATGAAGCAGTGGGTGATCATGTTCCGAACTAGAGGTCCGAGATGAATACCAAGTGGGCAAAAAAAGGGTTGGACCCAATAAAAAGGTACAAGATTATGGTCGGGCAATGGGCGGTTTTTCTAGAGCAAAGGAGAGAGCCAAAGTTGTTAGCTCGGAGTGAAGCCAATACCGAGCTTGCAAATAAGAACAAGTACCACTACTACCTAGGCACAGGTGCTTACCAACGCTAGGTTCCCAAGTGGAGGCAAGAAGAGGTTGCCAAGAAAGTGACAGGGTTGCCAACGCTGTCTGAGCAACATGGAGAAAGGACCACAAATTAGATTCGTGCTCGAAAACCGAGGGAAACCGAGACCGATGTGTCCTTTGATGACCCAATGCTCGATGGAGTAGCAAAGAGCATATTTGTGATGGAAGCTAAGCAGCACAAAGGATTATTTAAGCCACGAAGAGAGAGGGACATCCTTACTGCTGGTCTAGGTAACCCCGAGCACCCTGGTCATGTTTGAGGCATCTCATCGAAAGAAGGATGGAAAGAAGGATTCGTACCGGAGTGGAAGGGTGAGTACAAGAAACATGATCGATACAATGAAGAAATGGAAAGTTATTTTAAGGAGGGGGCAAAGAAAGACTTCCAAAAGATGATGTCCAAAATTCTATCCGATCCCCCTCCAGAGTTGATGCAGCATTTGGCGAGTGCGATGTCTGCTCAACAGATGAGCACTCAGGCTCCCCAGATGCAGCTAGTCCCAACAACACAATCGTTGGTGACATAGTGTACCACAACCATTCCAAGCAGTGTCGCGTCAACGGCAAACAAGGTTCACTATCCAGTTGACGGCATTGATAGGCCGGTGGTTTGCTCCCTAGTCATAAGATATGGTATTAACAATCATCGTACAAGGGAAGTAGCCGTTGGCCTTGTGATCCCAGGACGCAAGTACCATGAGGGCGACATTCCAGAAGACTACTGCAAGGTAGAAGTGTCGACGGTCGTCCAAGGATACAAGGACGACATGCTAGACATGCCCGGTCCTGAGGGCATTGAGAAACTCGGATAGGCTATCAAGAAGTTCATCCTTTGGCCTCGACGAGACGTCTAGTTGAGTGAGCCACCACCATCCTCTCAAGCCCCGCCACTCACTCAGGACTCGTTAGCACCTGCTGATCCTCTTCCTAACCCACCATCGTCGCCGATTGTGGCTTCTATTGACCCCCTCAACATCTCTGCCACCATTCAATTCTCCACCTTCTTCACCACCCAAAGATCCTGAACAAACACGAGAGGCACCAGAGCTGCCAAAGAAGAAATTTTTAGTACCCAAATTGGTTTCCCCCTCCGAGCTAAAGAAAATGACTGCTGGCACGGCCAAATTTTTGTCAGAAATTGCACTAAGCTGCACTACCGTAAGTATCAGGAAGCCAACAATGGACGATTACAAAAATGTCCCTGATAAATACGTGCTTGGAAGGCCTCTACTCAAGTGGGATACACTCAAGAAGATCCCAGCTGGTGTTAAAAGGCTGCATGACTGGTACATGAGAGCATCCTCTGTTGGCATTGACACCATCAATGTGTCTATACCACCAGCTGCATTGGTTAGTGGCAAACAAACGACTGTTATTACCTTCGAGGACATGTGGTTGATGATGAACCTCTAGAGACTCGATGTATAGCTCGTAACGGTGTTTGCATTGTAAGTGTCACTCATACTAACACATGCATGTGATATTATTAGTGAGTTGTATCAATTTTCAATATCTTACATGTACATGTGCCTTGCAGAATGCAATATGATCAACAGGAGATGCGTTACGGTCCAAATCTTAATTCTAATGCCAGTCAAGGGGTTGGGTATTTGAACCTAATGAAAATATGTGAGGAGCAGCACACATTCAGAATCGGGGATGGTTATGAAGACTTACATGGTTTACAAGGTGAAGAACGGGAGAAGAAAATAGCGGACCGTATGAAGGAGTTTGAAGCCAGACACGCCTTGTCCCTAGGACACGCAATGCTTCAGTTTCAACACTGGGAATCCATAGTGGCCCCTGCAACTTTGGGTTAGTGTGAGTTTGCATATATCAAATTAATTATTTTAGTACACACATGCATAACAAATTTGATTCGTGCAGGGACCGCTAGATCTGCTTTATGATTTTTTCTAGGTCTAGAAAGGTGTTGGTATATGACTCCGCAGATTACCTGACTAGAAGCTATGGAACATTCGTGAAGCACTTAGAGCTGTAAGTCGAGATTTTGCATGCATACTTTAATCGATGAGATGTTGAGAATAACAAGGTGATTCTATTCGAAATTATAGGGCATATAGATATTACAAGATTAAAGGTGGAAGGTGCGAGTCATCAACACAAGGGCAGCCATTGAAAATATATCATAACTGGCCGTATGGAAAATTATGAATACATATCATACATGTACAATACATAGGACGATGTTGCAAGTAAATAACCACTTTCCCGTTATATAGTGCCACAAGCAACCACCCGGATCGGTCCACTATGGATTCTAGTGTGCGAGTTCATGAGAGAGAACGGACGATACATCAAGAACCCTTCTAAAGTAATATAAGTAATAGTCATGTATGTATTTCTGACATTAAATTTGCAAATGTATTATCAAGTGTAAATATATGATGTTTATAAACCTCCTTTCTAGAAATTTGATGTAAAAAGGCTAAGCACATGACCGAATGTGCTTTATACAACATAGTTAAGGACCTATGCTCATTCATTTTGAAAGAAGTCATTCCATGCGATGGGAAATATCACGATGCTACCGGCGTCTTAGCACACCCAGAGTATAGAATGCTCACAGATATTAGTAGGCTTCAAGTTAGCCGAGACAGTTATTAGACAATGGGTGAAAACTTTGATGTATATAATGTGTGATGTTTAGATACTTTTGTAGCTTTATGTTTGTGAGCATGAAACTTTGATGTATATAAATGTATATATGAAATATTTAAATTGCATGTTGCTATATTTGAACACCATCCAATAAGGTTTAGTAGTTCCAATATCAATGTATATGTATATATTTAATAATATAAAAATATCCAACATCACAGACGGTTGCTTTTGAACCGCCTGTGTATATCATTTACATAGGCGGTTCACTAAGTGAGCCACCTGTGGAAAATCCACAGGTGATTCAAAAGCAACCGCCTGTGCTGTGGTTCCATTTCCACTGACCTCCAGCGCAGACGGTGCTGGAAAACGCCAGTAGAAATGGGTATAGACCCACCTGTATAGTATGTCTCTGTACTAGTGATGGTTTTATTCAAATTTTAGTATTTTAAGATTTTAGAAATTGAAGGACTCATACGGTGGAAGCCAATCAAAATTGTTTTATGAAAAAGAACATAGTGTATACCTACATTCTTATATTAGATAAAACCACAGTTTCAATAAAAGTTATAGTCTTTTTAAAATTTTAGGAACTCTCTCATTGCCTG
The DNA here is from genome assembly GCA_022457205.1 of Saccharum spontaneum. Taxonomy (NCBI): domain Eukaryota; kingdom Viridiplantae; phylum Streptophyta; class Magnoliopsida; order Poales; family Poaceae; genus Saccharum; species Saccharum spontaneum. The sequence continues at coordinate 28,084,177 of CM039607.1, forward strand.
TTTTTTTTCCTAAACCACAGTTTTATATAGCCCAAGGTCTAGGTTTTTTTTTTTGAGGGAATAGCCCAAGGCCTAGTTTATTTTAGTGGAAAGCCCAAGGCCTAGTGCTAGTGCCCCCCATCAGCCCAACTAACAGGCCGTCACTCATCTGTGATATAATGGCGGTCCAAAATGGCAAGGCTAACTGCCGGCCAGCAGCCCATCTATACGAAAGGAAAAAAGAGAAGGCAGCAAGGCACGCACGGCCGCACGGCGATTCGGCTTCTCCGCGCTCGCCGAACCGCGAATCGGCCATTCAGCGGAGCGGGCGGTCGGCGCCCAGCAAAGTAGCCGTGCTGCTCCGAGCAACTTCGCCGGACGCGAGCCCACAACCCCTCTGCCGCAGCGCCGCCGCAACAGCAACCGATCGGGGCGAGTTCTGAGGTAAGCTAAAGCTTATGCAATTTATTTAGGGTTATGCAAAATTAGTACCAAATTTTGTTGTTATTATATCAGATAGATTTTTGGCACTAGATTGGTATCACTTTACTTCCAGGACATTGGACTTCTTTTGCCATCCCAACTGAAATTGCAGTTCCTGTTTCTTTCTTTTTTGGGGGATTCCAATTATTTTGTAGGCCAGCACCTCGCACCCACCTACATAGTTGTTGCATTAACTTAGACAGATTACAAGATGTTGAATTAACTTGCACCACTTGGATAGTTACTGTATGGTAAGTGCAATTTACTCTTTTAGAAACTTAAGGATCAAAACGTCGATCGGGTGGGTTAAATGGGGGTAATCAAAATTATTCCTAAAAGAACTTGGCCTATAGCTACATTCTTATTAGATAAACCATATATAGTTATATTATTTTTAAATTATAGAAACTCTACTCATGGCTCTTTTTTCTAAACCATGTTTTATATGGCATTGCATTAATTTGCAAAAAAATGCCATCGCATTGACTTGTAAAACCAAATAAAGCTTCACTTCCAATTTTTTTTTAAAAAAACCAAAGCTTCATGATACAACATTTTTTTGAAACTACATCATCATCCAAGCACGCCACAGAGGAAGCTTCAGGATTGGTTACTCACTGCAACTGGGGCTTTAGGATCTCTATGGACCACAAGCCTTGAACGTGGTGACGTCAATTGTTGCATTATTCAAAGTATACTAATCTACTATTAATCGATGCACTTACCCGGTTTAAATTTTTATTAGTTATTAGGAGGCATAAACGTTAGATATTCATGTTTAATATCTATGAGTAGTAAAATTACTTATAACAATTTGCATGTTGTTTCTCTTAATTTGTTGATTTCCAGGTACAGTACGCATACACATATCTTTAATCTATATAGTTATGGTAGTTAGTGATACTTATCTATCCGTCAATCCGGTTTAGCTTCAGGTACAAGCACGTGGAGATTGATTTACGCTTCATACATGAACGTGTTGTGATAGACTACCAATGCTAGTTTTCATGGGGATATTTAAATATATGCCCTCCTTACGGTTGGTACTCATTCACTTACCAACTTTAGTTTTGCTCATACAAAATTGCCACATAAATAGTAAATGTTTCTACATTTTTTTTACCACAAAATTGCTCATACAAAATTATGGACAACGTAGCAAACCAACTCACCTCTCCAGTGTGTAGAGGCCATGTGAAATTACTTGTGAACACAGGGTTGATATGTGCCCATGTGTGTTTTGATGATGAGTGATTGTCAAGAGATGATTAGACTTTGGTTTAGTGTTGGAGGCTAACCATGACGTGAGTGTAGTGTTATGCAACATGTCTCTTTATCTTGTGATGTGCAGGTATGGAGCACTGAGACGGTCGACGACAATAGAGAAGGTCAAGCCATTTCGTGCCGATAGACTGGGAGCGGTGAAGGACGAACATGGAGGCTTAGACAAGAGAAACCTATGACCGGAGGATTGACCATGGGTGGCTAACGCTTGGGGACATCGACGAGTAATTGTACATGTTGAGATGGCGTAGACTGTGTTGACCAAGTCAGGTAGTGGCGTGAGGACTTGGTGATCGGGCGTTCGAGAACAAGTGGTGACACTTGTTGAGATTGTGGAGGGAGCGTAGCGGATACACGACTCAGTTGGGTTCGGTGGTTTCATCATCAAAATCGCAGGCGAACATTTCTCGAGTTTGGGCCTCAAAACCCGGGGAGGATTCTGGGGCGGCATGTGGCGTCATCTGAGAGTTTGTGTTGAGGCGAAGTTACTTCATGAGGGCTCGTGGTCGTCCGATGCATGGATCTCAACTTGGATCATTATGCCCTTGGGGTTAAGTGGTTTAGTCAAAATATCTAAGGGCAAGCTTGAAAATATGTAATAGCTCTATAAATAAGAGGAGGGAAGCCCCAAGCCTAGTTTCCCTGTCTCTAGCTTATGTCTCTCAGTTCTAGCCAGATTCAGTTTCGCTGTGTTGAGGTCCACAGATGAGGGATAGAGCACCTCTATCTTTGAGAAAAGAACTAGACCTTGTTTAATTTGATCTTGTGGCAATAAAGCAAGTTGTTCTCTGATTTCTCTTGTCTCAAGATCTTGTTTGTGGTTCAATTTGGTTTTTCTTCTCCCGATGTCCCTCTCTTGTGCGTTTGATGGATTTCTTGATGATCCATTGAATTTGAGGGTGTTTTGGTTGGATGGATTCTTTTTTTTTGAGACATTTTGGTTGGATGGATTCATGCTAGAACCTCTGAGGAACATTTGAATCAACTCTAATGGACTTCAAATTTTTTTTGGGGAAAATTCACAAGCTTCTATCTCTTTGGACCGGCCTAGTCGGGTTGTGTTGCAGAAGAAGTCCAACCATGTTGCAAACTGGCTTAGCCGTGTTGCTTAGCCGGGTTTGATTGGCTGTGTCGCAAAACCAGCCTGGCTATGTTGCAAAGTCGGCCTGGCTATGTTGCAAAAAGCGGCTTGGCTGTGTTCCAAACCGGCCTAGCCGGATTTCCAGAGTGAGCAAGCCTTTCCATAGTGCTTTCTTGCCCTTTGCTGCATCTTCTGTTGTGGTGCTTACATGTGTGTTCTGCTGTTTTCTTTGGTACCTCTTGAGCACATCTTGCCACCAGTTGCTTCGCGTGTGCTCACGTTGAGACTTTTGGGGTGAGCGCTTTGTCAGGCGAAGTTGGGACAGTGGCCAAAGTTACAAAGAAACGGTTATAAAAAAAAAGTTACAAAGAAACTTGATTTGGCTCTTATTCACCCCTCTCTGGCCTCACGCTCAGTCCTTCACTACCGCTGTGTCTGTGCCTCCTTATCTGTTTTAGTGAAAATAACGTTGACAAAAATGATATTTGTATTTGTGAAAGGCCACGCTGGTAATCGACCAGCAGGCTCAAGGTCATCATCATGCTAAATATATATAGTCGCCACTTGCTTTTTGTGGGTCAGTTGAGCCGGCAAATTGATTCTTAGATTTGTATTTTAATTGACTCATATTCCACCCATGGTCGTTCTGTATCTACCTACTACCAATTACCAAAGGAACCGTGAAATAAACAAAATAAAGTCTGTATTGCTCAGGTGAAAAGTGAAAACAGACAGATCTGGTTCTATTCCCGGCCTCTAGCTTCATAACTACACGATCGTAGTATCATTCAGGCCATGTTTAGTTTCCTAAATTTGGGTCCAAAATACACTATACAAAAAGAAGATTCCCCATCACATCAAAATACCAGCACATGCATAGAGTACTAAATGTAGATGAAATCAAAAACTAATTGCACAATTTTGTTGTAATTTACGAGACGAACATTTTGAGCCTAATTAATCAATGTTTGAACAATTATTACCAAATAAAAACAAAATGCTACAGTACCAAATAGTAATTTAGGTATTCCCAATTTGGGGATCTAAACAAGGCCTCAATCATTAATTCCCCGTCCCCATTGCCATCAGAGCTCTGTTTGATCGATCGATCTCCTGCCATGTTTTCGCGTCTGAAGTGTTGCCGTCAACTCTACTGTGCGAGATCTGAGCTTCCAACTGTGCTTGCTGGCTCTTTGTGGCAATGGCAGCTGATGAAACGGGATGAATTCGAGGCGAGGAAGAGGAGCTACTCATCCCGGCGTCACGTGTACCACCCATGCAGCAGTGGAGCGGCGGGGGCGTGCCGTACCATCGGTGACCGGGTGACGGTCCTGACCATCGACAGTGGCGGCATCCAGGGCCTTATCCGGGGCACCGTGCTCAAATTCCTTGAGACCCAGCTGCGGGACCTCGACAGGTCGGAGGCGAGGCTAGCCGACTACATGGGGTTCCAGGTGGCCGGCGTAGGCGGCGCGGCAGCTCACGGCGGCGCGTGTCGACGGCGAGGGCACTCGGGACGTCGACACAGCCCCGACAGGGCTCCTACGGCTCCTGGGTGCTCCAACGGACGCGGCAAAGGGGTTCGGCGTGACTCTAAGGGCTCCGGCGAGGCTAGCCATGGCAACGGCGACGCGGCGGCGATGGCGGCGGTGGTGAGGTCGCTACGGCCTCGATTGGGGCCACAGGGACGGTGAGCGACTCAACGACGGCGACCATAAGGCACGGCGGAGCCTGCTTGGTGGCAAGGTGCACGGCGGAACTCTGGTGAGGCCACGGCTACGATGGACTAGGGCAAGGCAAGGGCTTTGCGCTCGACCATCTTCATGGTGAGGTGCGTGGGCTCAAGGCGAAGCTCGACGGCCAGTCCCCGTCGTGCGAGGTGGCCTAAGTTGGTCGGAATGGCCTCAGCATGGCGGCGGCGTGAGCGTGCGGCCGCACCAGCGTCGCAAGGCGACTAGCGCCCCTATGGCTTCCTAGGCTAGTGCGGCTAGGCTATACGCATCTCGCGATGAGGCAAAGCTCGTCGCAGTGGTGGTTTCACCTCTACCGTCTCGGATCCGCTGGAACAGGGCATCACTGTGGCAGGGTTTGGCCGCGGCGAGCGCGAGCATGTGCGGGTGCATCGGCACAAGCGTTCCTGAGCCAATGTGGCTCGGCATCGCTGCATTGCGGCCTTTCAGCATGCGCGTGTGTGTGCGGTGCTAGGCGATGACGAAAGGCAGCGCCTTTGGCTCTTCGACAGTGGAGAACATAGCGGTGGCCATGGCGTTCACGCAGGCAAGGCCAGAGTGGGGGAACACGGCGATCACCGGTGGCGACGATGGCGCTAGGCTAGCGGCGTGGTGACGAGGTTGTGCAGTGACAGGGCGGTGCAATGCAGGGAGAGCCGGTTCTCCGGTGTAGTCGTTCGGGGCGGCGTCCTCTACTCCGGCGACCTCAGTGTTGCTCTGGTGGCTCGGTCCTCCTCCCTCTTGCTCTTCTTCCCCTCTTCTCCTTCCTTCTCGGTCTCAGCTTTGTGGTTGGATTGCCACCAGTGGCAGCGGGTGGATGGGGGAAGGGCTAGGGCACCAGCTTCAGGCTTTTGTAGCCCGAGCTTGATCATGGCGACGGCGGATGGTGGGGAGCAGGGGAGGGACACGTGTAGGGTGATCGAGAGGCTTTGGCTAGGGTTCTAGGGAGAAGGGGTGAGCGCAGCTGCATTGACGCTCCCGTTTTCAAACGACGCCGATCAAGACGGGTACGGTGGTGGCACAGGGGTGCGGCAGGGCACGGGCCATGGTGCTCGCATCAGCGGGCAAGCGGGCGCCAGCTGGGGCAGGTGGTGGCGCGGATCGTCGACGTGGCGTCTAACCAGGGCGTGCGTGGGGCAGTAGTGGATGGGAACGGCCGTGATAGCCTTTGCCGCCCTCGGCTTCACGCCGGTTTTGAGCACGGAGAAAAGCAGAGAGGGGAGGTGAGGAAGGGGATCATAGGCGGGGTCCACCAGTCAGCAGCTGCGGGGAAGGGCAACGGTGGGCTACGTCGCAATGCGGGTCGCGGCGTTGAAAGTCCTATGTTTGGTGTTGGTAATTAGTGACAATGCCTAAGTACTAATCCTATGCCTAAGTTGTATGTAGCATATGAGGATTAGTACATTCCAAGGTTGGTGGCAAGATGGACATGGTGACCATGATGGCCACACTTGGATTTGGATGCAACCCTATGTGATCAAGGCAAAGGTATATGCTTAAGGGTTGTGTTTTAGTAACCAAGACACCTAGTGGGTGTGGTTACATTATAGGATAGATAGCCATACTATAAAGAGGGGAATGACGCGGCTATTGAACTCCTAAGTGCCTCTAGGTGTGCATTTCATGTCATATGCATTTGGATAGAACTAATAACGCCTCGAAAAATGATTGTGAAAATGCTAACACACATGCACATGGTGATGATCACTTGGTGATGTTAGCACGTTTGCGAAGGCGGTGGAGTTTGAGCGGTAGAGAGGGTTTGGGACTCTCTCTCCCTCCCGCCGAGCTTGCGAGGCGGGATTCAGGCGTTTTTGAGGAGTTGAAACGCCTATTTTCCACTACGCCGGAAGTCGGAAATCGAACGGAAGCGAATGGAGGTCACAGTGGTGACCGGACGCTGGACCGGACGCGGTCACTGTTTGACCGGACGCGTCCGGTCAGCGTTCAGCGCCTGCGCGTTTTTCAGTTGGTTGATCGGACGCGCAGCGCGTCCGGTCACAGTCGACCGGACGCGTCCGGTCGTCCAGGGAGCTTACTGGACTCCGACCGGACGCTGGCACTGTGGCGTCCGGTCAGTTCTCCAACGCGTCCGGTCGTCCAGGGAGCTTACTGGACTCCGACCGGACGCTGGCACTGTGGCGTCCGATCAGTTCTCCAGCGCGTCCGGTCAACGTTACGTTGTGCGCGGCTCAGGGTTGACCAGCGCGTCCGGTCAGTCACGGGACTGGCGCGTCCGGTCGTGACCAGCGCGTCCGGTCGTTGCGACCAGCGCGTCCGATCAGTGTTTCGAAAACTAGCCGTTGCGTGACCGGCGCGTCCGGTCAGTTGGACCAGCGCGTCCGGTCAGTGCGACTGCTGCTGAATCAAGTTTCTAACGGCTATATTCGAAGGGGTACGTCTATAAATACTCGTTGGCCGGCTCAAAGCTCCAACTCTTGGACTTTTGACATACTTGTGAGCACTTTGAGCTAAGCAACTCCCCTCCCACTCATCTCTCTTGCTTGTTTGCATATTCGAAGTGAGATTGAGCGATCCAAGTGCATTTGCATTGTGAGATTGCATCTAGTTGGCACTTGGTGGTTGATTTGCTGCGGGATTCTTGTTTCTCTTGGTGGTTGCCGCCACCTAGACGGCTTGGAGCAGCTTGGAGGCGTTGGCAAGAGTTGGTGATTGTTCTTGGCCACCTCCGGTGATTGTGAGGGGTTTGTGCCTACCTCGGCGAAGCGCCAAAGGCAACATTAGTAAATTGCTCGTGTCATTGCAACCTTTTGCCATTTGGTAGGTTCTTGTGGTGCCTTTTGAGAGGCTCGGTGTGAGACCGATTAGCCACCGAACCACGTGGTGAAGAGGGACACAACGGGGACTAGCGTGCCGGCAAGCACGTGAACCTCGGGATAAATCTTCGTGTCATCACTTTCATATTGTGATTGATTGATCCCGGTGTTCGGTTGTCTTTGTATTCATTGTTGATCATATTGGTTGGCTCAATACTTCGCCCCTCGGTGAAACCCTCCTAACTCAACTCCGCATTACTTTTTTAGCTTTGCTAGAGTAGCTCTTTTGTGTACCTTGCTAGTTGTAGTTGTAGTTACCTTCTCGGTTTGACTTGTGCGGTTGAGTGTCATTATACTAGAATTGTGAATTAGATAGGTGGCTTGCAAACACCCCGTAGGCTAAGCAAAACTCGCATCTCGCTATTTGTTGTATTGATAAACTTGTTTAGCTTGTCTTTGTAGAAAATTTTAAAAGGCTATTCACCCCCCTCTAGCCATCAAGACCTTTCAAGTGGTATCGGAGCCGTGGTCACCGTTTGTAAGGCTTAACAACCTCGGTGTAAGATGGCTCAAGTTGTGTTCAACCATGTCGGGGGCAAGCCTCCATTCTTTGATGGTGTCTCATCTTTTGATCATTGGAAAAGAAAGATGAAGCAATATCTTGGCTCTATCAATGAGAAGGTTTGGGAGGTGACACATCATGATTATGCTATCATTGATTCCGACAACCTCACCAACAATGACCACATCAACAACCAATGCAACACTATGGCTCTCAACACTCTCTACAATGGGATTGATGCAAAGGTCTTTGAGCAAATCAAGGATCTTGAAATGGCAAGTGAAGTGTGGACAAGATTAGAGGAAACATATGAGGGCACTTCAACGGTAAAAAGTGCCAAGCTCTATATGCTCAAGGATAAGTTTGCAAGCTTCAAGATGAAGGATGATGAGTCCATACCGGAGATGTTCTATAGGCTACAAGTTATTGTCAATGATCTCAAGAGCCTAGGAGAAGATGTCAAGGACAAGGACTTCTCACATAAGTTCTTGATGAACTTACCTAAGAAGTTTGCTATCTTGAGGAAGATGATCCAAAGAGAGGGTTTGGACAAGGTGACTCCAAACCAAGTGCTTGGAGATGTCATGACCGATGCTCAATATGATGATGATGAAGATGAAGATGAGAAGAAGGAGATCAAGGTCAAGCAAGAGAAGCCCATTGCATTCAAGGCTTCATCCTCTAAGGGCAAGAGCAAGGTGGAGAGCGATGATGATGATCCATTTGATGATGAGACCATGGCCCTCCTAGTGCACAAGATGGGGAGGTTCATGAAGAAGAAAGGATATGGTGCAAGAAAGAGAAGGGACTTCATGAAGGCAAAGGAGGTGCTTTGCTACAATTGCAATAGCCCCGGTCATGTAGTGGCAAAGTGTCCCTATGAAGACAAAAGATATCATGATGGGGAGTTGAAGTTGAAGAAGAACAAGAAGGACAAGAAGGAGAAGAAAGAGAAGAAGAGCTTCACTATCAATAAGAAGAAGAAGGGTGGTGGTTATGTGGTCACCTGGGATAGTGACAACTCCGATAGTGATGATGATGAAAGCTCTAGTGATGATGAGAGGACCACTCGGCGAGCCATTGCAAGCATCGCCCTCTCCAACAAGCCATCCATCTTCGACACTACATCGACATGCCTTATGGCCAAGCCTACCAAGGTAAAATATGATGATAGTGATGATGATTCTTGTGCTAGTGATGCTTGTAGGAGTGATGATGAGGAGGATGAGGACTACTCCAAGGATGATCTATTGGGCATAATAGATCAAATGAGCAAGGGCTACAAGAGGACAACCAAGAAGTGCAAATTCTTGGAGCAAGAGCTCATTGCCAAGAGCAATCAAAATGATGCCTTGATGGAGGAGCTTGTTGCTCTCAAAAAGAGTAAGGAGTGCAAAGGAATTGAACAAGAGCTCAAAACTCTTAGGAAATCCTTTGATGAGCTAGAGGCCTCTCGTGAGTGTCTAAAGGAAGACCACGAGGACCTTGAAGTTGCTCACACTAGGCTTAAGGAAGCCCACTCCTCTCTACTTGAGCTCATCAAGGAGAAGGACCTCAAGTTGGAGAAGCTCATGAAGGAAGCTAAGGAGGAGCAAGTGATTGTCACTTGTGATATTGGACTAACATGTGATATTATTGATGATTTTTTATTTGTTAGTCCTACTAATGCTTCATGTAGCTCATCATCATCCACCACAACCAACTCAACCTCTACTACTAGTGATTCATCACTTGTGGTTGAGAATGAGACTCTCAAGAGAGAGGTGGATGATCTCACCCGCGCATTAGGGAATGAATATGGTGGGGATGCCCGCTTGCTAAAATGCTTGGGTAGCCAAAGGTTCTCTCTTAACAAAGAGGGTTTGGGCTATACTCCCAAGAAGGGCAAGGCGGCCTTTGCTACTCCAAAGTCTCGCTTTGTGAAGAGCAATGGTCGTTATTGCAATAGATGCAAGCAAGTTGGGCATCTAGAGATTAATTGTAATAAAATGAACAAGAACAACAAGTTTCATGCTAAAATGGATTACATTCCTTTTGATTCTTGTTATGTGCTTACCAAGGGTGAGAAAGGTGTGCATGCTAGGTTTGTTGGTACACCAATTGTAGGTCCAAAGAAGAAGGCCATTTGGGTACCAAAGAGCTTAGTTACTAACCTCCAAGGACCCAAACAAGTATGGGTACCTAAGAAACATTAATTTATTTTGTAGGTAAATTACAAGGCCGGAGGGAGGCATTGGGTGCTTGATAGTGGGTGCTCTCAACATATGACCGGTGATTCAAGAATGTTCAACTCTCTCAAATCAAATGATAGTGGCATTGATAGTATCACTTTTGGTGACAATAGTAAGGGTGATGTGAAGGCTCTTGGAAGGATTGCAATCTCAAATGATCATAGCATTTCCAATGTGCTCCTAGTTGAAAAGTTGAACTTCAATCTTCTCTCGGTTGCTCAATTGTGTGATCTTGGTTTCAAGTGCATATTTGGTGTTGATGATGTGGAGATAATTAGTGTTGATGGCTCTAATTTGATCTTCAAGGGTTTTAGATATGAGAATCTATACTTGGTTGATTTCGATGCCAGTGACACTCAACTTTCAACATGCTTGCTCACCAAATTAAGTATGGGTTGGTTATGGCATAGAAGACTTGGTCATGTTGGCATGAAGCAATTGAACAAGTTAGTGAAGCATGACTTAGTTAGAGGCTTGAAGGATGTCACATTTGAGAAAGATAAGCTATGTAGTGCATGTCAAGCCGGAAAGCAAGTGGGCAACACTCATCCATTAAAGAGCATTATGAGTACATCCAAGGCATTTGAGTTGTTGCACATGGATCTATTTGGGCCAACTACATACACAAGCATTGGTGGCAACAAGTATGAGTTTGTGATTGTGGATGATTTCACTAGATATACATGGGTATTCTTTCTTATGGACAAGAGTGATGTATTTGACATATTCAAGAAGTTCATCAAGAGAGTGCAAAATGAATTTGAGACCACAATCAAGAAAGTGAGAAGTGACAATGGAAGTGAGTTTAGAAATACAAGAATTGATGAGCTATGTGATGAGCTTGGAATCAAACATCAATTCTCGGCCAAGTATACACCTCAATCTAATGGCCTAGTTGAGAGGAAGAATAGAACCTTAATTGATATGGCAAGATCAATGTTGAATGAGTATAATGTAAGTCATTCATTTTGGGCCGAAGCAATCAACACGGCTTGCTTCTATAGCAACCGCCTCTATTGCCATAAGTTCTTAGAGAAGACACCATATGAGATCTTAAATGGAAGAAAGCCCAACATTGCATACTTTCGGGTATTTGGTTGCAAATGCTACATCTTGAAGAAGGGCACTAGATTGAGCAAGTTTGAAAAGAAATGTGATGAAGGATTTTTACTTGGTTACTCCACTACTAGCAAAGCTTATAGAGTTTGGAATTTGGCTAGTGGTTTACTTGAGGAAGTTCATGATGTTGAGTTTGATGAAACAAATGGCTCTCAAGATGAGGAAAATAACTTGGATGATGTGAGAGGAACTCAATTGACTAATGCTATGAAAGAAATGGATATTGGTGATATTAGGCCAAAGCAAGTGATTGATGTGGATGACAACAAAGACCAAGTGCTCCAAAGTCCAATTACACAAGCTAGTGGGTCTCTAATGCAAAATCAAGCTAGTACATCATCTCAAGTTCAACAAGATCAACAAGTGGCTAGTTCATCATCTCCAACTCATGATCAACATCAACATCCAAGCAATCAAGTATAAGTGCTTCAACCAACCAACATTGCTAGAGACCATCCATTAGATTCCATCATTGGTGACATACAAAGGGGAGTTCAAACTAGATCAAGATTGGCATCATTTTGTGCTCACTCTTCTTTTGTGTCAATGGAAGAACCAAAGGACATTGATAAAGCATTGAGAGATCCGGATTGGGTAAATGCAATGCATAAAGAGCTCAACAACTTCAAGAGAAATGAAGTATGGGAACTAGTTGAGAGGCCTAAGGATCATAATGTCATTGGAACAAGATGGGTCTTTCGCAACAAGCAAGATCAAGATGGAATAGTAGTAAGGAACAAAGCAAGACTAGTGGCTCAAGGTTACACACAAATAGAGGGTCTTGACTTTGGTGAAACTTATGCCCCGGTTGCAAGATTGGAAGCAATTAGGATCTTACTTGCCTATGCTTGTGCTCACAATATCAAGCTGTATCAAATGGATGTGAAGAGTGCATTTCTCAATGGGTACATTCAATAAGAGGTGTATGTGGAGCAACCTCCCGGTTTTGAAGATGACAAGAAACCCAACCATGTATATAAGTTAAGGAAAGCTTTATATGGATTGAAGCAAGCACCAAGAGCATGGTATGAAAGATTGAGGGACTTCTTGCTATCCAAAGGATTTGTCATGGGCAAAGTGGATACTACTCTCTTCACCAAGAAGATTGGGAAAGACTTGTTTGTGTTGCAAATATATGTTGATGATATCATCTTCGGTTCAACCAATCAAGATTATTGTGATGAGTTTGGGAAAATAATGGCAAAGGAATTTGAAATGTCAATGATCGGTGAACTTAGTTTCTTTCTTGGACTTCAAATCAAACAAATGAAGGAAGGAACATTTGTGAGCCAAACCAAGTACATCAAAGATATGCTCAAAAAGTTTGGCATGGAAGATGCAAAGGGCATTACAACCCCAATGGGCACTAGTGGAAGTTTGGATAGTGACAAGAGTGGCAACATGGTGAATCAAAAGGTTTATAGATCAATAATTGGTAGCCTACTCTATGTGACGGCATCAAGACCCGATGTGATGTTTAGTGTATGCATGTGTGCAAGATTTCAAGCCTCACCAAGAGAAAGTCATTTGAAGGCAACAAAGAGAATATTGAGGTACTTAAAGCATACACAAGATGTTGGATTGTGGTATCCCAAAGGTGCAAGCTTTGAGCTAGTTGGATATTCGGATTCCGACTATGCCGGTGACAAAGTAGAGAGAAAGAGCACTTCCGGGACTTGTCAATTGTTGGGAAGATCACTTGTCTCATGGTCATCCAAGAAGCAAAATAGTATTGCACTATCTACTGCCGAAGCCGAATACATCGCCGCGGGTAGTTGTTGTGCACAAATCTTATGGATGAAGGCAACATTGAAGGATTTTGGAATCAATTTCAAAAAAGTGCCATTGCTATGTGACAATGAAAGTGCCGTGAAGCTAACCAACAATCCGGTTCAACATCAAAGAACAAAGCATATTGATGTTCGTCATCATTTTATTAGAGATCATCAACAAAAAGGTGACATTGCTATTGAGAGTGTGGGCACCGAAGATCAACTAGCCGATCTATTCACCAAGCCACTTGATGAGAAGAGATTTCACAAGCTAAAGAATGAGTTGAACATAATTGACTTCTCCAACATGAGTTGATGCACCCCAATGTTATGACATGCCTCTCCTTCGAGCCCCAAGGTACAATTGGTTGACATGTCATACATTCTATGCTAAGGACTTGCTTAGTGCATCTAGTCATAATTTACTTGTTCTAGGCTCATTCATGAAAATCAAATGAATTTGAAGTTTATATGGTGCCACTATTGTTTCCATGACTTGTATGATCTAGTGATAGCATATAACTTGTTTGCGAGCTTGTGATCCTAAGTGTTTGATCTAGATAACTTGTTTAAGTATTTGCTTCAACATGGTGCATGATAACCCTTCTAGTGAGGTGTGAAGAAGCTTGCCCTTGGATCAAACCGAAGCATTTTGTTTATGCAAGCAATCTAGGTTGAATCACAAACTTGATCCTCACCCCATAATTCAACATAATAATCTATCTAATTTTGGTCCCTTGTGGTCATTGGTGCCAAAGGGGGAGAAAAATATTGTTCACAAAGATAGAACTCAAAGGGGGAGAAGCACAAACGGGGAGAAAAATGTTGTTCACAAAGTGAGAAAACCTAAAGGGGAGAATTGATAAAAGAAGGGGATCAACTATTGCGAAGGCGGTGGAGTTTGAGCGGTAGAGAGGGTTTGGGGCTCTCTCTCCCTCCCGCCGAGCTTGCGAGGCGGGATTCAGGCGTTTTTGAGGAGTTGAAACGCCTATTTTCCACTACGCCGGAAGTCAGAAATCGAACGGAAGCGAACGGAGGTCACAGTGGTGACCGGACGCTGGACCGGACGCGGTCACTGTTTGACCGGACGCGTCCGGTCAGCGTTCAGCGCCTGCGCGTTTTTCAGTTGGTTGATCGGACGCGCAGCGCGTCCGGTCACAGTCGACCGGACGCGTCCGGTCATCCAGGGAGCTTACTGGACTCCGACCGGACGCTGGCACTGTGGCGTCCGGTCAGTTCTCCAACGCGTCCGGTCGTCCAGGGAGCTTACTGGACTCCGACCGGACGCTGGCACTGTGGCGTCCGGTCAGTTCTCCAGCGCGTCCGGTCAACGTTACGTTGTGCGCGGCTCAGGGTTGACCAGCGCGTCCGGTCAGTCACGGGACCGGCGCGTCCGGTCGTGACCAGCGCGTCCGGTCGTTGCGACCAGCGCGTCCGATCAGTGTTTCAAAAACTAGCCGTTGCGTGACCGGCGCGTCCGGTTAGTTGGACCAGCGCGTCCGGTCAGCGCGACTGCTGCTGAATCAAGTTTCTAATGGCTATATTCGAAGGGGTACATCTATAAATACTCGTTGGCCGGCTCAAGGCTCCAACTCTTGGACTTTTGACATACTTGTGAGCACTTTGAGCTAAGCAACTCCCCTCCCACTCATCTCTCTTGCTTGTTTGCATATTCGAAGTGAGATTGAGTGATCCAAGTGCATTTGCATTGTGAGATTGCATCTAGTTGGCACTTGGTGGTTGATTTGCTGCGGGATTCTTGTTTCTCTTGGTGGTTGCCGCCACCTAGACGGCTTGGAGCAGCTTGGAGGCGTTGGCAAGAGTTGGTGATTGTTCTTGGCCACCTCCGGTGATTGTGAGGGGTTTGTGCCTACCTCGGCGAAGCGCCAAAGGCAACATTAGTAAATTGCTCGTGTCATTGCAATCTTTTGCCATTTGGTAGGTTCTTCTGGTGCCTTTTGAGAGGCTCGGTGTGAGACCGATTAGCCACCGAACCACGTGGTGAAGAGGGACACAACGGGGACTAGCGTGCCGGCAAGCACGTGAACCTCGGGATAAATCTTCGTGTCATCACTTTCATATTGTGATTGATTGATCCCGGTGTTCGGTTGTCTTTGTATTCATTGTTGATCATATTGGTTGGCTCAATACTTCGCCCCTCGGTGAAACCCTCCTAACTCAACTCCGCATTACTTTCTTAGCTTTGCTAGAGTAGCTCTTTTGTGTACCTTGCTAGTTGTAGTTGTAGTTACCTTCTCGGTTTGACTTGTGCGGTTGAGTGTCATTATACTAGAATTGTGAATTGGATAGGTGGCTTGCAAACACCCCGTAGGCTAAGCAAAACTCGCATCTCGCTATTTGTTGTATTGATAAACTTGTTTAGCTTGTCTTTGTAGAAAATTTTAAAAGGCTATTCACCCCCCTCTAGCCATCAAGACCTTTCAGGCGTGTGCAGCTGCTAGGCCGGCTGTGGCCATGTGCTGGTGTGGGCGCGTGCGGGGAGTTGGGCCATGGTGGCTACGGGGCTGGGTCGGCTGGGCTGCTTTCCCCTTTCTCCTTTTCTCCCTTTTTCTTATTCCTTTTCTATTTCTATATCCTATTTCTATATACACCTTGTGCACCTATGCATGTATACATGTGTTGCCATCATATATACATCCCTGTGGAGTCCACTAAGGGTCATCTAGGGTTTTAGGATCCATATCAAGGGTTGGCAACTCACACACATCAAGTTTATTATAAAAGTTTAGTTGGTTTTAATTCATCACATAAAATTAAGAAGATGCAACTCATAAGTTGTTTAATATGCAAATGCTCAAACATGCTAGCTTAGGATCTACTTGTGCAACCACAAGGATGGTTTTGTAGTATGCACACTCACCATGCATGGGTTTTGTTAGAAAAATGTTTAGGTTCAGATTTTTGGTTATTGGAAAACCTAGGTTGTTATAGTAATTTATATGGAAAACTAGGGGTTACTTTATTTTTTTATAATGGCAGTGGTGGGTAATTTTATAATAAATGACAATAGATCCAATGGCTATTATCGGTGAAGATGATTTGAGTCTACCGAATCAAAGGCCAGATTTTCTGATTATTATGAGAATTTCTAGGATTTATCTTATTTCCTAGCGCGTCTGGTGAGAATTAACGTGGTGCCTACGTTGGGGCCTCTAATTATTAGTAATAGTAAGATAGTTTTTCTAAACCACGGTCTTATATTCTTGATGCCAAAGCAGATCACACACCCAAGGACTAGCATGTCCGAGGTCACACATGTAACACCCCTGGTGTTACGAGCTTGCTTAGCACCTGAGTTAAGGACTGAGCAAAAATTATTGCAACGAGTTACTCGGATTTAGATTACAAGTCACATGAATTGATAAACAAATATTATGCGACTCACGTTTATGGTTGAGAGAAATCAAATAAACATCAAAGTTAATTTACTCAGCACGTGGAAGCGTGAATGAAAAATCCTAACAAAAGGACAAAATAAGTTGTGTTTACCATTGGCACGAAAAACAATTTAATGAACAAATAAAAATATATAGAGAGGTTTATATATGCACTCACGTATTCTGTTTTGATAAGCATGTCGCTATATTAATTGAAGTAGTGTACAGACTTATTTCTTCTCGAATGTATCTCTATAGATAGGTATACATTTAAACATACAATAAATATACGCATGGGTGTATGGACATTAGTGATAAAGAAATAATGACATATTTGTAATTGCATAATTATTTATATATATTGGGTAAAAGAAAAAGAAAGAAAATGGCAAAACACACGCACGTACACAACACTTATGGATGCCTGTGCACGTCGCCTCGACGTCGCGTCCGCACCCTGTGGCTCTGCGTTGTGTCTGGTCGTAGGCAGGTGCACTGGCTCAGGCCTTTATGGCTCGTTCATGCATGACTCCACGTTCCCATGCTGCACTGCCGAGCTGTTGCCTCGCTTGCGTCTTAGCGCCGTGCTGCCCGCGCCTTGCCGTGCTTAAATAGAACACCTCGCCCTCCCCATCCGCATCTCGCTCGTGCTGCTGCTCGCGGCCACGAACGCTGCCATGGCCGCTATAGTCGAGCAGAGCTCCGAGCTGCCACTCACCTCCCTCCAATTACTTGCATCCACTAGCTCGAGCGGTCATCCATGGCGGACGTGCCTCGCGAGCACGAAGCTCAGCTTCACGTGCAAGCACATGTACGTCTCTTTCAAAAGTTCGTGTTTATTTACCTGCACAGCTATCTTGCGAATTTTATATCTTCATCATATCAACTCGGATTCCATGAATTCTTCTTCCTAAATTCATCTAAAATCAAACTCTATCTTCCATATTAATTTCATAATTTTTAAAGCTCATTTGAAATTATGTGATTAGTTAATTATGTCATTAGCTTCTTGTCTTTTCTTAAATGTATTGAACTTTTAGAAATTCATAGTAAATCATAGAAAATTCGTAAAATAGAAAATCAAGATGTTTTGGAACCCTTGCGTTTATCTCTATGCATTAGATATATAATATTGCATGTTTTAGTAGAAAAATATTGCACTATATTTTTCCTATGATTAATTATAGAGAAATTCATACCGGTAGATGCTATGCTTCAAATGAGATGAAAATTTTATGGCATGTTATTCATGTGATGCTTAATTTAGGATAAAAATTTGAGGTCCAGATCTTGTATAACTACTGAGTTATTAATTTATCTTTGTCACATGCTTTTATCGATATGAAATCTTTGTTAATCGCTAGTAAATAATATGCTTATCTGAAAATTATAAAACTTGTACAACATTTATAATTAGTCAAGATGTACCTTCCATAAAAGTTTCATGTACAACGGAAATGTTTGGACTGTCACCTTTTATTCCACGCTTACCAGTAATAATACCCTTATATACAGTAATTAGTGACCCTATATCTCAAATATGTTATCCGTGTTGCTTGCTTCACATGTAGGTTAAACAGAATGTTATGCATCTCTGATGGTGATAGGTCTATGCTTAGTATGTTGCTTTACCTTACATGAATTTTATTAAATTGCAATGCGGTTGTATTGTTAATTTGTGTTTTCTTAATAATAACCAACTCACGAATAAATCTCTTTTAGAAAGGATGAGAGTCGGAGTGGGAGTGACGATCTGTTGTTTGTCTTTCAATGAGAATATCTATGCTATGCTTGTTCCGCTTAAGCAGGCATTGCATTTTTGCATTTCATAATAGGAACGATGATGATGGTTGATGGGTCGATGGATCAACCAAATGACTTGGTGTTTAATCAAAGATGGTACCATGGCGAACAGGTCCCGGAGATGGAATACTAATTTTTGGTTATCTTTTACCCAGGCAAGCCCCGGTGCATAACCCCTATTATTCTGCACTTTATTTTATGCTTGTGCATTAAGTTTAAAGGATTTGAATGAAACCCACTTGCATATAAATATCTTGATCCCATGAGTCTTACTAGCATGTCAGGATCGTGTAGATTGCTATGCTACAGGAATTCGGTAGAAGTCGAGTGATTTTCTGTCACTCGCGAGAGATAGGAATATCTTATTGTTACTATCATCATGTTGCTATCTCATGGTATATAAATGTATATGGATAATTGGAGACCGGGCGGAATGGGTTGGATGGACTTGAACCTGGTTGGGCAGCAGAGCAGGGCTCTGGTTGCATTTGTTCCGCCTGTGTCAATTAAGGACCGTTCGTTGCATGGACCCTAGTCAAGTCACAGATTTATTGTCCCGAGCATATACTTGCTTATGGGAGCGGGAAGGCTTGTTTCTCTCCTGTCATGGGTTCCGGCTCTTTCTGGACCGGCTTTTTAGGGTGGTTATATATATTGGGTTGAGGAGGTCTAAGCACCATACTGAGGCCGGGCCTGCAGTGTTGGGGGCTTAGAGTCCGAGCTTGGACGGGGACCTGGACCCCTTGACGGGAGTGGAACGGGTTGGTCTTGCTTGTGCCCGGGGTACAAGCGAGGCGTGTGTTTTCGGGGCACCCAGCTGGGCACATTGATTCGCGAATCGCCGTCGCTTAGACGGTACGGCTTGACTATGACATAGCATCGTAGTAAGAAGTGGAACAAGAAAGTTGTTGGAAGAGAAGATAAAATGGTTCTGATTGCTTACCACTTGCTTGAAAGTAGAACAGGTGCTTACCTAGAATGGATAGCTAATGAACTAATGACGACTGCTAATAAAAATAAATATAAGGATGCACAGGTAGTAATGCTTCCTGCAATGCAATAAACCAGCAAGCCCGATAAGCCTTGCATATCCTTGGAGTCTTTTATTTTTCTCCTGTCGGGTAAGTCTTGCTGAGTACAATTGAGTACTCAGGGTTTTATTCCCCCTGTTGCAGGTGACAGGTGGATGCTGATGAGCTGACAATTGTGTGTGGAAACCTCCTGGTGGGCTCAGCGAGGATTTCCTTTGCAATGCGGAGTAGAGTTATTATTAAAACTCTCACTAAAAGTTTTACAAGAAAAATACTATTAATCTGTTATCATTTCATGCATTTAAACGTTCTTCATGTTAATGTTTAAAATGGTTTCATTTCCGCTGAACTCTGATAATGTTTTAGATTCCGCTGTTATAATTACATAATGAATTACTCTGATGTTGTACTAAAAGTGATGTAAGAAATGGTTAAGGACTTTATAAGCTTTACTCCCTCATTCACGATCCTGATGAAAAAAAAAGTGGATCTTCGAGTTCTCCCTCGCGGTGTGCTCGACGGAACTGCTCAGTTTAGCGCTCTTTCGAAGTACTTAGTGCCTAATGGAAGACAAGTACTCCGGAAGGGTGTTAAATTAGGCGGTTCTGCCACAGGTGGTATCAGAGCGTAAATGAGGAAATAAAGCTTTTAAACCCCTTCTAAATTAAAAATTTGACAACAACATCTTTTCAAAAAGTTAGGACGTCTGCATGTGAAGTTATATAAATAGCCCTATTACTATGGTTATGTATCTAAGATAGATGGCACTCTGCTGACTTGGATAGGCTTAATCCAGTTTTCTGCAGGTACACTAACCCGAGCATAGTTCGATAGCATCGCCTAGCTATAGAGAGAGCGATGTGCCAAAAATCTGTGTGCGGTTGCCCTATATGTCGGCAATAACGTGAGGGCGAATAGGACGTGCATTCATGCATACCCTGTTCGTGCATTTGTGGTGTAGGTCGATCAGTCTGTCCAAGAATTACTACAATTTTGTGGCTTCGTGTATCGCGTTCACCGTGTCTCGCGCCTGTCGCGGCTCGCCCTTTCGTACCCCTCTCTGCGCTCTTGTCGGTCATCTACCCTGCGGTCGTGCTAGTCTTTTATGACCTCGGTCCTTCGTGTTCACCTCTGCATCCGTGCTAGACACCCCCGCGTGGCCTCGGTCATTCGCGTGTCCATCGTCGCGTGAATTCGGCAATCCTCTGTTGTTGTTCTGTGCAAGCTTGACGGTAGACTGCGCTAGGATCGCTGACCGTTTTGCCTTTATAAAAGGCCTAGCCAGCCACTCGATACCGCCACTCCGAGTATCCTAGTCACCTAGCTTCCTTGGTGCAAAGCTTCTTGCAAATCCTTCCTTGCACCACCACTAGAGATGGCAGGAGTCTGGGTTAGCAGCTACTGCCTGAACACTGAGGGTTTTCCCAAAGTTCTCCATGCCACCCTGCAAAGGCTCGGAGTCAAGGATCGTCCTGAGTATGAGGGCCGTGAGTACATGAAGCATGGCACTGAGCGGTGTAAGGTCACCGTCTATATTGGGAAGAGTGAGGAGTTCCCTGACCTCGCTGAAGGCTGGAGTGTGACTGCAACTGGGTTTCGCTTTGTCGACACCTACCAAGTTGTGGCCCGCAAAGCCTTGCGGCACCTTTGTCAGATCTATGAGGAGCCCATTGCCCGTACCCCCATGCGGTTCTTTCCACCTTTGGACAAGAATCGGCAGGTATGGAGGGCTCGTTTGGAGGCTTTGTATGGACAGGGGCAACAGGAAGACAACCCCACCGTGGTTCATATGACCACGTACCTGCTGGCTCTGGATGAGCAGTATGATCGCCAGGCTGCAGAGCTGAGGGAGTGCCTCCACCGAGCCGAGGAAGCCGAGATCTTCTCCCGGATGCTTGAAGTGCAGCTTGCTGAAGCACACGCCAGCGTGGCAAATGCAGAAAGTCGAGAGGCTGCCTTGGTGGAAGCCCATCAGGTGGATAGAGATCGACAAGCCCAGGAGTTGGAGGACGCCTATCTCGTCACAAGCGCCAAGCGTAGGACGCTGGCCAAGGAAAGTTTGGAACCCTTGATCTTGGAGGGAATCCCTGTCCACCCGCCTGAAAGGAGAAGAACCAATGTAGCAGCACCGCCAGCACCGCCACCCTCAGAGGTTTCAGAAGTGGAGCCCTTGCTTCCCCTCACTCAGCCACCACCAGGAGAAGACGGAGATCCGCAACCCAGTGCAGCAGAAGTACCACCAGAGCAGGAATGAAGCCGTTCGGCCCGATGAAGTAGAGTAGTTGCCCTAGAGGAGATGTATCTGTAGTTAGTAGTGTTTCTCCTCGTTGTTCTCTAGTGTTGCAATCCTTTTGTTGTGTGTTGTTTGTTGCGGTTGAGAACGTTTAGCCGGAGGAGGCAAGCAATGTGTCGAGAGCAAGTGCCCGTATGTTGTACCATGTAAGGACGTTGAAAACGTGCTTGCTTAATCATCATGTTTGTTACTCATAAATCTCGCATTATATTGCTCAGGGTTCTCGAAGTAGCATCAAGAGAAAAGTGGATCAACGATGTGGGTTAGCGGAGTATACTATATCAGTTAATTGTGGATGTCCCAACAGAACACTTGAATCCGTTGTAGGATTCGCATTCCTCGTTCCTTGTTGAGGAAGAGACCCTTGTTGCTTGAACCTTCCTTTGCAATACTCATTTGATTCTATGACCCCACTGCCTTCTTTGCGTGTAAATTGGTAACAGTCGCCTGGTTAATGGCTTATGGTACCGCGACGGAACCGAGGGCCTCCTGTGGATCGCGACCACATGGTTGTGCTGCTGGGTGCGCGCTGGTATCGAGGTTATTGATCAAGTGCCTTTACCAAGTTACACTATCGTACTGTCCCTGCTAAAACAATATATTCTTCAAAAAAAAAATTATATCCTTGTGTTCCAACGGGAAATCCACAACATATTGATGAAGTTATCTCTTCTAACTCGTATGCGGCAAGGAAAAGAAGAAAGAGAAAAGCTACAAGAAAATATAGTACTCGGGTATTCTGGAGTAACGGAATGCCTGATTTGACGTCGTCCCGGTGCCTAGTTTGACTGCGATGAGCGCGCGGAGTTTTTGTAGCTACGTATCCGGTGTAGGGCGTCAGTGCTGGGGCCCGCTAGCACCCTGCTCCCGCGTGGCCGCGGCGTGGTGCCGCACTCGCCTGGTCCTCTCGTGTAGTGCGCCCCCTCCTCTTTTTCCCTGCGCCGGTGTCGGCTCTCGAGCCTCGCCCTTGCTCCCGTACCGGACCCCCCCCCTCCCTTCTCGTTTTCTTTTGGACGCCGTTGCCCGCACGCCTCCTCGTCGAGCGAACCCCATCCCCTCCTTTCCCTTCTTTCCCCACTCCAACTCGCGCTGGGAGAGCGCCATGGCCGATGCCCTCCCCACCTCGTGTCCCACTGGTGACCCCCCTCCACGCCGCCTCCGTTTTCAGAGCGCTGCGCCACCACCTCCGTCCACCAGGCTATAAATGCCACCTTGCTTGTCTCTCCTCCATCCCACCTCCAAATCTGAAGTAGAGCTCATAGAATCGATCCTCTCCATCTGTGCTCTGGTGGGAGAAGCTTGGGAAACAGTTGGGAAGGAAGCGGTTGGAGGCAGAGGTACGAGATCCAGCCGTTGCTCGCTGAGCAAGGGTCCCTAGTCAGGGTGATGGTGTGACTCGAGAAGAAGGGATCTGGTTTCTGTTGGAGAAATTCAAGTTCATCCCTGGTTAGTTTAGGTTTTAGAGTTAGCTATGATCTTGGTACCAGTCTCCAATTTCTGGCTCTGTTGGGCATACGCCATGTTCTGGATAATCGTTTTCCTTTTGCTTTTCCACTGTCCCCGTCTTCGTCGTTTTCTAGAGAGGTTGTGAGTTGTATCAGTTTGTTCTTAGCCGTGATGCCTTTAGACCCCCGAGTGTTGTAGTCTTCGAAGCCGTGTAATCTCCTATTGTAATCTCTGCTAAGAAGTGAAATCGTGTTTTCCCCTTGTCTGATTCTTGTTCCGAATCTCGGGACGAGATTCTTTTTAAGGGGGGTTGGTTGTAACACCCCTGGTGTTACGAGCTTGCTTAGCACCTGAGTTAAGGACTGAGCAAAAATTATTGCAACGAGTTACTCGGATTTAGATTACAAGTCACATGAATTGATAAATAAATATTATGCGACTCACGTTTATGGTTGAGAGAAATCAAATAAACATCAAAGTTAATTTACTCAGCACGTGGAAGCGTGAATGAAAAATCCTAACAAAAGGACAAAATAAGTTGTGTTTACCATTGGCACGAAAAACAATTTAATGAACAAATAAAAATATATAGAGAGGTTTATATATGCACTCACGTATTCCGTTTTGATAAGCATGTCGCTATATTAATTGAAGTAGTGTACAGACTTATTTCTTCTCGAATGTATCTCTATAGATAGGTATACATTTAAACATACAATAAATATACGCATGGGTGTATGGACATTAGTGATAAAGAAATAATGACATATTTGTAATTGCATAATTATTTATATATATTGGGTAAAAGAAAAAGAAAGAAAATGGTAAAACACACGCACGTACACAACACTTATGGATGCCTGTGCACGTCGCCTCGACGTCGCGTCCGCACCCTGTGGCTCTGCGTTGTGTCTGGCCGTAGGCAGGTGCACTGGCTCAGGCCTTTATGGCTCGTTCATGCATGACTCCACGTGCCCATGCTGCACTGCCGAGCTGTTGCCTTGCTTGCGTCTTAGCGCCGTGCTGCCCGCGCCTTGCCGTGCTTAAATAGAACACCTCGCCCTCCCCATCCGCATCTCGCTCGTGCTGCTGCTCGCGGCCACGAACGCTGCCATGGCCGCTATGGTCGAGCAGAGCTCCGAGCTGCCACTCACCTCCCTCCAATTACTTGCATCCACTAGCTCGAGCGGTCATCCATGGCGGACGTGCCTCGCGAGCACGAAGCTCAGCTTCACGTGCAAGCACATGTACGTCTCTTTCAAAAGTTCGTGTTTATTTACCTGCACAGCTATCTTGCGAATTTTATATCTCCATCATATCAACTCGGATTCCATGAATTCTTCTTCCTAAATTCATCTAAAATCAAACTCTATCTTCCATATTAATTTCATAATTTTTAAAGCTCATTTGAAATTATGTGATTAGTTAATTATGTCATTAGCTTCTTGTCTTTTCTTAAATGTATTGAACTTTTAGAAATTCATAGTAAATCATAGAAAATTCGTAAAATAGAAAATCAAGATGTTTTGGAACCCTTGCGTTTATCTCTATGTATTAGATATATAATATTGCATGTTTTAGTAGAAAAATATTGCACTATATTTTTCCTATGATTAATTATAGAGAAATTCATACCGGTAGATGCTATGCTTCAAATGAGATGAAAATTTTATGGCATGTTATTCATGTGATGCTTAATTTAGGATAAAAATTTGAGGTCCAGATCTTGTATAACTACTGAGTTATTAATTTATCTTTGTCACATGCTTTTATCGATATGAAATCTTTGTTAATCGCTAGTAAATAATATGCTTATCTGAAAATTATAAAACTTGTACAACATTTATAATTAGTCAAGATGTACCTTCCATAAAAGTTTCATGTACAACGGAAATGTTTGGACTGTCACCTTTTATTCCACGCTTACCAGTAATAATACCCTTATATACAGTAATTAGTGACCCTATATCTCAAATATGTTATCCGTGTTGCTTGCTTCACATGTAGGTTAAACAGAATGTTATGCATCTCTGATGGTGATAGGTCTATGCTTAGTATGTTGCTTTACCTTACATGAATTTTATTAAATTGCAATGCGGTTGTATTGTTAATTTGTGTTTTCTTAATAATAACCAACTCACGAATAAATCTCTTTTAGAAAGGATGAGAGTCGGAGTGGGAGTGACGATCTGTTGTTTGTCTTTCAATGAGAATATCTATGCTATGCTTGTTCCGCTTAAGCAGGCATTGTATTTTTGCATTTCATAATAGGAACGATGATGATGGTTGATGGGTCGATGGATCAACCAAATGACTTGGTGTTTAATCAAAGATGGTACCATGGCGAACAGGTCCCGGAGATGGAATACTAATTTTTGGTTATCTTTTACCCAGGCAAGCCCCGGTGCATAACCCCTATTATTCTGCACTTTATTTTATGCTTGTGCATTAAGTTTAAAGGATTTGAATGAAACCCACTTGCATATAAATATCTTGATCCCATGAGTCTTACTAGCATGTCAGGATCGTGTAGATTGCTATGCTACAGGAATTCGGTAGAAGTCGAGTGATTTTCTGTCACTCGCGAGAGATAGGAATATCTTATTGTTACTATCATCATGTTGCTATCTCATGGTATATAAATGTATATGGATAATTGGAGACCGGGCGGAATGGGTTGGATGGACTTGAACCTGGTTGGGCAGCAGAGCAGGGCTCTGGTTGCATTTGTTCCGCCTGTGTCAATTAAGGACCGTTCGTTTAATGGACCCTGGTCAAGTCACAGATTTATTGTCCCGAGCATATACTTGCTTATGGGAGCGGGAAGGCTTGTTTCTCTCCTGTCATGGGTTCCGGCTCTTTCTGGACCGGCTTTTTAGGGTGGTTATATATATTGGGTTGAGGAGGTCTAAGCACCATACTGAGGCCGGGCCTGCAGTGTTGGGGGCTTAGAGTCCGAGCTTGGACGGGGACCTGGACCCCTTGACGGGAGTGGAACGGGTTGGTCTTGCTTGTGCCCGGGGTACAAGCGAGGCGTGTGTTTTCGGGGCACCCAGCTGGGCACATTGATTCGCGAATCGCCGTCGCTTAGACGGTACGGCTTGACTATGACATAGCATCGTAGTAAGAAGTGGAACAAGAAAGTTGTTGGAAGAGAAGATAAAATGGTTCTGATTGCTTACCACTTGCTTGAAAGTAGAACAGGTGCTTACCTAGAATGGATAGCTAATGAACTAATGACGACTGCTAATAAAAATAAATATAAGGATGCACAGGTAGTAATGCTTCCTGCAATGCAATAAACCAGCAAGCCCGATAAGCCTTGCATATCCTTGGAGTCTTTTATTTTTCTCCTGTCGGGTAAGTCTTGCTGAGTACAATTGAGTACTCAGGGTTTTATTCCCCCTGTTGCAGGTGACAGGTGGATGCTGATGAGCTGACAATTGTGTGTGGAAACCTCCTGGTGGGCTCAGCGAGGATTTCCTTTGCAATGCGGAGTAGAGTTATTATTAAAACTCTCACTAAAAGTTTTACAAGAAAAATACTATTAATCTGTTATCATTTCATGCATTTAAACGTTCTTCATGTTAATGTTTAAAATGGTTTCATTTCCGCTGAACTCTGATAATGTTTTAGATTCCGCTGTTATAATTACATAATGAATTACTCTGATGTTGTACTAAAAGTGATGTAAGAAATGGTTAAGGACTTTATAAGCTTTACTCCCTCATTCACGATCCTGATGAAAAAAAAATGTGGATCTTCGAGTTCTCCCTCGCGGTGTGCTCGACGGAACTGCTCAGTTTAGCGCTCTTTCGAAGTACTTAGTGCCTAATGGAAGACAAGTACTCCGGAAGGGTGTTAAATTAGGCGGTTCTGCCACAACACAGGACCTATCACATGCGGCAATATTACTCTAAGATTAGTGAGACTCATCAACAGTTCAGTTAGGTCGATTTGAAGTCCATCCTTCGCCGCAAATAAGCTCGAGAGCACCTCCCGGGAAGACCCGTCGGGAAGATCACGTCGAGGTTGTCCTAGAGTCAGCAAGGTCACCTAGAATGCTGCTGGATTTCATAAAGAGATGCAATGTATAGCAAGAGAGTGGAAAAGTAGGGAAAAAAAAAGGTAATTGATGTAAATACAGTCGATTGAATGTTAGATCTCTCAATCGGCCGTGATCCTTTCGTTTACGTAGAGGGGATGGTCTTATCTGAGTAGAAACATGTCTAGTATGCAATCTCTATGTTTCCTACATAAAAATAGATTTAAAACCCAAATCGAAGTAAACAAGGAAACCAACCTGGCTAGTTCTGGAACTGGTATATCTCGTTTTCACAGGGTCTAGCCTCCTCAATCGGCGATCAGCTGGGCCGGTCACAGAAACAGGCCTAGCCAGTTTGGGCAGGGCAGAGGCCCAAATCCTCCTCCCTCGCTTGGGCTTTGATTCTTGTTGCACCAAATATTTTCTTGCATATCCTTGACACTAGGAACTTATTAGTTAAGCCCAACCTCTCTGTTGGTACATATTGGTTGTCAACACGTGGCATTGTATTGACTTCTAAAACCAATTAAAGCTTCAGTTTTAAAAAACAAACCAAAGCTTCATCATGATACAATCTTTTCTTTTGAGACTACATCATCATCCAGGCAGGCCACAACACTGAAAATGGGGAACTTTCAGTAAAACGGTGTGAACGAATACGCTGACGGCTTCCTTTGTTCCAGAGGAAGCTTCAGGATAGGTTACTCACTGCAATAGGGTTTAGGATCTGTATTCAACGTGGTGACGTCTGCTGTTGCATTATTCAAAGTATAGTACTCTATTATTAATCGATGCACTTACCCGGTTTACATTTTTATTAGTTATCAGGAGGCATAAACGTTAGATATTAATTTTTAATAGCAATGAGTAATAAAAATTACTTATAACAATTTGCATGTAGTTTCTCTTAATTTGTTCATTTCCCAGTACAGTACGCATACACATATTGTTAATTTAGTCAGTGATAGTTATCTGCCCATCAATCTAGTTTAGCTTCAGGTACCAAGCACGTGGAGATTGATTTACCCTTCATATGTGGGCGTGTTGTGATAGATTACCAACGCTAGTTTTTATGGGGATTTTTAACTATTTGCCCTTACGGTTGTCACTCATCCACTTGCCAATTTTAGTTTTGCTCATATAAAATTGCCACATGAACATTAAGTCTTTCTTCATTTTTACACAAAATTGCTCATATAAAATTGTGGACAGCCTGGCAAACCAACTCGCCCCTACAGCATGTACAGGCCATGGGAAACTACCGCTAGCTGTGGCGCTGTGTCCCTGCCTGCTTATCTGTTTCGGTGAAATAGCGTTCGCGAAAATGACATTAGTATTAGTGAAAGGCCACGCTGGCAGTCGACCCAGCAGGCTGAAGGACATCATGCATGCTAAGGGGCTGTTTAGTTCCAAGAAATTTTGCAAAATTTTTTAGATTCCCCGTCACATTGAATCTTTGGACACATGCATGAAGTATTAAATATAGATAAAAAAATAAAACTAATTACACAGTTTAGATGAAATGGACGAGACGAATCTTTTAAGCCTAATTAGACCATAATTGGACAATATTTGCCAAATAACAACGAAAACATTACAGTAGCGTTTTGCCAAAAATTTTGGCATCCAAACGGTGCCTAAATAAGTCTCCACTTGCTTTTTGTGGGCCAGTTGAGCCGGCAAATTGATTCTTAGATTTGTATTATTATTGACTCATGTTCCATCCACCCTTGGTCGTTCTGTATGTACCTACTACCAATTACCGAAGGAACCGTGAAATAAACAAAATAAAGTCTGTATTGCGCAAGTGAAAAGTGAAAACAGATCGATCCGCGGTTCTATCCCCGACCTCTAGCTTCATAACTACTGGATCTTAGTATCTACCTACTACCAATTATTAATCTATATATCTATCTATATCTTATATTTTCAATTCCCATCTCACCGTGTAAACTGTACACATGCAAAACGTTCACATCAGCATCCACCAGCACATCCAATTTTTTTAGGGATCTAACACATCCAACTAGTATATGTCATCATGTATTCACAAGCTATTTACATTAGCAGACCTAATCATTTACTAACATATATTTAGTTGCCCACACTAGAATACCAAAAATCATTCACTAACATGTGTTATGATATTTGTTTGTTCATATAAGTAAATATAAGTAATATGATTTCACTTGCGATTCCCGCAACAACATACTGGACATTCTTTAGTTTATATTAATTTTTATTTCAAAAGCACTCACATATAGAAACAAGTAATATACCGATATTTCTCCTCTCTTAGCCATTTATCCTAAGACAGGCAAAGCCGTTCAGCCAAACAGTTTCTCAAAATAGATTCAGCTTCACCAGAGAATTACTCCACCACGGAAGCTACAACTAAAGCTGTTTTGCCACCGCAGAAGCCCTACAAAACGACTCGTGCATGTAGTCTCCATATTATGGGAAAAAATTCAGTACAGGCCATCCCTATGGAAGCATATGGGGATGTGTGACTGACGTGTGGCCCATAAAATATCTGATTTACCATCTGTATGCTCGGCGAGACGAGGGTGGGCGACACGCTCACCAACGTCGTCATCCCCACCTTCGACGTCAAGCTGCTGCAGCCCATCATCTTCTCCACCTACGACGTACGTACGCAGTCTCCGCTCAAGTTCATGCCATGGTGTCTTTATGCGTTTCTGCACGTACGTAGGGCAACAAGACGCTTCTGAAGAACGCGCGGCTCTCCGACGTGTGCATCGGCACGTCGGCTGCTCCGACCTACCTCCCGGCGCACTACTTCCAGACCCAAGACGACGACGGAGGCAAGCGGGAGTACAACCTCATCGACGGCGGTGTCGCCGCCAACAATCCAGTATGTACAGTGCACAGTAACATTTATTTGATGGTTTGTTCCTTTCTAGGCCATCATCAAAGGGTGTACGCTTTGCAGACCATGGTTGCCATGACGATGATCACGGAGGAGGAGATCATCAGCAAGGAAAAGGCGGCGCATTTCCTGCTCAAGACGGCGGAGGAGGAAGACTGCGGCCGGTTTCTGGTGCTGTCCATCGGCACCGGCCTGACGTCCGACGCGGGGCTGTACACCGCGGAGGCGTGCTCCAGGTGGGGCAACCTTGGGTGGCTGCGCAGCAAGGACAAGAAGCCCATCATCGACATCTTCATGGCCGCCAGCTCCGACCTCGTCGACATCCACGTCGCCGTCAAGTTCAAGCTGTTTCACAGCGAGAGGAACTACATTCGCATCCAGGACCAGGACAGCACCCTCTGCGGCGCAGCGGCTGCCGTGGACGCGGCGACGCCGGAGAACATGCGGAACCTCGTCGCCGTCGGCAAGCGCATGCTGGAGCAGCCGCTGTCGAGGGTCAACGTGGAGACCGGGAGGTACGAGGAGGTGACGGGAAAGGAGAGCAAGAGCAACGCTCAGGCGCTCAAACAGCTGGCGGGAGACCTCTCGGAGGAGAGGAAGGCGAGGGACAAGCGGCAGAAGACTGGGCTAGCCGGTGGTAGTGTCGGGCGATGAGGAACGCCGGTGGCTCACAAAGTCCATTGCAAGAAATTCGAGGGGCGTGACTTGATCACTTAAGGCACGAGATTAATTAGTAAATCCAGGATTATGTCAGAATAAATTTGGTCTGTACATGTTGAACAAATTCAAGATTTTAGCCTTTGGTTGAAGATAGTAGTATAGTTTGTTAATGTGCCGGCCTAGCATAATCGTATTTGAGAATGGCACCAAGATTCTATATGTTGATTAAGGAGACATGATTGGGGCCAAGTTGTGTGAAGATATTAAGACTTTGAAAGTAGGATATGCCTTAGGGGCAGGGCATGAGGTGCGACGGCCGAGGGCCCAGGCGGGGGAGGGGCCTAAGCCCAGGTACATAAACCTCCATGCCCTATAGTCCATTAGGCATCATCGAACTAATAAGAAGAGTGGTAAAAAACTGGCCAGCCGGCCCAAGAAAATCGACGGTCTTTCTGGCTTTGTTTCCCAGTTTTTACCGTGGCCCGCCTCGGGCAGAGAGGAGGCGAGGAGCCACGCGCACCGCAGTGCCGATCGCAGATTGCGACTCACGAGTTCGCGACGCACTCACGCGCCGACGCCCGAGTCTTGATGCACACACGCAGAGTCGGACAAGGCGATGAGCCGCACCGCCAAGTCCAAGAACGGCGCACGACGGCGGCGACCAGGACAAGGCAAGGCTCCACGACGACGACATCTTGGTTCTTGCCTTCTTGCGAATTACGATCAATTGTTTCAGTTCATGTCTAGATCCTAGGTATTTTTTCCTTGTTCATTTTTAATCCAAATTAATTATTTGTATAGTATTTCAGACTTCTAGTACTTTGTACTCATATAGCCATGTTTTTCTTATAATTTAGTCATGTTAAATTAAAAATATATTATTGGAGTTGCTTTCCCTTTATAACTAAAATTAGCGCCTGTATAATATAAGATTTTATACATGATTTAGAGGAGTCGTCGCGACGAGCTCGCCGGAGGGCCCTCGAAATCCTAGGACCGGCGCTGCGTCTCAGCCTACAATGGTCATCTCACCCGTGTTCGTCATACCGTCTCAAAAAAAAAAACCGTCTTCATCATACGGTTGGTGCATAATGAAAACTCAAAGCGGAGTTAATTAAGGCGTGCAGCGCCGCAGCACAAGGACATGCCAGTATGCCACTGCCCACTGCTGCCTGCCGGCTGCCGAGTGTTGTGGGACCAGGTTGACGGGCACGAGACGCGAGGTCAACTGGGGTGTTTCATTTAGGCTGTGTTTAGATGGCTAAAATTTTTACAAAATACTACTGTAGCATTTTCATTGTTATTTAGCGATTAGTGTCCAATCATGAACTAATTAGGCTTAAAAGATTCGTCTCGTGAATTACAGTTAAACTGTGTAATTAGTTTTATTTTTTATCTATATTTAATACTTCATGCATGTGTCCAAACATTCGATGTGATGGAGAATTTTAAAAAATTTTGTAAAATTTTCTGGAACTAAACAAGGCCTTAAGAACCGTTCTATCTTAAATGAGGTGATGTGTCATGGGTTGATTTTTCAAATTTGGTGGAATGGTCCTTATAATAGTATTCATTATTCAGTTAGAGCTCGTTTGGTTACTAGATCAGGAATTTGGAACAATTTTAAGTTGGAATGGTTTACTCATTTGTATATCTTAATAAGCTGGAATGGTTCATAAGCCACTAATTTGTATAATTTTGATAAGTTGGAATTATTCCTGCATCCAACCTGAGGAAACTGAACGGACTCTTATTAGGAATAAAATGACGCGCCATCCTATTCCATTTCACAAATCAAACAAATAAATTAAGGAATAAGAGTAGATGATAAACTAACTCATTCTTGGGACCAAACACGCCTAATATCATCGCCACATGCTAATATTGTCCAGGCGAATGTATGCGTGCATGTGCTCCCTCCGTCCCCACAAGGACCGCATGTTGTTCCCGTACTCCTGTTTAGAAAATGCAAACAAAATTTAACCACGATGCATATATTTATATTGATGAAAAAATTATGGATTTGATCGATATTTTGAAAAGGGAAGGAAGAAAACTGGGGCGCAATATGTGTTTGGGATCTAGATGAACTTCGACTTTGTCCAAAAAAAGCTGCGGCCATAGCTTCTTTAATAAAGGAGTCTTTTTTGCTTCAGTTTTTTTTATACTTAGAAAAATGTTTGATAACATAGGCCCTCATCATTGTTGAAAATAGTGAAGTGTTTTATACCCTTCTATTTTTATTTCTCTCTTTTTTCTTTTCTTCCTTTATTTTTCCCTCCCTTATTTCTCTTCTCCCTACACACTATCCGCAGTGGCTCCCTATGACGACGGTCTCTGCCCCTCCGCACACTGGCCTCACCACCGTAAGAAAAAAAATATTTATATTGCATAATTAGTATCATTACATAAATTATTGAAAATTTATATTTTCGTAATAAATTGTAAACTTATTTAGATATATAAATTTTGCTAATATTTTTTATAAATCTAATTAAAATTGAGAAAGTTTTACCAGTACACATCCAGTAGCATCACTTATTTTGTGATGAAGTACTTTATAAGTAGAGTAGCAGTACCTGAATAGATGGACGTGCGTATTGTTCGTACGTACTTGCAATATCCATGCAAGTTACGGCGGCAATACCCATTTTAAGAGCGCGTTCGTAGACCTTATCTCTTTTGACTTTCGGAGCTGATCCCTAATAAAAAATAGAGAGGACCCAAATTTTGCCATGGGTGTGGGCAAGACGAGCATACGCGGCTCCGCGCACGGCCACTCGTACATCGCGCTGCACGCTTGCGGATATATAGCAGCTGTCCCGTACGCGTATAAATACTCGGTGCGTGGCCCATAGAACGGCATGACCCGGCCGAGATCGAGCATCATCGATCAACAGCTCAGCACAATATGGCCTCCAAATCCAAACTGTCCCCCGTCCTGTTCCCTGCCATCGCCGTCGCCATGGTC
The DNA here is from genome assembly GCA_022457205.1 of Saccharum spontaneum. Taxonomy (NCBI): domain Eukaryota; kingdom Viridiplantae; phylum Streptophyta; class Magnoliopsida; order Poales; family Poaceae; genus Saccharum; species Saccharum spontaneum. The sequence goes on from CM039607.1 coordinate 28,117,732, forward strand.
GTCCTCCTCGTGGCTTTCTATGGTAGCACCATCCCACGGTGCACCCTCTCATTACTACAGGAAACTTAACCACGACAGCCAAAAGAGCTTAACCGAGGCGGGCATGCCAACCGCTTCGGTGGAAAGGTCACGGTTAATCGTGGCTTTATTTGAGACGGTCCAAATACCCGTCTCGGTTAATCGTGGCTTTATCTTCGGTGAAGGATTGTGAGCATGTGTTCCCTGGAGGATTCCTCCAGATGATATTCTTTCAGTAGATACTAGATCTCATTGTCAGCAGCGAGTGCATTTTTGCGGTCTTCAAAAGCTATATTTGGCGCGGATGTTTGGAGGTGGCCCTTTTCTTTGTTGTCTTTGCAGTGCGATCTTCAAGCTCCGGCGGCAGTGGACGTCCGAAAGTAGAAAATGACCGTTATTTTCTAAAGGTTGTTTTGTGTCCTTTTGTCCATCGTTTGTATTAGCCTTTGTTTTCCGTGAGATATATCAGATACGAAACACTCTTTTAAGTGTTTTATCAAAAAAATTTACCAAGCTTCCGAACCATCATGGATCTACAGTGCATAACATAAAAAAATTAAGGAGAAAAAAAAATATGCTTTGAAAGTTGATGGATCTAGATGACATCTCTCCAAAAGTTAATGATCCTGTGGTGCATTTTGCTCTAATATAATTATTATATTTTTCATAAATATTGCTTGCTAAAAATAGAAAAGATTTGACTCGTACAGATCTGGCTAGAAATTCCTATATTTAAGACTGGACGAAGTAATATGTCACTCTAGGCTCACGTAGCATTTTATTCCCGTGCTGACGCGCGCAACTAATTAAGATACACAGATCTCCGAAATCGAGCCGCCGCTTGGCATCCAATGTATCCAGGACCTCATATGTGTCTCAGTGCTTGTGCTTTGGCTTCTTGACGATCATGACGGTGCAGTGCGCGTGGTGCGTGCAGTAGTCGCTCACGCTCCCAAGGACAGCCCTGCACGAGTTTAACGAGTCTTCAATTCCGTCGAAAATATATATATAAGCTGATAGCGGACAAAGCATGGGTGATGATCGACAAATCCAACCTACAAAATTATGTCAGATGTCGCGCCCATTTGGATCAAACATACGTAATATGTTGTAGTAGGTTGCTCAATCAAACTTAATTAAGAGATGATGGATGGACCTCTTCCACTTGCTGTAGCCATGGCAGCCGACGACCAGGATCTCGGCGTGGTGCCGATCAACCGCGTCGCAGATCACGCTCCTGGCGTCCCCCTCGATCGCTTCGTAGCTGACGTCGATCACCTGCGCCCACCCACCCATGGAGCTCGAGATCATCAGCTAGGTTGTCGTCGTTTCATGTATGCATCAGTGCTGATTGGCAACCGATTGATGATGCCATCGTGCGGCGTGTTCTTCTTGGGTAAGCTTTTGCAAAGCATAATTAAATTACCTCGGTGCAGAGCTTCTTGGCCTTGTCCATGACCCTGGCGACGGTGCGCTTGAGGTCGGCCTCCACCGTGGGCAGCAGGTCGGCGGAGCCCACGCCGGCGATGCCGATGACGGAGGCCGCGGGGGGCTTGGAGGTGAGCACCACGAGGTGGTACTGCTGCGGCTGCCCCGCCGCGAAGAAGTGCTGCAGCGTCCACTCCAGCGCGTAGTAGCTGTGGTCGCTGTCGTCGATGCCAACCACCATCACCGGCTTCCCTGATGATGATGACGAGCCTCCTGCTGCTGATGCTGCTGCCGCCTCCGCCATGTCTTCAATTTGTTGGACGATACGCCGCCGGCGACTGAACGTGAGGGCGGGGACGATGGCTGATGGTGATGGACGAAACAGGGGAACAAGGTGAGGAGGATGGCTATTTGTGTAACGAACTTAACTGCCCGCCCCTCCAAACAGCTGGGCCTAGCGGCCGGGAGGAGACTCCGGAGCGCGGGAAACGCTTGGATGTCCACGTTCGCATAAACCTCCTCTTGGAAGTTAAACTATTTAGAAGAGTTTATACTATCTTATTAGAATCTGGATGAACCAATAGTCCCGTGAGCAGTCTAAGGCCCCGTTTGGCAGGGCTTCACTTCACCAGTGAAGTCATTTTTTTTTTGCTTCAGCTCCACGAACAGCTCCATCAGTGGAGCTGAATTTGTTTTGGTAAACTGTTTGGCAAAACGGCTTCCCTGTGAGAGCATGTTTTTAGGGGCCTGGAGAAGGAGCCGGGAGAAGCCACTTTTTTTTGGGCTCCATCCCACCTCAAATCACTGTGAGAGCATGTTTTTATGGGCTTCAACAGTGAAGCCATTTTACTTTACTCCGTTTGACAGAAAACGGTTCCAAACGACTCTCGAAGCCGGCGAAGAAGCCCTGCCAAACAGGGCCTAAGTAATCAAACTGTGAACTAAAATCTTGAGCAGTTTGTCATCTAATACGGTCTAAATAAACATCTCCAAACTATACTCATATCTACAAAAGCTAAAACAACTTATAATTTAGACTATACTTTAGACTAGAGATATTTGCTTCTTTCCACTTCCTTTACAACGCACAGGCATGCATACGTATAAACAGGGGGGCAAATCCCAATAACCTCACTGGCCACTTTGCATTTAACCGTGTGATGTTTTTGTCAAATAATAATGGTGTGTGCCATTCCAGAAAAAAGTATATCACTATATTTTATTTCAACCATTCATTTCGCCCAGTTGCAACGCAGGGACATTTTTGCTAGTACTTGTACAAAAGGCCAAATCGGCAGCCCGCTTCTGGTCCGGCTATGGTACTGCTGGACATGGCTTGTAAACGGTATTATGCAATGTTGTCGTACCAAATCTTGGCCTAGGCATGACCCTACAGCCTGTTAGCCGTGCCATGCCAGCACTACCGACACGACAACCAGCGTGCTTGTGTCGGCCCAAGCATTACAAAAGCCCTGTACCGTTTGCTGCTTGCATTGTGCCACCATCTCCCTCGCCTCGCATGTGCTACAGTTGCCTTTGCCGCTTTGGCCACATCGTGATCGCCATTACCCCGCTTCGCCACTGAGAGACGCCAGGAGTGTAGGGGTATTTATACCCCCTCCCCTTATTTGGAGGGAGTTTGCTGCTATCTCTCCATATCCATATCTACCAAAAGCCTCTCTAGCTCTTCTTACTCCTTTATGAGAATTCAAGTGAGGTCTTGTTAATTGAGTTGAGAAGGTGAAAAATTGGAAGTTTGTGAGAACAAGAGAGCAATCCAAATTCTTGAGCACTTGTTTAACTTCACCGATCATTCTTGAAGCATTTGTTACACTTGGAGCTTGGATCCTAGATGGCTACAAGTCGTCGGCTAGCACCCAAGGTTCTAGAGTGCCGTGGTAAGATTGTGAACGCCCCAATCTTGGGGAAGCGATCGGGATAGTGTATCGAGGAAAGTAGTTGAAAGAAACCTGGCTAGAGTTCATCCTAGAGTGGTCACTCATGGTGGCTTCCTCAATAATGGAGACGTAGGGCTCAAGTGGGAGCCTCATATTCAGTGGTCAAATCTTGGTCTCCTTTGTATTTCGTGTGAACACATGGTGGAGATGTGTCCATGTGTGTGTGATGAATGATTGACAAATGTGTGAGAGGTTTGAGGGTTTCTCGGTTGAGTCATATTTCATACGTCTTGATTATGCTAATGGCTAACCGGAGGTGTTGTGTTGAGTTGTATTGTGTTGAGGTGTTGTGCAACATGTCTCTTGGCTTGTGAATGTGCAGGTGTTGGGTATGCCAAGACAGTTGACGACAATGGAGCAGGTCAAGTGTGGAGTTCGTGTGTGATGGATCAAGAGTGGTGAAGGATGGACAAGATGGCTTGGACCGAGGGACAAGAGGCTGGAGAACAGACCGAGTGCGGCTCACATTGGGCACTGGAAGAGCAAGAGTACATGGGTAATGAAGATGGCGTCAACCAAGTCAAGGAGGAGGATGATGGTGTCATGGCACTTGGCGGATGCCGATACGCATCTGCGTGGGTGATATAGATACATAGTGTCAGTCAAGTCAAGAAGGAAGACAAAGGCGTCAAGCTTGACAGAAGTCGGACACACGCCGACATCGGCTAGTCACGCCTAGCTAGCGAGGTATGCACAAGGGTTTGCCGGTTTGGTCCACAAAACCAGGGATGGATGATTTGGTGGTTTGGGCCTCAAAACCATCGGAGGAGGGTTTGCTGGTTTGGACCTCAAAACCAAGCACGGACGGATTGGTGATTTGGGCCTCAAAACCATTGGCGGTGGGTTTGACCGGTTTGGACCTCAAAACCGGAAGTGACGGAGTTAGAGGATGTGTGGCACCATCACAAAAAGCTCGCGGCGAGGTGAAGCAAAGTGTGAAGGCGTCGGATCCGTCCGATGTAGCAACAAAAAGATCGATGGTTTTGACCCTAGTGAGTATTTGAGTTGTGTGCTTAATGTAAGGGTGTTTTTGTCTTTTGATAGACGCTATATATATACATGGAGTGGCTGTTGGAGCAGCCATATAGGTGGAGGAGCTTATTTCATTTTGTGATTATGGGAGAAGACTTGGGTGATAAAGAGAGAGAGGAGTGGCTCTTGTACTTGAGTTTTTCTTTTTTGCTATCCATTGTTTTGATTTGCTAAGGAGTAGCCAGTAATCGGACCTCATAAAGTAATCCAAATATCAATTTGGATCAAGCTCCACTTGGTCTCCTCCCCAAATCTGAAGTTATTCTTTTCTGTGATTTTCGGAGCTTTTTGGGGGATTGTTTCGTTCGTCGGATTTGACTGTGATTTGGGAGAAATTTCTTGGGGCAAGTTGGAGTTAGGACATATGTGAGCAAGGCTAGGGTGATCCCCTAACAAATCCCTCACCTGAGTACCAGGAATTTGAAGTTCCCCAAAATTTGTTCTTCACCTAGGGTTTTGCGTTTTTCCAAAATTGATGGTTAAATTCTCAACCTTGCCGAGGGCTTGCTACTGGGATGGCTCCCAGGTGATATGTCGAGGCTGTGGTTAAAATATCATCTCAATCCGAATTAATTTGATCGTCTTTGGGAAAAATCTTTGAGGTGTTTAGCTTGGTTGTGCTACCTCTGTTCTCATCACTGTTTTGCTGCGTGCTGTTTCAGTTCACCAGGATGGATTTCTCTATGGCCAGCAACCACTTGGATTTTCCTCTGCTCGTTCTGGTTGGGACTTCATGTTTCAGCAGCAGTAGAATTTTGCTAAATTCTATTTTCAATTGGCAACTTGGCAGGCTTCTTTCATTTGCCGCAGGTCTGCAGCAGTGCAGCAGTTGCTCGTCCATCTCCTCTGTCTCAGCAAGCAGCAGTTTTGTTCAACAGCAGCTTCCTCGCGGTTCTATCTGCAGCCGCAACAAATTCCTGCTTATGACTTCTTGCGCCTGTTAATCTGTCCAACTGTTGTCAATTGCAGTTCAAGATCAATTTGCAGCATCTTTGTTTGGTTGTGTACTATTTTGCAGATGGTAGCTGACTATTTTCGGCAGAAGCAACTGCTCTCTCCCATCAACAGATAAGCAGGTGAGCTGGTAATTAACAAAATTCAGCAGCAGGTTCAGTCACTGGACACTTCCGCTTTGAACTTCATGATAAGTCACAATCTAGCTAGAGTAGCAAATTAATTAGGTGTTCTTTACATGCTTCTTTTAGCTGATAGCTCAGTGTTCTGATCCTAACTTAGCTATGTGGACTTGGCTTGGCTAGTAGAGAGGAGTGTCAGGCAAAATTGGGACATAGATAGGCCTTAACTCTATCAATTGATCTCGCAATGAACACACTAGGAACGCCCTCTCACAATGCAAATGATGCTCTCTTGCAAAGTATGAGAGGAGTAAAATTGGAGCTCCCACTAAGTATTAAACTTCCCCAAGTGACCTAGAGACTTCGCAAGCTGGCCACAACTCTATTTATAGAGGGGGCTTCAAAACTAACCCTTATTGGCTTTGATCCCGAGCTGCACAGTACTGGCGCCTGGCAGTCAGACTCAGGGTGTGTTCACTTCCCATACAAACCCAAAATATTTCTTCTTCCACCTATCACATCGAATCTTTAGATGCATGCATGGACCATTAAATGTAGGGAAAAAAGATAACTAATTGCATAGTTTGTCTGTAAATGTCGAGACGAATCTTTTGAGCCTAGTTAGTTTATGGTTGGACAAATTTTACCAAATAATAATAAAAGATGCTACAGTAACTTTTCACCCACTTTTTGCGAAGTGAACACACCCTCAGACCGCCCGCCTCCAACAGCTAGTACTCAAAACAACCGGCGACCGCCTGGAGACCGGCCGCCTCCAAATATAATAAAGGCTCTATTCGTGTACCATCCGAGAACTCCGTACTCCAAGACAATCTATGCAGTACCTTTTTCGCCTCTAAGGACTCTCCGGTGCACCACTGGAGTAACCCCAAGAAAAAAAAAGAGAGAAAAATCTGTTGATAACAAGAAGAATATTTGAGCAAGCACATCCCATGTACAACAAGAAAATAGCATTATTAGCACAACCACACAATATTTTGTCTTGACAGATACAAGGAACTTACAGGCGAAGTATAAGCAGGACTGCAGGGACCTGCTAATTATTGGCAATACTACAACACACTGACACACATGACAATTGAACCCCCAGATTTATGCATATTTGATTTGACGGAGATGATGACTAAGGCATGCACGGGTGAACAAATCATATCTTGTGTAATGTATGGACTACAGATACGGAGAGATAAAACATAGGCCCTTCGAGATGCAGCCAGGGGCAGCAGGCAGACAGACAAGTCCAAGCTGAGAGGTCTAGTGTGGGACTTGTTGGTACATGCTTCCCGCCACCATACTTTCTCTCCACCTTCCAGCTCTCAGTGTGGCGTCCATTATGTCTTCACTATTTGTTTTGATGGCCACACGGTTGATCTTTTGACTGAATTCACTGTTGACAGGCTTCACAACAATATCATTTTTCATTTTGCATACAACAACTTCCTCCAGGTGATCCATGAGGCCTGTCAGGCATCCTGGAGCCTTGTTTCCTTCAAGATTAATCTTCAGCTCAGAGAAACCAGATAGGAAAATCCTTTTGATGGATGGAATGGACATGGGCCTTATCGTCCACTCCACCAAATCTTTCAGGTCCGACATCACCAGGTTTGTGACACTGTTGAATCCACTATCAGAGAAAATGAGCTTACTCTCAGCATATGAATTTTCAGATAACACTAGCTCCTTCAGGCTCGGTAGCTCACCTATCCTGTCCATGAATTCTTGGTTAACCATTGACAGTTTGAGCACTAGCCTGTTGAGGTTTGGTAACGTGTACCGCTCTTTGATCTCTGGACCTGGCATTTCAATCCCCCCGTACAGCTCTAGGATTTGCAGACGCTGAAGAGTAAATTTGGTCAACATATTGAATGGAATTTTATCATCTTCAGATTTCACAGCTAGGTGCAGGTGAACAAGTGACTCCAGCTTCTTGAAGGCGTCAGCAAGTACGTCCCAATGCACAGAGGTCAGGCCTGTGATCCGGAGACGCCGAAGATAAACCATGTGGTGCAAAGGGCTTATGTTTTTCTTCCAGGGATCCGAGCACACAAGCCCAGTGAGCGTTTGCATGTTGCTCAAGGCTCCAACTACTGACCTGGGAAACTTGAGCTTGTTTGCCATGACATGGCGCAGAGTAGCAATCTCCCAGAATGCCTGTGTGACATTCTCAACCTGGGATCTCTTTATGTCAAGAGTCTGGAGATTGATCAGTCGCCCAATTGTTGAAGGGAGCTCAACAAGAGAGCGGCTCCTGATCCCCAGGTATCTTATGTGGATCATGTTCCCAATCTCATTAGGCAGCTTCCTGATCCGCATTCCTTCCAGATCAATCACTCGGAGGAACTTGGATCTTGGAAGAAACTGGAGGCCATGGTAGCGTAAACCGTCTTGGCTTTGGTTCTTCACTGAGTTGCCAGCTGCCCTCTCTTCGGCAAAATCACATAAGAGGGACCTTAGCTTGGGGAAGGAAGTGTCCATAGTAACATATGACTGCATATAGTTGTGGAGGCAAAGGCGGCGCAAAGAGTTGGGCATAAGGAGATCAGAATTGTCGTGGACCTCCAGGAAGCTTTCTTCATGTGATTCTGACTGTGCAAAGGCGTGCACGCGGTCATGAATAGCGACAAGCCAAACACCTCCACTCTGGTCCTTCCTCACTAGGTTAATCATGCCTCTCGAGATCAACTCCTTGAGGTAGCTCTGCCCAATGTCCTCCATGGTCTTCCCCTTCTTTGGCTTCAAGAACCCCTCGGCTACCCAAAGCCGCACCATGTGCAATGCACTGAAAACTAAATTCTCTGGCATTCCTGCAAAATACAGGAAGCATGACTTGAGTCGGCTTGGTAGATCATCAAAGCACAGTGCCAATATTCTCTTCATTCGTTTGGACTTGTCATTTGATCTGAGTTGGGATAACACCTTGTCCCACTCTCTGAAATTCTTGGTCCGAAGAAAACCAGCTAGAATTACAATTACCAAGGGGAGACCTTGTGTGATGTCAAAGATGTCCTCATAAACTTTCCCTAAACCCTTTCCTTCTATTAACATATTGTCCTTATTGCTCTCAAAGACTTTGCTGTAATACTGGTTTTTGCTCCCAAATACTTTATGGTTGAATAGGTCTTTGGTCTCCTCCTCAGAAAGATGACTCATGATGAGGGGTGAGACTTTAGTGTCAACATATGCAGCCTCTTTGTCCTCGAGGCGCGTGATGATCATGATTCTACTCCCTTTATTGTCTGGTAGGCCCTGCAACACAGAGTTCCAATTGGTGAAGTTGACTAGCCCATCCACCATTACTAAATACCGCTTATCCTTCAAATGGTTGGAAAGATAATCATGAACTTTTTCCGTTGTCGACGACTTCTCATCTTCATCATTGGGGCATAGGCGCTTGTAGATGAAGTATAAGATGTCAGTATCTCTAACATGCGGTGGAATGTTGATTGATACTCGTTCATCAAAGTGACACCGGATGGCATCACTATCATAAACTTCCCATGCAAGTGTGGATTTGCCAATGCCACTCTCCCCAACAATTGCTATGGCAGACCGTCTGTCGTCATCACCTTTGACGAGGAGCTTGGACTTGAGCTCATCATATTCTTTCTTAAACCCAAAAACTTTATTCTCTTCGTCCCTGCAAGTAATTTATTGAGACAAATTAGGATAAAATCAAAATAGTTCAAGTCATGTGTGAAGTACATGGTGTGTAATTGTAATTACATGTATCGCTTATGGGCAATTCAACCTTAGCTTGTACTCATTCATTCTTATAGAATCTCACATCTTGTCTCCAAACTTTCATAAAAGGAAACTTTAATTTACAAAGCAGTACTGTTAAATTACAGAAAATATACACAGATGTACATTGGCATAAAAATTAAAATGTTTTTCTATATTGCGTTCTAATGGTTTTCCAAGTCCCAGTTGCCTTCAAATTTCTAATTTATGACTTCAATGAAAAATGGTTTGCATATACTACTCTCAATCTCCAATTACAATTGTTTTTTTATGGCAATTCATACATATTGCATATAATGTAGTTGCACCCTTGAGTATTGCGTGTCTATATTTCCATCCTACCATATTAGTATCTATAGTTACTTACTTGCATAAAAGGCATTTACTGTGTCAGTTCAAGTACATTTGTGCAGTGGTTTTAAAAAGGACAATGATAGAGTAATAATAAAAACCACAGTCAGGACGAGAACTGATTATCCAAATGATTTAAACCAACGGGTTGTAATATGAACAGCCCGCAAAAAATGGTTTCCCAAAAAACATATTTTTGTTTTGACTGCTAGAAAATTTAAATTTTTATATTCACTTGTTAAGGTCCCGCATTCGAACACCTCAAGACATCAATTTTTTTCATCAGAAAATCCAAACATGTGCATTTGGTAAGTGTCAAACTTGCGGCCTTATATATTCTTTGCCATCTTATTATCAGTTGTTTCATATAGCAGTGCACTTTTAACATTTTCTATGCAGTATTTTTGCCAAAATCTTTTGGTATCAAATTTAACTGAAATTAAAAGCTTGTCAACTTCAAAGTTTTGTTGAGACTTAAAAAAAATTTATAAAGTTTTATCCAAATATATCAACACAAGCATGCAAATTGACACTTGTTATACCTTAACTTCAACTTGAAGAACCTAAGCATTGCATATATTATCATTTCACTATAAAATTCTACTAGTAGTTATAATCATGAAACGTTTAGGTGTTTTACCAAGTTATATATTTATCATCACTACTACAAAATTGGTTTTTTTAGAGATGGTTATATTTAATTTTGTTTGTGGAACATCGGCAAACGCCTCTAGGGGTGGTTATATGTTGGAAAGGTGGGTTTCATGTGTACGTAGTACTCTCTCTGTTCTAAAATAGAAAGTTCTCGCTTCCCGAGAAGTCAACATTTTTTAACTTTGACCAATTATATAAAAGAATATTAATATTTATAATTTATAATTAGTATCATTATATAGATCGTTGAATATACTTTCCTTATAAACTTATTTGGAGATATTTATGTTGCATAATTTTCTATACATTTAGTTAAAGTTGAGAAAGTTTTGACCCACACGGCTCCCATGATGTCTTTCTTTCTGGGACGGGGGAGTACATAAGAAAAGATGGTGTCAAATAAATAGGGTGACCTGGGCTTGTCGGATTAGGTGGAAGCAATAGGACCAACTCAAAATTGCTGCAGCATATCCAGATCCATATTGCATTATTGGTTGTCAACTTGCCCAATAACCACATTCACGGTCAAACGAGGATATGGGATCTAGACTTAGAAACAGCCGTCCTAAGATAATTTTAGCTATTTTCAGAGACACTTTCTAATATTGCTGCATCTAAAAATCAATAATGCATCACTCTTCAAAGACACGCCTCTAGAAATAATTGTCTAAAAAATCATAATTTTTTCTTATGAAATTGGATCATGGTATACTTTATACTAAAACTACAGAGCTCAATATGATCTTCAATTTTGTAGTTGACTACTTTTTTACTTAAAACAAATAGGGTCCCAAAATTTTATTTTAAAATTTAAAATTTAGAATTTTCAAACAACCTCGGATGTTGACAAGACCTGTACCAAAGTAGTTAGTTCTTAATGTGATCTACAAATTTGTAACCAACAAGTTTTCTATTTGTTGTCATTTAGAATCCCAAATGTTCATTTTTTTATTAGATTTTGAAATTACAAATTTAGAATTCTCAAATGACCTTGTATGTTGACATAGTATATACTAAACTTGTAGTGGACAATGCAAACTACAACTTTGTAGACAACAAGTTTTAAATTTTAAATGGTTTCGAGCCCCAAGTATTTGTTTTAAAATTATCAAATTTCGATATTCAATTTTCTGAAGTTTTTAAACAATCTCAGATAGAGACACTCCCTATACCAAAATCATAGTATTAGGATTTAGAAAAAGAAATTGTTACTTTTGACTGTTTGCGGTTATATATAAAATCATTAATCGAGGTGAACAAATATATTTTGGAGTTGTTGCTAAAAAAAGATATTTTGGAGTTTTAGAAAGATACCATGGTTTTGTGAAATACTTTGGTTTTTTTAAGGGAAATAATTTGGTTTTATAGTGGCATGAAATGTTTGGGTGCAACAAATTTTATGGTTTTGAATACCATGGTATTACTGAAACTGTAGTCTTTTTGGAGTTCTAGAAACTCCACTCTAGACCTCTTTTTTCTAAACCACGGTTTTACACATTAATTATTCTAAAACTATAGTTTCTGATACTATATATAGTTTCTTAATACTACAACATCCAAACAAGGTCTAAATGTTGCCCCTGTAAATAGCTAATTTTGTAGATAGTCTCAAATAATTTATTAACAAAGATCATTTACGCTGGACTAGCTTGTTTTTATCTATAACTTCATCATATATTAAACTTCAAAAGATAAAATTTCTCTGGACACTTTTTTTATCACCCCCACCCCCATCCCTTTTTTACTTCCCAAATTACACTTACACCCTCCGTGTCTCGTACGTGACCTGAACTCATACCCATACTAATGAGTTAGGACAACCTGTGTCTAGCGATGATGAATACAGAGTCAATCCCAATACGTATTGGGTCACATCCTAAGTATCTCGTTTATGACCCCGACTCATGACTCGCGCTAACACGAGTTAGAACATCTCACATCTAGCAATGATACGGAGTCTAATTCACATCTTTTTTGCGACTTGGACTTATCACATGTGCTTATACGAGTTAAAACAATTCACGTTTAACGATGATATGGAGTCTGATTTCTATACATATCGGGTTTTGTTGTAAAGTTCGGGGGTTTGCTAGTTTAGTAATAAAAAATTAGTTTTAAGTACGGAAATATTAGGCAAGTGCTGCAGAAACCGAAAACAGAATACAGCACGATGAGTTTGCAAGCAAAATACCATGCGGCAGCGGCACCGGAGTTGGTCATGTTCTGCGTGAACGATGCTGACGAGTATAGCTGCTCGATCTTGTACTTGTCGACGTTGTCGGAGATCTCCTTGAGCCTGTTCTTGATGCTGTCCATCCTGTCCCGGAGGACGTGGCGGACGGAGACCTGCGCGGTGCAGGTGGTGACGAGCCTGAGCCACTTCTTCCAGTCGGGGAGGGGGAGCCGCTCGAGGTCGACCTTGCGCAGGAACTCGTCGAGCACGTCCTCCACCTCGTACGCGACGTCGCGCGTCTGCCGCACCCAGAGCCCGATGTAGTTGTTGGCCCCCGTGCGGCGCTCCTGGTCGGCGTGCTGGATGAACGTCTGCAGCCACTCCAGCTTGTCCCGGAGCAGGCGGATGTCGTCGTCGACGCCGCGGAGGAGCGCCGCCTCCTGCACCGCCAGCTCCCCGAGCCGGTTCAGCACGAACGTGATGGAAGCCGACGCCATGAACGGGTCTCCTGGCCGGCTGGCCGGCCGGGCCGAGCTAGCTAGCTAGATGCTACTCTCTATATGTGTGTCTCTTCCTGAGCGGCTGAGCCTGTCTAGCCAGCTAGTATGCTGAGTATGCATTCATACTTCACGGAAACGTTTGTTGCCAACATACTGGAGTTGTTTCTGGAGTCCTCCTTTACCAAGATGTGTACATATATATAAAGGAACGCGCTAGAGGAACACAACAAACAAGTTCGGCTGTGAGCTATAAAAAATCTGCTATGAGAACAGAGGCGGAGGGAGTGAGGGGCTGAGGGGCGCCAGACACCTCCTATGTTTGGTGAACTCCTCTTGTATACACAAGATTCCACCATTTATTTGATGAAAAAATTGATAGTTGTCCCTCTAATAATTCATCAGTTAGTACTTGGCGCTAGTGCATTTATATTAGAGTATAGATGGCAACAGAGCGGGCTGAACCCCGAAACCCGTGGGTTTTAGACCCAGCGGGGCAGGGGCGGGTCTACTTCTCGCCCCGCAGGTTTTCTGGTTCGGGAACCTGAAACAGGGTGGGTCGGGGTTGGGTTTTCATTCTCCCCCACGGGTGCCCGTCGGGAACCCGCTCCCCTCTCCTCTTCCCGGTTGGCCAACATCCTGCCGCAGCCGCACCCAAAGTGCCGCACGGGTGCACTGCACCACCCACCGCGCATAGCACCGCACCGATGCACCGCTCCATCGCCGGTCCGCCACGCCCGTGTGGCCCTCCGCTCCACTGGTCATCGATCCGCCACACCCGGCCCTCTGCTCCACCGATCCATCGGTCCGTCGCGCGGCCGCGCCCCTCCGCTCCGTCGGTCCGCCACAGACACGGCTTTTCGGATGCCGAGTACTCCGCTGGCGAGCGGACATTGGGTCCTCATCATCTCGTCCGCAGACGCGATGATGCCAGCACACACTGCGGACTTTGGGTGTCTGGCATGTTGATGAACTCGGGTCTCGGGTTCCCCGTTAGGTTTCAGGTCCCCATCGGGTTCGGGGGCGGGGGTGGATTTTCACACGAATCGGGTTTGGGTGCGGGTCTGTGGATGCTCCACCCAGACCTGTTGACATCTATACTTTAGAGGTGTTGCTGCCCGCTGGGATTGATTCAAAAAGGAAGTTGTCACTAGTAGGTTAGACTTTGGATCATAGTACTCCCGTGGTACTGAATATAGTGGATTGTGACTTTTAAAATTTGTACTGAAATATAATATATTTAGAGGTTTCAATGCCTAGATTTGGCAAAGTTTATTAAAAAGAAAACCATAATTTGAGGAGAAACACCTTAATTGGTATTAATCAATGGGTACATGCATCATTTGAGGATTCCCATAACTTGTCTTAAAATTTTTTTAATGTACCATGTTATAGGACAGAAGGAGTATTGTCTTGTTAGGTTGGTGGAGATTGAAGCTAAACTTATAAGAAAATTATAAGGGATTGTGGGGACTAAGGCTCCGTTTGGTCTGCTTCCGCAGCTTCCACGCTAAACAGCTGGGTGTCGCACCACGCATTTTGGCGAACTGCGGCGCTCAATTTAATTGCAAAACAACACGGAGGACTGCGGCACGTCTACGTTGAGGCGTGAAGCAAACAGCAGCTTCAGCAAATACCATCTTTCCCCTTTTCCCTCGGCCAGCAATCAACATCAGCAAATACCAATGTTGAAGAGTGTTTAACATCAAAACAGCCCAAACAATGACGGTTGCACCAGCCATCTAGCAGCAAATATCTTGAGCTTACTCTCAGCTCTGCAAGACTGCAAACCGATAATCATAAACACAAACCATAAGCCCGGAAGGTCAAACAACGCTGAAGCGACTCCACCCTTTCCCCTCGCCAGATCCTGTCGAGCGCCTCCCTATTCGGCCACCGACGGCTTGCTGGTGACGACGGGAGGGGTCGCAATCCCCTCCAGCTAGCTAGTAGATCTAATAATAATTAAGTCTATGCCTCTATGGCTTGTGCCCTTTGTTGTGTTTTCTTCGTCTCTCTACTGGGGAATCTGCACTTTCACGACGAACAGCTTTCGTCACTGAAAAAGCTAAATTTGTTATAATTCCAATTTTATCGCAAATTTATGACAAAAAAACGATTCGTCAAAAAAGTTGCGTCATACTTGAACTTCCATGACGAATCTAAGCAACTCGTCATAGAAGTGGCTTGATCTGTAACGAAAAGTAGAGTGTGAAAGTCCTATGTTTGGTGTTGGTAATTAGTGACAATGCCTAAGTACTAATCCTATGCCTAAGTTGTATGTAGCATATGAGGATTAGTACATTCCAAGGTTGGTGGCAAGATGGACATGGTGATCATGATGGCCACACTTGGATTTGGATGCAACCCTACGTGATCAAGGCAAAGGTATATGCTTAAGGGTTGTGTTTTAGTAACCAAGACACCTAGTGGGTGTGGTTACATTATAGGATAGTTAGCCGTACTATAAAGAGGGGAATGACGCGGCTATTGAACTCCTAAGTGCCTCTAGATGTGCATTTCATGATCATATGCATTTGGATAGAACTAATAACGCCTCGAAAAATGATTGTGAAAATGCTAACACACATGCACATGACATGATCACTTGGTGATGTTAGCACGTTTGCGACGGCGTTGGAGTTTAAGCGGTAGAGAGGGTTTGGGTTCCTCTCTCCCTCCCGCCGAGCGTGCGAGCGCGGGATTCAGGCGATTTCGGGGAAATGAAATGCCTATTTTCTACTACGCCGGAAGTCGGAAATCAAACGGAAATCAAACGGAAGTGAACGGAGGTCACAGTGGTGACCGGACGCAGCACCGGACGCTGCACCGGACGCTGCACCGGACGCGGTCACTGTGCGACCGGCGCGTCCGGTCAGTGTCCAGTGACTGCGCATGTTTCGGTTGCTCGATCGGACGCGAGGCGCGTCCGGTCACAGGCCACCGGACGCGTCCGGTCGTCCAGGGAGCTTACTGGACTCCCACCGGACGCGGGCACTGTGGCGTCCGGTCGGTTCACCAGCGCGTCCGGTCGTTGGTTCGTTTTGCGCGACTCGGTGTTGACCGGCGCGTCCGGTGAGTCACGGGACCGGCGCGTCCGGTCGTGACCAGCGCGTCCGGTCGTCACGACCGGCGCGTCCGGTCAGTGTTTCGAAATTTAGCCGTTGCGGCACCGGCGCGTCCGGTCCACGCGACCAGCGCGTCCGGTCAGCGCGTGTTCAGCTGAAACTCGTTCCTAACGGCTATATTCGAAGGGGTACGTCTATAAATACTCGTTGGCCGGCTCAAGGCTCCCTCTCTTGCACATTTGACATACTTGTGAGCACTTTGAGCTAAGCAACTCCCCTCCCACTCATCTCTCTTGCTTGTTTGTATATTCGAAGTGAGATTGAGTGATCCAAGTGCATTTGCATTGTGAGATAGCATCTAGTTGGCACTTGGTGGTTGATTTGCTGCGAGATTCTTGTTTCTCTTGGTGGTTGCCGCCACCTAGACGGCTTGGAGCAGTTTGGAGGCGTTGGCAAGAGTTGGTGATTGTTCTTGGCCACCTCCGGTGTTTGTGAGGGGTTTGTGCCTACCTCGGCGGAGCGCCAAAGGCAACATTAGTGGATTGCTCGTGTCTTTTGCAACCTTTTGCCATTTGGTAGGTTCTTGTGGCGCCTTTTGAGAGGCTCGGTGTGAGACCGATTAGCCACCGAACCACGTGGTGAAGAGGGACACAACGGGGACTAGCGTGCCGGCAAGCACGTGAACCTCGGGATAAATCTTCGTGTCATCACTTTCATATTGTGATTGATTGATCCCGGTGTTCGGTTATCTTGGTATTCATTGTTAATCATATTGGTTGGCTCAATACTTCGCCCCTCGGTGATACCCTCCTAACCCTCACTTGTATTACTTTCTTAGTTATCTTTGCTAGCTAGTTAGCTTTGCTAGAGTAGCTCTTTTGTGTAGCTTGCTAGTTGTAGTTGTAGCTACCTTCTCGGTTTAACTTGTGCGGTTGAGTGCCCATATACTAGAATTGTGTATTGGATAGGTGGCTTGCAAACACCCCGTAGGCTAAGCAAAACTCGCATCTCGCTATTTGTTATATTGATAAACTTGTTTAGCTTGTCTTTGTAGAAAGTTTTAAAAGGCTATTCACCCCCCCCTTCTAGCCATCTAGACCTTTCAAGTGGTATCGGAGCCGTGGTCACCGTTTGCAAGGCTTAACAACCTCGGTGCAAGATGGCTCAAGTTATGTTCAATCATGTTAATGGCAAGCCTCCATTCTTTGATGGCATCTCTTCCTTTGATCATTGGAAAAGGAAGATGAAGCAATATCTAGGCAATATACATGAGAAGGTTTGGGATGTGACCAATGAAGGATACATCATTCTTGATGAAGAAAATCTCACTCCAAATGACCGCATCAACAAACAATGCAACACGGCGGCACTTGACACAATCTACCGTGCCATTGATGACAAAGTATTTGAGCAAATTAAAGATCTTGAGAAGGCAAATGAGCTTTGGATAAGGCTTGAAGAAACATATGAAGGCACTTCAACGGTAAAGAGTGCCAAGCTATATATGCTCAAGGACAAGTTCTCCACTTTCAAGATGAAGGATGATGATCCATCCCGGAGATGTTCTATAGGCTCCAAGTCATTGTCAATGATCTCAAGGGGCTTGGAGAGAAGGTTGAGGACAAGGACTTCTCACACAAGTTCTTGATGTGCTTACCCAAGAAGTTTGCCACCTTGAGAAGAATGATCTTTAGAGAGGGATTGGACAAGGTCAAACCAACCGATGTGCTTGGAGATATAATGACCGATGCCCAATACAATGATGATGAAGATGAGGTAGAAGAGAAGAAGGAGACCAAGGTCAAGCAAGAGAAGGCCATTGCATTCAAGGCTTCATCTTCTAAGGGCAAGAGCAAGGTGGAGAGTGATGATGATGATCCATTCGATGATGAGACCATGGCTCTCCTAGTGCACAAGATGGGAAGGTTCATGAAGAAGAAAGGATATGGGGCAAGGAAGAGAAGGGACTTCATGAAGGCAAAGGAGGTGCTTTGCTACAATTGCAATAGCCCCGATCATGTAGTGGCAAAGTGCCCCTATGAAGACAAAAGATATCATGATGGGGAGTTGAAGTTGAAGAAAAACAAGAAGGACAAGAAGGAGAAGAAAGAAAAGAAGAGCTTCACTATCAACAAGAAGAAGAAAGGTGGTGGCTATGTGGTCACTTGGGATAGTGATAACTCCGATAGTGATGATGATAGCTCTAGTGATGATGAGAGGACAACTCGGCGAGCCATTGCAAGCATCGCCCTCTCCAACAAGTCATCCATCTTCGACACTACATCGACATGCCTTATGGCCAAGCCTACCAAGGTAAAATATGATGATAGTGATGATGATTCTTGTGCTAGTGATGATTGTAGGAGTGATGATGAGGAGGATGAGGACTACTCCAAGGATGATCTATTAGGCATAATAGATCAAATGAGCAAAGGCTACAAGAGGACCACCAAGAAATACAAAATCTTGGAACAAGAGCTCATTGCCAAGAGCAATGAAAATGATGTCTTGATGGAGGAGCTTGTTGCTCTCAAAAAGAGTAAGGAGTGCAAAGGAATTGAACAAGAGCTCAAAGCTCTTAGGAAATCCTTTGATGAGCTAGAGGCCTCTCGTGAGTGTCTAAAGGAAGACCACGAGGACCTTGAAGTTGCTCACACTAGGCTTAAGGAAGCCCACTCCACTCTACTTGAGCTCATCAAGGAAAAGGATCTCAAGTTGGAGAAGCTCATGAAGGAAGCTAAGGAGGAGCAAGTGATTGTCACTTGTGATATTGGACTAACATGTGATATTATTGATGATTCTTTATTTGTTAGTCCTACTAATGCTTCATGTAGCTCATCATCATCCACCACAACCAACTCTATCTCTACTACTAGTGATTCATCACTTGCGGTTGAGAATGAGACTCTCAAGAGAGAGGTGGATGATCTCACCCGCGCATTAGGCAATGCCTATGGTGGGGATGCCCGCTTGCTAAAATGCTTGGGTAGCCAAAGGTTCTCTCTTAACAAAGAGGGTTTGGGCTATACTCCCAAGAAGGGCAAGGCGGCCTTTGCTACTCCAAAGTCTCGCTTTGTGAAGAGCAATGGTCGTTATTGCAATAGATGTAAGCAAGTTGGACATCTAGAGATTAATTGTAATAAAATGAACAAGAACAACAACAAGTTTCATGCTAAAATGGATTACATTCCTTTTGATTCTTGTTATGTGCTTACCAAGGGTGAGAAAGGTGTGCATGCTAGGTTTGTTGGTACACCAATTGTGGGTCCAAAGAAGAAGGCCATTTGGGTACCAAAGAGCTTAGTTACTAACCTCCAAGGACCCAAACAAGTATGGGTACCTAAGAAACATTAATTTATTTTGTAGGTAAATTACAAGGCCGGAGGAAGGCATTGGGTGCTTGATAGTGGGTGCTCTCAACATATGACCGGTGATTTAAGAATGTTCAACTCTCTCAAATCAAATGATAGTGGCATTGATAGTATCACATTTGGTGACAATAGCAAGGGTGATGTGAAGGCTCTTGGAAGGATTGCAATCTCAAATGATCATAGCATTTCCAATGTGCTCTTAGTTGAAAAGTTGAACTTCAATCTTCTCTCGGTTGCTCAATTGTGTGATCTCGGTTTCAAGTGCATATTTGGTGTTGATGATGTGGAGATAATTAGTGTTGATGGCTCTAATTTGATCTTCAAAGGCTTTAGATATGAGAATCTATACTTGGTTGATTTCAATGCTAGTGACACTCAACTCTCAACATGCTTGCTCACCAAATCAAGTATGGGTTGGTTATGGCATAGAAGACTTGGTCATGTTGGCATGAAGCAATTGAACAAGTTAGTGAAGCATGACTTAGTTAGAGGCTTGAAGGATGTCACATTTGAGAAAGATAAGCTATGTAGTGCATGTCAAGTCGGAAAGCAAGTAGGCAACACTCATCCATTGAAAAGCATCATGAGTACTTCCAAGGCTTTTGAGTTGTTGCACATGGATCTATTTGGACCAACTACATACACAAGCATTGGTGGCAACAAGTATGGGTTTGTGATTGTGGATGATTTCACTAGATATACATGGGTATTCTTTCTTGTGGACAAGAGTGATGTATTTGACATATTCAAGAAGTTCATCAAGAGAGTGCAAAATGAGTTTGAGACCACAATCAAGAAAGTGAGAAGTGATAATGGAAGTGAGTTTAGAAACACAAGAGTTGATGAGCTATGTGAGGAACTTGGAATCAAACATCAATTCTCGGCCAAGTATACACCTCAATCTAATGGCTTAGTTGAGAGGAAAAATAGAACCCTAATTGATATGGCAAGATCAATGTTGAATGAGTATAATGTGAGT
This sequence comes from Saccharum spontaneum, assembly GCA_022457205.1. Taxonomy (NCBI): domain Eukaryota; kingdom Viridiplantae; phylum Streptophyta; class Magnoliopsida; order Poales; family Poaceae; genus Saccharum; species Saccharum spontaneum. Next base: position 28,138,099 of record CM039607.1, read on the forward strand.
CATTCTTTTTGGGCCGAAGCAATCAACACAGCTTGCTTCTATAGCAACCGCCTCTATTGCCACAAGTTTCTAGAGAAGACACCATATGAGATCTTAAATGGAAGAAAGCCCAACATTGCATACTTTCGGGTATTTGGTTGCAAATGCTACATCTTGAAGAAGGGCACTAGATTGAGCAAGTTTGAGAAGAAATGTGATGAAGGATTCTTACTTGGTTACTCCACTACTAGCAAAGCTTATAGAGTTTGGAATTTGGCTAGTGGTTTACTTGAGGAAGTTCATGATGTTGAGTTTGATGAAACAAATGGCTCTCAAGATGAAGAAAATAACTTGGATGATGTGAGAGGAACTCAATTGACCAATGCTATGAAAGAAATGGATATTGGTGATATTAGGCCAAAGCAAGTGATTGATGTGGATGACAACAAAGATCAAGTGCTCCAAAGTCCAATTACACAAGCTAGTGGGTCTCTAATGCAAAATCAAGCTAGTACATCATCTCAAGTGCAACAAGATCAACAAGTGGCTAGTTCATCATCTCCAACTCATGATCAACATCAACATCCAAGCAATCAAGTCCAAGTGCTTCAACCAACTAACATTGCTAGAGACCATCCATTAGATTCCATCATTGGTGACATACAAAGGGGAGTTCAAACTAGATCAAGATTGGCGTCATTTTGTGCTCACTCTTCTTTTGTGTCAATGGAAGAATCCAAGGACATTGATAAAGCATTGAGAGATCCGGATTGGGTAAATGCAATGCATGAAGAGCTCAACAACTTCAAGAGAAATGAAGTATGGGAACTAGTTGAGAGGCCTAAGAATCATAATGTCATTGGAACAAGATGGGTCTTTCGCAACAAGCAAGATCAAGATTGGATAGTAGTAAGGAACAAAGCAAGACTAGTAACTCAAGGTTACACACAAATAGAGGGTCTTGACTTTGGTGAAACTTATGCCCCGGTTGCAAGATTGGAAGCAATTAGGATCTTACTTGCCTATGCTTGTGCTCACAATATCAAGCTATATCAAATGGATGTGAAGAGTGCATTTCTCAATGGGTACATTCAAGAAGAGGTGTATGTGGAGCAACCTCCCGGTTTTGAAGATGACAAGAAACCCAACCATGTATACAAGTTGAGAAAAGCTTTGTATGGATTGAAGCAAGCACCTAGAGCATGGTATGAAAGATTGAGGGACTTCTTGCTATCCAAAGGATTTGTCATGGGCAAAGTGGATACTACTCTCTTTACCAAGAAGATTGGGAAAGACTTGTTTGTATTGCAAATATATGTTGATGATATCATCTTCGGTTCAACCAATCAAGATTATTGTGATGAGTTTGGGAAAATGATGGCAAAGGAATTTGAAATGTCAATGATCGGTGAACTTAGTTTCTTTCTTGGACTTCAAATCAAGCAAATGAAGGAAGGAACATTTGTGAGCCAAACCAAGTACATCAAAGATATGCTCAAAAAGTTTGGCATGGAAGATGCAAAGGGCATTACAACCCCAATGGGCACTAGTGGAAGTTTGGATAGTGACAAGAGTGGCAACATGGTGGATCAAAAGCTTTATAGATCAATGATTGGTAGCCTACTCTATGTGACGGCATCAAGACCCGATGTGATGTTTAGTGTATGCATGTGTGCAAGATTTCAAGCCTCACCAAGAGAAAGTCATTTGAAGGCAACAAAGAGAATATTGAGGTACTTAAAGCATACACAAGATGTTGGATTGTGGTATCCCAAAGGTGCAAGCTTTGAGCTAGTTGGATATTCGGACTCCGACTATGCCGGTGACAAAGTGGAGAGAAAGAGCACTTCCGGGACTTGTCAATTGTTGGGAAGATCACTTGTCTCATGGTCATCCAAGAAGCAAAATAGTATTGCACTATCTACCGCCGAAGCCGAATACATCGCCGCGGGTAGTTGTTGTGCACAAATCTTATGGATGAAGGCAACATTGAAGGATTTTGGAATCAATTTCAAGAATGTGCCATTGCTATGTGACAATGAAAGTGCCGTGAAGCTAACCAACAATCCGGTTCAACATCAAAGAACAAAGCATATTGATGTTCGTCATCATTTCATTAGAGATCATCAACAAAAGGGTGACATTGCTATTGAGAGTGTGGGCACCGAAGATCAATTAGCCGATCTATTCACCAAGCCACTTGATGAGAAGAGATTTCACAAGCTAAAGAATGAGTTGAACATACTTGACTTCTCCAACATGAGTTGATGCACCCCAATGTTATGACATGCCTCTCCTTCGAGCCCCAAGGTACAATTGGTTGACATGTCATACATTCTATGCTAAGGACTTGTTTAGTGCATCTAGTCATGATCTACATGTTCTAGGCTCATTCATGAAAATCAAATGAATTTGAAGTTTATATGGTGCCACTATTGTTTCCATGACATGTATGATCTAGTGGTAGCATATAACTTGTTTGCGAGCTTGTGATCCTAAGTGTTTAATCTAGATCACTTGTCTAAATATTTGCTTCAACATGGTGCATGATAACCCTTCTAGTGAGGTGTGAAGAAGCTTGCCCTTGGATCAAACCGAAGCATTTTATTTATGCAAGCAATCTAGGTTGATCCACAAACTTGATCCTCACCCCATATTTCAACATGATAATCTATCTAAAATTGGTCCCTTGTGGTCATTGGTGCCAAAGGGGGAGAAAATGTTGTTCACAAAGATAGAACTCAAAGGGGGAGAAGCACAAAAGGGGAGAAAATGATAAAAGAAGGGGATCAACTAAAATTTTGAGCACACAAGTAGGGGGAGCAAGCTCTTAAACATGAATGTTGCATTTCTTTGTGCACTTCATTGGTATGATGCATAGTTATGCATTTCTCTTTCTCCGATACTTTGCTTGTGTGGTGTTTTGCTAGTATAATTTGAATGATGTATTGAAGTACTAGCATGAATAGGAAGTAGTTAGATTTCTCTTGCTTCATGTTTTTCAAAGTGGTACTAGAGCCTTGCTTATAATGTTGATCTCACGAGGTTTCTAGTTTTGTTTGTGCTTTTCCAAGTGATATCTAACTACACAAGGTGCTAAGATGGTGTTTATCGCTACTCCGATGGTATCACGCTTCAAAGGTCTATAATCTAAAACACTTAGCACCTATTGATAGTCAATGCTCCTATATTTTCCTATCTAACATGTATGCTTCCAAAATCCAAACATATAGCATACATGTAGGGGGAGCCATTGCTATCAATTTGAATTCATGATCACATGTCCATAATTCTTACACATGGTAATATACTTGGACAATGTGACATGGGTTTAATCAAAATTTTATCATAATATCTTTGTGAAAGGGTTGTCACCAATTACCAACAAGGGGGAGATTGAAAGTCCTATGTTTGGTGTTGGTAATTAGTGACAATGCCTAAGTACTAATCCTATGCCTAAGTTGTATGTAGCATATGAGGATTAGTACATTCCAAGGTTGGTGGCAAGATGGACATGGTGATCATGATGGCCACACTTGGATTTGGATGCAACCCTACGTGATCAAGGCAAAGGTATATGCTTAAGGGTTGTGTTTTAGTAACCAAGACACCTAGTGGGTGTGGTTACATTATAGGATAGTTAGCCGTACTATAAAGAGGGGAATGACGCGGCCGGTCGGTTCACCAGCGCGTCCGGTCGTTGGTTCGTTTTGCGCGACTCGGTGTTGACCGGCGCGTCCGGTGAGTCACGGGACCGGCGCGTCCGGTCGTGACCAGCGCGTCCGGTCGTCACGACCGGCGCGTCCGGTCAGTGTTTCGAAATTTAGCCGTTGCGGCACCGGCGCGTCCGGTCCACGCGACCAGCGCGTCCGGTCAGCGCGTGTTCAGCTGAAACTCGTTCCTAACGGCTATATTCGAAGGGGTACGTCTATAAATACTCGTTGGCCGGCTCAAGGCTCCCTCTCTTGCACATTTGACATACTTGTGAGCACTTTGAGCTAAGCAACTCCCCTCCCACTCATCTCTCTTGCTTGTTTGTATATTCGAAGTGAGATTGAGTGATCCAAGTGCATTTGCATTGTGAGATAGCATCTAGTTGGCACTTGGTGGTTGATTTGCTGCGAGATTCTTGTTTCTCTTGGTGGTTGCCGCCACCTAGACGGCTTGGAGCAGTTTGGAGGCGTTGGCAAGAGTTGGTGATTGTTCTTGGCCACCTCCGGTGTTTGTGAGGGGTTTGTGCCTACCTCGGCGGAGCGCCAAAGGCAACATTAGTGGATTGCTCGTGTCTTTTGCAACCTTTTGCCATTTGGTAGGTTCTTGTGGCGCCTTTTGAGAGGCTCGGTGTGAGACCGATTAGCCACCGAACCACGTGGTGAAGAGGGACACAACGGGGACTAGCGTGCCGGCAAGCACGTGAACCTCGGGATAAATCTTCGTGTCATCACTTTCATATTGTGATTGATTGATCCCGGTGTTCGGTTATCTTGGTATTCATTGTTAATCATATTGGTTGGCTCAATACTTCGCCCCTCGGTGATACCCTCCTAACCCTCACTTGTATTACTTTCTTAGTTATCTTTGCTAGCTAGTTAGCTTTGCTAGAGTAGCTCTTTTGTGTAGCTTGCTAGTTGTAGTTGTAGCTACCTTCTCGGTTTAACTTGTGCGGTTGAGTGCCCATATACTAGAATTATGTATTGGATAGGTGGCTTGCAAACACCCCGTAGGCTAAGCAAAACTCGCATCTCGCTATTTGTTATATTGATAAACTTGTTTAGCTTGTCTTTGTAGAAAGTTTTAAAAGGCTATTCACCCCCCCTTCTAGCCATCTAGACCTTTCAGAGTGTCATAGAATTATTTTGGTATGCATGGCAGGGGGCTACCACGCTGGTGGGTGCTTCCGTTGGAGATGTTTTCCACGTGTATATACTATAGCCGGTTGTATTAGAGATGGTTTGGGTACGTGTCACATTCTTATTGCACAACATGGCCATCTCTGATTCTTGCACGTTTCATACTCTTACTGGATCACGTGTCGGGCCCCTGTTGTTTCACATGTTAGTTTTCTATTGGCACACGTGTCGTGTTGCAGTTGGGTCATATGTCACTTCTTTATTGGACCCTGTGTCGTATTTTTATTGGTTGGTCATTTCTTATTCGACCACGCGTCACAATGCTGTTGTCTGTCCATGTTTCGTATTTGTATTCGGCCACATGACTTGACGACTTCCTTCCACGTGTCGGATTTTTAATAGCCCACGTGTCGTGCCCTGGCTATTCGTGTTATACACTGGTTCGTCTACATGTCGTATTTTTATTTGATCACGTGGCCAGTCATGGTTCTATTGCATGCAGGACAATAATTAAATCAGTAAAGTAATTCGACATCATCACTACTGCATACTGACTACATAATTATTCAACCTGACAATCAAATATCAACAATTAACATTTCACATATCAGCACCAAGCTACTGACAGAGTATCACTACATCAAACCAATGTTATCCTAAACGCTAAACGCTAAACAGTCGGTCACCCTATGTTTAGCGTTTAAACGGTTTAGACGGTGTTTAAACGGATTAAAACGGTCTAAACGGTTTTACACAATATTACCCAAATATGCATATTTTTTATGTAAAATCAATTATTCTAGCATTTATAAATATTAATCCAAGTAAAAATCAATTATTTTAGTATGTATATATATATATTTATGCATGTGAAAAGAATCAAATGTACATATTTATGCATGTAACAAATCAAGTGTACATATTTATAAATATAATAAACTTAAGTATACAAATTTATACATGTAAAACTTAACTAGATTTACCTTGTGTTCGCCTAAACACCCGTTTAAACAGCTATTTAGCCCGTTTAATACTGTTTATCCCCGTTCCGTTTAGGCCGTTTAGACCGTTTTTCTCCATTTTTTGACCTTTTAAACGGTCAACCGTTTAATTTTCCGATTGCCCCCTAAACAAAATAGTTTATCACCGTTTACCATTTAGCGGCCGTTTAGGCGAACACTGCATCAAACCGTCACATGAGTCCACACTTATCTTATAGTTTTATGTCTTAGATCTGTCAATCTCCTTCAGCTCTTTCCTCAAGGTCCCATGACCCGTTCAAACTCTAAGTAATCATGAAGCGTTGGGGGATCCCAATGGATCTTCTAAAATATAAGCCCTTACCGTATACTCTCTTCGTCCCTAAATATCTATCGTCATTGGTGTGTGTGCCACAAGTTTAACTTTATTTGTAGAAAAATGCGTGCAACATTTGTATCTCTAAATAAATTTATTAAAAACTAGATTCAAAAATCTTTCCAATGATACTAATTATGTACCATAAATATTAATATTTTTTAATATATATTTAGTTAAAGTTGTTTCTCGAGAAGCGAAAACGACAGATATCTGGGGACATAAGAGTATGAATAATCCCTCTTGCTGAGGCCGGCGATGATAGTCATGCAATGGCAGTTGAGTTGTCGCTAGGATTGGCTCGAAAAGGAAGTCATCACTAGTTGGCAGCACTTTTACTACTTAGAGCCTTGTTAGCTTTGGTGGAGACTGGAAGGGGACTTCTAAGAAGATTAAGGCGGTGTTCGGTTCCCCTTGGTCATATCGAATATTTGACACATGTATGGTATTAAACATAGACTAATTACGAAACTAATTGTACAGATTGAGATTAATTTACAAGATGAATCTGTTAAGCCTAATTAGTCCATTATTAGTATTCGAACACTCTATGGTCAACCTCATGGTCAACACCTGTTAAAGTTTAACAGGGCGAACCAAACAGGCCCTAAATGGGATTGTGGGGACTATTGTGGGGACTAATAAATCCTTTACATGTCAAAGTCCTCCTTGTCAAACTCTCTTGGGAGGGGATAGCCCAAATAATCCACCCATAAGTGAGGTGAGGGATTTATTCTGATCTCCATATTGCAAGGTGCATGCATCGGTACGCTAGGTAGGGCCGGCCGGGGGCTGACTTAGCTTTGGTGTGGTGTACGTCATCAGTACATCCATGCATGACGTTTATCACGCCATTTCTATTGCAATGCATGATAGTGTAGATTGTTTATTCGCTGCCAGCTTTCAACGCCTTTCTATATATGCACTTGTTGCCAGTAAGACCATACTCATTCCAAACTGCAAGCATATGCATGATGGCATTCCAACGTACGTACTACCTCCGCATCCACATAAGAATCCACAATTATATATAGATTTACTCTTTGTTAATGTATCTAAAGTTTTACCAAGATCTTGATAAAAATATGAACATTTATGACACCAAATAGATATATATACATAAATATATCCCTTGACTAATCTAATAATACTTATTTGATATCATAATTAATATTTTTTGAAAGGACAGCAAGAGACTTGCCGTAATTTTTATTAGACGAGGAAAGCAAAAAAAAAGCACAGAACAAGAAAAATATGTTCGCTCAGATTAAAAATAATTTTTCTGAGTGGATATCCACACCGAAAAAAAGAAATAAACACACAGAAAAAATATGTATTTTTCTATCAATTTAGGTTAACTCATAGAAAAAATATGTATTTTTCTGTCAGTTTAATCTGTGTATTTGTCAACTAGCCCTCGAGACGCAGACAAGCTGAGTTTTATACAACCAAAATAACGATCTTCACTCCCCCAATTAGTATCACGACAGCACAGATTAAAAATATTTCTTGAGGGAAAACCAACAATCAACCCGGCAACAAAAATTAATTTATATACTGTATCTTCTAACGTCACAAGGCAATAGCAGCGAAGCAACGATAGTAGATCACAGTTAACACGGAGAACTGATCATACAAGCAATAAATCAGCAAGTGTCCAGGGGAGATAACAAGAGCAGGCTTACAAACACTTGATGGAAGATGTCACCAATTCAGGCACGATCTAGAGAAATCGATTTCCCGATTTCATACCAACACAATCCGCACAAAGATCTGGCCGGGAAGATAATTTTTAATAGGAAGAACCTATCTTAAGTTAACTGGAAAGACAGCTCGACAGGAAAACAATCCCACGATAAGAAGTCTGACCAATATAAATGGCTAGAACGTCATTTATATCTGAAGAACCTCTCTTTTTCTCGTGTCTGTCTCTCTCTCACTCTCTAAACCACTATAAATGGTTAGAACGTCATATCTAGATCTAGAAAGAGAAGCTAAATATCTGAACTCTACATGGAACTTTTTTAAAATATATATATATACTTTTAATGGGATGCACTTAACTTAGGGAGCCAACTCCACAACAGATTTTGAGATCACAACCTCCCACTGTTTTCAAGTTCCGGCATGCCATTAGGGAGCTGTGGAGCTTGGTTCGAACTTCACAAGGAGGAAGTCATGTATTTATTTCTACATGTCGATACACGATTCCTAGGGAAATCGCTGACTAACACTATACCACAACCCATCTATAGCGTCCTACGGAGGGTTGGTATAAGTCATTATAGCGACCTACGGTCGCTCGGTATAGACCGACCGACTCCATGTGTCGCTGATAGTGGCGTCGCTATAAACTTATACCGTCCGACCTACCTATACCGACCGACCATTAGACGATACTGTGTAGATATACCGACACATAGTTTGACGCCTATTGTAAACTTATACCAACCAATGGTTTGCCTATATATATTTATAGCGACTGACTGTCTAATTCTATCCATATAGAAAAAATAACCATATAATATCATTTGTTCATGCATTAATCATACAGTCAATGTTAACCATATTAGACAATACACACTCACGAGACATAAAATGAATATATAGCTCACAATTATATTATAACCATAACACATGCCTTGTGCCATTTTACATAACCATCAGTTTTGGCCAACATGCTAGAACTACACAATTACACATAGCTCAAGATGTTTGGTTGCACAGCATACATCTCATATGGTTTGCTGGCACTCTTTACAAATTGTTTCATCACTAGAAAGTCCCTACAAGAGTTTTTATCTCTAGCTAAACAATTCACTGACCATGAGCACTTCGATCCAACCGCTTGCTGCATGCATCAGGCTACCTCTATCTATTACCTCCCACCTGAAAAATAAAATTTTACATCCATCAAGAATACAACATGAAACTTGATATTAGAGAAAATAGCTTAAAAGATGTAGAGTTGAATCTACTTCGCCTATATATGATCCAAAGTTGAGTTCTACAGCTAGCAACATTCAGTCTCACACAATAAGTCACTAACCATAAAGTTGAGGTGTGATTTACACAATAATTCACTAACCATAATATCAAAGTTGAGGTATAATAGTGCGCCAGTAAATTGATCACTACAGTGGTAGCAAGCTACTGGATTGGCCTGCCTATCATGCCATATAAAAATTGCTTGCAGCTTGCACAGTCCTCATGGACACAAAGAAAATGTTTGCATAATAATAGAATGGGAAATTTGGGAATCAGATAAAAAGCAGCCAAGCAGCCATAAAAGCTATGCTAGAGCTGACCCTGGGATTTTCATATATGTAACCCAACTCTACAAGCATACAAAGCAAGGTTTGCAGTAGAGTTAGACATCCTTTAGACAATCCTTTCTCTGCAGTGCCACTTCTACTAATAATAATTGAGAACCAATTGAATGGATTAACAGAACTTGAATCGTATGTATAAGAGTTGGCATAATTTTTTAATAAATTCCACAAGACCTTGACTAAACAATGACAAACCAGCAGCAAAATAGACATCCTTTAGACAGTCCTTCTCTCTGTTCTTTTCTCTTCCACGAAACCAGCAGTAGGAGATGGAAAAATACCTAAAACTCGATATCCAATTTATATAAAAAAACATCTTATATCATCAAGAACACAACTTTTCGTGTCACTGGAGATGGAAAAATGGTATGCACTAATCTTCACACATGAATCAATAGAGATATCACACTGGGATTATGAATTCATCATAAATAGGATTTACATTTGCTACACCTATTTTTCAGAAATCAAATGGGAATTGACAACAGCCATATTGCATCATATATACTTTTAGCTTAGAAGCAACAGCTAAGATGAGAAAAGCAACTAAATAATGGTTTATCCACTCATCAGCACATAAGCAAATCACACAAGCTATAAACTTAAAAAATTGAAAACACGGCATTAACTAATTCACAAGCAGTACAACTAATATAAGGACATATTGTAAGAAACAGCCACCACAAACTTAAATGTAACTCATGATCATAGGCATGTACACTTGTTACTCCCAGTTTTTAGAACTCAAAAGGATTTTCCATATTTTTGGACAGCATAAAAATGTTCTGCAGGTAAACTCAAAATCAATAATCTACTTTTGACAAGAAAATTATACCAGTAAGAACATATGGCCTAGTCCAAACCTTATTAACCACTTGTACATAAAGGCCTGTGTATTTAATACACGTTTAGAGTTACTTACTGTGATTCCTATTAAGAGCAATCCATTAGCATACAACATTTGGATACTGCAACCTACCCATGTGCATTCATAACCCAAACGGTAACAAACTGTAATAGCAAAGACAAGCAGCAACTGTCCCACAAATGTTTGAGTGCAGTTCACATGTGTTCTTCTGCAAACCAGGCAGCAGGTGGGGTTCGTTGGCCAGCTATGCTTGGACGAGAAGCAGAGCTCCTCATGGCTGGACAAGAAGCACAGCGGGTCATGGTTGGAGGGGGCTGTCATTCACACCACCACAAATACCTCAAATACCTCAAATCCAAATGAAAAAAACGGAGAGGTCATCACATCCACACATGAAGAAAGGGGAGGTTTGAGGGAGGGCTCATGACATGCAAGTACCTCGCTGCAGTGGCAGATCTAGTTAGGGTTAGGGATTTGGGGAAACATGGAACAAGCACTACCGAAAACAGTATCTTTGCCGAGTGTCATATGCTTTGTCGAGCGCCAAATATCAGGCGCTCGGCAAAGAATCCTTTGCCGAGAGCTTGCGCTCGGCAAAGATTGGCTCTCGGCAAAGACAAGCTTTGCCGAGAGCTCGACTCTCGGCAAAGATTGGCTCTCGGCAAAGCCAAACTTTGCCGAGAGCTCGACTCTCGGTAAACAAAAAATCTCGGCAAAGCCTTAACCCCACAAACGGCACCCTTACGCCGTCATCTTTGCCGAGAGCCTGCTGTTAGGCTCTCGGCAAAAAGTTTTTTTGGATTTTTGGTCCCAAATTTTTTGTGCAGCCTTGCTACAGTACTAGAAGCCAAGATTTGAAATTTGGTGTATTTTCCATCCCTCTTGCTATATTTCGTGTATTTTTTTCATTTTCTTGATTTTTTCCGCAAGACGCATATTTGTACTGCAGGTGCATGAAATAATGAATCTCAGCGGTTTAAAAAATTATATTCATTCTTCCGAGGGTATTTCGACGCCGTATCTAGGGATAGACGCGGAAACTCGACCATCTCGTGCACGCGACATGGCGACCAAGTTGCGTGAGATTTTATTTAAAAATATATAAAATGTGAACAGAGTCGGAAAATCATGAAAATGGACGGGAGGCCTTGACATCACATGTAGAAGCTATAAAAAAATTTTGAAAATGTTTGAAGCAAGTTGTGCCGCAAGATGGTTGAAACCCTGAGATCTCCACATGTGATAACAAGATATCGCATGCGGAGATCTCAGGGTTTCAACCATCTTGTGTCACAACTTGCTCCAAACATTACCAAATTATTTCCATAAACTCTACGTATCGTGTCAAGGCCTTCCGTCTATTTTCATGATTTTCCGACTCCGTTCGCATTTTATATATTTTTAAATCAAATCCTACACAACTTGGTCGCTATGTCTCGTGCACGAGATAGTCGAGTTTTCGCGTCTGTCCCTAGATATGGTGTTGAAATACTCTCGGAAGAATGAATATCATTTTTTAAATCGCTGAGATTCATTATTTCATGCACCTGCACTTTAAATGTGCGTCTTGCGGAAACAATCAAGAAAATAAAGAAAATGCGTGAAATATAGCAAGAAGAATGGAAAATACACCAAATTTCAAACATGGCCACCTAGTACAATATCAAGGCTGCAGGAAAAAATTAGGAGCAAAAATCCAAAAAATATATATATATTTTGCCGAGAGCCTCCTAAAGCTCTCGGCAAAGAGGCTCTTTGCCGAGAGCTTGGGCTTGGGGGCTCTCGGCAAAGAACGCCCGACGAAATTTTTAAAAATTATATATATTTTGCCGAGAGCTAGGTCAGGTAGCTCTCGGCAAAGAGTTTTTATTTTTTTTATTTTCTTTGCCGAGAGCCACCTGACCTAGCTCTCGGCAAAGAACGCCGGACAAAATTTTTAAAAATTATATATATTTTGCCGAGAGCTAGGTCAGGTGGCTCTCGACAAAGAGTTTTTATTTTTTTTATTTTCTTTGCCGAGAGCCTGGGTTTGGGGGCTCTCGGCAAAGAGGCTCTTTGCCGAGAGCCTTGGCTGGGGCTCTCGGCAAAGAAAATCAAAAAAAAAAGAAAAACTCTTTGCCGAGAGCCGTCTGATCTAGCTCTCGGCAAAGAGGATATTTGAATAAAAACCGCCACCCGCGCCCCTCACCCCTCACAACCACGCCTCTCGCCCCCGCACCCGCGCCCCTCACCCGCGCCTCTCGCCCCCCGCCAGGCCGTGCCCCCGCCCCCGCGCCGCCGCCGCCCGGCCGCCGTCCTCGCCCGGCCGCTCGGCGCCGCCCCGGTCAAATTGAGCCGCCGTCCACGGAGGGGAGCCGCCGCCGTCCACGGAGGGGAGCCGCCGCCGTTCAGGTACTTCCTCCCTCTCCCTCCCCCCTCCCTGTCTGTTGCATCCCCATCCCTGTGCTGCTGCTGATACTCTCCATGCGGCGGTGGGTAGTAAGGGCGCTGCTGGTCGTTGAAGTAGCCCTGGTACCCCGGTGGAGGGTGCTGAGGTGGGGGGTAAGGCCCCGGAGGCGGCGGCGGCGGAGGTGGGTACACGCCATGGGGTGGTGGTGGTGGATGTCCATGGCCCGGAGGGGGAGGAGGGTACACATCTGGTGGTGGTGGGTAAGGGTACGCCTGACGAGGATGCCCTGAAATTGCAGTGAGATGAACAACAGTTGACTACCATACTTGCTGGATTTTGTTCTTGTGATGACTTAAAATAGCAGAGGGATCAGACCAGTTGTGAATCAGATACTAGGTTGTTTCATCAAAAAAAATCATATACTAGGTTACGGATGGATAATAGTGCTAGAAAGGAGATGAGGAGAAGATGGGGGTGAAGAAATTGCGTGCCTGGAGGAGGGTTCTGGTAGCTCATCTCTGTTTTCCCCTTTCTTCGTCCCTCCCTTTCCTGTGTTCTTGCTTACGAGAACGAGATGGTTGTGTCTTCACAGTTCACACTGCTGACTGACTACTCGTGGTACTGGAGGGGACAGCATTACATCATTTTGTATGTACGGGCGTGATTGGTTCCTTGCGCATCGTACGTCGTAGCCTGGCTCGCACCCGCAGCAGTGCAGCACCAGGCTCTTGCTGGCCAGGATCAGTGCATCTACACGGTGACGAGTTTGCTTGGCTACACTCCTCTAGAAGAGCAAGTTTTCTTCGTATCTATGGAGCCAGGTTGGAGCAGCAGTGCAGCACTTTTGCATAGGATGAGACAAGCCCAGGTGCTACTTCAGGCTACCAAACACAGCAAAAAGCGAGACTTCAGGCCATCGTCAACTACAACGCCACGGTCGAAGGACGGAGGGTCTCGAAGGTCGAGGCGAGAGGCATGACGCTGAGCCGGGCGCAGTACATTCAGGTAAGCGATTCCTTTTGAGATTAAGCTATGCTCATTTCATCTGACGCTTATATGTGAAATACTTGATGATGTGCATATGGTCCCCCAATGGTGCCAGTCGTTTCCCGAGTGCTGGGAGATGATCGTGGACCGGTGGCTCTCTGAAGAGTGGACCACCCAGCACGCCGAGGCCCGGGAGGCGCGTCTGCAGATGCCAGGTGTACCACACCACCAGGGCAACCGCAACCTAGCCGAGTACGCACAAGCTTGGGTACGTGAAACACTTTATGTATTGTAACGCTCAAATGTTGCCTAATTACTAATCATCTTGTTGTCTTCCCCGCAGACGGCGTCACACGGTGGCCAGCCTTGCAGCACGTTCATGGCATACGCCATGTCCCACAAGGGCAAGGCCACCGCACCGGAGACCTCCTACAACCCCGACGATCCCCCCGAGGCATACTCCAACTCCAGCGTCCACACCCGCCTCACTGACTACACAGAGGCGGCAAGGGCGGTCCATGGGGCCGACTTTGATCCGGCCAGCGAGGACCTGGACGGAAGCCTCGTGATGAGGGTCGGAGGAGGGAAGAAGCACGGGCAGTATTGGCTTGGCGACGGCGTCATCGACTCGTCCTCCACTCTCACTCTGTCCCAGCTCCGAGCACAGACCACGAGCGGAAGCGTCCCCATACGCCCACGCCCGTCGCCTTCGCAGTCGCGGGTCGCCGAGCTCGAGGTTATTTTTGTTTTACTCGTCGTACATTGATGTTTAAATGTTTGCATTGTTCTAACATTTCCTTTGTATTATCGCAGGCCCGCCTGAAAAGAGAAAGGGAGGAGCGTAAGCTTGCCGAGGCCCAGATGCGGTCCCAGATGGAGGCCCGGTTGGAGGCCCAAGCTAAGCAGATGCAAGATCTCATCACGTTCATGGCCTCCCAGGGCATGCAGGTGCCCACGACGCTCATGGCTCCTCCACCGCCGTCTCAGAACGCGGATGCTACTCCTGTGAGTATCGATTTCTCAGTGTTTTGTTTCTGCATTTGCTTGTCTGACATAAACATCTAATTTTTGCAGCCTCCGTCGGCGGGTTCGAACAACCTGCAAGCGCCTGGATGGAACACGCCCGGGGGTCAAGACGGGACTGCTTCTCCGGGGTGGCCAGGGCAAAGTTGGCCATGAGTGTGTTTAAAGTGTCGTCTCTAATAGATTGTGAACTTTAGAATGAAAACTTATTATGTTTCGATGATAACTTGTAATGGTTAACTTTCATTTAGTTCAAATATTGTGATGAATGTGCTATATGCGTGGTGTATGTGAACGTGATATATATGTGATGAATGTGATATGTACATGTGATATATGTGTTTATACGTGATGAATGTGATTCATATGTAATGAATGTGATTTGTATGTGTAATGAAGTGGAAAATCAAAAGAAAAAAACAAAATTTCCTACTTTGCCGAGGGTTGCTCTCGACAAAGGCTGCCTTTGCCGAGTGCAATGGTCATTGCACTCGGCAAAGCTGGGCAACAAAACTGTAAAAATACCCATTTTCCAGCTTTGCCGAGCGCAATGACCGTTGCACTCGGCAAAGGACAGGCTTTGCCGAGAGCCTGGCCAGACTGACCCTCGGCAAAGAGTTTTTTTTTAAAAAAATGAAAATATTTTGCCGAGAGCCAGGACAGCAAGGCTCTCGGCAAAGAGTTTTCCAAAAAAAAAAAGAAAACTCTTTGCCGAGAGCCAGTCTGGCTAGGCTCTCGGCAAACATTTTTACAAAAAAAAAAGAAAAATGTTTGCCGAGAGCCTGGCCAGACTGGCTCTCGGCAAAGAGGTTTCAAAAAAAAGAAAACTCTGTGCCGAGAGCCAGTCTGGCCAGGCTCTCGGCAAACATTTTTTTTAAAAAAAGAAAAATCTTTGCCGAGAGCTAGCCAAATGGGCTCTCGGCAAAGAAAGCGGGCCCGTTAACGGCGCCTTTTCTTTGCCGAGAGCCGCGTTGGCTCTCGGCAAAGCCTTTGCCGAGAGCCCGATAAACGGCTCTCGGCAAAGAAGGCTTTGCCGATCGGGTTTTTGCCGAGGCAGGCAAAACCTTTGCCGAGGGTCTGAGAGGCTTTGCCGAGAGCCTGGAGCCCTCGGCAAAGCCGCCAGCTCCAGTAGTGAAGGCAACAAGCTGTAGAGAACAGAGCTGCTCACGACTTCACCAGCAGGCAGGGCGGATCCAGGTTGAGGCTGGCCGCCAGTCAGGATGCCGTGGACGGGGCGCCGGGCGGCCAGGCTAGGAGCGGCGGCGCCGCCCACCAGGTCTGGCCATCTGCCCATTTGGGGCCAGGGGCTAGGGTGCGCCAGGGCAAGGCCGCAAATGGCACCGCCGCCAAGACACCGAGGAGTGCCCGGGAACAGAGGAGAGGACGAGCTATTGAGCGAAAGCGCTTGTCGTCATCGCGACTCGTCGGGGGCCGCGCAGGGGTGCCAGGAGCCGGTGGGCTGGGGGCCACGCGCGGGGCACTGGGGTTCGCGTGGGAGTGGTGCTCGCGGACGCAGTGCCGCACTGCAGGGGATCAAATCATCGGCTGTGGGGAAGCGGGCTCGCGGTGGGGGCGTGTGGCGGCGCGGAGGGAAAAATGATGAGGCACTAGGGTTTTCCAAGCCCAAATCGAGATAGAGAGCGGCGCCAACTTTGGTTTGCCAGGTGGGCTCCACTAAAATTTAGGCGCGCACAAGCCCAATCTAATGTTCCGACGGACCGGCGGACCTAAATAACAAAATATATCGACCGACCATCTGACGGTAAACCAAAATAAAAATATCGACCAACCATCAGACGAAAAAATAAAATATAGCGACCGACCATATGTTACTAAGTTATACCGACTGACCGTCCAACGACATTTCGATATTTTTACCGACCCTTTGTCCGACGCTAGTTTGGACTGTGGTATAGTGTAAGCATACTTTACACATGTACAGTTCCTTATGAAAACTGCCTGTTTTGATCGTCAATTTATAGCGTTTGCATATGGAACCACCCGTGACAATATTGTTCCACGGACGGTTCAAAGCTACGGGACACCACCATCGCCAACCATAGCTGTACAGGGGACCTATAACGAAATGTAGGCGGGTTCTTGGAAAAATTGTTCTTTTTCTATTAGTGTGTCATCTTGGCTCAAAGGTGCTGAACATAATTTACTCACTGCTTCGTTGTCTGATCGAGACCGTGATTAAACAAGGCAATGCGCGCGAGGTCAGACAAGCATGTGATCATCCAAAACAGATGACGCAAATGAAAGACAATATTTGTCTTCAAAAGATTGTTTAGGACCACAAATATTTAATGTACTTATCGTACGAAGCTTATCTTGGTATTCTGTCTCAATACTTGACGAGTAGCGCGGTGAGGAACCCAAGGGATCTTTCAAAATATATATAAGCACTTGTCATATATGTATATTCCCTCTTGCTAAGGCGATAGCCATGCAATGGCAGTAGAGTTGTCGCTACTCGCTAGGATTCGTTCGGAAAGGAAGTCGTCACTATTGGTAGCAGGTTTAGACTTTGGATACTACTGTCATACTATAGTCTTGTTTTTTTTTAGATAATGATACTATAGACTTGTTAGGTTTGGTGGAGATTGAAGCGGAACTTATAAGAAGATTATAAGGGATTGTAGGGACTAAATCCTTTACGCCCTGTTTATTTCCCATCTTTTGCTAAAACTTTAGCACTTTTAGCGCATCGTTTGGCAAAATGGATCTAAACAGCAAAGGCAAAAAAAGGGCAAAACTTGGGCTGCCAAACTTTTGCTATTTGGGAACCAAGAGGCCCAAAATTGGGCAAAAACGTCTTGGGGCATGAGCTGGACGCCCACTACCCCTACATGGCCGTGCATGGCTACCAATTAATGAAACAAATCAGTCATTAGATCAGGACAAATCAGTCTTTGTTTGGTACAATGCTAAAGTTTTGCCATGCATCTAAACACCAAAATGTAAAGTTTGAATGCCTAAAGATTTGCAGCAAAAGATTAGGACCAAAAGTTTTGCCATACCAAATGCATCTAAACAGGCACTTACATGTCAAAATCCTCCCCAATCTTGGGAGGGGATAGACCAAACAAGCCATAACTGAAGTGAGAGATTTGTCCTCATCTCCATATTACAAGGTGCATGTAGTACGCTAGCTAGGGCCGGCCGGCCGGGGGCTCTGACTCAGCTTTGTTGTGGTGTATACATCATCAGTACATGCATGCATGACGTCTATCATGCAATTTCTATTGCAAATGCATGATGGTGTACATTGTTTTTTCCCTACCACCTTTCACGCTTTTCTATATATGCAGTTGGCCAGTTGCCAGTAAGACCATTCCAACCTGCATTCTATATATGCAGTTGCTTGTAAGACCATTCCAACCTGCATGCATATGCATGATCGCATTCAAACGTACTACCTCCGTCCATAAAGAATGCAATTCTAAATTCACATTTTGTTGAAGTATCTAAAGCTTGACCAAGTTTATTAATAAAAATATTAACGTTTATAACGTACACCATATATAGATATATTTATGAAAATATATCTCTTACTAATCTAATAATACTTATTTGATATCATAAAAATTTATATTGTATATCTCTAATAGTTGGTCAAAGTTAAGATCCTTTAACTAGGTACTATTCTAAAATTGCATTCATTTCTTTTCTAGATAGAGGGGGTACTTAATTCACGGTTCCAAATTTGTTTCCCCTTTTTCTTTTTCCCGTTGGTGGTGGTGGTTCTGGTTTGTAGTTTCTTTTCCCTTTTCCCTTTATTCTCAAGTACTTATTGCTTGACTGACAGTGGTACATCGAATGACTGACAGTGATCAAGTAAATTGCCAATCATGCCATTTTTTTGCAGCTACCTGCAATTTTCATAGCTCGAACAAATAGTAATATAACTTCCTTTGAACCCTCGTCCTGTGTGCACCAGGGTGAATGAATTTTTTTGTACAGCCAAAACTCTTTTTTATATTATTAAATAACGATTCTATACTATTGTTGTATAAATAGTTATTTTAACCTATACTACGTCAGTGCTCAAGAATCGAATTCCTTCTATAAAAGAGTTATGTGTATACACAAGTAGAAAACATGGATTTTAGTCCCGGGCGGTTGCCTGAACCCGGGACTAGGGTTCTCCGAGGCTAAAAAAATTAACACATCCCACCTTTGTGACTCGAACCCAAGACCTCATCTATTGCCTCGTGTGTAGCCTTCCACCACACCAAGACAACACATACAACTTTGGATGGAATCCTTTCCTTTTAAACTAAGATCTTTAGTCCGGATTGGCACACCAATCGGGACTAAAGGTTCTCTGACGTCCATCAAACTTGGTCCTGGGCCTAACTCTAGCTGGGACTATTATGCTGAACCGAAGGTCTACTCTCTAGTAGTGGTAGTAGTATATTTATTAATAAATAAAGTGCTTATAATTGAACTACCAATGTTGATTATATTGTAATATTGTAGTCAAAATGTAAGAAATTATCTAAATCAACAACTTAATAAATACATTGTCTTGGAGTATTAAATAATTTTTAAAATGCATCATTACAATTAATTAGTGTCATCGGGTGATTTTAAGGAAATATTTTTCATGATTTCTAAACAGTGGAAATATGTAATTGTACAATTATTAATGCATGCACATATATATAGGGAAATTATTTCCTACTCTCAAGGTGTAGTTATTACCGTGTGTATATTTTCAGTATATGGCCTTACAGAGCATGTGATCAGACTAGACTATCAAGAATAGTATTTATGTCAAGCATGTAAGTATAAATAGAGTATATAATTATACTTATTTTATATACTACTATAATGGTATTATAATAATACATTAAAAAATATGAGCTCTTTTGAAAAAAGAATTACATAGTAAGATTTGAAGTATCTTACAATGAGTAAACATACTCAAACTAATAAATGAGTATGCATTCATACACAATGCGTGGTTTATTGAAGATAGGAGTCACTATGCCAAAAAAGCTTATCAGTAACGCGTCCAGACAGTCATTAGTGACGTAGAAAAGACGCGTCAGAAAAGACGCGTCACTGTTCTTGCGTCTATGATAAGGGAAAATCAAAAACGTGTCATTGACAACCCTTTATCAGCGACGAGTGTGTCCAAGACGCGTCACTGATGACCCTTTATCAGCGACGCATGTGTCCAAGACGCGTCACTAATAACCTTTATCAGCGACGCATACAGCTAAGACGCGTCACTGATAACCTTTATCAGTGACGCATACACCCAAGACGCGTCGCTGGTGTTGGTCTCTGCAGCGATGCCTCTTGGCTAAACGCGTCACTAATGACAATTTACGAAAACGCATACACCCAGGACGCATCACTGGTGTTGGTCTCTGCAGCGACGCTTCTTGGCTAAACACGTCACTAATGACAATTTACGAAAACAAAAAAAAAGAAAAATCTCTGCCCTGGTCCTTTTTGCATTCCACATATTTTTTCCATTACAATAATCAAATTCTTTACAAATTTCATTGGCACTGACAAATGCTAATAGGTACAGGAAAGATCTACTAAGTTTTCCATTCCAGTTGTTGATCTGCACAATCTTGACTATGCTTAAAACACTACACATTTACCACATCAGCAGTTGAGCACAACTCAGATTAACAAAAATCAATGCACATATATTCCCTTGCCCTTCTTGTCTCCACCAATCTCAAAATGCTTGCACCTCAGTGGCACAGGGAGCCAGGAAAGATTTAGACATACTTGATTCAACAGCATGTGTAAAGTTTATACTAACATATTATGCATGCTAGCCTCAAGAGTGATCTTGGATTTATAAGGATTTGTCTTTTAAAGAATCAGAGGAAAAACAATAGACCATTCACGTTATTATTATGCATGCTAGCCACAGCTAGGCAGCCTATATAACGACTTCATATAGGAAAGTAGTAGCCCAACAGAACTGAATGAGTTTCCTTCCAGAAATGCACATGTTACATGCTGCAGAGTCTGCGTGAAGTACAGTGCTACTCCTTTGCACCAAGGAGAACAGGGAAAAGGAAGAGCATACATAATTAGGAACAGATATATAGTAAAGTGTGTGAGAAACTGAGATTCTCAGAGAAAGAGACATACCTTTATAAAAACATTCCTATCTTTCTCGGTGGTGATGTCATGGCCAACAGCTTATTGATCCATACAAGAGCATGATCTGCAGCTTTTTCAACCCCATCTGAAACCTCAAGAATAGGAAGAGGTGGAAGAGGCCTGCAGAGGAACCAAAAAAATTCATTCAGAGTACCACTCTGAATGGAAAACACATAGCCTAGTTACAATGGAAGTACACTTGTTGATCACAAAATATCATGCAAAATCACAAAAATCCAAATATCAGTTAGGGACTTTACAAAATGAAGACTGAATCAATACCAGGCAATGAGGAAATCTGATTACATTGCTTAAAATTCAAATGCAATTAACTTCTATCAAGTGCTACAAGTTGCTAAAGCGGAATATGAACGATGACCAACATCAGAGGACGAAAACAGAGGCATAGAACACTCAGTATACAGAGTAATGACAGAAACACCTAGTCCTGCCTTCTATAAGGAACGGTACAACAAACTACAGGCTATGGAGAAATATGCCACATGCTAGCAGATTAGAGTACCCAGCTGCTGTGTTAACTTACTGGTAAAGCAAAGCCAAGTCTTCTCTTTGCAGAGAAGGGATCATGTACTGACAGTGCATGATTACTAATGTGATGAAGGTGAAATCTACATGCTCTAAGAAAAGGGTAAACAAGAGTATCCCCTGCCTAGTTAGAAGATAGATGAAGCCTTAACGACAGCTCCTCTTATATGGATTGTAAGTCCAGATTATTAAAAAGCATTAATTATGCAACATATACTGAAATCAACTCGTGAGATCCATAAAATCACTAAGCCATACTGAAATTAACTCTCACCACTATATTTTATTAAAAAATATAAGATAACTCCTGTAGAGACTTCAGAGTCATATGATTCATGGCTAGATAAGATAACTCCTGTAGAAAAACCTGAGCATTTTCACTATCATTCAAGTGTGAATGAACCCGAACAGATTAAATTTATTCATGACTTCTTGCTTACTTGCCTTTGGTAGCCTGTAAAAAAGATGCGTCAGTGACATGATACAATTAAATTTATTCAGTAAGGAAGATGGAACGATACAGACCAAGTATCAGGATAAGCGTGAACCGAGGCGAAATCAACATCTTTGAGAGCTGAGTTCTGTATGAAGTCAGAGCAGAGTGAAGGTGGCCAGTGTCCAGGATTTACACCCAGCGTCTCACCTCTCCCAGGGCCATGAAATCTTTCAATACCAACTGTAATGATGCTCTGTGTCCAAACTCTTAATATATGCTGACATTTCTTGTATCCAAGGCTGCAAGTAAACTGCAGGTTTAATTATAAGGATAACTCAGATTTAGTTGCACCTAACTTATGCCTAAAAAACCTAGGAGCTGCAATTATCTCTAGTGCCTAAAACGCATGACTACATGAGTAAAGTGAAGAGCAGAGCTGTAGAAGTGGAAAGAACATTTGTAAATAACTAAATAAGTAAGATCACCTTGCAGCCCTGTACAAGCATTATTCATTTGTATATATATATACATTGCAGTCCGCTCAGAATAGGTGAAGCAAATGATGACTGATGCCTTAACTTTGATAGCAGCTCACACCTAGAAAAGTAGTCATGAATTATTTTAAAATAAAAAAAATATGTGTCCTGACAATTCATGATTGTGATACGACATCGATAGATAGTAAAATGTTTCCCACGCAAACATTAGACAAAGGTTGAAGTATGAGAAGCATATAGATCTTACATGGAAGTAAAACATAGGTACTCGCACATATTTCACAGTTCACTGTAAATCACTACGCACAACTGCTAAGCATTATATTGCTCGGATGAGGCCATCCCAAATTCGGAATCGTGTTGCAAGGCAAATTGACTTTTGAACAAGCCGAATCTCCAAACCTTGAGCCGATAAATTGTGAGAATTTTGTAATTCGTCCTTTGACCAACAGGCAACAGTAGCTGTGGTGCTAAGATGGTAATACAAGGCTATGGCTACTGGCTATTGTCGACAGATCAAATCTTGATACACTCCAATTGGGAAAAAAAAATCTATCCAGTAATCAGATTCCGTTCAGCAACAGCAAGTCACTGGATGGAACAGACAAATCACATTTGGCACACTAAGAATTAGACGAGGCATCCACGCATGGAAGTCAATTAAGAAGGAAAGTACACAAGGACGATCATATAATTCTTTAGGTTTGCTTTGAGGTTAGGAAGCACTCACATCCACTGCACCTAAACTGAACCCTAACAAAATTAACGGTTCAAGCAAAAGGAGCGAGAAATGGGTTTCCAATCACCGTGTTCGAAATGGACATTTCATCAAACACCCTGGGTGTGTTCATCGAGCGGTTGCAATGACAGAGGAAGTGGGGGCTCTTAACAAATTGGCATGCTGCTGTCCTGCTCGAGAGAAGAGGCTAGAAGCAAGTAGAAAAATACAGAGCAGAGTACCTGGGTTGAGGGAAGACCTGAGACGAGCACCACCACCGGAGGAACTCTCTGGCCTCCGAGGTCGCCGACGGTGGTTCTGGTCGCGCCACCATCAAAGGGGCCATGCCCCGCATCGATCCAGGGTCCAGGACCCACGTTGCCGCCAGAGACACCCCGCGCAACCGCGCAACCGCAGGAGCCACCCTGCATCGTCGCCGGAGGCACCCCGCTCCGTGTCCATCTAGGATTTAGGCCCCACGCTGCCGCCGGAGGGGCTCCCCGTCCTCTGCGCCTCCCTTCCTCAGATCCAGTCATTCCTTCACTGCTGCCAGAGTCAGAGATCCCATCCTCGATGGGTGATGTGGGGCCGCCCATGTTGTGCTGGACCCATGGGCGGCGCATCATTCATGGCAAGAGAGAGGGAACCGGGGTTAGGGTGGGGGCAGGGGTGGGGGTGACTGAGCAGTGGCGGCAACAGAGGGATGAAGAGGGCTGCGGTGGTGAGGGATGCGACGAGAGATGGGGGCGGATGCGACAAGAGGAGACAAACAAAGAGGGGCTGCGGTGGTGAGGGATGCGACGAGATGGGGGCGGCTTGTAGAGTCCGGACTTGAGTCCGTCTATACCAAACTTAATAGTATTTTCGGGTCCAAGAAGGGATGTGCGTAGTACTTGGGCCTGCCAGGTTTGCGGCCCAAATACATCCCACTTGTTGTCATGCCTCTGCTCTATCAGTGACTCGTTTTTGTTGAGAAGAGTCACTGATATGTCTAGATATCAGTGACGCATCTAGACAAAATGCGTCACTTTTCTTACCAGTGATGTGTATTGTTCATAAGAGTCACTAATGTGGCCACATATCAGTGACGTGGCTAGATAAAACGCATCGCCGATGTTATCAGCGACGCGTTTTCATATGAAAAGTCACTGATACCTTGTCATTAGTGACGAGTCTTGTACCTAGGGCATGGGTAACAACTAATCAGTGATGCGTCTTGTTCACCCGCATCACTAATTTACTTATTAGTGACGCGTTTTAGTTATGAGTCTTAGTTGATGCGTCACTAATTAGCCTTTTTGGCATAGTGAGTGACTACACCCAAAAGAGTATTTTCTACTCCTAGGAGTAACTAGTCCCTATTTGTTTGACTACTAATCGGGTTTGTATTGTACCACTAAACCCGATATTCAGCCAACTAATTATCACGTGATTTACGTCCTGACGGACCTTCAGGAAGCTTACCAATGCATGACAGGGACCTCCTTGATTTCTGGTATAACGGGTGCATGGAATTAATTTTGTACCGTAGCATTGGCTTTACAAATTTCAGAAAATATATAATGCAAAGGATAGGTAGAATGACATAGGCATATACCCAAACTGAAGGATGCAAATTTGTACATAGGGTAGTATGTATATATACCAAGGGAGTATGAGTATATACTGTTAGACAAAAAAGGGAGTTTTTTTATAAAGAAAGCTTTTATTAAAACCTCAGAAGCAATACATCGAGTTGATACAAAGCCAAAGAGGAGAACTTCCGGCCTCTGCCTAACATGAGGCACACAGCCAAAGAAAGAGAAGAAACCTAGCACAATCTAGTGACTATCAATTCGTAAACTAGACCGCCACCCATGTGCCTGGGAGAAAAAAATCCTAGGCCACCTACGTCAACTGTTGTGATACCGCTACAACTGCAGCCTGCAAGTCCGGCTACTACAGGATAGCCCAAGTACGTAGCCAGTGGGTAACCAAATAGATAACCTGCACAGGAGAAACACATTTTTTCTTTTCAAAAACAATATCATTCCTGCTGAGCCAAATAGACCCACAAGTCGCAGCTCCTCCTAGCAGGAGTAAAAGCTTGACATCTTTGTTGACACCTCTTAGCCAATTGAACATATGACCTATACTGTAGGATTTTAAAAGACATGTCGTAACATGAATAAAAGACCAAATTGAACAAGCAAACTGATAGTCAAAGAACAAGTGCTTAATTGTCTTTTCTTTGTGACAAAAGCAACAAATTTTACTACCTTGCCAATTACACTTTACTAGGTTATTCTTTGTCAATATAACTCCTCGTCGTAAGTACCACGGGAAAATTTTTATTTTCAGTGGGGCTTTTACTTTCCAAATGAGTTTGTTAATGTTTGGGATATCAGTATGTAATAACGCTTGGTAGTGTGACTTCACCAAGAATTTTCCATTTGGATTTAAATTCCAGTGAAACGCATCTTGTTCATGGGCCAACTCTATATTACCAATACGGGGCAACAAATTGTTTCACGCTACTAATTTGGGACCAATGAGGTCTCTTCGCCAAGATAGGTTTGGTGAAGGACCAGAAAAAACCTCCGCAATGGTAACGTGTTTAGGTCTAGCAATGTCGTAAAGACACACGTACTATTCCTGTAAAGACGAATTCCCTAGCCATTTGTCTTCCCAAAAACGTACTTGTGTTCTGTCTTTTACAATGAAGGATCCAAAGCGGAAAAAGTCTCGTTTCACCTTCATAAGACTAGACCAGAAATATGAATCACCATTTTTCCATTCCACTTATATTAATGGTTTGGAGCCTAAATATTTATTGCAGAGTAATTGTTGCCAAGTCCCCTCTGTAGTAAGTAACTTGAACAACTATTTACTAAGTAGAGCAATATTTTTAATATGCAAATCATGAATTCCAAGACCTCCTTGGTCTTTGGGCTGACATAATATGCTTCATTTAGTTAAACGATATTTCTTTTTTTTTTGCTCATCTCCTTGCCAATAAAATCTAGACCAAAAATAATCCAATTTCTTTTGGACTCCTTTTGGCAAGGCAAAGGACATCATATACATTGGTAGGCTGCTAAGCACTGAATTTATCAATGTTAAGCGTCCCTCAATCGAAAGATGTTTTCCTTTCCAACTACCTAGTTGCCTCTCAAAACATTCCTCAACCTTCCTCCACTCAGCATTCCTAAGCTTCCTAAAATGTATAGCAATTCTCAAATACAGAATTAGAAAATCACCAGACTTACGTATTGATCAAGGTGGTCTTGGGCATTTCCGAAACAGAACAATTCACTCTTATAAAAATTAATTTTTAAACCTGATACTTGCTCAAAGGCACTAAGCAGCAGCTTCATGTTTTGGGATTTCTCAAGGTCATGATCCATAAAAAGAATTGTATCGTCAGCGTATTGTAGAATAGTAATCCATCATCGATGAGATGAGGTACTGCTCCACTAATCTGCCCGTCTACTTTTGCCCTATTCATAAGAATAGCTAGCATATCTGCTACAATGTTAAAAAGCAATGAGAATAAAGGATCGCCCTGTCGAAGGCCTTTCATAGTTTGAAAGAAATGCCCGACATTGTCATTAACATTAATTGCTACACTCCCACCCGAAATGAAAGTTTTAACCCAATTTATCCACTTGGGAGAAAACCCTTTCATTCTAGTGCTTGAAAGAGAAAGAGTCAATTAACTTTATCATACGTCTTTTTAAAATCTATCTTGAGGACTACCCTACTCTGTTTCTTTTGATGCAACTCATGAATAGTCCCATGCAAGATGACAACACCCTCTAGAATGTTTGGTCCTTGCATAAACGCTGTTTGAGTTGGACTAATATGGTCTGCCACTAAATTTAGCCTATTGGCTGCAACTTTTGTGAAAATTTTGAAGCACGTATTAAGCAGACAGATCGGTTGATATTGTTGAATCACGTTCGCTTCTTGAACTTTTGGGATAAGGGTAATTACCCCAAAGTTCAAACTAAAAAGCGGTAAATCTCCTGCATATAGGTCATGAAACATTCGCATTAGATCCCCTTTGATGGTATTCTAGAATTTCTGATAAAATTTAGCTAGAAAACCATATGAACCAGGTGCTTTATTATGTACCATATCAAAAATCACTTCTTGCACTTCTTGCTCAGTAAAGGGTGTGGTTAGAACGCCATTCTCAATATGTATAACCTGAGGAATATCGAAGATCCTGTCCTCCTCCAACGTAAAGGAACAACCTCGGGTTCTCCAAAAAATTCCTTATAAAACCTAGTGATATAGGCTTTTAGGTTTGCCTGACCCTCAACAATGCCATTTGCTTGATCAAGGGAAAATTTCTTTTTTTTCCAATGTTCACCATTGGCAACCATTTGGAAGTATCTAGTGTTCTTATCTCCCAAAAGGATATCTTTTACCTTTGCCCTCTGATAGTACTTGATTTCTTCTTCTCTAAGTAATTTGTTTCGTTGATCCCAAGATTGAGCAAGATTTTCTTGTTCAGGTTCAATCAAATCCCTGACCTCTACAGCAATGTCTAGGCCATTAATTATTGATTGAAGTTCGACCTTTCTTTTCTTATAAACTCCATTAAAATGGGAAGCCCATCCATGTAAGTGTCTCCACAAGGCACTGCACTTATTGTTCTAACGTTGGACTGAATTTCTACCTTTCACCGGCCTATTCCAGATCTCAATAACTCGATCATTGAAATCCTCATGGGTGAACCAACTTAATTCAAGTTTGAATTGTTTTCCATTCCCCTTAAAGACCTGTGTTCCCGTATCTAAGAGTAGGGGTGTGTGTGGTCCAACACCCCCCTATCCAAGACCTGTAGCGAGACTAAAGGATACTTAAACTCCCATTCAGTTGACATAAGAGCCCTATCCAATCTCTCGTATGTGGGTTTAGGTAGTGAATTGGCCCATGTAAATTGTTGTCCCGTTAAATCAATTTCCCGAAGATCAAAACTGTCAATAACAGCATTGAACAGGAAAGGCCAACGGTCAACATATATGTCATTATTTTTATCTTTGCTAGATCTCAAAATATTAAAATCTCCACCAATTAATGTGGGTAAAGGATTTTGTTGTCATGCTCTAACTAGTTCAGCTAAAAAGGCAGATTTAAAATCATCCTGGGCTGGACCATAAACCGCCATAAGGATCCATTTGAAATTATCTGCCTTGTTGCATAAATGAAATTTAATATAGAATTCCCCTTCTACTATCAAGGAAAGGTGTAACATTTCTGTGTTGACTCCAAGAAGGATTCCACCAGATCTACCACAAGGTGACAGACAATGCCAAACAAAATCCGCACCTCCTAAGAGTCATGCCAAATTCGTCTTTGACATGTCTTGTTTTCCTGTTTCCATGATAGCAATGAAATCTAGACTATGGTCCTTTACTGCCTCTGAAATATATCAGAATTTAGCTAGGTCTGATAAACCTCTGCTATTCCAAAAGAAACCTTTCATTGGTAAACTAGGTTTTATTTATGACCCTTTTCTGGATCTTACATTTTCTCAAGGTAGATTTTGATTTTCGGACAGTGGCCTTCAGATCACATAATTTTGTGTCCGGGTCCATGTCCTCAAAATCCACCTTCAACACATCCTTGATCAAATGAGCGAGCAGGTCATCATCTGCGACAGCCTCGTCATCACTAGCATCAAGAATCAATGGTTTAGTAACACCCGCATTCATATCTCTTTTTTTTTCGATTGTTTTGTGGGTGGTGTTACAATCGTTCTATCAACTTCTATTTTTTTAAAAGCGTTGATAGACAAAGTACACTCTGCACTGCTATTACCTAATTTATAACCTAAGTTACTGAGATTTCTAACACAAGAAACATTCGAAATAGGAATAAAGGAAATAGCATTGCAGGAGCTGTGCATACCAGGCTGTGGAATCGACGGAGATGAAGGCAAATGCGGCACCACACTCTGTGCAGCCACCGACTTCTTCTCCGGAGGGCTATCCAAATTTCGGATGGCAGCCCTTCGCATAGCTTTGCTTGTCATATCCTCGTCAGCTGAAGGGGATTGTAACCCTGGACCATCATTAATATTAGCTGGAACATCTTTGCCCGGCTTGCTTGAAGCTAACGGACGCGGAGTCGTCAACCTTGACATCAACAGAGCTTAACTGTATGCCTGAAGGTCGGAGCAGAACTGCTGCTATGAGGTATCTCCGGTCTAACATTGCTATCAATTTCACTATGGCAATAGGTGATGTCGACGTTTGTCCCAACCTTTGGCCTAGGAGGTTGGCATGGGCTGAGTAGGTGTCACCTTTTTGCTGAGCCTGGGCGAGTGTGACTGATCTGAGGGCAAAGTTTGTGTCCCTGCCACTAATGATCGTTCTGTAGCTTCCAAACTGGGTTCAGTACTAGTATGTTCACCACTAGTAGCTTTCTCTGGTGAATGAAGACTCTTTCCTGAACATGCATTGCCTTTGACATTCTTGGCCGGAGGGGTAACATACACAGCCGGTAGCTTAGCTATGTCATCTAGGCTTAGTAACTGGCTCAGTTTCCCTAGGCCTTTTTTCTCAAGCAGTGACATCGCAGTTGCCAATTGCATTGGCACAAGTCCCCCTCCAGTAGGGGCATTAGATGAAGATGATGTGTTCTCTATAGTTTTCTGCTTTTTCTGGGCCTGTCCACCATCACGCCCATGATTTGCGTCATCTTTTCCAGCCGCATCCTCATCCCGATCAAAGTAATCTGGATTCAGTGGAGGAATTGCTGGCTCAAAATTTGCCTCCTCCAAACTAAAAGTTACTTCAAGTCCTACTTTTCCAAAAACCACATCGGTGGTAAAGGGTAAATACTCTCTGCTCATCATCCCCACCCGAATCCAGATCACACTTTTTTTCCTATAAGTGACAAAAAAAAGGGAGCATGAGTATGTATATACACGTCGTCAAGGGAGTACGAGTACATACGTATCTTCAAGGAAGTATGTTAAACAATCAAGCCGTCAAGGGAGTATGAGTACATACATATCTTTAAGGGAGCATGTTTACCAATCTGAGTATGACCAGATTCAGTTTTATAGGGAGAGAATGCGGGCCCTGTTTGGATCAAGGGAAAAATGGAGGAATCTGGTTCCTCTAAGTTATTCACTGTAGCGACGTTTGAAACTAAGGAATCAGCTAGTGCCGTTCCTGAGGAAAGGCAAGCCAACATGTGGTTTTGGAGGAAATGGAAATGAGCTCCGAGCTAAGGGAAATCTTCCTTGCATCACTCGCAACAGATATATGTTTATGTGCGGTTCATCTTCTTCATCGACGTGCTACAGTCTCAAGATAGATATATAGTCCACCAATCAAGATTTTGATTTTTTTTTTCATGCCACAGGGAAAGAAGCAAATGGCACCCATATAAATAAGCACCCAATAGCAGTATCAATTTTTGACTAATTGCGGCATATTAGAAGTTTTGAACTCCAAATCCGAAAAAAGGAAACCAATATAAATCTCAGTGCAGAAGAAACACAAATAGAAAAACAGATAAGGATGCAAGCATGCGCTCCTGAGGGCGGCCCGCTCGGCATGCAACGGCCACCAGCAGAACTTGCACATCCTGTAGTAGCCTGTTGGGCCTACTCTACTTACCGCGTTGTCCTGCTGGTCTTTGCAGCAAGCCAGCAACAAGCTTGCAGGGCATGCAGACGCCGCAGGAGTCTGCAACAAGCTAGCACGGCAACAAGCTACGAGTATATACATGTCGTGGCAAGGAAAGCAAGCGTGAATACGAATTCTTTTTTCCAGAAAATGGGACCCATCTTACATGTCGCAAATGATTGGCGACGTAGAATCCTTCCTGCCTTCCAGTTCCAGCGGCTCGAGCGCAGCGTCCTAGCGTCGGACAGGTCCCCCGAAAAGTGCCCACTTGAACACGTCGATCGCAAGTAGCAGGCGATGTGGACTGTTGCAGGGGGTTGCAGGTACACCTGCTTCAGCCCAGCAGGATTGGCAGGCTAATCTGTTTAGACCCGCAACACTAGTAGCAGGCGTCTGCATGGGCCATTAAGGCTGTTTTTGAGCCTGTTCATCTGGCTTATAATCCGTCTTTTTTAGCTTGTTTTTTCAGTCAGAATAGTATTTTTTTCTCGCAACAAATCAGCCAACAGTGTTTTTCAGGCGGGCCTAGCAGAAAAGCAGGTCGGCCCACGTCTTCCTGCGCATCAGTTTGTCGAGATGTGGAGATGAGCATGAGATTTGGGTGGAGTGTGTTTCATCGGTGGCTGTGCTCTATGGAGAAAGATGTCTTCCATAGACACAGGGAGAGGATAAGCACGATAGTATGGTAATATGGTATGATGCATGGTCGGTCGGTGAAGTCTCTGGACCAGTGTCCCACATGCAAGAGAGACACGGAGATAAATATAAACCATACAAGAAAAACCACAGCGACCTATAGCCGCTCCAAACCATCTAGGTGGCGGTAACCACCAAGAAGTAACAAGAAAACTACAGCTCAATCAATCGCTAGTGTCACTAGATGCATGAACTCATTGCAAATGTACTAGAATCACTCTCAATCTCAATTTCGATGAAGAGCTAGGCAAATATATAGATGAGTGGGAGGTGTTTGTACAAGCTCACAAAAGGGTGTTAGATTAGTTAAAGAGCAAAAAGAGACGGCCAAAGGCCGAGCAACACACATTTATAACCCCTGCTAGCTATTGGAGCTGCTCACTGGGACGAAGGCCATGTTTATTCGGCTTATAATCCGTCTTTTTGAGCTTGTTTTTTTAGCCGAAATAATATTTTTCTCTCACAACAAATCAGCCAACAGTGTTTTTCAGCCGGCTTATCAGCACAGCCGAACGGCTCCGAAATTAGGAGCATCGGACCGTCTAATGACCCCATCCAACCAACACCCACCGATCTGATGCTCTTGTTCGCACTAACGTGGCACTCTCCCGTTGAAACTAGCTGTTTGAACACCCAACGGCTACTCAACGCGCTCGGTCCGATGGTCATCGGACCAACGACCACGCCAATCCAATTCAATCCACACAGAGGTTCTAGAGGCGTATTTTTGCCATCGGACTAAGCCGACGCTCTGCATTGGACCAACGGCGCCAGTCCGATGCTCTCTTTTAAAAACTCCCACATGCTGACAGGTAGGGCCTGGTGAACAGTGTTAGCTTATGGTCCGGTGTGGCCCCGCCACATCCATCGGACCAAGGCCCTCGTCCGATGAGACTTAGATGTGCCCCTTTGCTAGGGTTTCCACCCATCGAACTGGGCAGCTGTCTGCCAGTCTGATGCAGTGATGCGCGCGCTCTCTCTCTCAGTCCAATGCCTACTTATAGGCATGCCTAGCTCGAGTTTCAACCCCTTTTTAATTTCAAATGTGCTAACTCTAAATGTGTTCAACCATTTATGCAAGTGAGTTACTATTTTCATAAACATTTTTCAAAGGGCTTTTCACGTCTGCACTAGGTCTAATGCATGTGCAATGAATTGATCTACCTAGTGGCACTTAGATAACCAAATTGAACTTTAGAATTTCTCTCTTACGACTATCTCTCATAAACCCGATCATGCACTCTATTGCGTCTTAACCGACAAAACAAAACACCATATCTTATACCTTTGTCTTGACCCATAGGGTTTTGTTTTTCTCTTTCTTCTTTTCCAAGAATTGACTACTTGATCATCTTGTGGTCACTTCAATTCTCATCTCCTCCATGAGTGCCCTACTTGCA
The DNA here is from genome assembly GCA_022457205.1 of Saccharum spontaneum. Lineage (NCBI taxonomy): Eukaryota > Viridiplantae > Streptophyta > Magnoliopsida > Poales > Poaceae > Saccharum > Saccharum spontaneum. Next base: position 28,170,951 of record CM039607.1, read on the forward strand.
TTGCTCAACCTTGGTGTGGATATAACCTATCTCTAACACAATACTTAGATAAAGGTTAGTCCAGTAGTTGTCTCAATTACCAAAACCAAACGTATATAGGGCTTTTAGTAGGTCAGAACCAGTGCCGGTCGAAACGGAATCTCAGGGCCCCTTAATATAAAACCATAGTTATATTTTTATAAACACCAATATAAACATAGCATTATTAGTTACCAATAAACATTTAAAGAGTATCCAATATTCATATCAAATAAATAATTGATAAATTTCCTTAAAATTCTTTCTAATATTCTTCGACGCAAAGTATCATCAAAATATTCATATCAAATAAATAATTAATAAATTTCTTTAAAATTCATTCTAATATTCCAAATTTCATGAAGTGCTTGTATAAATTAAAGAGTTAAATGCACTAGAAGTATATTAACTACATAGGGATTTTAATTAGGTCCATCAACTCTAAAAAATAATTTTCAGGTGCATAAACTCAAGCACTAATGTTGCGTCACATGTTGCTCATGTTGCTTCCTATAATTAGTGATGCCCTTGTTTTGGGGCCAGGCCTAAATGGCCAATTGACAATTATTAATTGCCATGGGCTACCACTTTGCTTTCTAATACTGTCGGGTACCAGCAAAACAGGGTACCCCATTTTCATCGCAAAAACCACTCATGGAGACAAATATTACGGCCCACGGCCCATCACGGCCGGCCCAGGCCTTACTCTGCTCAAAACCAAAGCCAAAGGACAAGTGCCTGAGCCCCCAGCGCTCCTCCGCTTTGTCCGACCCCTCTCCGTCTCGTCCGACTCCTGTGACGTCATCCAGGCGCCCGAGCCCTATGACGTCATCAAGGCGCTCGACCCTTTTGCACAGCTACTGCTTCGCTCGACCCCCTGCTGTAACACACTGTCACGGGCACGCACGGGCCCCTACCTTTTCCTGCTAAGGAATAGGAGCTCGCCGCGTCGTGCAGGATTGCCTGGGAACTTGTAACACCTGATTCATAATCTGGTCAAGGCTTCCACAGTTCTTTCTCTCCCCCATGGCAGTAACAGGGAGAAGCTACGCTACGCCGCGCCCTACTATGTCCACCTCAACGGGACGGGGAGAAACGGCCATCTAGGCCCTCACCTTTTCGCCGGTGCAGCTTCAGAGCCACGAAATCTTCTTCATCATGACACCGTGTCAGGGTATGGCCTCGTCATGTCAACTGTGATACATCTACAACCACGGCATGCCACCACCACCACCACGACTGTGCGAATGCACGAACTAAGAGGAAAGCTTACAAAAGGACACCCCATTTAGCAACACATATATGTGTTCTACAAGCCTGAATAAGTGTTGGTAGGATCTATACCCATGCATCCGACATGCGTTGCTTAAAGTGGCGTTGCAAGGACCAATTGCAACACATATATATGTGTTGGTAAGAGGGGTCTGTAAGCGTTGCATGCTAGCAACGAATATGTAGCAACATATATATGTGTTGCTAGTAGAATATGCCGCATGGTTTTGGGATTTGTTACTAAATCATATATATGTTCTTTTTTTAGTATAAATAGCTTGATATATTAATTAGATATCTTACACCCAGCAACCAGAAGCATTAAAAATATATATCTTTGGAACTCAAGATTATAATAATTAACTAAAACTATGTAAATGATTTTATAGGTACAAGAAAACGGTCCACTCTATAATTGTATACAATGATTCACTAACTACAAAGTTCCATACTGAAAATAAATGTACAAGTGTTAACACCACTCCTAAACAACTAATCTTGAGGGGAAATCTTGTTCTTGATCCTTCAATCATCTGAACATCCAAAATATCTTATATTTATCCTGCGTGAAAACATAGAGTGCTTCGTTAAGAACATGTTTAGGAAATTATGCGATTTTCCCATGAATTTACAAATCTTGGTGAAGGAAAATAACTGAGCCAATGTATATATATACCTGTTCCTGGCAGCTCTTCTAGAATTAAGGTTTCATTAATACCCTTTGTCTATAGTGACACAACGACCCTGACATAAAAGAAGTTGAGCTAAATTAGAACCAATAAAGCCACGCAAAAATATATTGAAACTGGTGGATGTGCTAGATCGGTTCTTTTGTATGTACTTGAACAAGGGTATCCATCTCCTGTACATGGGATTGACTTGTCGTCAGAAACAAGTCAGGAAATTTTTTAGAAAGCCATAGAACTTTTGTACGTACTTGAAGAAGGGATTACCTTTACCTTCCTACATCTATTCTTCAGTCACCTCCTCATAGCTCATAGTTGTATATCACAGAATCACAGTACAAAATTCAGAAGATTTACCTTTGTCTGCACAAGTTCAAAAAAGATAACATGATCGGTTAGTAAGCATAACTGAACTATTACCAAATACTTTTAAATTTCAGAACTGAAGAACTAATCTACTGAGGAGTCGGAACAAGCTAGAAACACCATATCCATCAAAATTACAGTGATGTACAGAAATATCAACTTGGGATATCAATCGGTTCTTAATACTTAACAAAAAATGGTATAGCAGAGACAAGAAGACTGGTATACTTAACAAAAAATGGTATAGCAGAAACCTTTTCTTCCATTGTCCACACCTTCACGTGGTAATCATATGATTCCTGAGCTATTCACCCTGCCTATTGGATTTTCCATAAGTGCATCATCCAGTTTGTTGCCTAAAAACAAGAAGACTGGAACCAAAAAATTGAGTGAGTTCAGATATATGGAAGACAAGTAAATTTCTTCTGACTGATTTTTTTTCTCAGATTCCCTAATAACATGACTTGTTTGATAATCTCCAGGGTATCATACATTCATACTATCATATCACAAAAATTAGTGAAACTTTTTTTTATCCCTGTGAAGCATTCTATCGAAAACATAGTGGACAGATTGTTGTGATGGTAAAAGAAGAATCAGAATGGGGAGGATTGGACAGATTATTGTGCTGATAGAAAAAAAAGAATCAGAAAAGGGGAGATTGGACGTGACCTTGTAGATCAGGGGAACAACGTCATGTTGCTGACAGAGTCCAATACGGGAGACGAGGTCTCAGCTTGTCCACAGCAGGTCACAGTGCCACAAATTGTCGCATCGCAACAACGTGATGTATTAAAAAATATAGAACCAATAATCTTCCGATAAACTGAGAGGAAGGGAGAGACATACCTGATGCTCGAACTCACAAGGAGATGCAGGCTCGGTCTAGGTTGGATCAGACGACAGAGGCTGTGATATCCTCCATCAGATCCCGTCGCCTCCTTGGCATACTCACCGCCACGGGATCTGAAGAACGTGGTTGAGGGAAGGAAGTTGCCCCCTGGAGGAAGATCGGAGAGAGGAGGATGGTGTGGATCGGCAGATGACACCAGGAGTATGCAGGCGGCCGCCGCCTCGAGTAGATGTAGGCACGGTTAATCCCTAATCATGAAAATCCCTACGGGGCAGTTGTGGACTATCCACGTGTTCGTGGGCTGCACACACGAAGTTATTAGGGGAGCGGGCGCGGTGTGCGACATGGGATATGTCATAGCAACGAATCCTATTTCTGTTGCTAGGCATTCGTTGATAGAGGGGTATTCGCGTTGTAGTTTCATAGGAAGCACTTAGGGTCTTTTTTTTCTATTTTCGTACATCCAGATACTATAACCCAACCTCTCCCTTTGCATACTATAAAAGGGTAGGGAGGGACCCTCGACAAGAGAGGTTAGACAACACCCAGCAACGGCAATATACTAAGCATACACTCAAACACTCGAACACGCACACACACACACAGAGACCTAGGAGCTATCCCTCTCTCGACCAGCTTGTATTCCCCTACTACAAGCACTTTGATGCAAAGCAACATGAGTAGCAGCGAGCATTAGAAGTAGGGACGTTCAGCCCGAACCAGTATAAATCTTGTGCCCGTATTGCACACTATCAGAGGCTCCGACGTGCAGCATCATTCACTTGTCCCATCTCTAGACACCCCCCCTGTTCTAGAACACCGACAGTTGGCACGCCAGGTAGGGGAGCTCTGCGCGTCACGTTCTACTCCACCAAGTCTCCGATGGCCGGAAACGACATCAACTTTACTCCGGGCTCCCACATCTGGTATGGGAGCCTTGAGTTCGTCATCGTCGGGAAGGGCTACGACCTCGACCTCCTTCCACCGACTGGCGAGCCCGCTAGCTTCTCCAAGCCGACGGCCAACCTACGACTCCGCTCCGACGAATTGAAGGGTGCATGGCCCAACAAGTTCAGCTACCCCAGTGTACTACGAGTCGGCCAGCCCTGCTACAACAAGAAGGTTTGTAAATCATCAACAAACATCTATCATCTCAATCTAGAGGTAGGAGAGGTATCGGAGGATCTACCCCAACAGCTCATGCGCTCCATCGTTGACGTCCTGGCGTCGGCCGAGACAAGCTCCAACTCTGACTTCCTCGACTCCGACAACGACAACGACGACAAAGGCGGCACTGGCTTCACCAGGCTTCAAGAGATGCAATGCTTTTTGCACATCAGCAGCTACCTCCTCGACGACGAACCATGCAATGACGACTTCGTTGATCGCTTCGACAGCCACGAGCTTTCATGGCCATAAAGGGAACAACTAGGTCCCTAGACAGAACTTGGTAAAATAATCGTCGAGCGCACCTCCCGTTGTTTTTATTATTAATACTGCTATTAAGCTGCTCTTAAAAATCTTCCTTTAAGTTGTTCTTCACATCCCTTGCAATGTTGTATATACAAAGTCATCATATGCATCATGGTCATACATGCATCATGCTGCATCATTTGCACACGGTCTGAATCCAGCTCTGGAGTTCATAGGCTGGTCCTGTGGAGGGGTTTCGACAGTCGCTCCAAGCCAACAGAGTGAGGGATGGAATGCGGAGTGGCACACTAGCGGCCAGTACCCGGTTGCACCGAGCACCATATGGGACTCTTCAATCCATGTTCGAGTCTTGATGAACACTAGTCCAGGGTATTTTATCATAAAAAGGCAATGAGCCACCGGGGACGGTCGAACGACCCTGGTTACCCTACTGAACCAGTCATCAGAGTTCGGGGTCGGTCACTAGCTACCTTCGTTGGATCCCTATCGAATGGGAACCGGGGCCCTGCTCGAACTGAAAAACCCGTTAGCAACTCAAACGGGCACCACGTTTCGACCCTAGGCGAGAGGGATGACGTGCCGCTGTCCAACCCCTCTTTTGCGGAGAAGAAGCGCGAGGGGAATGCATTGGACCTCCTGACCGGATCGATGCATGGGCGAAGATTTTTGGAGGCCCAGATTCATACGCATAACTACTATCTCAATTCAAAGGCCCATCGAGGCCCATATACAGGTACGACGTCTACCCGGGCCATTGCCCTGAGTCCGGAAGCGCCCGAGGGCAAAAGAGTCTGGCTAGTGGCTGTCCCTTTCATGCGTCAGCATAAAGGGACACTGACCCCGTCTTGGGACGCGGCAGTGGCAGTAGTCACATCGACCCTAATATGCTACGCGCACCCAGAAGCGGTTCCTTCCTCGTAGGGAACCTCGCCAAACTCACCGCCGGTGATGCTCCAGCGACGTTTTATACTAACCACATGCTAACCCAAAAATGTAGACAAAAGCGATAAAACTAAACACTGATTAATTCACATCACAGAAAGTCCATTACAAAATGAAACGCGTCGATGCGCCACAAGCAAAGCAAAACACAAAAAAACCCTAATGAGGGGGAACCTCGCTAGCACCTGCGCAGCAAGGACATGGGCGGCCACTGCCTCCCTCACCGGGCCGTAGCGCGCTACCAAGTCCTCGTGGTAGCGTAGCTCCTCCCCCACAGGGAAGCCACTAACTCCGGTGAGGTTTGCCTCCACTGACACCTCTGCCATGGCCAGGACAACCCCAGTGCCACGATGGACGCTGCTCTCGATGGCGTCGAGGACACGGCGGCGTGCGTTCTAGAGGCGCTCCTCTCGAGCACCTGGCGCAACCCCCAAGAAGTCGAGGAAAGCGTCCGCCGCCGCACGGAGACGCTCTAGCTCCGTCGTCGCCTCTGATGAAAAACCCCCATCAGACGAAAGCACAAAAGAAACTAGAAACAAGAGGAAGAATAGAGAACGTAGGAATGCCATGGCGATCGGCGTCCTCAAGCTGCTTGATGAGGGCGTCCGCCCTCTCCTCGATGTCCGCGGCCACGGTGCCTGTCGGCGCCCGCTCCTCCGCCTCCTTCACCACCGGCTCCGACGGGCCGGCCCGGGCCATGGCGGCGATGCGAAAGAGGCCGCCGGCAGAAAGGCCGCTGGTGTTCAGCACGCGGCCTGACCCGGTGAAGGCTCGGTCATCAGTACAGTGGCGCTGTGCCTCCGGGGGGCTATCCACCTCCTCGGACGCCCGAGACCCCCTCGATGAGTCACCGCGCTCCATCAAGGCTGAACTAAGTGGGAGAGGAAATAGGACAAGGAAGGCAAGGATAGTGAAAGGGTCGGGCTCCGAGCCGGGTATAAATAGACCCCCAGCGACCATTCAGTTCCACAGCCTCCCGGGGCGATCAATGTGGTATTGATTCATGAACCGCCGTCCTCTCCTCTCACTAATACCACGAAGTTCCAAATTACGAAACCGTCGCCCACTTTTTCCACCAACCAAGCCACGGCGCGTCAAAACCACACTCAATTACCTCTGACAAAAACCACCACTGCACGCTTTCACTTTCCTTTCCACACAACTGATCACCAGCGCGTCTGTGGGCTAACCATGGGCCGCGGTAAAAGGAAAAACACCTTTCACCAAAGACTCACCCAGAAAGGCCTTTTTTGGGCCCAACAGAATACACAAAAACTGTACCAAGAGCCGGCGGACGATGATTGGGATGGCCCACATACTTCAAGCCAAGTTTCAAAGGCCCGCGGAGAAAATCGAAGGACTTGGTGTGAAGAACCATTGCAAAGAGAAGAGGCTTGGGCAGACCCATCGTGACCAGCCAATGGCTAGTCAAGGACGCCCATTCTCTGAAGCATTCCAACTTCCATAGAGCAAGGGCTCGGGGGCTAACCCCACCTTGTCAGCCTAGCGAACGGCCAAGGTTGTCCACAAGTCTACAATCACGCGCTCGAATCTCAGCCCTTGAAGGGGTACACTACCCCTCCAAGGCCTCAGGGCCAGCCGTCGGGTGCGCTCGCGCGCACCCACTGGAAAAATCCTCGAGAACATAAAACAAATCGCTCGCTCATCTCTAAGCCTCTGGAAGAATAAAACTTATTACTTCAAAGGCTCGGGGGCTACTGTCGGGTACCAGCAAAACAGGGTACCCCATTTTCATCGCAAAACCATCCACCGAGACAAATATTACGGCCCATCATGGCCGGCCCAGACCTTACTCCACTCAAAACCAAAGCCAAAGGACAAGCGCCTGAGCCCCCCCCCAGCACACCTCCGCTTCATCCGACCCCTCTCCGTCTCGTTCGACCCTTGTGACGTCATCTAGGCGCCCGAGCCCTATGACGTCATCAAGGCGCTCGAACCCTTTGCACAGCTACTGCTTCGCTCGACCCCCCCCTACTGTAACACACTACCATTGGCACGCACGGGCCCCTACCTTTTCCTGCTAAGGAACAGGAGCTCGCCGCGTCATGCAGGATTGCCTGGGAACTTGTAACACCTGATTCATAATCCGGTCAAGGCTTCCACGGTTCTTTCTCGCCCCCCACGGTAGTAACAGGGAGAAGCTATGCTACGCCGCGCCCTACCATGTCCACCTCAATGGGAAGGGGAGCAACGACCGTCCAGGCCCCCCACCTTTTCATCGGCGCAGCTTCAGGGCCACGAAATCTTCTTCATCATGACACCGTGTCAGGGTATGGCCTCGTCGCGTCAACTATGATACATCTACAGCCACGGTATGCCACCACCACCACCACGACTGTGCGAATGCATGAACTGAGAGGAAAGCTCGGAATAGGGAGCACCTTAGGGCCTTTTCTTTCTATTTTCGTACATCCAGATATTATAACCCGACCCATCCCTTTGCATACTATAAAAGGGGAGGGAGGGTCCCTGTTGACGATCCTTAAGTATCAATTATAACTATCAAATAAATAGAGAAAAGGATCCAAATGAAACCAACACCTAGACTTAGGGTTTTATCTGACAGAATTCCACGAGTTTTGCTGTTTATCTATTTCTGCAGGGGGTTATCAGGAAATACGGAAGAAAGGCCCACATGTCGGATTAATGACGGGATATTAACCGAACACGTAATTATCTTGCATCTAGAAGACTCCAGAAGCCACGGGAATGAACGGGAGGCGTAACGGGGCCGGAGACAGGGCGCCCGCCCTAGTCCCTAGGGCGCCCGCCCCCTCCTGTGGACCAATCAGGCTCCGCCTCGAGGATTATGCTCCACCGACCTAGAGGATCAAGGAAAACCGCACGATCAATGTCGGTTTGATCAGACGGCCCAGATTCATCCGAAAGGGCTATATAAGCAAGGCCCCTGCCCCTGGAGGAGAGGCCCTCGTCTCATACTTCAAACCCTAATTCAGGAGGAGAGCCTCTGATCAAGCCCTAGAGCCACCACATCAACTAGATCTCTAGTTAGCATAGCTACATAGGATTAGAACTAGAAGGAGTCAATCTTCGATTGGTTCCCGGATCTGTCAAGAGGATTCTTGGTAATTCCTCTATTGTTCATCATTGTTCTTCAATATTATGAATATGACTTTGTTCTATTTCAATATATTGGTTATGACTTTGCTCTACTTGATTATATTTGCAATTATATTGTTCTTAGTTTATCATAGTTATATGCTTGGCTTAGTTAGATTGGAATTATATACATGCCTAGGATCGTATAGCGTTTATCCATGTGTACAGTGGGTGAATGATAACTATTGTGTAGACGTGGTGTCTATACCGTATTTATCTGCGATTGCACCCTATATGCCGGATTGTGGGGTAGTTCGCGATAGTGATAGCTTCGTTGATTCTTATATAGTCCCCCTCTCGTGTATAGGGCAGGCAGAGCAACACTATTACAGGGGAGTGATTGCTATGTTCTTCATCTTCCTTGCTAATATTCACTATGCATGGATATAGTCTTTTCTCACCATGATTGCCAAGTATAATTGCACTAACTATGATATGCTAGACTTTATAGTTAATAATAACTTAGGGAATATCTTTGTAGTTCATCCTAATTCCATGCTAATGACTTGCTAGAATATCTGTTGAGGTGCTTATCATTATTATATGTGGCTAGCTGATCAGATTAATTATCTTTGTCACCATTATCACTTTACCTTTACTTAATGTGACATTTATACCTGTATAAAGAGATTGATAAATACTCTCGGTTATACATGCAATGATGTGTACTCAGTTCCATATTCTCATTCCATTACCAACCATGATACTTAGAAATCCCTTCCCAGTGGTAAAAATATAAATAACAATACCTGGAATACTTCCCGGTTAAAATGCTACATCGGTATTAATCTGTGCGCTTGCAGATCCCTTTTATTATTTATCTTGATGAGCAAATGCATATTTCAATACCGCGTCTCTCATGTCATGCTGGGGATGACAACTTGGCTTAAGTGGCATGAGGGATAGGTTTGGCATTTTTGGCGCCGTTATCAGAATTAGAAAACTAAGTCTACTTTTGGTAGTGACGTTAAGAATGCCCAACAAGCATTTTTGGCGCCGTTGCCGGAGAAGGTTGATTACTAAGTAGGAATGAATATGGAACTTTGAGTCATCATTTGCATCACTAATCTGATCGAGCTTATCAATTCTCTTATACAGTTTTACCCCTGTATTTTCCATTTTGATTATTTATTGCAGGGTGATGCATGAATAGAAGACATCTTCCAGACAACTTTGTTGACGATCCCGAAGCCTTATTCAGAAGAACAAGAGCCAAGCTCAAGAAGACATCGTCAACACTTCAGCACAAAGCTTCATCCAAATCCGAAGACCGCCGAAGTTTCATCCGGAATTTGTCGACTGAATTCGAAGCCATGGCGAACAAGTCGATCCGCGAGTTCTCAGCTCCCACTACGGACAACATCCGCACTGAACCTGCCGCGGCCATCGACAAGAACTTTGAGCTCAAGCCTGGGCTCATCAACATGGTGCAAGCCAACCAGTTCTGTGGGAAGCCACATGAAGACGCTAGTGCTCATCTTCAACACTTCCTGGAGATCTGCAGCACTTTCACCATGGCTGAAGTCCCCAGAGACGCCATACTACTTCGCCTTTTCCCATTCTCACTGTTGGGGAGAGCGAAGCAGTGGTTCTACGCTACAAAGGAGAAGAACATTACGTGGGCACTCTGCTCTACGAACTTTCTGGCCAAATTCTTTCCCATGGGCAAGACCAATGCTCTCCGTGGGAAGATTACAAGTTTTCAGCAACAACATGATGAATCCGTTCCAGAAGCATGGGAGCGTTTCCAAGACTACATCCTAGAATGTCCCCATCATGGAATGGAAAGCTGGCTACTGATGCAGACATTTTATCATGGGCTCATTAACAGTGCCCGTGAAACCATGGATGCTGCAGCTGGAGGAGCATTCCTATCACTCACCATACCTCAAGCCACAGCTCTTGTGGAGAAGATGGCATCCAACCAAGGTTGGAATGAAGAAAGAACTCAGACACGCAAGAGAGGTGGAGGTATGCACCAGCTCAAGGAGGTAGACATGCTGTCTGCCAAGCTAGACCTACTCATGAAGAAGCTCGATGATCGAGCTAGAGAAAAGAAAGAAGTCATGCATGTCTACGACTCCCACATGACTTGTGAGGAGTGTGGAGGTACTGGACACTCGGGCAATCACTGTCCTGAGTTGCTGGAGGACGTGAACTACATCAACAATAACAACAACTACTACAACCGTCCTCAGCAAAATCAAGGTTGGAATCAACAGAGGCCTAACTACTCAGGTAATTACCAAGGTAACAATTCTTTCAATAAAAATAATAATTATCCACCTTTGAGAGAGTTAGTGTCCAACCAAGGAAAGCTAATGGATAACCTGTCTAAGAAATTGGCATCTAATGATAAAATACTAGAAAATATAAATAATAGAATGGATAATTTCTCTACTGCCATCAAGAACCAGATTAGCTTTAATAAAATGATTGAATCTCAGTTGAATCAAATAGCTGCTGCTGTTCCTGCTACTAACCCCGGTATACCATCACAACCGGAAGGACTAGAATCTGCAAAATCTTGTAGACATGTTTGATGCAGGAGATTACTGGAGTAACCCTATCGTGGAAGTAAGTACTGACCGTCTGCCGGTCAAGAGAGGCGATCCAGGACGCCCCGACATCCCGATCTCCATCGGCATGCGAGACTTCCCAGAAGCACTCTGTGACTTTGGCTCCAGCGTCAACATCATGCCCAGGGTACTCTATGAAAAACTCTTTTCACAACCATTATTAGAAACAACCATGTGTTTGCAGCTTGTAGATAGGACACTGAGTTTCCCGAGAGGAATATTGAAGAACATCTGTGTCCGAGTTGGTTCCTCGTACGCTCCAGCAGACTTCGTAGTGATAGAGACCGGTTCTGATGAGAGGGCTCCCGTCATCCTAGGGAGACCATTCCTGAACACCGCGGGAGCTGTCATCTATGCTAGTGCTGCCAAGATCAGTTTCTACATCAAGGGGAGGAAGGAAACGTTTACCTTCAAGAACAAGACCGCACAAATCCCAGAGCAACCCCAATATGAACCAAGGAAGAGGACCAACAGGAGGAACAAGAGCAAGAAGCAAGTATGGACCGAAACAGCTAAGATGGTCAATGCCGTGCACAAAGGTCAAGATCGCCAACTCAAGTCACCGTTCTTGCCTAAGAAGGACGACCCAGGTATGCCAAGCATTTATTGCTCCATTAATGGGTCCCACTTCTACAAGACACTTTGCGACACTGGGTCGGGTGTCAACATAATGGCCAAGGTCACCTATGAACTTCTGTTCGGAACCATGCCCTTAAACCCAACATATATTCAGCTCCAGATGGCAGATCAGACATTCCGACAGGTCGAAGGTACAGTAACTGACGTCCCTGTCAAGATAGACGATCACTTTGTCCATACAGACTTTCAGGTTATTGACATGGGAGAAGATGAATATGATCCACCCATCATCATTGGAAGACCATTCCTAAGTACTGTCAAAGCAATCATTTACATTGGAACTGGAGAAGTCCACATGCACTTCCCCTCTGAGAAGGTACGTCTTTACTTTACTGACCCTAACTATGTATTTGAAGAATCCAAGCAGGTCAGGACAAGAAGAAGGCGGCGTAACCACAATCAGAAGCAACAGGTCATCAAGGACGGATGGGCAGATTATGAAGGAGAAGTGGTAAGATCTGAAGACATACCACTCAACCAACACTGTCCTGAGGAGACCAAAGCACCGAGACAGGTATGGAAAGAAAAGACAGTTGTACATGAAGAGGAGGCGCTGCCGGAACCACCGACTACGCCATCCACCAAGTCCCAGGACGACTGAACGAATAAGAGTCCCGTTCGGAGGACTTAAAAACACTGAACGCCTTGCCAAGAGGTAACTTGGTAGTTATCCTTTCCTTTTAATTATTTACTTTATCTTAAATAGTTTGCTTAGTTAATCATATTCATACTATCTTAAAAAGAAAATAAAAATGTTAAAAACCCTAAAGCCCCATGTGAGTATGCGAGTGGCATAAAACCCATAAGTACATTCACTGTGATGGCATAAAATATATATATAATAAATACATAAATATTTTCTTCTGCTTTATAAAAGAAAAAAAACAACATAAAAAAATCAAGGAGGCTCAGCATGATAAAGGCTAGATATTTATGCTAACACTTAATCAGTTCCACAAAGCTTTGTTGTCTATTTGAGCTTCACAGAATTCAGGAAGACTAGCAGATGGAGGACATCCTAATCGTTGTCAGGGTGCTGCCGACATTCAAATACACCTCTGCACCTGCTAGCTACATCAGAAGAGATTATGTCAAGATCCAGCTTGGGGGAGAGCACCTCCATTATCTTGCTAAGTATTTCTATCTTTATCTTTATATTTATATATACTTCTACCCTATAAAAATAAAAATAAAAATATACATAACTATGAAAAAACCAAATAAAGATTTTGTGCTTATATATATATATACCTATATCTTTTGCTTAGTGTGTTTTAATAAATAAATAAAGTGGCTATGCTAAACTGAATCTAGATAATAATAAAACTCTAGCATGGATATGATAAATAGTTGCTTTGCCTAACTTTCAAATTTGAAGTCCTCTCTCTAAGTTTAGACATAACTGTTATCATTTAAAGCTTGCTCTAAACCTGAACTTGTGGGAAGAGAACTTGATCTAAAGTCTAAGTTGTTAACGGATATGATATGGGAAGGTTGAGCTGCTGTTTATCTATTCCTAGAGATGCTAGAATTCTGGAGAATTTTATCTTTGAAAATCTTAAAATGCTACATGATGAGTTCCTGTATGATGAGAGTTTAAGTTCCTACCACAGCCATACATACATGCTTGCTAGACTTTAAGCCATACCTTTACTTTTTACTGCTTATGAGCATTGAGTGTAGTCAAGCTGTGTAGACCCTTAGGAGCTTGTCATGCGGTTAAAATCAAGATTCACTTGCATGATCACTCATACATGCTGCTTCTACTCCGGAAGTACGCATCCACATATATCCACTCATTCTCATCTCCAGATCCACATAAAATTATTCTACTCCTAATCTGGGAGAGAATAGCCAAAAATATTTTCCCATTCTTGTTATCCCCTGTGAAATAAATGCTCAAGCTATTTTGGTTACTACCACTTGCTATATTGTTCTAAGGAGATGAGTGCTCTATACGAGGAAATAAAAAGGGGCAAGTGCCCGGAACCTCGAAAAGAAAAAGATACGAGGAAATAAAAAGGAGCAAGTGCTCAGAACCTCGATGAAAAAAAAGAAAAAGTGTGAGAAGAGAGGTAAAAATGGACAAGTGTCCGACAGTAGAATTAGGGGTACAAGATACCCGCCTGAGAGGAAAAAAAAAATATAGAGCACCTCATTCTCCTCAAGAGCTTTAAAAGCAAGAAAGGTACGTATCCCCTCAAAAAGAGCAAAAGTAGAATTAGACTTTCATCATTGTTATCATCACTACCACCATACACCATTTACTCGCCACACATGCACATCTTGATTTGACTTATTGGCTTGTTTCTCTGGATCCATGGTTTGACTATGCAATAAATGTCTTGTAAGTATGTATACTTTATCTCCCACCTATGAGCTCCAGATATCAAAAGCCTTATTAGAATAGGATGAGAGAGAAGGCAATGTCACTCTGCCTTATACCACAAATACTACATACTTTGCTTTGAGAGAAGGCAGACATCATTACTGCCTTGGTGAGGATCCAGAAATACCACAAAAGAGAGACCTGAGAGAGTCATACAAGGAATCTCTGAGTTTTATTTGAAAATCTGCAAAAAAAACTCCAGAGCTATAGCTGATCAAGAATAAGAGACATGGCGCTTGACTAGACTGTTCTATCTTTTAACCGCTCAAGACAAAGGTGACGGTTGCAAGCCCCATGGTGAAAGGTATAATGAGTAAGTTTTAAGTCTTGACAGTTTACTTTAACTCAGAGATGAGACTCTATTTGAAAGCATGTGTACCGTCAAAATTCAAAGGCATTTCAGCAACTACTGAGTCTCTCCTTGCTCAGGGACGAGCAAGAGGTAAGCTTGGGGAGTTTGTTGACGGTCCTTAAGTATCAATTATAACTATCAAATAAATAGAGAAAAGGATCCAAATGAAACCAACACCTAGACTTAGGGTTTTATCTGACAGAATTCCACGAGTTTTGCTGTTTATCTATTTCTGCAGGGGGTTATCAGGAAATACGGAAGAAAGGCCCACATGTCGGATTAATGACGGGATATTAACCGAACACGTAATTATCTTGCATCTAGAAGACTCCAGAAGCCACGGGAACGAACGGGAGGTGTAACGGGGCCGGAGACAGGGCGCCCGCCCTAGTCCCCAGGGCGCCCGCCCCCTCCTGTGGACCAATCAGGCTCCGCCTCGAGGATTATGCTCCACCGACCTAGAGGATCAAGGAAAACCGCACGATCAATGTCGGTTTGATCAGACGGCCCAGATTCATCCGAAAGGGCTATATAAGCAAGGCCCCTGCCCCTGGAGGAGAGGCCCTCGTCTCATACTTCAAACCCTAATTCAGGAGGAGAGCCTCTGATCAAGCCCTAGAGCCACCACATCAACTAGATCTCTAGTTAGCATAGCTACATAGGATTAGAACTAGAAGGAGTCAATCTTCGATTGGTTCCCGGATCTGTCAAGAGGATTCTTGGTAATTCCTCTATTGTTCTTCAATTGTTCATCATTGTTCTTCAATATTATGAATATGACTTTGTTCTATTTCAATATATTGGTTATGACTTTGCTCTACTTGATTATATTTGCAATTATATTGTTCTTAGTTTATCATAGTTATATGCTTGGCTTAGTTAGATTGGAATTATATACATGCCTGGGATCGTATAGCGTTTATCCATGTGTACAGTGGGTGAATGATAACTATTGTGTAGACGTGGTGTCTATACCGTATTTATCTGCGATTGCACCCTATATGCCGGATGTGGGGTAGTTCGCGATAGTGACAGCTTCGTTGATTCTTATATAGTCCCCCTCTCGTGTATAGGGCAGGCAGAGCAACACTATTACAGGGGAGTGATTGCTATGTTCTTCATCTTTCTTGCTAATATTCACTATGCATAGATATAGTCTTTTCTCACCATGATTGCCAAGTATAATTGCACTAACTATGATATGCTAGACTTTATAGTTAATAATAACTTAGGGAATATCTTTGTAGTTCATCCTAATTCCATGCTAATGACTTGCTAGAATATCTGTTGAGGTGCTTATCATTATTATATGTGGCTAGCTGATCAGATTAATTATCTTTGTCACCATTATCACTTTACCTTTACTTAATGTGACATTTATACCTGTATAAAGAGATTGATAAATACTCTCGGTTATACATGCAATGATGTGTACTCAGTTCCATATTCTCATTCCATTATCAACCATGATACTTAGAAATCCCTTCCCAGTGGTAAAAATATAAATAACGATACCTGGAATACTTCCCGGTTAAAATGCTACATCGGTATTAATCTGTGCGCTTGTAGATCCCTTTTATTATTTATCTTGATGAGCAAATGCATATTTCAATACCGCGTCTCTCATGTCATGCTGGGGATGACAACTTGGCTTAAGTGGCATGAGGGATAGGTTTGGCATTTTTGGCGCCGTTATCAGAATTAGAAAACTAAGTCTACTTTTGGTAGTGACGTTAAGAATGCCCAACAGTCCCTCGACAAGAGAGGTTGGACAACACCCAGCAACGGCAACGTACTAAGCATACACTCAAACACTCGAACACGCACACACACACAGAGACCTGGGAGCTATCCCTCTCTCGACCAGCCTGTATCCCCCAACTACAAGCACTTTGGTGCAAAGCAACACGAGCAATAGCGAACACTGAAAGTAGGGATGTTTAGCCCAAACCATTATAAATCTTGTGTCCGCCTTACACACCATCAGAGGCTCTGACGCGCAGCATCATTCACTTGTCCCGTCTCTAGACGCCCCCTGTTCTAGAACATCGACAAATACCAGCACCAAGCTTCTTAGGTGCTACTGCTAGTATACTAGCACGTAGTAGATAATAATAGTATAATACATATATATACATACTATACATCTATACCAAATACTACTACTACAACGTACATATGTTATGCTACCTGGGAGGGCCCTTGGTTGAGAGGACTTGGAGCGGCTGCCCCGCTCACCCCCCTTCCACGGCCGACCCTAGTGGGAGCTTCCAATGTCCGCCAAAACTTCTGAGCCTAAAGGCACAAGATGCGGGAAAGGCTAGCGCCCGGACGTCTGGACAGGGGCTAGCGTCCGGACGTCCGAACCGCACACCTTTGCCTACTTTATGTGGGGGCCCACACCGCTTCGTGTCCTGTGCCTGCTCCATGTCATGCGCCGCTCTGTCTCAATCTGCGCCTGCATGGTTTCCCATGCCTGTCGCTCATGCCCCCTTCACACCCACGCGCATGCAGGCAGGCCTTGAAGCTGCAGCAGGTGGCTGCTGCAGATGGGGTCCACTGCAACATGTGCACACCAGATCTACTTTTGCAACATCTAGAGGAAACATTTGCAACATACACCTGAAACAGTTGAGACACTTGCAACATACGTGTGAACACACGAGGAAAACACGTGTGTAGCCATTTCAAAACGTATGCAACATCTAGATGAAACACTTGCAACATATGTGTGAAATATATGCAACATCCAGATAAAACACTTGCAACATAAGTGTGAAACATATGCAACACCCAGATAAAACAGGGCAACATATGTCTGAAATAGCTGAAACCTTTGGAATAGACGCTTGTAACATACATGTATAGCCATTGCAACATATGCAATATCTCAATCTTGCAACATATCCACATGAAACACTTGCAACATGCATATGAAACACTTAAAACATACGCACGCAACATGTCAAGCGCGACACTCTAGTGGACGACAACCACCATGTCGAGCGAGCCTCGAGGCGGTCGCGAAATACGGTAAGGCCACGAAGCCCTTGTTGTCTCTAGCCGCAGGAGGAGGTGATGAGGAGGATGCTGGTGCCCACGCCAGTGATGAGGCGGTTGATGTGCGGGAGAGGGACCTTGTACTGGTACCTGGAGCGGAAGCCATCTAAGGATATGAGCAACACCACAGGCTTGGGGAAGCTTGGAGAGTAGTCTCGTGGCAGCGGACACCGCGGTCATGACGGTGAGGGGCAAGTGGAGCAGGACGAAGGCTGTGGCGGCGGCGAGGGTCATGGTGAGGAGGAGCAGGAGGCGGGGGTTGAATCGGGGCTGGGGTGCGGCCATGGAGGAGGAAAGGAGAGCGGCGGTGGGCCGCGGTGAGTCACCGGGGTCCGGACCTTGACTGAGTGGGTGGAGACACCATCGCCGCAGCTATGCTTAGACTGCAGGACATGGGGAGAGTGGGAGTGGACGGGATCTGGGAGAAGCAGAATGTGTGTGCATCTTGCGGCTGGTAGCTTGTGGAGTGGGAGATTTTTATTTTCGGAGGCAACGTGGAGTATCAGTTATTTGTGGTGGGTACAGTAAATGGACGACGTGAAGCCACGTGTTGGGCCGGTCAAACCTGGTCCGCAGGCCCAGCGAAGGCGTGCTTCCGGCCAGCCGGACACTCAGTAGAGAGCATTACCGCACAGGATGACGACAATTTTGGCTGTCAACACCTCCTCATTCTCCTTTCCTTTTTGCTTGGATTGAATTTCTTGCTCCTATGCGTCAGCGAGGATTTATGGAGGCTTCTTGGCTTTGCTGGGGAGAGGCATTGTCCACTCCGACTTGAAGGTGCACTCCTATACAAAATTGGACCATAAACTAGTCTCTACATGTCGGTAATAATTTATTGAACTAATAAAATAATAAGTCAATTATCATTAACATTGTTGGTCATTAAAAATATTCAATCCCTTGAATTTTTTTGACTTATTGCACAGTGGCGGAGGGTGAAACAGATTTAGGGTGGGCGAATTTGATTGTCGATTCACCAAAAGCATGCCAAATTTACTAGGGAAAGAGATTGGGATCTAACTAACACTACTGCAGCAATCTTAACCGAGGCGGGCATACCAACCGCCGCCGCCGAAAGATCACGGTAAGAGCATCTCGAAGAGTACCCAATATTTTCTTCCCAAAAACATGGAGTTTTATAGCTCTATACCTAATAATAAAGAGGCAAAATTTTCGCCAAGATTTTTTTTCCATCTACATGTAAGATGTAAGACTCCTCCTAAACCAAGATTCAATCTCAAATACATCTATTTTAGAAACATGGCTCTCCCTCTATAATAACCGTTCGATCTAGACGTCATGCTATACGAGCCCTCCATCGTCCGTGATCTTACATGTTTAAATGTAAGACTCCTAGCGCGATATGTTAAGGACGACGGAGATTGAGTAAAAAGCTATTTTCAAATCCAACCAAAAATCGGATGCAAGGTGAGGAAAAAAACTAATTTTCCTTTCCTTTCCTTCGGAGAGCAGTCTTTGGCGGTGGAAAACGGGAGGCTCTTCCCGAAAGGACGAGAGTCCTGTTAGGAAAGTGCTGCCTCCCTCCCATAATGTCCTTACCGTGATTTATTTGCCGTGATTTTTTCCCTTGATAAAATAACTCTAATTTTCCTTATAAAGATAAAGATAAATAGTAATATAATATTATGGGTTTTTAAAGTTTGATATTTACTTAATATAAACAAATATTTCTATCAAGTTGTTGGTTTTAATTAGAAATAAATTAATAATATGACATGAATTAGTCGATGATCTAACTAAGCAATCTGTAAACTCAAATCTTGAGCGGTCTCACGTTCAATCTAATCAAAACAAATGTTTCTCCAAGCTGTCTACACATACCAATACAAATCTCTGAAATGTCTACCAGCATGACTTTCAACAAAGATTGACATGTGCAAATTGAAACATGACAACTAAATATTAAAGTTACATATTTTTATGGATTCTTAAAAAAAGTCGTGTAACTTGATATCTAAATCTATGAACACATGGATAGTCAGTATAAAAACTAAAGTTATGATACTTTGTAGGTAAATATTTCGTTCTTTACAATGGAAAAAAATGTATCAAGGTTGTATTTTAATTCAATACATAATTCATAGGATATTGTCAATATTAACTTATATTATATATATCATAATCATCATAAAATAAATAACTTATATTATAGATATCATGATCATCATAAAATAAATAACAGCTTTTAATTATATAGAAAGATAAATAGTAAATAGATACGTAACATTGTCATCATTGTTTTCATTAACGAGTCTGTGCGTTTTGTGATTGTTGCAGCAACCACTCATAACATCAAAAGTAATAACTATAGAAATTAAGTTATTGCGGCCGCTGCAGTTATGCAAAAAGATAAAGCAAACAAGTTAAACATTTGATAGTTTTTTTCTCCCGTTGCAACACATGGATTTGTTTGCTAGTCCTAAAAAAAGTATTGAAAGAAATAAAGAAGGCTATCTCCAAGAGTTTCTAATAATTCACTTCTAAAATATAAAAGATAATTTTACATCAGAAATCATATACTATTTCTAAATTATCCTAATCATTTTTATATATTCTTTCTCTCTTATATATTTGCATCAGGAATCATTTCCTACACTTTATTCTTTCCACGCCCTTCCACCTTTAGATTGGCCAACAAACACGCACGGAGAGAGAAGATATGCGCGACTTGGAAGCGCATAACTTTACATGGAACATGGTGATTTTTTTTCAAGTTCTAAAAGATTAGGAGAATGGATTAGGAGTTGTTAGAGATGAGTTTTTTCTCGTCTCGTTGAAAAATAAGGATTAGGAAGGGATTTAGGGAACTCTTAGAGATGCTCTAAATCCGTACTTAACCGAGGTGGTTGGTCACTCGCCTCAGTAAATCAAACAAAAAACAAAAAAAAAGGAAAACCCATGTACAAGCCCAGCGAACCCATCTACGGGCCCGCCGAGCCCATCCACGAGCTGTCACCGCCGTCGCTCGATCCACCATCGGGGCGCGTTCTCCACCGCCGATCCACACCCGGATCCGCGCTGTTCGGGAGGGAGAAGAGTGAGCCGCCCCTGATCTGGCCTCCCCATGCGCCGCCACCATTGGATCCGGCCTCCCCACGCGCCGCCGCCGCCAGATCTGGCCTCCCCAGATGCTGCCACCGCTGAATCTGCGCCACTCGGGGACGAAGAAGAGGTAGCTGAGCTGGATCTTGCCTCGCCACCGCCGGATCCGGCCTTCCAACACGCCGCTGCCGCCAGTCGAGGAGGGAGAAGAGGGAGCTGGCTCCGTGCGCCGCCCCGCCGTTGGAGGAGGAGCCGGCCTCCTCCCGTGCCATCATTGTTGGAGGAGCCGGGCTTCGCGCGCCACAGGGAGGACGCCCCGCCGCCGCTAGGGGAGAGGGAGGGGTGTGGTCCTGTGTGTCGTCGCTGGGGGAGAGGGAGTCGCTCGGGTAGAGAGGGAGTCGCTCGAGGGAGAGGGAGGGGTACGGGTAGGAAGAAGGGCGCCGTCGCTGGGGGAGAGTGGAGTGAGGAGAGGAGGGAGAATGGAGTCTTTTCGGTTTCTGATTTCGTTTATATATTGGTGATGGTAGTGGGTTGGTGTATGCTAGCGTGCTGGGCCTGATTTACCAAAGCGGTTGTGTTAGAATGCCCGCCTCGGTTAATGATTTACCGAGGCGGTTACCGGGCAGACCGCCGGCCACTGAATAATGGCCTCCGAGCCCCAAAACGAAATGCCTCACGTTAAGTTTTTGTAGTAGTGTAACCATGTAGCAAGCCAGCAAGGGGCAGCTGCCCAGCGCTGAACTCTCCTACATTCTAGAGGCAGGACGATCTCGCCGCCTTGCCGACGCCGAGGACTTGAGCTTGAGCACCGCGGCAACCAGCAGGATGGCCTGGAGCACGCCGTAACGCGGAGAGCCGGGAGATGCGAGTACTAGGCCGCCGTCACGCTGGTCGCTCCGTCTCCGTGACTCCGTTCCTCTTTTTTTTTTTTTTTTTTTTTTTTTTTTGAGGAAACCGTGACTCCGTTCCTGCTTGGCTGCGTACGTGATCGTGAGTGGGCTGGTGGGCTGGTGCCGTGCGTTTGCTCCAGCAAACATGGCTTCTGGAGTAGGCGTTAAGCAGGCCAGATTACCAAGGAACTGTTGCGCAGTGAGAAATTGATTTGGACCAGGGGTGGGGGGAGCCCAGTTTCGCTTCTACTGGGCTCCACCCCTGCTGTTCATTCTTCAGTTGCTGCCAAATTTCTTTCTCTTTTTCCAAACTCAATTGCACTGACACGGGCTGAGTTCAAAAGGAACCTAGAGATTTGATTTTGTCGAGTTGTTTTGGTGCCTTGATTTGTGACTGGAATGTATCTGGATTAACTGTTCAATGATGCCAGTATTATGTTATTATCTCAATTACATTTCTGTTGTAGCTGCTATATATGTGCTGATAACTTTAACTTGAGATCGGATAGAAAACAGGCTTGATAGAAAACAGGCTTGCTAGCACCCGGACGTGCACTCATTTCCTGCGCCCACACGGGGCCGCCCCGCCCCGAACGCCACCAGCATCGAGAAGAGGGGGATGGGACAGCGGATGTCCAGCTGATGCCGGGAGGAGGAGGAGACACCAAGGTAAGGAGGGAGATGCAACACCCAATTTACTTTTGAAACATCTAGATGAAACATTTGCAACGTACGTCTGAAGACAGATGAAACACTTGAAACATGCGTCTGAAACACTTGCAAAAAACCTGAAACACTTGAATAGCCATTGCAAAGCATATTTAACATCTAGATAAAATACTTGCAACATATATGTGAAACATATGTAACATTCAAATAAACACATTTGCAATAACCGTCTGAAAAATAGATGAAACATTTGGAACAGACGCTTGCAACATACGTGTATAGCCATTGCAACATACGCAACATCCCGATCTACTTTTGTAACATCCACGTAAAACACTTGCAGCATGCATATGAAACACTTAAAACATGCACTTGCAATATGCGCTTTCAGCGCAAACATCTTCTCGAAAGAGTGCCTTCACGATTATCTCTAATCGTAAAAACACTCGGGGGCTATTGTCGAGGGTATGTAACCGGGGTGCCTCCAAGACACGGATAGAGAGTCAGTAATGACAGCCCGGCTGGCCACGGCCCAGCTAACCATGGCCCGCCTCGACCTCTCTGCCCCGAGCCGTACAAGGTCGGCCTCGACCTCTCCCGCCTCTCGACCCTGCACCGCGCGTTGCCCTTGACCACTACATGCCATAGCCGCTAAGGAAAGGACAAGAGGTGGGTGGACGCATTAAATACACCTGTCCGGACGGGATGCGCATGTGCCCTCCGTCGGGTACGGGGAGGACGACCACCTCGTCAGGCCGCCAGGCCCTAGGATAGAGCGTCACCTTGGGCCGCACTCACTGACGGACAAGACAATACCATGACTCAGCTACATCGCCCCGCGTAGCTCTGCACCGCCCAAATCCCGTCCATCAGGATGGACAGGCATACGATCTCACCCACTATGGTATGGGGATCATGACCGGGAGCCATCTCCTCCTAATCCGGCCGCATCCAATGCCCCCAACCCGACCATGAGAGGTCGGGGCAACGGGGCCGTGACCCTGAGAGCAGGCCACCCACGATGGGACAACCACTCTCCCCGTACAATGACATCACGACTTCACCCCCGAAGAAATGGATGCTAGGACGGAGGCCACGATGACATCAACAAGCCCATGCTGTGTAGGGGAGTCAATGAACAACCACCATTCCCATAGCGCCACCACGGCCGGAACAGTGCCACCACCGTATGCCATGCCATGGTGTAAGGAGCAAGCTCACAACGACCATGCCTAGACGTGCTGACAAGACCAACAGGATTGCCAACAAGCTTACTAGCTTCTCCCTCCCTCAAGCTTCTGGCCACTCGGGCCAGTGAAAGGTCCTAAATGGCTAGTGAGGGTGAATAGCCTAAAAAATTTCTACAAAAATACTAGAGCAACTTTGTTAGACAACTAAATGGCGAAATGCGTCTTGCTCTAGCTCTACTCAAAAGGCAAGCCACCTACCAACAATTCTAATCAATTATGATCACTAAGCACTCAATGACTATGTCACCACTCTCTACACTAGTTGAGCTAGCTAGAAACTAATTACAACTAAGAAGCGTTAAGCTACTCAACTAGCTACAACTACCACAAGCTCTACACAAGGTAAATACAAAAAGTAATGCAAGAGAGTGGTCACGGAGATATACCGCCATGGCAAGTGATCAATTAATTAATACCCAAGAATATCAAGGAAGACAATATGACACGATGATTTTTCTTTTGAGATTCACTTGCTTGCTGGCGAGCTAGTCCCCGTTGTAGCAATTCACCCACTTGGAGGTTCAATTCACATGCTAATAGGCTTCACACGCCTAACCCGCAACCGGGTGCCGCACAACCAACATGAGATGAGGATCCATAAGCTACGAGCAATCCACTAGAGTTGCCTTTCATGATCTCCCACGGGGAAGGTACAAGAACCCCTCACAAACACCACGATCAAAGCCGACAACAATCACCGATAGCCGCTCAACGATCTTCCAAACACCGGGCCGTCTAGGTGTCAGCAAACACTAAGAATAACAAGAATTCCACTAGCCCAAATCAACCAACTAGTTCCACAAGATGCAAAACAGCTATGCAATGCACTAGAGGCTCTCCAATCTCACTCTAGATGATGGACTCAAGTGTAGAAGTAAGTGGAGTGTGTTTGCTTGCTCACAATATGAATCTCTTAGCACTTTGGGGTTCTAAGAGAGTGGCATGGCTGGCCAAGGGGGCTATTTATAAGCCCCACCTCAAAATAGATCCATTACCCCTTGGGACAAATTCTGTGAGGGCACCGGACAGGGTGGTGTGCCACCGCCCTAGGGGTGGCGGTGCCCCTCCAATGGTCATTCAATGGCTAGTTTGACTAGCCGTTGGGGCACCGGACAGGGTGGCGGTGGCACCACCCTAGGAGGGGCGGTGACCACCCAGGCCAACCCCCCGAAAACCCATCTCTCTGGAAAAAAAAGTGGTCGTGGCGTCGGACAGGGGTGGCGGTGCCCGCGGCGTTGCCCACCCCGGTTATCCCCGCTCTTTGGAATATTAGGGCGGTGTACACCGGCAGAGGCGGTGCCAACCCTCACTCTGCGGCTCTGACCCGACGCCAACTGGTCACCACCCTAAGGGGGCGGTGCACCGGACAGGGCACGGCGGTGCCCCCAGGGTAGCACCTTATGCCCGGTTTCGCCTCCTTTCTCCACCTTTGCAAATGTGCTAACACTCCAAGTGTTTCACTGTCACGTGCAAGTGTGTCAGCATTTTCACAATAATTTTTCAAATGTTAATCACTTCTCAACATTGTGCACTAGGCCTAAATTCAATGTATGAAGTCCAACACCTAGTGGCACTAGATGACCGAGTTGTCTAATAGAGTTTCCCTCTTGATAGTATGGTCATCTATTCTAAACTCGATCACACTCTCTATAGTGTCTTGATCGGCAAAACAAAATCCCTATTTATACCTTTGTCTTGATCTCCATAGGGTTTTGTTTTTCTCTTTCTTCTTTTCCATGTTGGAGCACTTGATCGTCATTTCATGTGGCCATCTCCATCCATGAGTACCACCTATCTCAATCATACACTTAGATCGTAGGGTTAGTCCAAATAGGTTTCATCAATTATCAAATCCAAACTAGGGCTTTCAACCAGGAGAACCCTACTCTTTTGCATGTAACCTGGCCTCCGCGACTATATAAGGGGAGCCAGGTCTTCTTCCAAACGGGAGATTTCCTCTTCCTCGAATTCCTTCTACCAGTAGAACCCTAGCTTGCATACCCTTGTTGTAAGACGGTTGGAGCACTTTAACATTGATGATAAGTACCGATCGGATATCGGTATAAGGTTGGCCCGATCTTCACAATAGTAGGTTGATGAACACAAAGATAACTTGCTGTAGAACAGCGGATAACTAGCTTTATGCCTGCCAAGGTTGGATGCGACCAAGTGACGGGGAGAGAGACACCGAAACCGCGAAGACTTCGACTCGATCTCCGAACGACAGCAGAACCACAACCGGAGCTAATCCACACAAGACGGGGCAGCCGTACTGGAACCCGTAGAGCACGAATCAGTGGATCTCAGAGAGATCTCCTCACAAGTCCAGGAAGAACAAGGGTTGAGTAAGCACTCGGCAACTCGGCTGCAATATATCTGGGATTATCTCAAATTATCAAAAGTCCTTCACATCTGAGGCATAGGGGAGTATTTATAAATGGAACAACCCTCCAGAATAGGTGAAAACACGAAGCAAAAATAAACTCGTCGCTAGTGTGAAAGGACCTCCTCGAAATGGCTCCAGTGCTGATTCTG
Source organism: Saccharum spontaneum (assembly GCA_022457205.1). NCBI lineage: Eukaryota > Viridiplantae > Streptophyta > Magnoliopsida > Poales > Poaceae > Saccharum > Saccharum spontaneum. Next base: position 28,197,092 of record CM039607.1, read on the forward strand.
CGTGGCTGTTTGACTCTGCACAGTCTTCAGTGTTTTGACAATAACTCCTTCTAGGAAACTTCAAATGATGTGCGGCTGGATGCGTTTGAAAGCTAACTGAATAAGCTTTCACACAATGTGCACCTTGCTTTATGAAACTTTGTAGAATGATACAGTTTAATACGAAGATTTCGACTTCAGGCAGACTGTGGACCCTCTGACCAGTCAACACTAAAACTGGTCGGACGCCTTGAGGAAAACTTTAAAATGGTGTGGGTTAGAAGCATTGGAAAATAGACTTCAAGAGCTTTCCAACAAGTCCTGAATGACCTTCATATCCTTTTTGACACTCCTGTCACGCTGAACTGACTCGAGCTTGGTTCTTCGTTCTGGTTCACCCCTGATGTATTCTGCTTGTTCTCTTTTGTGTACCTAAGCAATGTTAACACACAAGATTTAGGTAGCATAAAGTTCTCATTAGTGTTTAATTGATATTCATAAAATAGCGCGTGCACCTCTTGTTGTATCTTCTTAGTGCGGTTACGTGTGATCGGTCCTGCAGGGGTCAGAGATGTAGCCGGAGAGGTCGGTGAAGAGGTGGAAAAGCTCGGCGAGATCGCCGACACTGGCATTGTCATATCAATTGAGGAACACGTACTCGCATTCTCCGGCACTAGACGTAGGGCTTCGTCCCTGAGTGCTAGCCATTGACTCCCTTGAGTAGCGCGGTGATAAATTTACTCATCGATTCTCAAAACACTGACACACTATCTTCACATTTTGCTTATTTTATTCATCTCTTCTTTTTGTCTAGATAGAAATTCTCTGTATAATCAAGTTTGGAGTGATCATGTATCAGACTGAGTACACCACGTGCCCCCCCCCCCCCCCCTAACGCCTGAAATTTTCTTTAATACACCAGCTACAGCCATTGCAGTAGTAATTATTTCCAAGTGAAGGAGCTGTTGAGTGTGTTATCTCCATATGCCTTATCTTCATCTCGGCCCACCCTAAGTCTTTCTTCTGGTTCCGCAAGCGCCTCTGACCATTTTCTCTACCTAAAATGTACATAAACGCCCACGGCTAACAGAAAAGAAATTGCAATCACATATACTTCAACACATTCATACATATATTGTTTTGAGGTTCAGAGAACAATTCATTATTTGTAATTCCCAATCCCCATGTAGAAGGATTGCATGCATCGGATACTTGCAGAAGCAACCGAAGGTCTGATGGTTGATGATCCGATTATTCACAAACGGACGCATACAAAACTTTACAGTACATATTATTTGCAGTATACGTAGTGATCTCAGTCAAATTGGAGCATTGATCAGTGCTTGTGCTGCTTGGGCTTCTTTACTATCATCACTGTGCAGTGCGCGTGATGGGCGCAGTAGTCGCTCACACTTCCAAGAACAGCCCTGAGGGAGGTTGAGGAAAGTCAATAATACGAAAGTGAACGAGAACAAGAAGACACTTGAAGAAGTAGATCTTTCGAAGAAAAAAAAGACACTTGAAGTAGACGAGCAAAGGGATGTAGAGTCGTGAAGTGTAAAGCAATGTCCATTGTAAACTGTAGTAAATTGTTCCCTAGAACGCAGACACAGATTGAAAATGATATGTGTATAGAAGACAGGTCGAAACGAGTGTACAGATCCTTTGAAATAGTTACTTCTTTTGTTCCAATACTAGGAGGTATTTGTGAGGTACTATGTTCTAGATTACCAGATTTCAAGGACTAGGCTCCTCCTTCATTCTTGGTTAATGCGAAATAATACACGCAAAATAATTCTTGTTTAGGCTAGTTCATTGGTCATGGAACATACTAGAGTTTTGGTATTTTGTATGTTGCCAAAAAGTTCTGGAAACATTACTCTCTGATATTCTCTTCTGTTTATTTGCCGCATAGATGCAAAGCTACAAACCATGTGAAAGGCAAATAGAGGAAATGTAGTACTGTAGCACGTGAAAAGAACATCACTAAACTCACACTATCGATGTGAAAAGCAATTTCAAGGAGATGAGCATGTCAATTATGGTTTTCATTCATCTTACAAATTAGCTTTTCGTTAGTGGTACTCCTTGCAATTTGCAACCAGTGACAGGTGAAGATAGCAACAGCTCTGTAGGCTGTAGCTGGGAAACAGGGGAGAAGAGAGCAGAGCAGAGGCAGTGAGACATTGGGATGGCAGAGACCTTTTGATGGCTCCGTAGCCATGGCTGCCGACGACGAGCATCTCGGCGTGGTGCCTCTCGACCGCCTCGCAGAGCACGTTCCGAGCGTCCCCCTCCACCGCCTCGAACACAGCGTCGCTCACCTGCAGCACACCACACCCGTCCGCGCACAACATAAAGAACATGAGATTATTAGGGATAAAAACAAGCTGATCTCCTGCTGTTTTTTTTTCTTTTGCTTCAATTCGTGCTAAGTGTTATCATCACTGCAGGTAGCTGTGGTGGGGGTGGATTCGTTTGACGATGTACCTGTGCGCAGAGGGCTTTGGCTTTGTCGATGACGCGCAGGGCGGTTTTCTTGAGGTCCGCCTCCACGTACGGCAGCACATCCGCGGCGCCTGAATGGATGGATGGATGGATTGATTAGCCACAGCCCACAGGGAGCTCGGAATCCGCAAATGGAATGGAGATCGATCCGCGTACCTGGGCCGGCGAGGCCGATGGCGGAGGCGGCGGATGGCTTGGCGGTGACGACGACGAGGCGGTACTGCTGCGGCTGGGGCGCCGGCGGGAAGAAGTGCTGCAGCGCCCACTGCAGCGCGTAGAAGCTGTGGTCGCTGTCGTCGACCCCGACCACCATCGTCATCTTCCCCGTCGGCGCGGCTTCCGTCGCAGGGGCAGACGCTGCTTCCTCCGCCATGGCTCGCTACCTCTCGGTGACTGGCTCCTCTCGTGTCTGTCCTCCTCGCTCCTCGCCTGGATCGATCCCCTCTCCCAGGTTGGTTGGACAGCTAGTTCGCTTTCCTGGGTTCCTTCCTTGTACAGCACGCAGAATCACGAGCACGAGCCTAGAAGACACGGGATAGCACTACTACAAAATGTGATCCTCCACTCCACAGGTTGCAGTTGCAGAGCACGCACCGCGCGCCCTCTGGCAGGTGGGGATCAGGGGCGGGTGGGTCCCGCATTCTAATAATGCAATGCAAAGGAAGTGGAATTCCGCGGGCGGCAGTGAGCCCGTGGTTCCTCGTCGCTCCCGCGGCTGTTTCTGTTTCGTTTCTGGTGGTCACATCAGATATCTCCTTGTTTCACCTCACCGGTCAGTCTCAGTCTCATCAGTCGCTTTCCGGAATCGTCGTCTCGGATAGTCGGATCCGGTGCTGCCTGCCTGCCTAGCTAATGCACGCAACGGCACGATAGAGCTTTCCCCGCCGACGACGTACGGGGAGAGAGTTCAGATCGAGAGACTCGTGCTGACTGCGACGACGACGCACACCTCCACCGGCCGTTGCCGGCCGCTGAACCGAACCGGAGCTCATCCCTGCTCCTATCCGATCGAGAGATAGGCACACAGTTCTCCTCCGCGTGGCGATGATGATGATTGGCTCACAACTATCCGCCCGTTTTCTACTCATCATCAACTGCAAATAAAATCGTCGAGATTATTACAAGTGCGGTACGCTACGGAACGCCGACTCGTCACATCGGCGCCAGCAAAGCCGACGGCGATGGCATCGCGCCTGGGCCTTTATTTGCCCACAATCAAGTAGCCTGCTGCCGTGCAGTAGTTGGGTGCCCAAACTGGAGGAACAGCGCACGCGAAGCCCATGCGCGCTTTCGCTCGGCCTCGGCGGCCGTCGTGTCCCCCTCGCACGCAGCTAAAATCTGGGCCACCTTTCTCAAACAACGACGACGACGATGACTGGGCCACCTGCCATGTTCTCAGTTACTACTGTTTTCTTCCACTGTAGCATACGGTAGCATTTAGGGTTATCTGGTTGGATTTGCAACCCTAAGAAAGCTGTCTAGCTATGCATCAGGGGAAAAAAGCTGTCTAGCTAGACCAGACAACAAGCAGCTTGTTCGGCTGGCTGATGGTTGGTGGCGGGTGCTGATTTGTTATAAGAGAAAAATACTGCTGGCTGATAAGTGGTGGGTGGTTAGTGCTGATTTGATGTGAGAGAAAATCACTGCTAGCTGGCTGGCAGCCAGCCGAACAAGCTGCTCACCACAGACGACCAAAGTTTGAAACATGCAAGAAAATTAAGTCAGCAACCAATTCTCAAACGAATTACAAGTGCAAGAGGGAGGCCGTCAAGCAGGCCGATTGCGCACTCAATCCCGAGGAGGGGAGTCTGGACTTCGAGATAAAGGCTCCGTTCGGCTGTGCTGATAAGCCAGCTGAAAAACACTGTTGGCTGATTTGCTATGAGAGAAAAAATACTGTTCCGGCTGAAAAAACAAAGTTGAAAAGGACGGATTACGTGGCAAAAGTACAGGATGAGCACGGGGACTACGCGGTGTGCGCTCTCATCACTAGAGCACCAGTCCAGGCCGATTACTCCGATGGGCATATCACCCCACCTTGCTCTTGTTGTCAGCCTCTCTGGCGACTCCCATGCCTGAAAACGAACTCGAGGGAGCGCAGCAGAAGGACCAAGATGATGATCCAGCCAAGGAGGAAGGCGATTGGGTCGAGATCTGAGGCATCAGACGCCCCACAATAAAACTCGGCATTGTCCCGAGCAAGTCATAGGCGCAGAACGACGGATGAACTTCAGCTATGTTGTTATCATGCCGACTCTTGTTTTTTTAGCTCTCCTTCTTTTTAAAAGATTACGCAATCTCAGGTCGCAACAAATAAATCTTTGTGCCCCCCGAAACCTCAAAGAGTACCTCTTCGACGTTACTCAGGGGCTAGGTTATCATTTTACGCAATGTTATCTTGCAGTATCTCTCAATGCCTTAATTTGTTACACTAACACATCAAGGCATTCGGGGGCTACAAACTGACTTCAAGCTCCCTTTGTTTCTCTCATGGAAGTTATCCTTCGGTACAGTTATACTGATCTATGGAAGCGCATAGAACAACAGGTAGCCTGTTCGTTGCAAAGTCGACACTCTTTTTTTTTAGGATCGCACCCCGATTAAACCGGGATACCAGCAGAGAACTATTAGCAGCTGGTTTTGTGTTGGCCTTAACACCAAGATACGTTATACTAGCCTATCACGGTGCTCGAGGGCTACAATCATATCAACACGAATCAATTTTGCAGAAAGAGATCATCCCAGGGAATTAACAGGAGGCACACATACGAAAATTTAAACTAACTTTATTAACATCTTTTTTGCAAACAGGATGATTCTACACGTGAATCGCCCCTGGCGAGGGACGTCTCACACAACCTGCTCCACGTCCACCGCCGCCGCATTGGCGTTCGAGGCGGCGCTGAAGTCGGCGATCAGGTCCCCGACGTTGTCCGGCGCCTCCGGCGGGAACATCTATTTTTATGGATTGATACTTTTTACATCTATTTTTATGGATTGATACTTTTTTTCAACAGAAGACAAAATCTTTGCCGCTATTTTTCCTATATGATGAAAAAGAGAAACAAGTATCAGTCTAGTTTTTTTTAGGGAAACCATGCCCAAAAACCACATAACTAAGAAGAGTGCACCACTTATCATATACAACTTGGTACTACAACTGGATCACTGGCAACTTCACACCACTACATTGCTCTGATAAACTTTACCGAGTCAACTTAGATATAATAATGGCACTTCTTTTAGATATTTATTTACATATATACTGGCAATAATTTTATATCAATCAAGCATCTGATCCAATCAGTTCTTTTTTTTCTCCTGAGTCCTAAATAAATCACAGTCCCATGATAGTCGAGTATTACTCTCTCTCTCTCCTGTCAACAACCTTCTAGGAAAATTCCATAGCCGCCTCAAAAGCATCCGAATCATCCTGGGGAAAATGCTTCCGATTCCGAAAGCTCAACCACATGTTTCATGGATGTGAGCCGCCTCTTCTCATACCATCCATCCTGATGGACCGATCTGAGGCCGGTGATAGTCCCATGGTCTCTGTCTCTCACGCTATCAGATATGATGTGCGGCCTTTCAGGCTTTGGATAGCCGCCACAGTATACCGAATGAAGAAAATAAAAGGGTTTTGTGACTTGATGTTAGTTGGTTGATGATATTCGTTAATCATAGGAAGCATCTAGAGAAAATTAGTGCCCTACTCTACCTAATGGGTGCTTGCGTGGAGATTCCTTATGCTTTGGGGTTTTTTTTTGTATTGGTGATAATAAGGGCACTATGTACCAGTCAAATCGATATACAGAGCCTTACTAGGAGCAGAACCTATATCGTATAACACATTAATTTTGAAACTAAAACTACCTCTCAAAATGAAAGACTTTATGTGGTACTTGTACAAGGAAGTAATTCTAACAAAGGAAATTTAGTACGATGGCAGTGGTAAGGAGATAGAAAGTGTTGTTTCTATTCTTCGAATGAGTCTACAATATCTACTTTTTGACTGTCATTTTGCTAAATTTATATGGAGAATTATTCATGTTTTCTTTAATCTAATACATCCAACTAGTGTACACAATTTGTTTACAGACTGGTTGAAAGGGATAAATAGAAAACTGAAATCTCAGATTCTTGTGGGTGCAAGTGCAATTTGTTGGGTGATTTGGTTAACCCGGAATGACAACGTGTTTGACAAGGTAGTAGCACCATCTTACTTGCAGGTTATCTTCAAGGGTCCCGGTCCCTGTTACAGAAGGAGCCTCGCCATTTGATGAAGATGGGATGCAAGACTATTGAGACAATCGCGATGGAGGTGTTTGCAAGACACGGCTAGAGATTTAGCAATAGACTTGCTTTTCAGTAGTGGTTTTTGGAATTGTTTTTCACTATGGCTCAAAATTTTATTTTTGAGATTCTCTAGACTGTTTTATACCTGTTTGTAATAAGGAACAGCTATATGCATTGATTGATGCAGAAACTGGGATATTAATATATTTTCTTTTCTAAAAAATATATATACTAGTAAGCAATGAGAAGGACAACAATTAGAAAATAAAATGTTAATTAGGATGGATTTGGGTCGTTCTTTCATAGCCGTTAATTAATTTGCTCGAGTCACAAATAGTGAGGACATCTGAACGGATATACTCCCTTCGTCCAAAAAAAAATGCAATTCTCGTTTTTTGAGAAGTCAAACATTTAAACTTTGACTAAAGCTATATAAAAAATACTAACATTCATGACACAAGATCATACAGTTATATTAGTTATAGAATATATATTCATAATAAATTTATTTCAGCCATAAATGTGAATACTAAGATGGTGATTCCGTGCCGATCCCATAATTGCATTCTTACGTGAATGGAGGGAGTAGAATCATGAACATGGAAGAAATAACATGAAAAAAGGCACTTAAGATGGTGACACCAATTAATAACGCACGACATTTATAAATGATGTTAGCATCTAATTAAGACTAGTCCCTCTGTCTAAAAAGTAATTCATTTTTTCATTGAATCTGTACAAATGTTGTACGTCCAGATTTATAGCAAGAGTTGAAATGTTAACAACTACTGGTCCTAGACACAGGAAAATAGATATATTCCTCCATTAACACAAAAGTTCAATTTCAATGAAACTTAAGAACCTCCAACCAGAATATAAGAAACAATAAGAAAGTTTTATTCGAAAGACTCACACTCATATATTAAGAAAGTAATCCAATTTTAATTTTTGTGTTTGTTATAAGAAAGAAAATTAGGGAAAAAGAAATAGTTTTTGTTTTTTATTTATTGCAACATACGCGTTGATTCCTAACGACTTCTTTTTAGAACAGATTTAAAACATATTTCTTACTTCTTTTTAGAACGAAAAAGACCTATTTTGTTTTAGAACGGGTAAGAAATAGGCCTCGGGTGTGGTACTATCAGACCTGAGTACCTGACCAAAGAATAATACTCACGATCTATATATATTAAAAAAAAGAAATAGAATTAGAAAGACCGGACTGTAATTTTTGTTGGTTTGGTATACAGATATGACAAAATATGTCAAGACAGGATTTCAAAGTAGAGAGATTTATACCACGAAGAAATTTGGAACCCCCAGGAGTGGACCGCATGCATGCTCTTTTGTGCCACTGATGTGAGAGATGTGACATAATGTGACAGTTACGATTTCGAACTTCAAACTTACGAGCACCACAAAGAAATTTATATATCCAAATCAAATATTACCCCCACCACTGGCAAGGCAAGGCAAGTGGCAAACGTTAGAGACCAAGACAGCAGCACTTTGAAACAACAGCGTGAGACAAATATAACAAGTGCATTGATATGCATCAGCGGTCTCATATTCCGACTCATGCAATGCCATGTAAGATTTTTGCTTATATAGAGGAAACAAAGAGGTGAGAGAGAAAGAGGCCGTTGTTTCACGAATCAACCGCCTTATGAGCTAAGATTTAAAATTATAAAGCAACTATTTTACCATTGTATGAGCTATTGTTGTCATGCAACTCATGAGTTTTTCTTTTATTCCATACATAAGTTTAAGAATTATGAGTTATTATGAGACAACTTCAAAAAAAACAACTATTGTATATATTATCTACTAAGTTATCTTAGACTTACGTGGCACGATATGACCAATGGCAACAAGCCAACAGCGACCGGAACCGAGTTTGACGCGGACACAGATCGTGTGCAGTTGTTACTGCCACTGCAAGATAAGCAGTGGCTGCACCTCAGCCATCCATAAGAGAATAAACGGCTTGGATGAGAGACTTTCTTTTTCCTTCTTTTCTCTTTACTTTATTCTACCAACAATCCTTTTGGAAGGAAATGGCAGCAGCAAAGAAGTGTTTGGCGCCATTTTATTACTGAGACGAGCAAAACGACCCACTTCGGTACAAAAACCTTTGCAAAATATTCCTTCCTTTGGCTAATTGTACATGTTGCATTTTTTATGAATTACACAAGTACAAAACATAGACACTTAACATGCACGCGCACTCACCCCTGTGAATACAGGTACGTAAACCCTATCCCTATGAACACATCCGAAAAGATTTGCCGACATATCTCGAGATTGACGAAGTCACCACAGGCGTCTCGTTGTCGACAGGAACGTCGCCTACCACTGAAAGCACAACGCCGTTAAATTCTGAAATAAATCTAGGAAAATGCGAGCATTCATGCCAAGTCGAGAACTTGAACCCGGGTGGACAGGTTCGACCATAAGGAACCTGACCAACTGAGCTAGGTTCAGTTCGCACATGTTGTAGTTTTAACCATGAGATAGATGTCCGACACTTTTAGAGAATATGTTATGTAAGTATAGGTTAATTATACATGATGCAGTAAATTGAAAAATCATTACAGGGGGTGTTTGGTTCCCCATACTAAAATTTAGTTCATGTCACATCGGATGTTTGGACACTAATTTGGAGTATTAAACATAGACTAATTACAAAAACTAATTGCACAGATTGAGACTAATTTACGAGATGAATCTATTAAGCCTAATTAGTCTATGATTTGACAATGTGGTGCTACAGTAAACATGTGCTAATCGTATATTAATTAGACTTACTAGATTCATCTCGCTAATTAGCCTACCACTGTGCAATGTTTTATAATTAACCCAGTCCTAAGTAAAATATATGCAATATACTATGTCATTATACTGTTAACGGGCTCTTTTAGATAAAGGAAATACTGTTAACGGGATATCATGTCTTAATTGTATTATTGTAATATTTATGCCTTCTCTTTTCTGATCTCTAATTTTTTCAGTCAAGAACCGACTATTAGCAGAGGGTGATAGAAAATTAAATGATACAAAAAAGAGGGAGAAGGAGAGCTCTCATCCAAGCCGTTCCTTCACTGGTGGATGGCTGAGGTGCACCACTGCTTATCTTGCAATAGCAATAACAACTGCACCGGATCTGTGTCCGTTTGACGCGGCATCTCCGCATCTGAGAGGGTATATACCATACCAAAGCTACAGACAGCGTTGGACTTGGATGTCCGCGTCGTACGGCGGCAGCGGGGGAGGTTGGTTTGGTTTGGTTGTCCTCCGCCGAGACCTCCACCTCCTCCGTTCGATTCCACCGCTTCCCAGCCCAGATGCCGCCTGCCTCCCGCAGTCCGGTGGCTCTCCTGCAGCTGCTGGCTGTCCTCGGTTCTCGCCTGTCCAAATGCAGCCGCACAAAAACCTTCGCCAAAGTGCCCCCACTAATAAAATGCGAGTATACCTAATAAAACTCTACTTTCGGTGGAGTTCTAATCTGGAACAAGGGCCTCCTCCCATCATTGCAGTCGAGATTTAGCTCAAATACAATTATGCTTCTTTGGAAGCACGTAGAGATATCGCAGGACTGCACAAGAATTCCATACATTTATTTATAGAAAAGACGTAGAATAAAAAAATTCCAAATTCCAAAGAGGACTTTAACTGGAGCCACTGATAAACCTTCTCTTTCTGCAAGTTTTGGCAAGCGTAATCCTGGCCACACAAAAAAACAAAGAGAAGAGTTTCCGCAAGTTTTTTTTCTTAACAGTCTCTTAGATACATGTATTTAACGTTTATATATACAGCACTACAGCAGGGAGGAAAGAAGAAAAGACAAGTCAAAACTTATAACAGCTTGTAAGGAAATTTACCACTACCTTGCTCCCTTCCCCTCCGTTCAGAGATAGGGCTTTCCTAGCGCCTGGACGTCCTACGCGCAAGACGCGTTCGGACGCCCGTGCCTACTGCCTGCCCTTTCGGTTTCGTTCCATCGATCAATTTTAGAGCCGCTTGTCCCCCAACTCCCGTTGTCATTTCGCATGTCCGTACGCTGCAGGGCTATCTCACTTGATCACTCGTATGCATGGTTGCATGCAGCTCCTGCTGCCCGCGCGCGTGCTGCTACTGTGCCCTGGGCACGCGCTGCTGCCGCACCTGCCCGCGTGCTACTGCTACTGTTGCCGTGCCCGTCAACCCGTCCCCGCCTGCTGCTATGGTACGCATGTGCCTGCTGCTGCGTCCGCTTCACTTCCTGCGCATGCAGGGACCACCTCTGCCTGCACCTACTTCTCGTGCCTGCTCATGGAACACTTGCAACACGAAGCATTTGCTACAACATACGTCTGAAGCAGATGAAACATTTAGAACACACTCTTGCAACATATGTGTATGGCCACCTCAACATATGCAACATCCAAATAAAATACTTGCAACGTATATTTGAAACAGCTGAACCATTTGAAACATACACTTACAATATATACGTGTATGACCACTACAACATATGCAACATCCAGCTGAAACATTTGAAAACATACACTTGCAGCATACGTGTATAGCCAGTGCAACATATACAACATCCAGATAAATCACTCGCAACATACGTCTAAAACATATAAGTCGTACTTTTTCAGCCAACGAACATATAAGTATGTTGCAACGTACTTGCAACATACGTGTATAGACATTGCAACATATGCAATACCTGATCTACTTTTGCAACATCCAAATAAAACATATGCAACATACATCTGAAACGCATGAAACATAATGTTGTAACATGTGCTCATCTACTTGTTGCCGTCCAATAGAGGCTCGTTGATGCAGAGCTCAACGCCGGCGCAGAGATCGATGCCATGGCGCGGAGGTCGTCCACGGACCTCGGCTGTGCGTAACGCGAGTTTAGACGGGAGACACGAGGTGTAGCGGAGCAGCACAAGGTGTAAGCGGCGCATGACGTGAGGCATGGGCGACCCGAGGCACGAGGCATGAGGCTCAGGGGCACGCGAGGCTCTGGGGCCTGCAGGTCCGTCCCATCCTTAATTACACTCATCGACTATGATACGCAGCTTCCTCTTTTTCCCTACCCTTTTGTTTCTGACGTCATAATAAGAGTTCCAGTATCATTCTAATTTACAGGTCGTTAATTTGAATGAAGTAGCAATACAATCTTTTTACAATGTTCATTTCTATAACCTTTCAACTTTTTTTTAAAAAAAAGAAACCCTTTGGCACCAAATGTTTTGGCTGCGGCATAATGTGTTGTGTGGAGATTCTCACTTTTTCTTGTGTTGGTAACTATAAAGGATGACAATATATAAGAAGATGAATCTATTATTTAACGAATTGATGGATTAATTATTTGTCGACGATGATAGAATTTGTCCTTTTCTTTCTATACATTAGTTTTACAGATTCCATAGTTCTGCACAAAAAAAACGTTCAGAATGTATATACTAATACAGTAGTTATTTACACACGTGAAATTGACAAAAAAAAAAGTACACTGAGTATGTGAGGCGCAGCCTGCACCCTGCAGTGTACGGCACCGGAGTAGTTGGTTTGGTTCCCTTTCTGGTCTGCCCCCAGAAACCTTCTCCAGGGCCTTGTCTAGATCACAAAGCCGGGGTGGCCAAATCTGCACAGTGCCACTCTGAACATTGTAGCACTTTTATTTGTTTGTGGTAATAATTGTCCAAATCTTGATTAATTAGGCTCAAAATGTTCGTCTCGCAAAGTATAACAAAACTATGCAATTAGTTTTTTATTTCATCTACATTTAGTACTCCATATATGTGCCGGTATTTTGATATGATGGGGAATCTTCTTTTTACATAGTGGAATTCGAGGGTGAATTCTGGAATCTAAACAAAGCCCAGGCCTTGTTTAGATCACAAAGTCGGGGTGGCCAAATCTGCACGGTGCCACCCCCGAATATTGTAGCACTTTTTGTTTATTTGTGGTAATAATTGTCCAAATCTTGATTAATTAGGCTTAAAATGTTTGTCTCGCAAAGTACAACAAAACTGTACAATTAGTTTTTAATTTGATCTACATTTAGTACTACATATATATGCCGGCATTTTTATGTGATGAAGAATCTTCTTTTTACATAGTGGAATTTGGAGGTGAATTCTGGAATCTAAACAAGGCCCCAGATGCCCCAAAACAGCTCAACTCTGCTACAATTTGCGGAGAAGTTTTTATTAAGTCAGGAGTTGCGTTGACGGGTCCAGGTTCAAATTTCGGTTCGCATGTTTTTGCCAGTGACGGCTAAAATTACTGAAATTCACGAATTTCAAAAATTATCATCCCAAATTTTGGTCAAAGAAAATTAGATAAATTAACTCAATGGTGCTGTTTTGTCACTGATGAAATTACCAAAATTCATGAACTCCGAGATTCAGATCCCAAAATTTTGATCAAAGGAAATTAAATAAAATTATTTTATGGTGCTCAATTTTTTTTAAAAAAAATAAGAATGACATGATATTTGGTCCTTGCACCTGCTATATATATCCTACACCTGGTGGAGAGGCTCCCACTAGATGCTAACATATGTACTTTTATTAAAAAACAAACACATAATTATGCATGTCAACACGTAGCATATCTAAAATTGGGTTAAAATAAACATAGATTTGTTCATATGTCTAACATTTGGGCAATTTTGACATATATAACTTTAGTATGACCAAGAATGCACTTATACAATCTGCAATATACTTCTAAAATAATGTCAAGAATAGCACATATTAACTACACACCTAAAATGCAATGGTTTTCATTGAAAACTAGAACAAATATAGTTCTAACATTGATCGCCCAGTTTTTCTAATACTACAATATGACAGGATTTTTCCTAAATTGGCAAATTTTCTACCATCTTTTTTTTCTTGTCCTATAGGCTATCGATTTCTTTTGTGTGAATAAAAAAAACTTCAGTTGTTTTTTTGGTTTTAAACCAGCTGCAATTAATATTGAAAACAAAACACTACGCTTCAATTAATAGACCTATAAAATCACCATTTAAATTAAATTAAATAAACCATACGTGTCGTGGACGTTCGCCGCACGCCGCAAGCGGCCTCGGGTGTGGTAGATTTCACCTGGTTGATGCTTACGTGGAGATTCTTCACGATAACATGATCACGGACGTATTGGACGGTTGGATTATAGAATCCATTGCTGAGGTGGTTCCCTTGTACGGAGACCTTTTTTACTCTACAAATCACCCAGGCCCTAGCTTTTGTGAATACAAAACGCTCGGCCTCCTAAAATTTTGTCATTGTTCCATCGGATACTTGACACTAATTTAGAGTATTAAACATAGATTAATTATAAAACTAATTGTATAAATAGAGACTAATTTGCGAGACGAATCTGTTAAGCCTAATTAGTCCATTATTTGATAATGTGGTGCTACAGTAAACATATGCTAATGATAGATTAATTAGACTTAATAGATTCGTCTCGTAAATTAGTCTTCATCTGTACAATTAGTTTTATAATTAACTCATATTTAGTTCTACTAATTAGTATCCAAATGTCATAGTCTCCATCTATACAATTAGTTTTATAATTAGGTCATATTTAATTCTACTAATTAGTATCCAATTGTCCTGTATGACAGGGAGTAAACTTTAGTGTCTGGCAACCACTCCGCTGGTATATGTCCTGATACTGACACCGAAAGAAAAAAAAAATGCAGATGGAGTGTGTGAGAAACGGCCTGCACTGCACTGAGGTAACGAGGGAGGTTAAGTCCAGATGATGCCTTTGTCCCTTAATCAACAGTCTTGCGGCCTAACTAGCCTGCCCCAAATGCAACCGCATGGATTAAGAACCTTCCCCAAGTAGCCCCAAATCTATAGCTGAAGCTACGCTTTTTCCTGGAGCTCTTTTGACCCAAATGCAACAGCAGGGTTCGTTTCTGCGCTCTCTCGTCACCAATGATTACCTTGCATTGAAACAACAATTCAAACATATGCTTTCATCCATGCTCATAAAAGATCATGTGTACTTGAAAATGCTTGATCGTAGCAATTTTCCGATATATATCTCTATACGACGACTATTATCAGCTAATGTTACCTCTTGGTCCCAAACATATTCGTAGTGTAGTTGTGTATTAGTTACTGGTCGGTTTGTAAAGATTTACAACACAATTGTCAAGAGTCAAGCGTTGAGAGAACTTTAGTCATGTTCAACAATAAGATAATTCTGGACAAGTATTTACTGGTGGTATACATGTAGTTTTCCACGCAAACTAATTAACAATCTTGCTCCTGCATCATTACTTTACTTTTCAACTCCCATATATACCAAATAACTTCATACAGTATTATGCAGTGACACAACCAGTGGCAGGGTCTGGATTTTGCAGTTGGTATATATTCCTCCTATATACTCAATCCAAACAAAATGCCCAAAAGATGCGGGGATACATTATGTGTCTTCTTAGCCGCTCTTTCTTATAAAGTCTTTAAATTAGTATTACTTTCAAAAAAAAGGTCTTTAAATTAGTTAATGTTTTTCTTCATTTTGCAAAGCTTAAAGATCAATAGGAAGGACATAGTACAAATTAAATTAACTCAATAAATTATGCTAGAAAATGAGTGGAAATCTTGCTACACCACCTAGGACATACTAGTATTAGTTGGACTAGTGTCTAGTCCATAAGTACAACTATTTTTTTATGGAGTCACATACATAACAAAGGCCATGTACAGTGTACCTGCTTAGCGCTAGGAATTAGACCCTATTTAGACCTCATAGTCTAAAATTTAGTCACTAAACTTAGTCTATATATGTAGTGTTTTGCTATGTATGTGACCTAGCAAATTTTATACTCTGCGTTAAGTTTGGATTAGTATAAAGCAGCACTCAGTTCATTTACAATGCAAGTCGTTTCCTTGAGTAGCTGTACCACACCAAACAGTCAGATTGCTCTTCAATCATTGAACACTTCCCAACGAATCTCTATACTTATTATTACTGTGCATTCATAAAAGCATGAATGAAAATGAAAAAGAAAAAACTTGGTATAGTAGTAGAATAATGACATATATGTACGTATCAAGGAAAAGGAGGATGAAAGGACTACAATGACATCCATTGAATTGGGAATGTGATTCCTGCGATGATTACCAAGGCTATGTTTAGATCACTTGAAAAGTGCACTATGCAAAAAAAAGATTCTCCGTCATATCAAACTTGCGATATATGTATGGAGTATTAAATGTGGATAAAATCAAAAACTAATTGTACAGTTTGGTTGTACTTTGCGAGACGAATGTTTTGAGCCTAATTAGTCAATGGTTGGACAATTATTACCAAATACAAACGAAATGCTACAGTGTATTTTGTCACTCCAAAATTTGGATCTAAACACAGCCCAAGAGTATAACTCCGAGTATTTATCATTTATGAAAATGCTTCTCCTTTTCTTATTTTTCTTTGTAAAAAAAAGAGAAGAAACATGTGACTAGCAACTCGGCGCGGGCACGGGCCATACGGTCAACACCAGCCGGTCAGCTAGACTAGCAAAATGTCAAAGCTACCCCTACTCATTGCACAACGTTTCAAAATCGTACGATAGGTGAAATGCAAGTGACACCGTTGTTACCGTCTCCTTCCTATAAATCACGGTCCGGCCCTGTTCATTTGAATTTATCAGCCTGAATTATCAGTCATATTATATTATTTTTTTTATAATAAATTAGTGAATAGTGTTTTTTAGCCTGGCTTTTCAGCGAAGCGAACAGGGGTAAGTATTATTATTTTTTGCCTCATTCAATTTTAAGTACTGTTTGAGTTTTGGTGAAAATAAGGTCCCTGATGGGATTCTTTGACTAATAACTTAGTTGCTAAACTTTAGCCCTTGGGTATTCAAATAAGAGGACTAATGGGTGAGCTAAAGTTTAGCCAAAGTCTCAACAAGTTGTTAGCTCACTAGTCCATCGAACCCAACTATCAGAATCTAAAGTTTCATCTGATTAGAAAAAAAGACATCGATTACCCTCCACTCCCACGTGAGCCTATCCATGAGTCTTTTGTTTCCCTCTCGCACTCGCTGAAGGGTCGAGATGGCGGACTAGAGGGGGGTGAATAGTCCTTTCTAAAACTTAATTGCGTTGGCTAACCGAAACAAGTGCGAAATTAAATCTATCGGTCTAGCCAAGACTACACCCCTTTATCTATAACTCTAGCACCTTCCAAAAGATCCTAATCAAACAAATAAGGTGTCTTCCTAGTAAGAGCCCACCTAAACAATTCTAGCTATGCAACTAGTACTTTAAGCACTGGGGAGCTCATACACAATTCTAGTAAGCAAAAGCACAAAGCTCCTAGGCTCACTAGCAATGCTCAATAACAAGGCAACCAATGCCAAATTAGAGAGCGCAAATTACTTAGCTACACAAACTAAGCAATGTGACTAACAAGGTTACACAAACCAAATTAGCCACGTAAAGGGGATACTTCTAGCTACACAAGTAAGAAGATATCTAGTTAGCTACATAAGTACAACTAGATACAAGAGTAACAACACAAGCAAGGTATATATGAAGGTAAATACAAGCTTGTGTTGCGCGAAAGCAAACCACCGAGAAAAGTAGACAATGTTGACACGGTGATTTTCTCCCGAGGTTTACTTGGTTGCCACCAAGCTATGTCCCCGCTGTGTCGACCAACACTTCGTGGTTCAGTGGCTAATCGATATCCACAACCGAGCTCTCCCAAAGAACGTCGCAAGAACCCACCAGCAAGTGTGGTAGCTCAATGACACGCTCTACTAGAGTTGCTCTTCGCGATCTACGCGGGGTGAGCACAATCCTCCTCACAAAGCTTCTCCGGAGCCTCGCACAATCTTCTTGCGAGCTTCGATGGAGCCTCAAGCCACCAAGCCGTCTAGGAGGTGGCAACCTCCAAGAGTACCAAGCACCGCCAGATTGCAACACGATCACCTAGTGCCACTCGATGCAATCTCACAATGCAATCGCACTAGAATCGCTCTCTCACTCGATCCGATGAACACTATCAAGCATGAGTGAGTTAGAGGGTTCCCAAGCACCACAACATAAGCCACTAAGGCTAAAGTGTGCTCAGCTCTTGGCCATGGCCGACCAAAGGGCTATTTATAAGTCCCTCCACGAAATAGAGCCGTTGCCTTCTCACTGAGCTGAAAACGGGGTCACCAGACGCGTCTGTTGCCCAATCAACAGACACGGCCAGCGTCCGATGCCCCTCAGTAGCTCGCAACGGATCAACGCCACATGTCCTCGATTGAACAAGAACTGTTGATCTCCAACGGTCACTAAAACGATACTGCGCTTCAGCACCACTCGATAGACGCGTCCGACGCTTGAACTCCCAGCGTCTGACGCTACATCGGACACACTCCAGAGAGCTCGTTTCCTCGCTCGGTCGTCGGACGCGTTAGACGCTCCATCACCAAACGCTGACGTCAGCGTCCGATGAGTACTCAGTGCCACGCCGCCTCGCGAACAGCTGACGTCACACGGAGCGGACGCTGACGTCTAGCGTCCGTTGCCACTTCACCAGCATGTCTAAAGCACGCTCTCCAGCATGCGTCACCAAGGGCTAAGCACCAGATGTGGCACCGACGTCTGACGCCACCACACCCAGCGTCTGATGCTCCGAAAACAGCGACGATCACCACCGTGACTTCACCTTCGGTTCTTGCATCTGACGCTAAGGAAAATAATTGTTTCATCTCTACGAAAACGCCTGAATCCCAAACCCCTCTCTACCACTAAAACTCCACTGCCTTCGCAAATGTGCCAACATCAACAAGTGTTCACCACCTTATGCACATGTGTTAGCATTTTCACAATCATTTTCTCAAAGGAGTTAGCCACTCAACTTGCCACGCCACCCGATTCTAGCAACGATGCAAAGTTAGATCACTTGAGTGGCACTAGATGACCGATATGCAAACAAGTTTACCCCTCTTAATAGTATGGCCATCTATCCTAAACCCGGTCATATACTTCTCTATGCAACTTTTGACCGGTGAAATGAAATGCCCTACGATTATACCTTTGCCTTGCGTATTCCATTCCAACTCCTCTGACGTTGATGCAACACATGCACCAACCAATCACCAAATGATATGATCCACTTTATATCATCACGTGATCGTATTGGTTCATTGATCTTGACCTCACTTGCTCTTCACCGTTGCTTCGGTCCATCGGCGTCAAGTCTTGTCCAAGCTTCATCATCACACGCGGTCCCTCACTTCAAAGCCCCTAACTTGCCCTTCACGCTTGTAACCGGTCCATCGAGCCAAGCCACATCTCGATCTTCTCCACCTTGATCACATGACTCCATGTCATGTCTCATATGCAACAAGCTCCTTCATGACACAATCACTTGTGGACTAATTCCCTGTGTATCTCACTTTAGACACAATTAGTCCACCTAAGGTTGTCACTCAATTACCAAAACCAAACAAGGACCTTTCACTCGCCCGCGTGGCATCTCGCCCACCACCACCATGTTTCCTCTCCCTACCTTATCTGCCCGTGCTGTATCATCTCACCAGCCGCCCACGCCCTTTCCACCATTCCCCGCCGCCTTTTCCTTTGGCCCTGTGGCGATGTCGGGTGGGTGGCGCTCCGGCGGACCCCGCTACAGCTGCATCGCGCCTACACCCCGCGCCGAGCTGCTGCTCTCCTCCCTCAGCTCGCCATTTCACTCCCTCCCTCGCTTAGCAGCACTGTAGTGCCGCCGGCGTCGTGCGCCCCTCCGCTGCACCGACGTCCGATTCATCGCGGCCTCCGCTCCGCGTCGACTCCGACCTTCCCGCGCACAAGCCAGTAGCTGCATTCGCCAAGGTATTAGGCCGCAGAGGCCATCCTCCCCACCTCCGACATGGCCGCCGTCGCGGTTCGCTGTCGCCAACCATGCTCCGCCCCTCTTCCTCCCTTCTCTCGCGTGCACCATCTCCGCCTCAATCCTGTGAACCTCGCTCGCGCCTCCTCGCACCTCGCCATGGCCGGGTTAGCCCTCCTGACGGCAAGCAGCATCGTCGCGCCGCCATGCACGCCGACGAGCCTGTTCTTGTGCCCATTCCGCGCCATCTCTTAGTGCTTTAGGTGCGCCTTGTCGCGGGGGAGCCGTTGGTGGTGACCACACCGCCGGCGAGCTCACCGGCGGCGAGATCCGGCCGGTCAGCGGTCACTCTGCTCGGGTGCAACTGACGTGTGGGGTTGGGTTGACCCAGGAGGCCCTCTGTCAGCCGCCATGTGTGGGTCTGGGTGCACGAGGCTAGGTGTGCATAGCGTTTTGGTTCGGTGGAATTTCAAAATAAGAGGAAAAAGATTTTTCCAGATTTGTTTTAAAGCTTGAAAAATGTATAACTTGAGTTATATAGCTTCAAATTAGATGAAACAAATTTTGCTGTGCTCCTTAGGAATAGGTATATAGTATAAAAATAGTGCATGTCAAATTTGTGACACTTTTATATATATCTTTATTTAATTCTTGAAAATGCTGATTTCTTTGAAAATGCATAGTAAATACAATATAGGTTAGAAAAATGTGAAACTTATTTGGTTGATCTAGCCATGTGATGTAATCTCTATGAAAATTTTATGTCATGCATGTTCTGTAGAAAAATATGGCTATCTAATTTATGTGCATTTATTTGCTATTTCTTATAAAAATGCTAGAGCTAAAAATGTGTATAAAACATGTATGTGAAACTTTTTGTACAGTGATTGTAGACTATGTAGATCATGGAAAAAATACTAAATCTGTTGTTTGAAACTTTTCACAGTACAAAGTATTTTCATGCTCATTTTTCCATCATAGCTTGTCATTTTTGTGAAGGCTATTTTACTTATCCAAATGCAATGAAAATTTTATGGTAGGCTACTTATAGTATGATAAAGCCACTGTAGTTTTCTTAGATTTTTATGAGCAACAGAAATATATGTTGATGTTGTAGCCCTAGATTAAAGTGTAATAAAATAGGATTCTTATTGCATGATTAGTTTATTTTGTACACTTTGGTGTATCTTTGAAGTATTCTTGACTTGCTAGTATGACTTGTCATGTTAGTATAGCTATGATAATGAAGTGTAGTAGCACTTGTGTTATGGCTCTATGTAGTTAGCGGTAGCTAATGGTGGTTAGTAGTAGAAGAGAATGCAGCAGATGACCGGTACTTATGGTACATGTTTTTGGTTGATGTTGACTACCTAGTAGAAGAGTTTTACATCAATTCTATCCAACAAAGCTAAGCGTGTTCATCTACATTGCATGCAATCATGATCATTCATATGCCATCTCATCTGATGCACCACTTGTATAATCACTTACACCTATGCATCATAACAGGATCATAGGAGGAATCGGTAGCAGCCGAGCCGAAAGCAGCCGAGAAAGTCCCGCAGGAAGAGCCCGCACAGGAGGTGCAGGCCAAAGAGGACGTCATTGACGAACTGCAAGAGTGTCCAGACTGTAACACCTCACGTGGTTAGTCCATAATTGCATTGCATTTGCATAAGCATAAGCATACATAATTCATGTTTACTATTTTATGTAATGCAACATATGTGATTGTTCTAGGGTTTGTTTGGCTCATATCATGGGTACTTGATAGTTGGTGTAACAAAAGGGTAGAGTAGTCAACCATGTCCTACAACACCTTAAATATACTTAGGATAACCCTTGGAGCAAGGTGCATGTTGATCAAAATTGCAAAAATGCCCTCCAAGAGAGGTTTGACCACCAC
The DNA here is from genome assembly GCA_022457205.1 of Saccharum spontaneum. Classification (NCBI taxonomy): domain Eukaryota; kingdom Viridiplantae; phylum Streptophyta; class Magnoliopsida; order Poales; family Poaceae; genus Saccharum; species Saccharum spontaneum. The sequence goes on from CM039607.1 coordinate 28,218,651, forward strand.
TTGACCCTAGGAGATTCTAGTTTGACCAATTAAAAAGTCTAGCTTGGAGACCTTGCATGGAAGAGCACCTTTTAGCAAAGTTGTAAAGAATTTTATGGGGAACAAAAGTCTCAATATGACCATCTCATGAAATTGACCAGAACATGCTCAAAAGTGGCCCACAAGTCAGCTAGAGGAGTGGCCTCAATACTTAGAATTTTTCTAAGTCTGAAATTTGACCCTCCAGTTTTGCTGAGGCCTACTTTAGAGGCTTGTAGTTTGCAAACCAGGCCAAACCAGCCTTCACTCATATTGACAAACCTGTAGTCCTCATATAGCTCTACAACATTGCCAACATCACCCAAGCCTGGTTCTCAATGGTTTAAGAGATATAGTGTCATGAAATTAGGCTTTCAGTCGGCATCATTAACTGAAAACCGGTTTCAGTTTCACCGAGCACCACTTTGGGGCCATGTAGTTTCAAATATAGGCCGAACCAGCCCAAAACGCTAATTGACAAACTTGTTGCCCTAACATAGCTCTACAAACTTGATATTGTCAACTTGGACCGGTTCAAGCTGTATTGGAAATTAATCAGCGTCGAAATTGCTCTGACAGTCGACCACGGTCTCACGTTGCAGCGTCCATTCAGTCAACGAGCTCGGACACCGGCCGCGCGTCGTGGCGCTCGGGCAGGAGGGCGTCGCCGCGTGTCGACCAGGTGCTGCAACTCCCTCCACGTCGCGAGCTCAGACGCAAATTGAAACCCGAGCGGCCACCTTCACCCCCCCTCGCGCGCGCTCAGTCTCTTCTTCCTCCCTCCCGCTCTGGCCGTGCTCACCGAGACGAAAACCAGGACGCCATTTGCCGCCGTAGCCACCTCCGAGCTCGCGCACTCACCACCGCTCTCCAAACCACGTCCAGCCCTCCGCCTCATCACCCTACACCTCCTCAACCTACTGGTGGCGTTGATTGAGCTCGAGGTGAGCCGCATTGCCATTTTCGCCGCTCCCAAAAGCTCACCGGAGCTCCGCCATGTCCGGGTCGCCGTGGCCAACCTTACTCAGTAGTTCTCCGCCTGCCATCACCCGCGTTTCCCCCTCCCTGTCGCGTGTAGATGCTAGGGTTATGACGTTACCGACAGCATCGAGCTAACCGGGCCGGAACGCAACCGCGCACGGCCGCGCCATGGCCGCCGGCCAGGTGCTCAGCGGTCCCTCGGTTCCGCTCCGTCTCCGTCGGGGATGGTGGTCTCGGTAGGTCCGCTAGGAGTCCAGGAAGGTGGTACGCCATTAGGTAGGACGTGCGATGGCCGGGACTCGCCGGCGTACCGCCAGGCACCTCGGCCGTCCGCCATCGCCGTCGGTCGGGGTTCTGTGGTGTAGCTAATTTGGGGAAAAGTGGTGGCCTTGATGCGGGTTGGTTTGAGCAAGATGACCGTGAAGGTGGATCGGTCGGAGGAGCCACCGGCGGCGAGAAATCGCTCGCCGGAGCTCACTGCCGCTGCGTCCCTGCTTCCGGTCACTGACCTCGGGGGCCCGCGTGTCAGCGCCGCGCACAGGCGGGATGCCGAGTGGGCCGCGCGCACGCACGTCGTGGGCCGCGCTTTCCCGGGCCGGCCCAGTTCGTTTGAGATTTATTTCTTTTAATTATTTTTGTCACAGATTTTTGTGGTAGTTTGGAAAATATAGATCTAGGGTTATACTTGCTCAAAAATCATGAGATAAATTTTGTTATGATCTCCATGATGTGTAGTATTTTAGAAAAATATAAATCTGGTATGTTATGTTTAGTTTCTGGGAGAATTAAATAGATCTTGCAAATGTGTTTGTAAATGCATGCAAATTTGTTAAATTTATAACTTGAGCTGTAGTGTCCCAAAAATCATGAAATTTGGTGAGTAGGTTATTTTATACTTGCTCTAGCTCTGGTAAAAATTTGGGCATCAGTGCTTAAACAATTTTCAAGTTATAAGGCTATCTTTTTATTTTAGGAAATAATTGAATGATTTTTAGTAATTTTTCTACATGTGTAATGTTCTTGTAACTTTTTGGAGAATGTTTCGGTACCCTGGAGTGTCTAAGAAAAATATGAAATCTGTTGTTTGATACATTTTAATATGATGTATTGATTATACAAAAATCAGTCTTTTGGACTTGTGAATTTTGTATAGGGAGTTTCTGTGAATAAAATTTGTTCAAATTTTTACAGTGGTCTCTTTTTAGGTCAGAGAGCCCCCTGTAATTTTTGTAGAATTTTAGGAGCAGTTTACATATATGTTTAAAATTCCACCTAATTAATTAAGTAAAATAAGAAATGAGTATAAATAAATGTTCTAGGTAGTCACACCCTACTTTCTGGTGTTTTTGTACCCCATGTGAACTTTTGGTAACATTAGTTTGGTTTTAGGGAACTTTGGCCACATCATTAAATATTTAAATCTTGCAATTTTAGGTTTTCTGGACAGCTGGTAGTATTTCTAAGTTTGACCCTTGATAAAAATGGTTACTGAAAAACTTGTAAATACCAAAGTTGTAGTAAACTTAATAAACTAGCTTGTGTCAAAATTTGGGAGCAATTGGCTTAGTAGTTTGAGAATTATTGCTGTTTAAAGTGGCAGTCCAGAATCTGCTACTCTCTGTTTAGAGAGAACAGGTTCTGGAACTTGTGAAATTTGACATGGAAAACTTAGGAGTTTGGGGTTGAGGTATGAAAATGAATTGTAGTACATTTCTTAGGCTTTCCAGATTGTCTTAGATCACATATTTTGGATTTGGAAATCTCTAGTTATGATAAAGACAAGTAGCTGCTGTCCAGGATGTTTTACTGTTTACTGTGGTATTTTGCTGATTTGTTGTGGTGTGATATCCTAAGAAATGCTACTCTTGTAATTGTTAGGTGTTAGGGCCTTAACTGAAGAAGAGCAACTTTATCTTAGGTTAAGTAGATTAGGTGAGTACTTCTCTACCGAAGAGGAAATTTGCACCTACTCTTTTGAAGTGATTTGAATAGAGCTTTAAAAGTGTTGTAATGCATCCATTCCGAGCATATTGCATCTTTCACTATGCATTCATGAGATTTATTATGCACTCATGCAATAGGTGTTCCGGAGGGGGTGACACTCCTCGAATTCGAACAAGTGGTGCCGGAGGAGATTCAGAACCCGCCGGAACCAGCAGAGGAACCCACCGGCGGAGAAGCTTCCGAAGAAGACCTTCCGGAGTGCCCGGACCACAGGCCTGCAACCTTTCTCAAAGGCAAGCCCCGGTGCATGCTGAACCCATCGTTTATAAATATATCTTCAGTACTTTTAATTGTTTATTGCATTAAGTGGTAGGGGTTGTATGAAAACAATTGTTGCATGATACCTGTCCTTGTCCAGATACTGTACATAAATCCTATATTAGGTTTAGGCACGTGTCAATGCTTAGCCCTGCTTAGTACGGTAGAAGTCGGGTGATTTCCGGTCATCCGTGAGAGATAGGATTGGGTCGCGAGTGGCTTATGGCTATCGTGATGGAACCATGCTTTAGAATGAAATTGAGACCGGGCGGGAGTTCGATGGTACAACTGCAAGACACTTCACGTCTTGGGTGTGGAGCCATGCCCGTCTGAGTCGTTTAAGGACCGATTCGTTGTACGTCCTTGAGTCATGTTGAACGCAGTCTAACACTTAGTTGGCCGGATAAGTCGTTCCGACCGCGAAGCCGAGTAATGTGATTCAGGCCGGGAATCGAATGGTAGGTTGCTTCTTGGAGGAGAGAAAGGATGTGCTTGGGGACATTGGCGTGAGACCAAGGGGGGGTTAGAGTCCCTATCACCTGGCAGAGTGTCGCCCTTGGGGTCGCGACTTCATTCGGACCCGCGATTCCTGAATCATACGAAAGGTGGCTTGTGCGACCTTGGCAGGGGTCTGCGCGGTGAGTGTTAGAAATACCCCTCCAGCTGGATAGGAATTCGATTCGAATCGCCGTCGCTCCCGGTTAGTGAGCACTTGACTTGAGCAGCGGCAACGTAGATCTCATTAATTGAACAGATGGTTAAGTGAATGATACAATGTTGCCACAATTTATACCTGCTATGGAAATAACATGAATAATTGTTTGATGATAATCAAGTGCATGTTTAGTACAGGTGCTAAGATAGATGACAGGTAAATGCTAAAAATAACTGCTAGTACAGGTTATAAGAGTTTCAACTACTTATGCCTTTATGCAAAATGTGGTGTCAGCTAGCCTCTTGTGTAAGCCTTGCATAATCCTTGGTGTCATTTATTTCTGGTTTATGACGGGTAAGTCTAGCTGAGTACATTCCAGTACTCAGGGTTTATTCCCTCCTGTTGCAGATGACATGCTTTATCAAGGTTTCTACAAGACGTGTCTCCACCCTGCGGGTGATGATGACTAGATCACAAGGGCGTGATCGTCTTTATGTACTTTCCTCGTGCTTTTGCGGGTTGTCGATCATCCAGACTGGCAGTAATTAAGTAACTAATGTGTGTGTTATGCTTCCGCTATTTTCCAAACTCGGTTTGTAATATTTGCTACTCCGTGGTATAAACTTATTTCGGAACTACTTATGAAATGTAACGTACGATGTGTATGTTGAATGATGCGATCCTGGTTGTAAGCAGTTTGGTTTGAAATCCTTCGTGATTTCGATTGACTACCGGGATTATATGGGCTCAAGTTTGAAAATTTGAGCGCTTCGGTGCTTGTTTTCGTACTTATGCTCTTATAATTTGGTCGGTTCTGTTACAGCTGGTATCGGAGCATAATTCAACATTAAACACATCTTACGAGTAATTAAAAAACAAAAGTATTTGTTTGCGAAAAGGGTTAAACTCTAAAAAATTATTATTATAGGTATGCCAGTGATCACATCCCTTAGCCCAAATAAGGACTCTTAGGTGGCTTATTATAAAGACTAACTTGGGGGCCTTGTTTGTTTTTGTTTCGTCGTCCATACGGCGTGATATTGTATGGATGCCATCCACTTGGGTGGTAATGTATGGATCAATTACCTCGACGCTCTGGTAAGTGTGAGTTGTGAGAGCATGATCGTCCAACCGGCGGTCTAGGGGAGAGTAGTTTTGGTGACTTGCATACTTACATGTTCAAACCATGTAACTATGTAAAAGCACTTAATTGTGGGCATCTATAAATCGGGTAGTTTTGATACTGAAATATATACATCCGGGGATGTGTATATGGAAAGTATTTAGTTACTACTTTCTTGTATATTATTTTGGGAACTGTTGGGCTGCAATGAGATTTTCTGTAGGTACACTAACAGCGTAACGAGTAGACCGATAGTTTCGCTTATATGAGAGAACGTATGTATGCCACCGCTTAGTGTTAGAACTTTAGTTTCTACTAAGGTGAGAGGACGTACGGAACGTGCATGCATCATGTTTAATTATATCATACATGTCATTTACTCCCTCCTTAAAAAATTTCAATAGTCCCGATTAAATTAAATTTCGTGTCCCCTAAATGATCCTCACTTTAATTCATACCTTGTTGATACAGATGGCACGTACTAGGATGACAGCCCGTAAGTCAACCGGAGGTAGGGTCCCTCGCCACCAGCTGGCTCCACGTGAGCCCCGTCCTGAGCCCACTGAGGTGGAAAGGTTACGGGCTGAGTTGGCAGAGGTGACTGCTGCTAGGGATGCAGCGCGGCAGCAACTAGAGCAAGTGATTCATGACCGTGATCAGGAAACGCTTGCAGTTCAGAGGTTGACAGTGGCAAATCGCAACTGTCAACGCATGCTGGTCCGTGTCATGGAACAGAGGGATGAAGCCTGGCACGAGGAGAATGTTCTGAGGGCTCGTTAGTTTGAGCTCGAGCAACAGTTAGAAAATGCTGAAGAATACAATGACAACCTTCATGAAGAAGTGCACCGTCTGAACAACCAGCTTAATCCCCTGCTACCTAGAAACAACAACGTAGATGAGGACATGGGTTCAGGAATCTTCATGGCTGAGGATGATGATGAAGTGGAGGTCGATGGACCACAGGATGCCCCACCTGCAGAAGCACCAGAGGAAGAGCCAGAAGAAGAAGAAGACGAGGAGTTAGAGCCTGTCAGTGATGAGGACGACGGGGAGATCCTTGACACTGACTCGGAGGATGATGCTTAGAGTAGTCATCACGTACCTATAATGTTAGGATCATCTTTTGCGCCTCCCTGTGTAAGAGTGAGGCCTTGTAATAACTTGACTTTGGGATGTAAGGTTGAACCGTATGTTTCCTGAATGTAGTTTGAACCTGTTAATTTCGATTGCAATGGGATGTCTTATTGTGTTGTGTTCGATGATGGTGTCACGATTAGCACCCTTCGGTGCCGCGACGAAACCAAGGGCCTCCTATGGCGCGCGACATAAGGTTGTGCTGCTTGGCACACGCAGGTATCGAGGTGGCTAGTCATGATCCACCATGGAACTCTCCATTGAGAAGTCTCCTTGTGGTCAGTTTGAAGTAGTCTTTCACAGTCAACTAAAAATCTTGAGATCGAATCCAAGTACCGTGCGAAAGGTCAAAAATCACGTAGATAGTGACGTAAACGGTCCGGTAACTGTTGTGCTCCCTGTGAGTGAGCCTTTATCAAAGAACATCTTGTTGGATTCCCTCGTATGATTGCGCCCATTGATGCGCTTGAATGGATTGTGCGGTTGTGATGAATTATTGTGTCTTAATTATTATGAGAAGTCTATTTCATGAAGTCAGTTTGACATTTCGCAATAATTCATCTACAAATTTCCCACATCGCCAGTGCTCATTGGCTATGCATTTTGCAGATGTCGTACAATCTACGTCGGGGTCGTGGCAATGAGGAGGAGGAACAGCCGCCCCCTCCGCCACCACCTACTCCGGCTGAGTTGATGCAATCAGTGGTTGAAGGGCAGCGCATGTTGGCTGACGCCATGCGCCAACTGGCTAATCGAGAGGCTCGTCATGGCCGCCAGGGCCCAGAGCCAAATCAGTACAGCGATTTCAAGGACTTTCTGGATACAAAGCCCCCGCTCTTTAAGGAAGCGGAAGAACCACTGCAGGCTGATGAGTGGCTGAATACTATTGAACAAAAGTTCCGTCTACTACGCCTGACTGATGAGCTGAAAACTGAGTATGCTTCCCATCAGTTGCATGGTCCAGCGGGCATTTGGTGGAGCCACTATCGTTCCACACTGCCTGCCAATGTCCCGATTGCTTGGGACCAGTTCAAGGCGGCATTCCGGGGGAACTATATTCCTCCAGGTCTTATGGCAATCAAGCACACGGAGTTCATGAGGCTGTCGCAGGGAAACAAAAGCTTGACTGAATACTTGCAGTCTTTCAACAACTTGGCAAGGTATGCCACAGAGTTTGTGGATACCGATGCCAAGAAAATTGCTAGCTTCAAAAGGGGCCTCGGCCCAAAGCTGATGAAGACTATGGGCACTAGCAAGTGTACCACTTTCAATGATTTTATCAGTGATGCTTTGACCCAGGAGAACAACAATGCTATTTATTCTGCCTCTAAGAGCCGTAAAAGGGCCCTTGAGGCGAGTGCTTCTCAGTCACGGGCCTCAGCTGCACCAAGGTCTTCCCCACGCCCACCTGCTCAGAATACAAAGTTCCGTCCGCCACAGAAAAAGCCTGCTGCAAAAACTGGATTCCGTAAGGCTTATACAGTCACTCTGCCAAAGGGGGCTTCTGGACAGAGCAGCTCTAGTGTTCCTCCCAGCAACATGCCTTGCTGGAACTGCAACAAGCCAGGCCATTGGGCCCGGAACTGCCCTTACCCTAAGAAGAATGTCAACCAAGGTGGCCGTCAGGGACACGCTCATTATAATAGCATTGAGGAAATTCCATCTGGTGAGGTGGTCACTGCTGGTAAGTTCCTAGTTGACCAACACCCCGCAGTGGTACTTTTTGATTCAGGTGCTTCGCATTCCTTTATCAGTCCTAAGTTTGCATCCAAATTTGCACACAAGTTGCATACTGTTGAAGGTGTGGGTTATTGCATTAGTGCTGCAAGTGGGAATATTTCCACAAACAAAGTAGTAGGGAACCTTAAGTTTGAGATAGAAGGGCGAAATTATTCGCTTGCTCTATTGGTTTTACCGGGTTTAGACATAGATGTTATCTTGGGCATGAATTGGATGAGTCAGAATGGGGTACTCATCGACACATCCGCTCGGGTAGTTATGCTCAGAGATCCTACAGATCAAAAGGGTTTTCTAGTACAACTTCCCAGAAAGGTTGAACTGTCGGGGGAAGTTCATGCTGTGCAAGCAAAGACGTTGGCTGAAATTCCCGTAGTAAATGAATTTCCAGACGTTTTTCCCGATGATTTACCGGGACTCCCTCCGGATCGGGATGTGGAATTTAAAATCGAGTTATTGCCTGGCACTGCACCCATCTCTCGGAGACCCTATAGGATGCCTCCAAATGAGTTAGCTGAACTTAAGGTGCAGTTGAATGAACTTTTGAAGAAGGGGTTGATTCGTCCTAGCTCGTCTCCGTGGGGATGCCCTGCTATCTTTGTAAAGAAGAAGGATCAGACCTTGCGGATGTGCGTAGATTATAGACCTCTGAATGCAGTCACGGTCAAAAATAAGTATCCTTTGCCATGTATCGATATCTTGTTCGATCAGTTGTCCAAAGCTAAAGTCTTTTCCAAGATTGATCTAAGGTCTGGGTACCATCAGATTAAAATCCGTCCTGAAGATGTTCCAAAAACAGCCTTCTCAACAAGATACGACCTTTATGAGTATCTTGTTATGTCTTTCGGCCTGACAAATGCCCCAGCACACTTCATGTGCTTGATGAATTCGGTGTTTATGCCCGAATTGGACAAGTTTGTGGTGGTGTTTATTGATGACATCTTGGTATATTCGGAAAATGAGGAAGAACACGCTGAACACTTGCATATTGTTCTCAGCAGACTGCGTGAGCATCAACTGTATGCGAAGTTCAGTAAGTGTGAATTCTGGCTTCGTGAAGTACCTTTCCTTGGGCATGTGTTGTCCAATGGAGGAATTATGGTGGATCCCACAAAGGTACAAGAAGTATTGAATTGGAAGGCTCCTACTTCGGTTCATGAGGTCCGGAGTTTCCTTGGGTTGGCTGGCTATTATCGTCGCTTTATCCCTGATTTCTTAAAAATAGCCAAACCCATGACTCGGTTGCTGCAAAAAGACACCAGGTTTGTCTGGACTCCTGAGTGTGATGCGGCTTTTCACCAACTGCGAACCCTCCTAACCTCGGCTCCGGTTTTGGCACAACCGGACATCGAGAAACCATTTGATGTTTACTGTGATGCCTCAGGCATAGGTTTAGGAGGTGTTTTGATGCAGGAAGGCCGAGTAATTGCATATACCTCGCGGCAACTTCGGAAGCATGAGGTGAATTATCCGACGCACGACTTAGAATTGGCTACAGTTGTTCATGCTTTGAAGGTATGGCGGCATTATCTGCTGGGCAATGTCTGCAATATCTATACAGATCACAAAAGCCTCAAATACATCTTCACCCAACCCGAGCTAAATATGCGTCAGAGAAGATGGCTCGAGTTGATTAAGGATTATAATCTTCAAGTGCACTATCATCCAGGCAAGGCAAATGTGGTTGCGGACGCTTTGAGTCGTAAGTCTCACTGCCATTCCTTAGTTGAAACTGATTTTCACCGATCCCGCCTGTTACATCCGGCAGTCTTGTACAACATCACTGTCAGTGGTACTCTCAGGAACAGAATCATTGAGCTCCAAAAGACTGATCCGGGTATATTTCACATAAAACGGAAGATGAAAGAGGGAGAGACTAAGCATTTCAGGTTAGATGACGAAGGTGTGCTGTGGTTTAAGGATAGATTAGTGGTACCTAAGGACCGAGAGCTTAGAGATCAGATCCTATCCAAAGCACATTCTTCCAAGCTGTCCATTCATCCCGGTAGTAATAAGATGTACTATGATTTGAAGCCACTTTATTGGTGGACCAAGATGCGGAAAGAGATAGCTGCATATGTTGCTAGGTGTGACACCTGTTGCAGAGTTAAAGCTGTGCACATGAAAGCTGGGTTACTCCAGCCACTCTCTATCCTAGGCTGGAAATGGGAAGAGATAAGTATGGATTTCATTGTCGGACTTCCTCCTACTGTCAAAAATCATAACTCTATCTGGGTAATTGTTGATCGTTTGACAAAATCAGCTCATTTCATTCCAGTGAGAGTGGACTATCGTCCCACTGACTATGCTGAGTTATACTTCAATCAGATAGTCCGGCTTCATGGGGTACCTCGTACTATCGTTTCTGACCGTGGTCCCCAGTTCACTGCTCGCTTTTGGGAGCATTTGCATCACCTTCTAGGAACCAAGTTAGTGAGAAGCTCTGCATATCACCCCCAGACGTCTGGTCAGACGGAACGAGTTAACCAAATCTTGGAAGATCTGTTGCGAGCATGCGTCATTTCATCCAAGGGTTCTTGGGAAAAATGGTTACCTTTAGCCGAATTCTCGTACAATAACAGCTACCAAGAGAGTATTAAGATGGCCCCATTCGAAGCTTTGTACGGTCGAAAGTGTCGAACTCCACTAAACTAGGTAGAAGCTGGGGAAAGAAGGTATTATGGCATTGATTTTGTCCAGGAAGCCGAGGAACAAGTCCGTACTATCCAGAAACACATGGCTGCAGCCCAAGCTAGACAGAAAAGCTATGCTGATCGTCGTAGAAAACCACTCGAGTTTGAAGTTGGAGACTTCGTCTATTTGAAAGTTTCTCCAATGAAGAGTGTCCAACGTTTTGGTGTTAAGCGGAAACTTGCACCAAGATACATGGGTCCTTTCCAGATCATAGGCAAGAGTGGAGCTGTTGCGTACAAAATCCAGTTACCTCCTGAAATGAGAGCCATATTCAACGTTTTCCATGTATCTCAGCTTAAAAAGTGTCTCCGAGTTCCTGAGGAACAAGTTCCTTTAGGAGACATCAGGCTCGAATCCGACCTAACCTATGAAGAAAAGCCAGTCCGAGTGATCGATACTCAGGAACGAGTAACTAGAAGTAAAGTGGTTAAGTGGTACAAAGTGATGTGGAGTAATCAGGGTAGTGAAAGTGATGCTACGTGGGAACGGGAAGATTATTTGCGGGATGGTTATAAGGAATTCTATGAAAAATGGTACGCTTTCCAAATCTCGGGACGAGATTTTTATAAGGGGGAAGGGCTATAACACCTCAAGTGTTTAGTCCATAATTGCATTGCATTTGCATAAGCATAAGCATGCATAATTCATGTTTACTATTTTATGTAATGCAACACATGTGATTGTTCTAGGGTTTGTTTGGCTCATATCATGGGTACTTGATAGTTGGTGTAACAAAAGGGTAGAGTAGTCAACCATGTCCTACAACACCTTAAATATACTTAGGATAACCCTTGGAGCAAGGTGCATGTTGATCAAAATTGCAAAAATGCCCTCCAAGAGAGGTTTGACCACCACTTGACCCTAGGAGATTCTAGTTTGACCAATTAAAAAGTCTAGCTTAGAGACCTTGGATGGAAGAGCACCTTTTAGCAAAGTTGTAAAGAATTTTATGGGGAACAAAAGTCTCAATATGACCATCTCATGAAATTGACCAGAACATGCTCAAAAGTGGCCCACAAGTCAGCTAGAGGAGTGGCCTCAATACTTAGAATTTTTCTAAGTCTGAAATTTGACCCTCCAGTTTTGCTGAGGCCTACTTTAGAGGCTTGTAGTTTGCAAACCAGGCCAAACCAGCCTTCACTCATATTGACAAACCTGTAGTCCTCATATAGCTCTACAACATTGCCAACATCACCCAAGCCTGGTTCTCAATGGTTTAAGAGATATAGTGTCATGAAATTAGGCTTTCAGTCGGCATCATTAACTGAAAACCGGTTTCAGTTTCACCGAGCACCACTTTGGGGCCATGTAGTTTCAAATATAGGCCGAACCAGCCCAAACGCTAATTGACAAACTTGTTGCCCTAACATAGCTCTACAAACTTGATATTGTCAACTTGGACCGGTTCAAGCTGTATTGGAAATTAATCAGCGTCGAAATTGCTCTGACAGTCGACCACGGTCTCACGTTGCAGCGTCCATTCAGTCAACGAGCTCGGACACCGGCCGCGCGTCGTGGCGCTCGGGCAGGAGGGCGTCGCCGCGTGTCGACCAGGTGCTGCAACTCCCTCCACGTCGCGAGCTCAGACGCAAATTGAAACCCGAGCGGCCACCTTCACCCCCCCCTCGCGCGCGCTCAGTCTCTTCTTCCTCCCTCCCACTCTGGCCGTGCTCACTGAGACGAAAACTGGGACGCCATTTGCCGCCGTAGCCACCTCCGAGCTCGCGCACTCACCACCGCTCTCCAAACCACGTCCAGCCCTCCGCCTCATCGCCCTACACCTCCTCAACCTACTGGTGGCGTTGATTGAGCTCGAGGTGAGCCGCATTGCCATTTCCGCCGCTCCCAAAAGCTCACCGGAGCTCCGCCATGTCCGGGTCGCCGTGGCCAGCCTTACTCAGTAGTTCTCCGCCTGCCATCACCCGCGTTTCCCCCTCCCTGTCGCGTGTAGATGCTAGGGTTATGACGTTACCGACAGCATCGAGCTAACCGGGCCGGAACGCAACCACGCACGGCCGCGCCATGGCCGCCGGCCAGGTGCTCACGCGGTCCCTCGGTTCCGCTCCGTCTCCGTCGGTGATGGTGGTCTCGGTAGGTCCGCTAGGAGTCCAGGAAGGTGGTACGCCATTAGGTAGGACGTGCGATGGCCGGGACTCACCGGCGTACCGCCAGGCACCTCGGCCGTCCACCATCGCCGTCGGTCGGGGTTCTGTGGTGTAGCTAATTTGGGGAAAAGTGGTGGCCTTGATGCGGGTTGGTTTGAGCAAGATGACCGTGAAGGTGGATCGATCGGAGGAGCCACCGGCGGCGAGAAATCGCTCGCCGGAGCTCACTGCCGCCGCGTCCCTGCTTCCGGTCAGTGACCTCGGGGGCCCGCGTGTCAGCGCCCCGCGCAGGCGGGATGCCGAGTGGGCCGCGCGCACGCGCGTCGTGGGCCGCGCTTTCCCGGGCCGGCCCAGTTCGTTTGAGATTTATTTCTTTTAATTATTTTTGTCATAGATTTTTGTGGTAGTTTGGAAAATATAGATCTAGGGTTATACTTGCTCAAAAATCATGAGATAAATTTTGTTATGATCTCTATGATGTGTAGTATTTTAGAAAAATATAAATCTGGTATGTTATGTTTAGTTTCTGGGAGAATTAAATAGATCTTGCAAATGTGTTTGTAAATGCATGCAAATTTTTTAAATTTATAACTTGAGCTGTAGTATCCGAAAAATCATGAAATTTGGTGAGTAGGTTATTTTATACTTGCTCTAGCTCTGGTAAAAATTTGGGCATCAGTGCTTAAATAATTTTCAAGTTATAAGGCTATCTTTTTATTTTAGGAAATAATTGAATGATTTTTAGTAATTTTTCTACATGTGTAATGTTCTTGTTACTTTTTGGAGAATGTCTTGGTACCCTGGAGTGTCTAAGAAAAATATAAAATCTGTTGTTTGATACTTTTCAATATGATGTATTGATTATACAAAAATCAGCCTTTTGGACTTGTGAATTTTGTATAGGGAGTTTCTGTGAATAAAATTTGTTCAAATTTTTATAGTGGTCTCTTTTTAGGTCAGAGAGCCCCCTGTAATTTTTGTAGAATTTTAGGAGCAGTTTACATATATGTTTAAAATTCCACCTAATTAATTAAGTAAAATAAGAAATGAGTATAAATAAATGTTCTAGGTAGTCACACCCTACTTTCTGGTGTTTTTGTACCCCATGTGAACTTTTGGTAACATTAGTTTGGTTTTAGGGAACTTTGGCCACATCATTAAATATTTAACTCTTGCAATTTTAGGTTTTCTGGACAGCTGGTAGTATTTTTAAGTTTGACCCTTGATAAAAATGGTTACTGAAAAACTTGTAAATACCAAAGTTGTAGTAAACTTAATAAACTAGCTTGTGTCAAAATTTGGGAGCAATTGGCTTAGTAGTTTGAGAATTATTGCTGTTTAAAGTGGCAGTCCAGAATCTGCTACTCTCTGTTTAGAGAGAACAGGTTCTGGAACTTGTGAAATTTGACATGGAAAACTTAGGAGTTTGGGGTTGAGGTATGAAAATGAATTGTAGTACATTTCTTAGGCTTTCCAGATTGTCTTAGATCACATCTTTTGGATTTGGAAATCTCTAGTTATGATAAAGACAAGTAGCTGCTGTCCAGGATGTTTTACTGTTTACTGTGGTATTTTGCTGATTTGTTGTGGTGTGATATCCTAAGAAATGCTACTCTTGTAATTGTTAGGTGTTAGGGCCTTAACTGAAGAAGAGCAACTTTATCTTAGGTTAAGTAGATTAGGTGAGTACTTCTCTACCGAAGAGGAAATTTGCACCTACTCTTTTGAAGTGATTTGAATAGAGCTTTAAAAGTGTTGTAATGCATCCATTCCGAGCATATTGCATCTTTCACTATGCATTCATGAGATTTATTATGCACTCATGCAATAGGTGTTCCGGAGGGGGTGACACTCCTCGAATTCGAACAAGTGGTGCCGGAGGAGATTCAGAACCCGCCGGAACCAGCAGAGGAACCCACCGGCGGAGGAGCTTCCGAAGAAGACCTTCCGGACCACAGGCCTGCAACCTTTCTCAAAGGCAAGCCCCGGTGCATGCTGAACCCATCGTTTATAAATATATCTTCAGTACTTTTAATTGTTTATTGCATTAAGTGGTAGGGGTTGTATGAAAACAATTGTTGCATGATACCTGTCCTTGTCCAGATACTGTACTTAAATCCTATATTAGGTTTAGGCACGTGTCAATGCTTAGCCCTGCTTAGTACGGTAGAAGTCGGATGATTTCCGGTCATCCGCGAGAGATAGGATTGGGTCGCGAGTGGCTTATGGCTATCGTGATGGAACCATGCTTTAGAATGAAATTGAGACCAGGCGGGAGTTCGATGGTACAGCTGCAAGACACTTCACGTCTTGGGTGTGGAGCCATGCCCGTCTGAGTCGTTTAAGGACCGATTCGCTGTACGTCCTTGAGTCATGTTGAACGCAGTCTAACACTTAGTTGGCCGGATAAGTCGTTCCGACCGCGAAGCCGAGTAATGTGATTCAGGCCGGGAATCGAATGGTAGGTTGCTTCTTGGAGGAGAGAAAGGATGTGCTTGGGGACATTGGCGTGAGACAAGGGGGGGTTAGAGTCCCTATCACCTGGCAGAGTGTCGCCCTTGGGGTCGCGACATCATTCGGACCCGCGATTCCTGAATCATACGAAAGGTGGCTTGTGCGAACCTGGCAGGGGTCTGCGCGGTGAGTGTTAGAAATACCCCTCCAGCTAGATTGGAATTCGATTCGAATCGCCGTCGCTCCCGGTTAGTGAGCACTTGACTTGAGCAGCGGCAACGTAGATCTCATTAATTGAACAGATGGTTAAGTGAATGATACAATGTTGCCACAATTTATACCTGCTATGAAAATAACATGAATAATTGTTTGATGATAATCAAGTGCATGTTTAGTACAGGTGCTAAGATAGATGACAGGTAAATGCTAAAAATAACTGCTAGTATAGGTTATAGAGTTTCAACTACTTATGCCTTTATGCAAAATGTGGTGTCAGCTAGCCTCTTGTGTAAGCCTTGCATAATCCTTGGTGTCATTTATTTCTGGTTTATGACGGGTAAGTCTAGCTGAGTACATTCTAGTACTCAGGGTTTATTCCCTCCTGTTGCAGATGACATGCTTTATCAAGGTTTCTGCAAGACGTGTCTCCACCCTGCGGGTGATGATGACTAGATCACAAGGGCGTGATCGTCTTTATGTACTTTCCTCGTGCTTTTGCGGGTTGTCGATCATCCAGACTGGCAGTAATTAAGTAACTAATGTGTGTGTTATGCTTCCGCTATTTTCCAAACTCGGTTTGTAATATTTGCTACTCCGTGGTGTAAACTTATTTCGGAACTACTTGTGAAATGTAACGTACGATGTGTATGTTGAATGATGCGATCCTGGTTGTAAGCAGTTTGGTTTGAAATCCTTCGTGATTTCGATTGACTACCGGGATTATATGGGCTCAAGTTTGAAAATTTGAGCGCTTCGGTGCTTGTTTTCGTACTTGTGCTCTTATAATTTGGTCGGTTCTGTTACACAGACCACCGTCCGAGTTCGTCCGAGCGAGGCAAGCCCCGGAGCATTCTAAGTCTCCTACTTTATAAAAGCAATCAATTATATATGAGTTTTATATATTGTTGCATTAAGTTATAGCAGTTGAGTGAAACCGTTGATGCATTTATTATTATCCTTGCCTACCTTATTATAGTCTTACCCTGTTAGGTTTAGGATTGAATAACTGCTTAGCCCTGTTTAGACCGGTAGCGATCGGTGATTTCCTGTCACCTGCAATTATATGTGGTTACTGGAATACTTTAGCTATGGAATGGATGATATCCTGAAGATAACCAAGTGTTGATGGATAAATGGAGACCGGGCAGAATAATTGTTGGGGTAATCATACATGGTTCTGGGGTGCTTATAGTTTCCGCCTGTGTCGATTAAGGACCGATCATTGCTCGTCCCTCTTTGTCATGTTGAACGCATGTCTCACACTTAGCTGGCCGAATAAAGTACCTTTCGACCGCAAAGCTAGTGGCACTATTTGGGCCGGGATCTTTAGGGTGCGCGTATTGGTGCTGATGGGGGTATGACAAGTGCGCGAAGAGTGAGCCCAAGGGCAGGCAAGGCCTGATTCCTGGCAGTCGGGTGGTCCCTGGGTACTGTGGCTCCAGTTTGTCCCACGACGTTTACCGAAATAGTGTCATTGGTGACCTATAGCTCACTTGATCGGTGAGTGTGGTTTGTGTGAGGAATAAATCACCAACTGGTTAGAAATCGATTCGAATTATCATCGCTCCTGGATAGTGAGCACTTGACTCGAGCTACGACATCGTAGTAATGATGATGAAACACGGTTGGTTATATGGATGAGGCCGGAAATGCTGAATCTAAGTTGGTAACTGGATGTTAATGGTTAATCAACTGATTGCTATAGCATAGGTGCTTACCTAGATTGATAGGTTATAATAAAGATGATACAAAGTACTTAAATTGTTCATTTTTGTTAACTTATACTTTTCGCAAATGAGTCAGCTAGTCCACTAAAAGAAAGCCTTGCATACTCTTTGGTGTCACTTTATTCTAGTTAAAGACGGGTAAGTCTAGCTGAGTACCTCCTCGTACTCAGGGTGTTGTTCCTATTGTTGTTCCAGATGGTCAGATGTATTATAGATATTGCATCAACTGCCTGTATCATACGATGGACGACAACTAGGACCAAGGGCATGGTCGCTCTGTACGTCTTACCTGATGCTTTTGTTGGAAATGATTATCACCTGGTACTGTATTTGAACTAAACGTGTGTGTAAAGTCTCAAACTATTTGCTTCCGCTACTTTATTATGAACTTGGTTTGTAATAACTTTATGTTTTAAACTCCGATGTATTGCAATGAGGTTGTGAACTTTTATGTAATATGTGACTGTGGCTGCTAAACTTGTACGATCTTGATTTGTATGTTGGTTGGTTTGAAATCCGTTGTGATTTTACGGACTACCGGTTATACGGGCTTAAGTTTGCTAAATTATCTGCTTCGGCAGGTGATTTTCTTACTTAATTTTGTATAATTGGTCGGTTCTGTTATAGTACCACATCTCCACCGCGACTTGAAGCCCATTAGTCATACCCGCAAGCTGCGGTCACGCTCGGCCTCTGGGCGCTCGCGCACGCCACGCCCGTTGCTCCCCCGCGCCGCCGCTAATGCGCCTACGCCTGCATACGCAACGTGCCGCTTCTCGCCATGTTCGCCGCCGCTCCAGACGCCATGGGCTGCCGTATTGCCATCGCGACAAGCTACCTCCGGTTGCTGGGAAAGGCTCAGGGACATAGGAGTCGTTCGGCTGGAATTATAAGCCGACTGCAAAACGCTGTTGACTGATTTTTTTAAGAGAAAAATAATGTTCCGACTGAAAAAACAAGCTGAATAAGACGGATTATAAGCCAGATGAACAGGGCCATAAATGACTTTATATTAAGATAGTACTGCTTGTTAACCCTTGGATCCAAATAGGACCGGACTAATCATTAGTCAGCTAATCACTAGCCCTAGTCTATCAAACAGACCCTGATACATCTATTTCGTCTCACAGAAAATTCACATATACGTGTAATAATTCAAATCAAATCAAAATGAAAAAGAAAATAGCTATGGGTCCGAGAGTAGGGGCATTTTAGTCATCTTCTCCGTCTTGCCACCTTCGACCCTCACCTGAGGCAGGCGGTATTCCGACCGGCATCATCTATCCACATCTTTCTCTCCCCTCTTCCGTCTCTCTCTCTCTGCTCCACGCCTCTCTCTCCTCCTCACCGGTCGAGCTCCCCACAGCCCGTACCTACCTGCCCCCAGTCCCCGCCGCCCCGCTTGCCCGACGGCCCGCGGCTTATCCACCACGCCACCACCACCACCACCTCCGCCGCTGGGCCGGATCGATCGGGATCGGGATCGCGCCGCCGCCGCCGCCGCCCTCCGCACTCGCGGGGTCCTGCTCCTACCATGCAGCAGCGCTGCGCCCTTGCCCGACTGCGCCGGCCCGCCGAACCGCGCGTCCCGCTCGCCGACGACCACCCCTTCGTCGCCGTCTTCTCCTTCCTCTTCATCCCCACCTAAATCAACCTCCTCGCCGCGTAATTCTGCTAGGATTTCTCCATCCTCTCTCGCCGCCGCCGCCGGGAGCGAACGGATCGCCGCGTCGTCCTCGGCCGCCTGCAGGATGAGCCGGGAGGCGCAGAAGCTCGATTCCGCCGCCGGCGACGGCGCAGTCGGGATCGGGGTCCTGTCGCTGGACCTGCTGGGCCAGGTGCTGGACCGCCTGCGGGAGCCGCGGGACCGCAAGGCGTGCCGCCTCGTCAGCCGCGCCTTCGAGCGCGCCGAGGCCGCGCACCGCCGCGCGCTGCGGATGCTCCGCCGCGAGCCGCTCCCGCGCCTGCTCCGCGCGTTCCCCGCGCTCGAGCGGCTCGACCTCTCCGCCTGCGCCTCGCTCGACGACGCCTCCCTCGCCGCGGCCGTCGCCGGAGCCGGCGGGGGACTCGCCGGCCTCCGCAGCGTCTGCCTCGCGCGGGCCAACGGGGTCGGCTGGCGCGGCCTCGAGGCGCTCGTCGCCGCCTGCCCCAAGCTGGAGGCCGTCGACCTGTCGCACTGCGTCAGCGCCGGGGACCGAGAGGTCGCCGCGGTGGCGGCCGCGGCCGGGCTCAGGGAGCTGAGTCTGGACAAATGCCTTGCTGTCACCGACATGGGGCTCGCCAAGGTGGCTGTTGGGTGCCCCAGGCTGGAGAAGCTCAGCCTCAAGTGGTGCCGTGAGATCTCTGACATCGGAATTGATCTGCTGGCCAAGAAGTGCCCCGAGCTCCGCAGCCTCAACATATCCTACCTCAAGGTTACTACTCCTATATGGGCTATTGAACTGTTCATTGCTTGGGTAGTGGATTGATGAAAGATGATTACTTGTGGATAGACATTTGGACTAGCAATTGATATGCTGTTTAGAGAAATGACGAAAATGTCATATGCAGCAACACACCTATAGTAAGCACCTTTGTCCAAATAAACTTTGGGCAGTCTAGTTATTATGATACCCAAGTACCCAACAAGAGCTGCACAAACCAAATTTCAGATGCAACATGGCGGCAAAAAGAAGTGGTTTGGTACCATGATATGCTAAATCTCAACTTTAACCTGGAAATTTTCATAAATCTTGTGAACTTGGACTTAAGTTGGAAGCTAATGCATATGGGCGCGAAGGTGCTATTCAAAACATTATGAGTCATATTGTCGGTGGCTATTTTTAATAAATGCACATACTGTAGGAAATGGTTGCATCTTCACTTCTCCCTTTTCTGTCTGTAGGTAGTGACAGCTTAGAGTGTACAGTAGTTATATGTAACACCTGGCCTGTTTGGACTTCTCTGCAAGGTTTTAAAAATCAGTAATAAGTACTTGATCGGTCATGCTACCTAGTAGTGATTAGAAGGTGTAATTGTGGTAGAATCAGGCAATATGCTACCTAGTAGTGATTAGAAGGTCATTGAAAGCTGGTTGTACAGTAACAGGTAGGGACGTCCATTATTTGTACATAACAAGGCTGAGAAAATGGCTTAATAGACCCATTTTGAAAGCGATCCATGTCATGCAAATGGTGTGTTGTGATACTGGATAATCCCAGATTGGAAGTTTAAAGTTGAGTTGTACTTAGCATACAAAACCTCATGATCCATACATTTTGCCATCCACTGAGGTGTTAGGTGTGTGACTATAAGGGGCCTGGGTGCTGAATGAATTTGGTCTTGCATTGTTTAATTTTTCTCATTGATAGTAATGGCATCATTGTATTATACTATCTGTTTGTATTATATGCTTATTTTTCTTGTGTTGCAGGTGGGTAATGGATCCCTTAGATCAATTTCCTCACTCGACAGGCTTGAGGAATTGGCAATGGTTTGTTGTTCATGTATAGATGATGAAGGCCTGGAATTGCTGAGCAAGGGGAGCGATTCGCTGCAGGTAATCACTTCTTGGGATGTTAAACTTTTATAGACTTTTGATGGTTGATGCACAACATTGTGTCAATTTGATTATTTAAAATTCGAACAGTTTTCGTTATTAGCCTCCTTACTGTGACTTTGCTTACTGTCATCTCAAATCTGGAAATTGGCAACTTTATGTTTTTTTTTAAATGGTGAATTTTGATCTTTTTAATCATTTTTATAATTTCAGAGTGTTGATATGTCAAGATGTGATCATGTGACTTCCGAGGGGTTAGCTTCACTGATAGATGGTCGCAATCTTCTCCAGAAGTTATATGCTGCAGATTGTCTGCATGTGAGTTGGTCTTCCCCACATTACTCACCCCTCACAGCCATTAGCTCTTATTTTCTGTATAATCCAATATACCATAATTTTTGTGCTTCGAACAAATAGTTAATTAACTAACATATTCAGAGGGACTCATCCTCATGAAGAGTTAAAGAGTAATCAAAAGTGGCAAATATCTGACTGCCTGTAGTTTGTTGATGCTATATTTATAGGAGATAGGACAGCGTTTTCTATCCAAGTTGGCAACATTGAATGAAACCTTGGCAATGTTGAAACTCGATGGTCTTGAGGTCTCGGACTCTCTTCTTCAAGCCATTGGTGAAAGCTGTAACAAATTGGTTGAGATTGGACTTAGCAAATGCAGTGGTGTTACAGATGAAGGAATCTCATCTCTTATAGCTCGGTGTAGTGACCTAAGAACAATTGATCTCACATGCTGCAATCTCATTACCAACAATGCGCTTGATTCAATAGCTGACAACTGTAAGATGCTTGAATGCTTGCGGTTGGAATCATGCTCTTTGATAAATGAGAAGGGACTAAAGCGAATTGCAACTTGTTGCCCCAATCTTAAGGAGATAGACCTCACTGACTGTGGAGTGGATGATGCAGGTTTGTGATCACTACATTTGTGTCTATGTTTATTTTTAATAAAAAAATCTGTTATTTTAGAATTGAGCATGATCACTTTACATTGCTTATTTTGCAGCATTGGAGCACCTGGCTAAATGCTCTGAATTGAGAATATTGAAATTAGGCCTATGCTCAAGTATTTCTGACAAAGGCATTGCATTCATTAGTTCAAATTGTGGAAAGCTGGTGGAGCTTGATTTGTACCGGTAATTCAGATCATCTTATTTATTCTTTTACCATGATCTTATAGTCATATGCATGAAAATAACATGTCCGCAATGTCCTTCGCTTCAGGTGCAACTCTATTACTGATGATGGGTTGGCAGCTTTAGCAAATGGATGCAAGAGGATTAAGTTACTGAACTTGTGTTACTGCAACAAAATCACTGATACTGGTTTGGGTCACTTAGGCTCCCTGGAGGAGCTCACAAACCTTGAATTGAGGTGCTTGGTCCGCATAACAGGCATTGGGATCTCCTCAGTTGCAATCGGATGCAAGAGCCTGATAGAGCTGGACTTGAAACGATGCTATTCGGTTGATGACGCTGGTCTGTGGGCCCTTGCTCGTTATGCTTTGAACCTTAGACAGGTAACCTTATGATAGAGTTTAGCTTCTATCCTTGCAAATTCATAAGCAGCTGGAACCATATAAACATGTACCTGTTTTGCAGCTTACAATATCGTACTGCCAAGTCACGGGGTTGGGCCTGTGCCACCTGCTGAGCTCCCTGCGGTGCCTCCAGGACATTAAGATGGTGCACCTGTCATGGGTCTCCATAGAAGGGTTTGAGATGGCGCTGCGAGCAGCCTGCGGGAGGCTGAAGAAGCTGAAGATGCTCTGCGGGCTGAAGACCGTGCTGTCCCCTGAGCTCCTCCAGATGCTGCAGGCGTGTGGCTGCCGAATAAGATGGGTCAACAAGCCTCTTGTCTACAAGGACTAAACTCGTGTTCCTCATCGTTTGTGCTGTGTCACCACCCGCATGGATTGTCAAGATCTCCCTGGTTTGCCCTGGCTTACGTTGTGAACCATGTGAGATTTTCCACAATAATCATTGGGGGCGTAAGCTCCTGTCCCCAAGTTGTGGTTATGGTGTTTGCCTTTCGGGCACCTCTTGCGGTGTTTGTCGTCTCTGCTCCGGTGTATGTACACTGAGGCATCGTTAATATTCATGCGTATAGCCTGTAGTGGGATGATCTACTTTCTGGGATTAGTTAGTGTATTTGTTACTTCATTCCGCATGGTTTGAGCCTTTGAGATGAAAGAATCATAAGGGATATGATCGATGCTTTCACTGGTTCTTTCGTACTTTTGACTGGCATTATCTTATCTGATGACACTAATATGTATATGAACTTACATGGAGTTCAAATAACCGTTGCATAGCCCATCGGTGCCGGTGTGGCACCACGGCTCCATGAACGGAGGTCAATGGTTGGTTCCTGGCTACCATCAATCTCCTCCGAATTGGTCCTATTGCGGAGCGTTGTAAGTCTTTCTTCTCCCACGATTGGACAAGTTCTATGATTCGAAAGAAAAAAAAAAGGGTCAAGTTCTTGGCAATTTGTTTCCAAATGAATCCGTTGCAGCCCAAATTGCCTAGCAACACTGATGGCACCTCTGCAAGCATCAAAACCTCTATCATGTCATCTCGCCTGGGTAGACAGAAACATACCTTGATGATCCCGATAGGACACAGGCCGTCGCCCACTGTTTCTGTCCGCGTAATAAACAGCCACAAGTCATATCCCCGCTGCTGTTGCCACAAGTCATATGCTGTATCTCGTGCCCAAAAAGTTGCTTGTTGCAGACTCATAGCTCACCATGTTTCTGTTTATTCCTCGGCATCCAGACAACCCAGATACCACATATGATGACTGCCCAGGTGACTGGATTGAGCTTAGGAACCTTCACACCAGTTGACCTCTCGCTGTGATCTCCCGGATTTGCGCAGGTTGGCTACATGGGCTCTGGAAACCTTAAAACTAGGTGAATTCTCCGCGCATTGCTGCGGGAATGCAAGAGTAATTTGAATTGAGTTAGGAGAAATAGGACGTAGAAGGAATCTCGTTGGTGTATAATACATAAGTATATATGCGATATAAGCAGAGAATAGATTTAGTTTTTTTTGTTAAAGGTGTAACTAAAGACAACAAAAACCATATCAAAGAAAACACGGTCACTAACCTATAGGATCGACCAATACGGGAGACTAATCTCATCCACTCTCACCCCTCACCCCTACTATACCTGAGGGTCATCCCCCTCCCAAAAGTTCTAGGAGTTTTCCTTCACAAAATCATGCATGTTTCGGAGGACCACATATAATCCATGTGATGTGTAGTTTTGCTAGGTTTTTCTTAGAAACGGACTTTTGCTTAGAAACAGTTATCAAAGAAAACACGGTCACTAACCTATAGGATCGACCAGTACGGGAGACTAATCTCATCCATTAGAACCCCTCACCCCTACTATACCTGAGGGTCATCCCCCTCCCAAAAGTTCTAGGAGTTTTCCTTCACAAAATCATGCATGTTCGGAGGACCACATGTAATCCATGTGATATGTAGTTTTGCTAGGTTTTTCTTAGAAATGGGCTTTTGCTTAGAAACGGTTATCAAAGAAAACACGGTCACTAACCTATAGGATCGGCCAATACGGGAGGCTAACCTCATCCACCCTCACCCCTCACCCCTACTATACCTGAGGGTCATCCTCCCTCCCAAAAGTTCTAGGAGTTTTCCTTCACAAAATCATACATGTTTCGGAGGACCACATGTAATCCATGTGATATGCAGTTTTGCTAGGTTTTTCTTAGAAACGACAGTTTTGCTAGGTTTTTCTTTTTTTTTTAGCAAACATAGAGCTTTCATTAATCAGTGACAGGAATACAATCTACAGCAGCTAGCCCCATCAACCAATCAGGGACATAGTCAAGCCAAAAAAGGGAGCGCTCCGTGACCGACACCATACTAGCACAGCAATCGGCCACCGAGTTGGCTTCCCTACACACCCATTTAACCCTAAAATCAATAAAACTCCTGCTTAACTCTATGATGTCAAAACATAGACCACCTATAACTGACCTCACAGAGGAACTGTCCTCAAGTAAAGTTTGTAGACCTCGGCAATCAATCTCCAAAATGACACGATCATAGCCATTCTCCACCGCTAATTCCAGGCCCTCCTTTGCCGCCATAGCTTCAGCAGTAAGGGCATCCGGCACATCATCCAGCCAGCGTGCCGCCGCCGCCTGTACCAGCCCCAAGTGGTCGCGGATGACCACTCCCGCACCACCAGTGCAATTGCTGGGTTCGAATGCCGCATCGGTATTCACCTTGAGCCAACCTTCATCCGGCCGCTGCCACCGCGTTTGTCTTCCCAGCTTTGCCATCCGAGAGGGCATCTTCATCTTGGACAGCTCCTCCAGCAGTGACGATATATATCGAGCCATCGCCCCCGGTTCCCAGACTTTGCGACCATGGCGGCATGCATTCCGCCCCGTCCACAATGCCCAGGCACCACAGACTAGCATAGCAGCAGCATCTGTTGGGCAAGTCTCTGCATGGAGGACGTCCGTCGCCCATGTACAAGGATGGAGATCAGGAACTTTTACTCCCATCAGCTTCTTGACCTCATCCCAAAAATTCCGCGCCACCGGACAAGATAGAACCACATGGTACACAGACTCATCCGGGTCCCCACACATTTCACAAAAACTTTCCTCGGCAACATGTCTTCTTTTCAGCTCCGCTTTCGACGGCAACGAGTTATGTAACACCCGCCACCAGAAAACCCGAACCTTGGGAGGAACATTCAGCTTCCAAACAGCACTCCAGGCACGTTCATCCTCAGAAGCCCCAGTTTCTCCGGTAGCAGCCATTGCCACCGCCATTTGATCTTCCTTGAGCAATCTATATGCTGACCGCACTGAATAAATTCCATTTCTTTCAAAAGCCCAAGCCAACACGTCATTCTCCAATCGGGTGCTTGGCTTGATCTTCAGCACTTCCACCACATCCAGAGCCATAAAAGATTTGCGCACTTTTTCTTCATCCCACACACGTGTTCCAGGGACGAACAAGTCACATACCTTCTCAGCAACGGCAGTCGATCTCCTTACCAGTGGCCTGAGAGACCGAGACCCCGGAATCCAATTATCACCCCAGGCACTGATCTCGCCCGGTCCAACGCGATTAATAAGTCCACGTTTCAGCACTTCCCGCCCATGCAGTATTGATCTCCATGTCGCTGAACTTCGCCTCTTTTTAGTTGCTGAAAGGAAATCAGAAGATGGATAATACTTCCCCTTCAGAACTTTTGCACACAGCGAGTCCGGCCGTACAAGTAACCTCCAGCCCTGCTTGCCCAACATGGCCTGGTTAAATAGAGAGAAATCCCTGAAACCGATCCCACCTTGATTCTTTGGCCGGGTTAGTTTCTCCCACCGCAGCCAATGGATCTTGTGATTATCCAGAGAGCTCCCCCACCAATAGTTGGAAACCGCTGAGGTAAGTTTTCGGCACACCGTCAGTGATAGCTTGAAACATGACATCGGGTAAGTTGGCACTGATTGAGCGTTTGCCTTCAGCAAAACTTCCCGAGCCGCACAACTCAGATTCTTCTCCGCCCAACCCCCCACAAAGCCTCTGACCCAGGCCGGCACATAGTTAAACACATCCCCTGCGCCTCTCTCAGCTGCAGTGGGAAGACCCAAGTACCGCTCCCCCAGGGCCTCATTGGGAATTTGCAGCCTCTCATGCACATCCGCCTTACATTCTTGCTCACAATTTGGGTTAAAGAAAACTGCAGACTTGCTTTTATTTACCAGCTGCCCCGAACCCCTATTGTAGTCCTCAAGAATTGCAGCGATCTGATCAGCTCCCCTCTTTGATGCTTGAGTAAAAATCAAACAATCATCCGCAAACAAGAGGTGAGAAATCCAAGGTGCGTGCCTGTCACACCCATTTATCGACCAAATGGAATGCTTACCCTTATGTGCGCCCAGAGATCAATCACACATAAGTTCTCAAATTATAACAGAAGTATCATGGCAAATGTTATTACATCACGATATTTAAACACATAGTCTTAACACAAATGTAGCGGAAGTATAAATAAAAATCTCTCTCGTGGTAGCTCCAGTCACAGGTACATTGACTGGTTGACAGCAAGACTAGTAATCCTCAGGGAAGTAGGCGTAGTAGTCGCTATTACCTCCATCTGTTACCCATCCGGGATTTTTATCCAAATAAGAGAAATAAACAAGCGTAAGTACATCTCGTACTCAACAAGTGTAACATGGGGTTCATGAGGCTCAAATAGGCATAATCATGGGTTTATCAGCATGTAGCTTTTAGTTAACATGATTTTAGCATATCATTAGCATCAATAGGTCTCAATGTAAACAATAAACATATGATCCATGTGAAATGATTAATGAATAGCAAAAACATAAACATAAACAATTATTCAACTATTCCATAAGGGTCCAAGGCCACTCGTGACCGTGAGCACGGCTGTTATAACAGTTCTACACTCTGCAGAGGTTGTACACTTTCACTGTGAGTCGTGTTACCCAAATGCCCGGGTTAATTACTCCCAAAACACTACCAAGGTGAGCAGGCAGGGTAAACACTATGAAGTCTTTCGAAGGTTCGTCTAACAAGTTAGGGCCATTAGATTCACTCGGCAAACAGATGTAGAGCCCCCCTTCCAAATGGCACATTGACCCGCAGCCTATACACATAAGGACAGAGGCCGCACTATACCCGATTCGTCAAGCCATTCTTACGCCAAAAAGGTTACCTCTAACAAGCTAGAAAAGGTCCTTCTATATGACTAAAGCCAGAGCCATATAGCCCCCACAGTTGTACTGTAAATCCCGGATTGTCGCTTATAGATGAGTCCTTATGGAGAGCAATTAGAGCATCAAAACAACACACATGCTCTAATCCCCTTTATACAAGAATCAAAATCATATTTTAATGTTTATTGCATATTCCTCTAATCAATTTACATGATCATAGTCCATGTTTAAGCACTAGCCATACTAATCAATGCATCATAATAGGTACCAAGGTATAGGATCAATCACTAAGTCATCTTTAACAAGGAATAAATGCATAATGATATTAATTGCATAAGGTGAATAGGACAACAAGGATAATCCCATGCTATACTTGCCTTGCTCAAACTGGTCCTGAAGATCTTGCTCGTAGTAAGGCTCTTGATCTCCAACGAATTGCTCACCGTCTATACTCGATCAACCATTATCAACAACACACATCCAGAGGCAATCATGCATAGACAAACAAGACTATAATTAGAACAATACACCAACAGTAAGAAAATAAGATAAAAAGTCTTTAAAACGAATCTACAACTCGCTAGGATCACACAGACGCGAAGATCACGAAAAACGGAGCTAAAACGACAAAGTTATGAATTT
This sequence comes from Saccharum spontaneum, assembly GCA_022457205.1. Taxonomy (NCBI): domain Eukaryota; kingdom Viridiplantae; phylum Streptophyta; class Magnoliopsida; order Poales; family Poaceae; genus Saccharum; species Saccharum spontaneum. Next base: position 28,246,692 of record CM039607.1, read on the forward strand.
CCGAAGATTTCCTATAGAAAAATAAATACTTTAATTAAAACTCGAAAATAAATTAATCTAAACCTACTGTACAGTTACACCATTAGATAGAGCTCGCAAATATGAATCTAACGCAATTTGAATGGATCAAATCGGAGTTAAAACGAAGATTCTACGGCTAAAACAATCTGAGTGGCAAATCTGTAAATATGAGAAAGCGTATTTTTCTTTTTCCGAAACGAATTACGTTTTCATTTAATAAAAACGTATTTTCCAGATTACGCTTTGGACCGCGGGTTCAAAAAGACAAAATCTCAGGGACTCTTTAGCAAAACCGTTAGCCGAACCGGTATCCTCTTTTCTCATCCGTTAGATTAGAGTTGAAGGGCGAGATCGAATCGGAGGAGAGAGGGAAGGAACCCGCCGGCGGCCACAGTGACCCAGGCGGCGGCGCCATTGCCAGTTGAAACCGAGCTCGCCGGAGTTCGCGAAGAAGACCCTCCCGAGCACCAAACACAGAACCGAGGGCACCAAAAGAAAGAGCTCAACGTCGCGATCTTACCCCACGCGAACACGTGACCGGGGAGCAGCTGGAGGGCGGCGGCTGGCTCGGCAAGGCGGCGGTGGAGGCGGAGCTCGCGGTGAGGCAACCCTAGGCGGTCTAGGCTGCGGAAAAAGGTGGGATGAGGAGCGGTACGATGCGGGGGTCTCATTTTTATAGCCCGAAGGCGTCGCACTTAAGGAAGGGAAGGAGATCGAACCACGGATTCGAATCGGAGAAGGAGGAAGGTGAGCTCGCGGTTGGAAAGAGCTGGAGGAAGAAGAAAGGAAGGTGGAAGGAGACGCTGACAGGTGGGTCCCATCTGTCGGTGACACAGGCAACGCAGGCCGCGCGCGCGTGAAGACGGCCGGCTGCTGGGCTTGGGCTCGGCCCAGGAGGAGAAGGCGGCGCGGGAGAAGATGGGCCGCGCGCGAGGAAACACGGGCCGGCTGCAGCTGCGGTAGGAGAAGCGGCCCGGGAAGAAAGAATTCCTTTTCTTTTTCTTTTCCGAATTTTCAAATCCATTTTTCAAATGATTTTCAAATCAAATTTGAATTTGATTTAAACCACTCAACACAAAACTCCAAATGCAGCAGCATGAATGCTCAATCATGTTTCTACCCTTATATTTGATTTTAAATTTATAAAATTATTCTTATTCTATAATTGCATGCTTCACCAAAAATAAATATAAAAATCACCTTTTTCCTATTTTTCTTTTCTTCAAATTTTAGGGTGTTACAATTCTACCCCCTTAAAATGAATCTCGCCCCGAGATTCGACCGGTGCTTACTCAAACAGTTGCGGGTAGGTTTTTCTCAGATCCTCTTCTCGTTCCCAAGTAGCCTCTTCTGCGGTATACCGATTCCACTGTACTTTACACATTTTGATTGTTCTACTTCTTGTGACTCTGTCTGCAGTCTCCAAAATCTTAACCGAAAACTCCTCATATGTAAGATCCTCCTTAACAGTGAGTTCCTCTATCGGAATCTGTTCTTCTGGTACTCGTAAACATTTCTTCAATTGTGACACATGGAACACATCATGTACACCTGCCAGACTCTCGGGCAATTCCAATTGATATGCCACTTCACCATGTCTCTCTATAATCTTAAAAGGTCCAATATATCTTTGTGCTAATTTACCCTTCATGTTAAATCTCTTCACACTTCTCATGGGTGACACTTTCAAGTAAACATAATCTCCTACCTCAAAAGTCAACTCTCTTCTGCGAGTATCAGCATAACTTTTCTGTCTAGACTGGGCTATTTTTAGATTATCTCTAATCATTCTTACTTTCTTTTTAGCATCCTTTAATACATCAGGTCCAAACACTTGACTCTCCCCTGTCTGATTCCAGAACAACGGGGTCCTACACTTTCGTCCATACAGAGCCTCAAACGGTGCCATTTGAAGACTCTTCTGGTAACTATTGTTATAAGAGAACTCTGCGTATGGCAAACTCTTATCCCAGCTAGTACCATATTGTAGAGCACAAGCTCTCAACATATCTTCCAATATCTGATTAATTCTCTCTGTTTGACCATCTGTCTGAGGATGATAAGCTGTACTGAAATTTAGTTTGGTCCCCAATGATTCATGTATCTTTTGCCAATAATGAGATGTAAACTGAGTACCTCGATCAGACACAATCTTCTTAGGGACTCCATGTAAACTCACTATTCTTTCCATATACAACTCTGCCAGTTTCGCACTGCTATATGTAGTCTTCACAGGCAGAAAATGAGCAACCTTAGTCAGACGATCCACTATCACCCAAATTGAATCATATCCTCTTTGCTTCCGTGGTAACCCAACTATAAAATCCATACCGACCTCTTCCCATTTCCACTCAGGTATCTGCATAGGTTGTAACAATCCTGCAGGCCTTTGATGTTCCGCTTTCACCCTTTGACAAGTGTCACACAAAGCAACATACTCAGCTACATCTCTCTTTAAACCATACCACCAATATTTCTCTTTCAGATCTAAATACATCTTAGTACTACCCGGATGTATGGAATAAGCTGACTCATGAGCTTCACGCAGAATTGCCATTCGGATTTCCTTATCTTCGGGCACACATAGCCTTTTCCCAAACCATAACGTACCATTTTCATCCTTACGAAATCCTGGAGATTTTCCTTTCGCTATGTTTTCAGCTATCTCTCTCAACTTTTCATCCTTCTGCTGACCTTTACGGATTTCTTGCTCCAGAGTAGGCTCCAATACTAGTTCCACTGCATTAGTAGTAAATCCTAAGTTCAGATGCTTACACTCAGCACACAATTCCTTTGGCATAGGCATTACTTGTATTTCATTTGCATAACTCTTCCTACTAAGAGCATCAGCAACAACGTTGGCCTTTCCGGGATGATAATGCACCTCTAGATCATAATCTTTTATCAACTCCAACCATCTACGCTGCCTCAAGTTCAGATCTGTTTGAGTGAAGATATACTTGAGACTCTTGTGATCAGTGTATATATCACTCTTGTGTCCAATCAAATAATGTCTCCATATCTTTAATGCATGAACCACTGCAGCTAATTCCAAATCATGAGTAGGGTAATTTAACTCATGCTTCCTTAACTGCCTCGATGCATATGCCACAACTCTACCTTCTTGCATCAGAACACATCCCAATCCCAATCGAGATGCATCACAATAGATAGAGAAAGGTTTATTCAGGTCTGGCAAAACTAAGACAGGTGCAGTAGTCAATCTTTTCTTTAATTCCTCAAAATTAGCCTGACACTTCTCGGACCACACAAACTTGGCATTCTTCTCCAACAATGCAGTCATTGGTTTTGCAAACTTAGAAAATCCCTCTATAAATCTCCTATAATAGCCAGCCAATCCCAAAAAGCTACGGATCTCACTTGCATTGATAGGTGGTTTCCAGTTCAATACATCTTTCACCTTGCCAGGATCTACTGATATTCCTCCATTTGAAACGATGTGACCCAGAAAAGAAACTTCCTTAAGCCAAAACTCACATTTACTCCTTTTTGCATATAATTGATGTTCTCTGAGCTTCTGCAAGACCAACCTCAAATGTTCAGCATGTTCTTCCTTCGTCTTGGAAAACACTAGTATATCATCAATGAATACCACTACAAACTTGTCCAGATATTCCATGAACACTTTATTCATTAAATACATGAAGTATGCAGGAGCATTAGTCAAACCAAATGACATCACTGTATACTCATATAACCCATAACGTGTGGTAAATGCTGTCTTGGGTATATCCCTGGCACGAATCTTCAATTGATGATATCCAGAGCGAAGGTCAATCTTGGAGAATACACAAGCTCCTCTCAACTGATCAAACAGGTCATCAATTCTAGGCAGTGGATACTTGTTCTTAATAGTAACCTCATTGAGAGATCGATAATCTACACACATCCTCTGAGTTCCATCTTTCTTATCCACAAAAATCACTGGTGCACCCCATGGTGACGAACTAGGACGAATAAAACCCTTATCCTGCAACTCCTTAATTTGTTTCTTAAGTTCTTCTAATTCATTTACTCCCATTCTATATGGACGCTTAGCTATAGGTGCAGTTCCAGGTAATAATTCAATAATAAATTCAATGTCACGGTCGGGTGGCATACCTGGTAATTCCTCCGGAAACACATCTGGGAACTCCTCCACAACTGGATCCTCCTGATTGGCACCATCATTGAGCTGGTTCACTGTAGCGGTCGCTTGTTTTTGCACTTTGACTTCAACCCTGATCCTATCCCCCTTTGGTGTAGTCAGCACAACTGATTTATCCTTACACTGAATCTCTGCTTGTTGTTGCATCATCCAATCCATTCCCAGTATAAGATCAATCCCAGCTGTCCTCAATACTATAGGACTAACTGTAAACTCTACCCCCCTTAAGTTGAGACTAATGGGAAGACAGCGATAAGATGCTGGCATGCTTCCACCAGGTGAGTTTACTAAGATAGGGTTCTTCATGGCACACAAATGGATTCTATGTATTCTAACAAATGATTGTGATATAAAAGAATGTGATGCTCCAGAATCAAAAAGAATAGTGGTGGGAGTAGAGTGAACATCAAACGTACCAAGCATAACTTCTGGCTCCTCCACTGCAGTTTCCTGGGACAAGTGATTCACCCTTCCCGAGTTAAGTGCGGGCTTCTGGTGGCTGCTCTGTCTCTGGGGAGTCTGTTGGTTAGGCTTCTCCGGGCAGTTGTAAGACAAGTGACCTTCTTTTCCACAACGGAAACACCTGTTGGGAGTATTGGGAGCACTGGTCTTTGTAGGAGTGTTGTTGGAAGGACCCTGGCGCTGCACTTGATTCCCATTCTGCTGTGGTGGACGTTGATTTCTACTCTGTGGCTGAAATGGGGGACATTGAGGGAACTGTCCACGAAATGGGGTCTGACCACGGTTCCACTGTCCAGAAGGTGGTCTCTGCTGAGTATTCTGTTGGAAGCCAGTGCGTGGACGGGTGTTGCTATTGGAGGCTTGTCCCTGTAACCTCTTCCTCTTAGCATCCATTTCTTTGCGCTTGTTATCCACTACAATAGCACGGTTCACAAGCGTCTGAAAGTTAGGATAGGTATTGGACATCAACTGCAACTGTAGTCCATCATACAATCCCTTCAAGAAGCGGCGCTGCTTATCATTGTCATTGGCCACCTCATGTGGAGCATATCGTGACAATTGAGCAAACTTGTCCCGATACTCAGCTACAGTCATTGACCCTTGGGTCAGGTTCCTGAATTCCTCCGCCTTCAATTCTATCATTCCTTCAGGTATATGGTAAGCCCTGAAGTTCTCTCTAAACTCCTGCCAGGTGACTGCAGGAGCATTGGCAGGACGACCATACTTATATGACTCCCACCAATCCTAAGCTTCTCCCTGAAGTTGCCCAGAAGCGAACAACACCTTCTGTCGGTCATCACATTGTGCAATGGTGAGTTGTTTCTCTACAGCACGAAGCCAATCATCGGCCTCCAAAGGATCAGCGGCATGTGTGAACACTGGGGGACGACCCTTCAAAAATTCACCACGCTTATCACGTGGTTGAACTCCAGCAACTGGCTGATTCTGCTGATTCTGCACCAGTTGTTGCATCAACTGCGTCTGTACTGCCAGCAACTGCTCGATAGTTGGTGGCGGTGGTGGTGGTGGATTCGGGGGAATGTTTCCACGACCTCTACCTCTTCCTCTTCCGGCCATCTGCCACCCATAAACATGCAAACTTTAAGAAATCCAGGTTATCAACCACTTATAAGATTAAGGAAGAGATCTGAAAGTTTTCTGGACGAGTAGCAATATTGACAGTTCAGTATTTCAATCATATCTCGGGCTACAGAAATCCAAAAGAGGCGTGCTTTATATGGTTGGAAAGCTTATGAAATTATCCACAATTCCTATTCAGACTTCAAGACCAGATTCTATCGTTAAGTCTATGAAAAATAAGGCGTAACAGAAACTGTTCCAGATTCCAAACTGTGCAGAAATTTTAACTTGTGAAAATTATATCTCTCGAACCAGATTAGATAAAAAGGTGATTCCAGTGGCATTTGAAAGATGCTTGAGTCTAGTTTCTCTCATAAAAATTTCATAAATGTTGCATGAACCGTTTTTAAACTATAGCAGAAACATCAAAGACTGCTCCAGAAAACAGCAAGGACAGAAACGAGATAATATCAAACCCAACTATTATTCCTTGACTAATAAACTTATTATTCTTAATAATGGAACTTGTAGACATGCCTACAAGTCCAGACACTCAAACAAAGATCCAACTCACACATAAGCATAATAATAAAGCAACTAGCACACCAAGGTTCAAACCACACGACAGACTCGACTGACTCAACTGACGTTACTAAGAACGTTCTTATTACATAAAGGACTCCTACTTCCTAAGGAAGTGGCTCATGCTCTAATGTCTCGTAGATCTTGGGCATGCCTTGGTTTGCTCGGAGCTCATCAATGGTTGCTTGGCATCTCTTGATAGTCTTCCCTTGTGTCCTCACCATCTCTTCTAGTTGCAGCTTCCTGTCCATCATGTCATAGACAAAGTTCACCATCACCCGAGGTAGTGGCTCTAGCTGCACTGGATCTGTCATAGCCCATCCAAGCTCGGGGTGTGCACGAGGAAGAAAGCGATGAATGTCATGCTTCATGAGGTTAAAGCAAAGATAGCGAAGACCCATACATGCTTCAAAAGCAGCATCTTCAATGCTATCCTCTATGGTGGCTCGATGTCCCACATGAGAGAACATCCTGTCCAGCTGATATGCCCCCTTGTCTTGCTTGTGTGCAAAGATGCTTGCCCTTGCCTTCCAGTACGTGCTCTCTAGTGAATGAGTGTACTCCCAGCAGACGTACTCCACAGCTGGATGCCAATCCGCGAAGTAAGCAGTGAGCATCCCCACTAGGCGAATATGAGAGACAGCATCCCCTCCATTCCTGTGGTAGATTCTCACCGTCCACCCCATTGGAGGAGGTGGCATATCTTCAGGAGCTTCATGTTGTGGAGACGGGGGTTGTACTCCTCCATTATCTTCCTCCTCACCATCTTCAATCTCGACGATTTCTGGATCTTCTTCAGGCTCAGTCTCTTCCTGGGGAGGTGCTGGTGCTTGGACTGGTGCTACAGGGGTCTTCTCTTGTTCCTGAGGTTCTGGCTCTTGTGGCTCTTCAGTTGCAAGCAGGGCACGAGGTGGGTAGTATCCTCCAGAGCTGATGCGGGCAGTCTTACGGTCACGAGTCATCTACAGAATTTTTAGATGAAGTTAGAATAGAGGCAAAATTTCGTAATAGAATGAGACATAATAAGCATAAAAATTTGTCAAATAACAAGAGCAAGATAGTGAGCATAAAAATAGTGTAAAGATGACACTACTTCGACCATTGCTAGCTAGGCTTGCGTCCTACAGTCAACAAGAGCTCTGATACCAATTTGTCACACCATTTATCGACCAAATGGAATGCTTACCCTTATGTGCGCCCAGAGATCAATCACACATAAGTTCTCAAATTATAACAGAAGTATCATGGCAAATGTTATTACATCACGATATTTAAACACATAGTCTTAACACAAATGTAGCGGAAGTATAAATAAAAATCTCTCTCGTGGTAGCTCCAGTCACAGGTACATTGACTGGTTGACAGCAAGACTAGTAATCCTCAGGGAAGTAGGCGTAGTAGTCGCTATTACCTCCATCTGTTACCCATCCAGGATTTTTATCCAAATAAGAGAAATAAACAAGCGTAAGTACATCTCGTACTCAACAAGTGTAACATGGGGTTCATGAGGCTCAAATAGGCATAATCATGGGTTTATCAGCATGTAGCTTTTAGTTAACATGATTTTAGCATATCATTAGCATCAATAGGTCTCAATGTAAACAATAAACATATGATCCATGTGAAATGATTAATGAATAGCAAAAACATAAACATAAACAATTATTCAACTATTCCATAAGGGTCCAAGGCCACTCGTGACCGTGAGCACGGCTGTTATAAACAGTTCTACACTCTGCAGAGGTTGTACACTTTCACTGTGAGTCGTGTTACCCAAATGCCCGGGTTAATTACTCCCAAAACACTACCAAGGTGAGCAGGCAGGGTAAACACTATGAAGTCTTTCGAAGGTTCGTCTAACAAGTTAGGGCCATTAGATTCACTCGGCAAACAGATGTAGAGCCCCCCTTCCAAATGGCACATTGACCCGCAGCCTATACACATAAGGACAGAGGCCGCACTATACCCGATTCGTCAAGCCATTCTTACGCCAAAAAGGTTACCTCTAACAAGCTAGAAAAGGTCCTTCTATATGACTAAAGCCAGAGCCATATAGCCCCCACAGTTGTACTGTAAATCCCGGATTGTCGCTTATAGATGAGTCCTTATGGAGAGCAATTAGAGCATCAAAACAACACACATGCTCTAATCCCCTTTATACAAGAATCAAAATCATATTTTAATGTTTATTGCATATTCCTCTAATCAATTTACATGATCATAGTCCATGTTTAAGCACTAGCCATACTAATCAATGCATCATAATAGGTACCAAGGTATAGGATCAATCACTAAGTCATCCTTAACAAGGAATAAATGCATAATGATATTAATTGCATAAGGTGAATAGGACAACAAGGATAATCCCATGCTATACTTGCCTTGCTCAAACTGGTCCTGAAGATCTTGCTCGTAGTAAGGCTCTTGATCTCCAACGAATTGCTCACCGTCTATACTCGATCAACCATTATCAACAACACACATCCAGAGGCAATCATGCATAGACAAACAAGACTATAATTAGAACAATACACCAACAGTAAGAAAATAAGATAAAAAGTCTTTAAAACGAATCTACAACTCGCTAGGATCACACAGACGCGAAGATCACGAAAAACGGAGCTAAAACGACAAAGTTATGAATTTCCGAAGATTTCCTATAGAAAAATAAATACTTTAATTAAAACTCGAAAATAAATTAATCTAAACCTACTGTACAGTTACACCATTAGATAGAGCTCGCAAATATGAATCTAACGCAATTTGAATGGATCAAATCGGAGTTAAAACGAAGATTCTACGGCTAAAACAATCTGAGTGGCAAATCTGTAAATATGAGAAAGCGTATTTTTCTTTTTCCGAAACGAATTACGTTTTCATTTAATAAAAACGTATTTTCCAGATTACGCTTTGGACCGCGGGTTCAAAAAGACAAAATCTCAGGGACTCTTTAGCAAAACCGTTAGCCGAACCGGTATCCTCTTTTCTCATCCGTTAGATTAGAATTGAAGGGCGAGATCGAATCGGAGGAGAGAGGGAAGGAACCCGCCGGCGGCCACAGTGACCCAGGCGGCGGCGCCATTGCCGGTTGAAACCGAGCTCGCCGGAGTTCGCGAAGAAGACCCTCCCGAGCACCAAACACAGAACCGAGGGCACCAAAAGAAAGAGCTCAACGTCGCGATCTTACCCCGCGCGAACACGTGACCGGGGAGCAGCTGGAGGGCGGCGGCTGGCTTGGCAAGGCGGCGGTGGAGGCGGAGCTCGCGGCGAGGCAACCCTAGGCGGTCTAGGCTGCGGAAAAAGGTGGGATGAGGAGCGGTACGATGCGGGGGTCTCATTTTTATAGCCCGAAGGCGTCGCACTTAAGGAAGGGAAGGAGATCGAACCGCGGATTCGAATCGGAGAAGGAGGAAGGTGAGCTCGCGGTTGGAAAGAGCTGGAGGAAGAAGAAAGGAAGGTGGAAGGAGACGCTGACAGGTGGGTCCCATCTGTCGGTGACACAGGCAACGCAGGCCGCGCGCGCGTGAAGACGGTCGGCTGCTGGGCTTGGGCTCGGCCCAGGAGGAGAAGGCAGCGCGGGAGAAGATGGGCCGCGCGCGAGGAAACACGGGCCGGCTGCAGCTGCGGTAGGAGAAGCGGCCCGGGAAGAAAGAATTCCTTTTCTTTTTCTTTTCCGAATTTTCAAATCCATTTTTCAAATGATTTTCAAATCAAATTTGAATTTGATTTAAACCACTCAACACAAAACTCCAAATGCAGCAGCATGAATGCTCAATCATGTTTCTACCCTTATATTTGATTTTAAATTTATAAAATTATTCTTATTCTATAATTGCATGCTTCACCAAAAATAAATATAAAAATCACCTTTTTCCTATTTTTCTTTTCTTCAAATTTTAGGGTGTTACAGTGCCTGCTCACCCGCACCCCTCTTGACACATACAAAGGTCCAATATTCTTCACCATAAATGAAAGACCTTCAGAGCATAACAGGAATAAATACGGCGAGATGGGATCACCCTGTCTGATTCCGCGGGTTGGCTTGAAAAATTCCGAAAACACCCCATTAATCCTCACAGAGAAGGACACCGATGAGATGCACTTCATCACCAGAGAGCACCAGGACGCCGGGAAACCCAATGCTAGCATAATCGCATTTAGATAATCCCATTCAACCAGATCGTAGGCCTTTGCCATATCGAGTTTAATAGCACATGCCCCAGTCTTCCCTTTCTTATTCCGCAGGTAGTGGATACATTCATATGCAATCAACACATTGTCGGTGATCAACCTCCCTGGCACGAACGCACTTTGCTCCTCCGAGATCACCTCATCAAGGACCACCCGTAAACGGCTGGCCATTGTTTTTGAGCACAACTTGTATAACACATTACACAATGAGATAGGCCGATATTGTGATAGCTCCTGCGGGTTAGTTACCTTCGGAATGAGTACAAGGAGGGTTTTATTAACCTCTTCAGGAAGTTCACCTCCATTCAAGAAACCCAAGACTGCACTCACCACACATGGCTTAACAAGCTGCCAGTGTGTTTGAAAAAAGGCAGCGTTGAAACCATCCACACCAGGAGATTTGTTCGGCGCCATTTGGAAAAGCGCCGCCTCCACCTCCTCCTCCGTGAATGGCCTCTCCAGCATTGCACACATATCTGCAGTAACCTTCCTTGGTACATAGCGACAAATCAAGTCAGGCTGTAAGCCCTCCTGAGCCGTGAACAATTTCTGAAAAAAATCACAAGCTAGCCTTTCAAGGTCCTCCTGCTCCGTGAACACATTACCCGCATCATCACTGAGGATCTTGATTCTATTAGCTCTGTGCCTCGCACGAGCCTTCGCTTGGAAAAACTCAGTATTACGATCACCCTCCCGCAGCCAAGATATTCTCGACCGCTGTCTCTCCATCGTCTCTTCCCTGGCCAGTACATCAGCAAGTTTGGCCATCACACTTTGCTCCTTTTCGGTCGGACCCCGATACAAGGTGCCACTTCTCTCCACCTCTAACTCCGCCCGCAGGTCCTTCACCTGCTGCTTGACCGACCCGAAGACCTCCCTGTCCCAGGTTTTGAGAGAGCTTTGGAGAGACGACAGTGCTGCGGCGGCAGCGGTCAGGTCAAGGACGCCCGAGCCCGGGTCCCAAGTCCTGGTCACAAAATCCATGTAGTCCCCATGACTCTTCCACATATTTTCGTAGCGGAAGGGTTTAGGTTTCCGCCGACCACGCCTCCGGCCCACCAGCACCCTTTCCCTCACCTCCACCAGCAGCCCACAATGATCCGACTCCGCCAACGGAATATGGAACACCTCGGACTCTCCCATCGAAGTGAAGAACTTTTCATCTCCCAACGCTCGGTCCAGTCGGACCTTGACATTCCGATCTCCTTCCTGGCGATTATCCCAGGTGTATGGCAGACCATGAAAGCCTAGATCAGATAACCGGCAATCGTTTACAGCATCTTGGAATGCAGCCACCTGCCAAACCTCCCGTTCATTCCCACCAATTTGTTCCTCCGCCGACAAAACCTCGTTGAAATCCCCTACGCACAGCCAAGGGAAGGCTGACTGCGCTCTTAGGAATCTCATTAGGTACCAACTTTCTTTCCGCCTCTCCCTCCTAGGCTCCCCATAGAAGCCCGTTAGTCGCAGTTGCGAGATCTTCAAACTGTCACACGACATAAGAACGTCAATATGTGACCTTGATTTGCTCAGTTCCGCGACTACCACGTCTCGACACCAAAGTAGCATCAAGCCTCCACTCAAACCCTCAGACTTGACCACTATGGCGTTAGGAAAGCCAAGGTTCCGTTGCAAGCCGAGGGCCCGTTCTTCTCCCATCCTCGTCTCCATCAAAAACACCACTGCAGGCCTTTTCTCCTCCACCAGCTGGCGGAGTTCTTGAACTGCCTGGGGCTGCCCACAACCCCGGCAGTTCACACTTAGGAGATTCATGGTGCCCGGCGGGGGCTGTCCTTCGCAGCCGCCGCCGATCTCGCATTTTGGGTGTTGCCACGCTTCTGCTTTTTGAGTGTCTCAATCATGCTATCACCACCACTGTCCACAGATGTGTCCAGTTGATTCACCATCGAATTTACCAGCCCCACCGGAACTAACGCACTGGATCCGCCCACTGGGACGTTCAAGTCCGGTGTTTGTGTAGCCCGTAAACCCACCTTCGACTTCCGCTTCCTCAGGAGCGGCTGCCGGTCATCACCATCTTGCATGTTTAGTTGCCTACTAGCCCCTGTACCGCTCGCCCTCATACCGAGCAGGTCTGCCTTTTCATTGAGGGGGGACTGTACCTCCGGGTCCTTTGAAGTGTCAACAAAACTAGCAGAATGGTGAGAACCATCCTTAGCCCTCGATGGGTGAGAGTCATTTGAATAGCTCCTCTGGTTTTTAACACCCACTGATGGGCCACTCCCAAACGACTCTTCTGCTGCCGCTGCAAAAGTCTGTAGCCGCCTCCTTCGCTCTTCAGGTGCCCTAAGATCAACATCGTATGGCAATTTACCATGGTCATCTCGCGCCACCGGCGATGGACAAACAATCTCCGAGTGCCCAATCTTGCCACACGCGAAGCAGTAATAGGGCAATCTCTCATACTGCACATGAAACCACCGCGGTTCCTCCGTCTTACTCATACGGAGAAGTACCCCACGCCTCAGCGGCTTATCAATCTCTATCGCCACACGGCCACGTAAAAACGCGCCACTGGCTTTCCCGTCAGCATCCACATCCATCTTTTCCACGCGCCCAACCAAACTCATGGCCCTAGAACCCCTCGTTTGATTCATCCAGCCCAACGGCAGATTAAGGATGCGCACCCATAGCTCCAACCGATCAAAAACAATCTCCGAAGCACTAAGCTTTTCATCATAGTTTTGCAGCAGAACCGCAAATCATCCAACCATCCATGGCGAACGCTCCAGAACCCTCTCCAGATCGCTGCTGCTCCCAAACTCCGCCACAAACATATTCTCACCCTTCTCTCCGATCGCCCGAAACTTGAGGCCAACCGGATTACCCCAGGCGGGTTTCATCGCCGACCGCATCGTATTCACATGCACCGGCGCCGGCGACAAAACCTTCCCCACCAGCGCCCATTCCACCGGCGCTACCTCATCATCTTCCTCTCCTTCACTGAAATCTGCCACGGCCTCCTCTTCCTCAGTGAGGTTAAGTCTCCGCAGCAAATGCGTCACATTAGGGTTTGGACCACCTGCTCCATCCCCGAAGCCGCCACTTCCAGTCGCTGCCATGCGATCGGACTGGAGGGCAAAAAAGTGAAACTGCGCGTAGATCAGCACAGCCCACACGAGCGATATCCCGACCTAGGTTCCTAAGCGGCGTTAGTCCCTAGGGTTATTTGTGTTCGGCGGCGCTGTGAAACAGCTAACCGACGATTTGCGGGGGTCCGGCACCTACTGCAGGAGGTGGCGGGGCGTGGACGCCGTGACCGGAGCAGTCAGCGGCGTAGCAGATCGAGATCACCGGAGGGGTGACCTAGATCGAGGTCGGGCTCTGTGTCGCTCTCAGGATCGCCAGTTCCGCCGATCTGGGAAAAACGGACGTAACCATATTAACACGGAAGTTTTAAGGGGGCGCTATCAAAACAAGACCCCACATGGATATATTTCGATAACTTCTTTGCAAACATTTAAACGGCCGTTCCTAAGAAAAATAGGGTTTTTCTTAGGAACGGCCGTTTAAATGTTTGCAAAGAAGTTATCGAAATATATCCATGTGGGGTCTTGTTTTGAAGAGTTTATTGCGAGGAACACCACGGTGCAATTGGATTTTAATTACGATACTTGGTTTAGGTGCTACGACTTTTTTCTATTTAAAAAAAAATAGCTAGTGGAAGATAAATGAGGCTTAGTGGGCGGATGACGTCACTTAGTGGGCGGATGACATCATTTTGCTGATGTGGCCCAATAAAAAGCCAGAGAAATAGGCTAGTGGGTCTTTGCTTTATAGGAGGTATAGATTGGCACTTAGTTATACTCTAGGACGGCCATCAAGTTGAAAGGGGCTCCATCGAGTGCATGATATATGCTACCTAATTGTCAACCTTATACCACTATAGATAACCAACGCCTCGTTACCTTGATTGGTGCTTGGATTAGGCATTTGTCAGGTTCAGCCGGCCATGCGCAAAGTGGCTACTGGCTAATGCCATTACTTTCTGCATGGCACTTCGCTTTGAGTGAGCATACAACGTTCCCAAACGGTACAAGAAACGTCAGCAAAAAAGGAAGGTCGAAACTTGGAAGACTTCAAATCACCCCTGAACTTCACACCCTAAACGACTGAACTAGTAGATTTTTTTTTTTTGCCTTAAACATCACAATATCATTCAGTTAACATTCCTCCATCTATCCTATAGGCTGTTTATTGGGCCACTATGACATGAATCAGGTAGGGACCAGTGGCGGGACCCAGGTCGAAATTATAGGTACGGTGGACACATGCCAAATGTAATCAATATATTTGGATCGAATTACATATGCCATAGCAATCGGTGCCACACAATACTTATAGTCTAAACAATAGTTAAATGGTACAGGCGAAGACATGGACAGCACAAAAATAAGAAATGTTGTTCATAATCCATATAGTTGAAAGGTCCTTATTTGGTTTTAGTAATTGAGTAACAATCTAGGTGGACTAATTGTGTTAAATGTGAGATACACATGTGATTAGTCCACAGATACATGTGTGTGAGCAACATATACCATGGAGGTGAAAATGGCATGGAGATATTGCAAAGCTCACAAATATGATGAAGGAGCTCATTGCATGAGACATGATATGGAGTCATGTGATCAAGGTGGAGAAGATAAGACTTGGCTCGACGGACCGGTTATACGTGTGAAGGACAAGTTGAGTGATGACTTGGCGCCGATGGACCGAAACAACGGTGAAGAGTAAGTGAAGTCAAGATCGATGAACCAATACGGTTCACCCTGTACATGGGCTAGTTACAACCCGAACCAGCCTGTAAACCAGCCCACGGCAACCCGTATTTGGAGAACCCATGCGGGTTGGTTTTGTCCGGTTCCACACTGTTTAACCCGTTGAAATCCACTGACTCTGCGGGCGGCGGCAACAAAGATGACGAGGAGCCCTCAACCGTGGCCATCCCCTTCGTGAGCCCACATGTGCCACCGCCCGCTCTGATGTCGTTGCCGGCACCGGTGCGCTCGCCCCCGCCGTCCACATTCAAGGTTTTCAAGTAGTTGAGTAAGAGCAGTGGCGAATCCAGCTCGAGAATTGACCTAGGGCGGACATTGACTAATAGGAGGATGTGTGCTTATGTATCTCAATTTTCATGTACCAATTTGCTACATGATCCTTCGCATCATAGGAGAAAGGGATTTGGTATTGAATTTATGTCTACATAATTCTCTATTTCGTAGAAGGGGAAAAATAATCTGCTACTGAATTCCACATCAAGCAGTAAAAAAAAAAAAAGAATTCCACATCAAGCGAGACAACACTATACCTACTAGATGGAAGAAATTAGAAATAAATCTCTTAAGAAAAAGGCTTCTGAATCATTATTACCAATACTCATTACTCACACCAGAAGTGGAGCAGATCAACCCGGCCGTTGCTCGATCGCCTTGGAGCAGTACAGCGCCCGCATGGCATACCCGAATAGCAATCTGCACTTAAACCAACAGTCCAACGCATTCTTTTCCAGTCCAGGTCTTACGCGACTTTAGCCTAATGACTTTAGCGGGGCTGCCGGCCGCGCAGCCACAGCACAGCTTCATACCAGGGCCGGTCGGGTGGCCGGCGGCCGCGGGACGTGCGGACGGCAGGAAGGCCGAGCCGCCTGCGCATGTGGCTAGCTAGAGTGGAGCCGTGGAGCGCCGCCTCGATTCGGAATGGGAGTGGCCGAGCGGCAGCGGCGCGGCACCTGCCCTAAGGTGACTCATGGGCCGACGCGGAGGGCAGATGGCCGCGGCCCACTTACATGCCCACGACCATTCAAGCACCGAACAAAAATTCCGCCGCTGTGCCGCGTCGTCTTCAACCTGCTCCCCGCCTCGTGGCCTTGCCCCGCGTCGTTCACCGGTAGTCGCCACCTCCGTGTCCGGGGAGGTCCCGCGGCTCCCACCCAAGGGGACCTAGGGCGGCCGCCCTAGCTCGCCCTAGTGGTGGCTCCGCCTCTGAGTAAGAGTCTCCGAGGGTGCCGCAGAGCAGCGCAAGAACCGTAGCCTGTGCTTAGCCTTACCAGATTGGCGATGCGTGAGGGCGCGCAACATGGGGAAGGAGGAGTGCGAGGGACAGCAGTAGCCAGAGGAGCAGACGTCAGGGAAGTAACAGGCAGGAGGAGGTGGATGGGGCCGCGAGAGGAAGAAGATGACGGTGTAGCGGTGGCTGCGGCAGGGCCATGCGGTCGCACTCGCTATGCATGGCTGTGCTGTTGCTTGGAGCCGTGTTCCTCCTCTGCTCGGCACTGGTGCTTCTTGAGGCACGGTGGCGCCGGATCCCAGTGCCGCGTTCGCAAGTCAGCTAGCTTTACGAGATCTTGTGCACCTCGCTTTGATCTTCGGCTTGAATCTCCTTCGCCGCACAGAGTCCGCGAGCCAAATTGATCAGATTCGATGAATTTTTCAGTTATCTTAGCTTCTCTATAGATGGCAACTTGGCCGAATTGGGAGATTTTTTTAGTTGCTCCTCTCACGGTCTCTCCTGGTTTCGTTTTAGAGCAAATTTCAGAGCACGGAGTCCGCCACGATGTGCACGGAAATTTCGAACCAACTTCTCATGGTGAGTGCCGCCGCCACGATATGGACGGAACCCCGGACCTTGCTGGCAGCCAGTGCCTGGCCACGGCGCACCGTGAGTGTCAAGCGCGTGCACTCGGCGTCAAGCTCGCCGGTCGTCGCCGCACATGTGTCCCTATCAAACCCATGGAAGCCGTGAAGAGCATTGTGCTCGCCCCCGCGGGAGCCGCGAAGAGCAACTTTAGTAGAGCGTGTCATTGAGCTACCTTCACTTGTGGGTAGGTTCTTATGGTGCCCGACGTGCGGGCTTGGTGGGTGATGTCAATTAGCCGCCAAACCACCAAGTGAGCGGTCGACACAACGGGGACTAGCGTATTGGCAAATACGTGAACCTTGGGAGAAAAATCATCGTGTCAACATTGTTCTTTCCGTTGGTTTGCAATCCCCAAACACATGCCTTGTATTTATATTTCATATATTGTGCTTGTGTAGTTACTCTTGTAACTAGTGGTGCTTGTGTAGCTTGCTAGTTACCTTCTTGCTTGTGTAGCGTAGAAGTAGCTCCCTTGCGTGGCTAATTTGGTTTTAATAACCTTGTTAGTCATATTGCTTAGTTTGTATTGTTAAATAATTTGCGCTCTCTAATTTGGCTTTGTGTAGCCTTGTTATTGAGCATTGCTAGTGAGCTTAGGCTTTGTGCGCTTTGCATCACTAGAGAATGTCGAGTGCCGACTAGTGGAGAGTGCCGAGTGCCGACTCTTCGATACATCGAGAGAATATCGACGTGTCCCTAGTCATCTCTTTACTTAGAGCATTTACTTTCATGCAATTTATATTCTTAGAATTGCCATGATAGAGTAGGGTTGGAATTAGGGTGCAAAACTTTGTGCGGTAAGCTAGAAACACTTATTTAGCCACAAATGGTGAAATGGGCTAAGTGATATGTTTCAATTCTGTGATAATTTTAGATTAGTCCAATTCCTTCCCCTCTCTTTCTCTTAGGTATCTTGATCCTTCCAACATGGTTTGCACAACAGCTTTGAGATAGTTTTTCCATTTATTAATAATGGAAAAAGTAATTGATTTATATGCATACTTAGTGGTTGGTTTAGAAGCACTAGTGAAGATGCAAAAGGGTTATTTTTAGTTATCCTTCCTAATGTCATATACGGACAATTTAGATGCAACAGGGTTACTTTAGGTTAATTTGCATAACAACAGAATGAGTAATTTAGACGTAAATTTGGACGACCACAATGCTTGAGGTTATTATAAAACAATGGCCAGTTTTTTTTGGGGAATTTTATAGTTTTTATATTTTTTTAGCATGTCTATTGAGTATTACCGTTAATTTTACAAAAAAAAATCTAGTAAATAACACACGCCCTCTAGTTAATAGCACACCCTGTTCAAAGTATTCATTGTTTTAGCATCTTTTCTACGATTCTACTGGCAACTTTGGTTTCTACTTTCTCTCGTTCTCGTCTTACACTTTCGTTAATTGCATTGTTATCAGACTTCTTCCTCTTGTGTGCATGCTTTAGAGAACATTATTGGTGAGCATCTTAATTCTTGGCACACCCCTAAACAATTACTTTAAACCCTAAGGTTTAATAACATATGAACCTTTCACATGGTGAACTTTGAGGTTGTTTACTGTCTCGTTTAGCAAGTCTTTACTTTTGGCTCCTGCTTTTGCACTGTGGTAAAAAAAGAAGGTCAGGAGCTGAAGCCGGCGAAGGAAAAAAAAGCCTCATCAGCTCGTATTTCGTTTAAATGAGAGTAAAATTTAACCCCTTATACAGTAATATATGAACAGTGTCTGCTACAGGTTTTGAGACCCCGAATAGGGGTTGAGGGGCTAAACATGAAGTTTGAAGTTTAGAACCAAGATATGACATAGTTGAGCAAGTTTAAACACTGTCAGCAAATTTGACTCAAATACTCCCTCTATCCCCCAAAAGAGTGATATTCTGGGATTTTTCATACATATTAGTGGAGAAGAGATATGTCCCTAATAACCTTAGTACGTCACATGATTCCTTTAAAGGATGTTGCGTGGTTTACTTCCTAATTAAGACGCGCTGCATGCAAGCATGCAGAGATTTGAGGCAGGCATCAAACAGTAGCGCATCTCAATTGGTGATTTGGTGCCGGATCTGTGGGCCAACAATGTGTCTAAAACTCATAACATTATTTTTTCTGGGACAAATTTTAAATTACACAACATCACTTTTTTTTGAGACGGAGGAAGTAGTATTATAGTCCTGTTACTATATTGGTGGTGGGATATCGAAGGCACCGTAGGCTACAAACATCAAGCTTTTTTTACCTAAGGCCTTCGCCAATGCTATTTTTTTACTTATAGCCCCAAGATCCATGTAGGATCGGATAAAAAAACAGGTGCTCTATACTTGTCATAGTGGCTTCCAGAAGTTACATATGCTTGGAGAGAGAAGGTGGTTCATGCTAAAAAAGAAAAGAGAGAGTAAATAAAGGTGTGGCATAATGAAAGGAAAAAATATTTCTATGATTAGTTTGTATTATGTGAATAGTAATCTTAACATTTCTAAGTTTACGTGAATTACTTTATTTATACTAAAACTACTAAGAGTGCTAGCCTATGTGCCTATGTGGGTGGTGCCCTAACCTGCTTGTCAGAAGTAGTTTTTATGACCTGCTAAAAAAAATAGTAAAAAAGTTAAACCACGCCAAACAGGACCGAGCTGTTGTCCCTATGTTGCCTTGCCATCAGGATTCCATTTTGGCATTTCTGAAACGGTGTCGCGACGCATCAGATGAAGTCATACCCGTAGGTGCTCATCATGTGTCACGACCCAGACGGTACCGCTTTGTCTTCACCTCTTGCTTTACGCCGGCGGCCCAGAAACACGTGTGCCACCTCGTCGTGTCTTAGACCCTCGCAGAGGTTTCCCTCGAAAGTTCGATAAAAAAAATTCAGTTTTTACATCTGATCACAATTTACGTTAACAAAAACTACGGATAACAAAAGGATTGCTGCGATTCATGAGGGCAGTCCAACGACACTTTCCCTCCCGGTTCGTTGGGGATCCGAGAGTTTTGGGTCTGCGCGGCGACTCAGGCACTCTGCGAGCTGCGATGGACCGACGAGTGGCCATGCGACCCGACCGGCCCTTCTCCCACCCACCCTAAAACCTCGACACCTCCTCCTCTCTCTCCTTCCCTCTCTGTCTTTCTCTAGAACGCGCGCAAAGAACACACGCGCACACGTAGGAGAAGCCGGACCGGCGCACCAACCCAGGTCCCAACCACTTAATTAGGAGGAGGGGAAGGATCGTCATCCAAGCCGCGTGACCTTTAATTCGCCGCGCCGCACGCCTTTGTCATGGAAGGTGGCGGCTTGGCAGTCGGAGGCCACGTTCTTGGCGCCGCCCAAGAACCGCGGGAACAGCAGCAGCAGCAGCGGGAGGAGGCGAAGGAAACCGAGAGGAAGAAGGGCGCTGGCGCTGGCGGCGGCGGCGGCGGCATGAAGTTCCGCGTGCGCGCGCAGGCGCCGCACGGCGTCGGGGCGCTGCTGCTCATCGGCGGAGCGGCCGTCGTCGGGGCCGCCGTCCTCGCGTGGCGCCGCTCGCGCCACGGCAACAAGGGTGGTGCCGTGGACCAGCCCGAGCGCCGGCTGCCAGCGTACGTCTCACATCTGTTCAGACTTCAGACTCAGAGCCGCTTTGAAATTCGTAACTTTTTGTCGATTATAAGATTGAATTGAATATCAGATGATCTGTATTGTTTTCCTGCTGGGCGTTGGAGCTGAAAAGAACGTTTTGTTTGGGGTGGATTCTTTGCAGGAAAGAAGAGGCTTTGGATGGCGGAATTGTCGAGGATGGGAAGGTGAGGAGTCACCTACCGCATTCATTGATGGGAACTGGAGTTGTTGGCTTTCTTCCCTTTTCAGGTGAAATTTTACATGCAAAGTCGGTTCGAATTTGTAGGTTCAGTGTGGCTCATTGGTGAAGGAGCTTGATCAGTCCCATGAGAAGTTGAGCGCGGGCAACACCGATATTGGATCCGGCAGTTTGGTTAGTGCTTCTGCTCTGTATGCATAATTTTTGAAAACTTTCTTCATGGAGGTATAGTATACATGTGTGTTCTGTCGTTGTAGTGACCTTTCTCTCTGTAAAATCTTCTGAATGGTGTCAGGATGGCAACGTGTCAGAGGAAAGCCATCAGATTCACAAGGATGATGAAATCACTGCAGATCAATTGGTTTGTTTCTCTGTGCAAACGTTTGGATTAACTTCCCTCATATCAATATTACATCAATATTGTATTTGCTTGCACTGTGATTACTGAAATGACTTCATTTGAGGAAAAAAATTGGTTTCAGGAGAGCAAGCATGGGGAGAAAATTGATGAGAATTCAAGCAGCAATCCTATCGAGGTCCGCACGCACGATCTGGTTAGTGTTTGTTTGCTATGCAACATTGGGAAAACTGAAACATTTATGCTATTTTGCACGCACTGCGATTATTTCAATGGCTTCATTTGGGAAAAATTTGGGTTTTAGGAGAGCAAGCATCAAGAGAAAATTGATGAGAATTCAGGCAGCAATCCTGTTGACGTTCACATGCATGATCAGGTTAGTGTTTGTTTGCTGTGCAACATTGGGAAAACTGAAACCTTTATATGCTATTTGTGCAGTGATTGTTGTAGCCTCGCAGGTACGTTCTGTTCATTTCTTCTGAATTTGAGTTTCAGGACAAAGAACATGTCGAAAAAGTTGACCAGAAGTCAAGCTACAACCATGTCGAGATCACTGCACATGATATGGTCAGTTCTTGATTGCTAAGCATAACTGTGAACATTGAAACCATATTGCTATATATGCAGTGGTTATTGTAGGTGCCTTATGTTAATTTATTTTCATTCTTCTGAATTTCAGTGTCAGGACAATGAACATGTTGAGAAAATTGATCACGTTGAAGGAAGTGATCAGAATCCGAGCAGGAACCCTGTCAAGATCATCATGCAGGAAATTGTCAATGCTTGTTTGGTATGTACAATTCTGAAAGCTGAATCCTTTGTGCTGTAGTGCCTGCATAGTTGCATGGGCATTCTCTGGAAGTCTGGAACCCTGTCTAAATTTTTGCTACAGGTCAGTGGAAGTGTGGAGAAGGTTGAAAAGGACTCAAGCAAGAAGGACATCGAGAAAGAGATAGCCCAAAAAGTATTTGTTTCTTTGTTCTTCGGTCAAAATTTTGGAATCTGCAATGTCTGGTCAAAATTTTGGTAATCTATGCATCCTTATTTTTTGTGCTTGTTTCTTTTGAACTGTGATTTTTTTTTAGGATAATAAAGATATGGAGGCTTCTGATCAAAGCAAACTCTGCATCAACAGTCCAGGGATCATCCTCAGTAAACATAATGATGAGAGTGATGGTATTCAAGAGGCTGAATCGATGGAGAACACGCCGACGGCACAGCTGATGATGCATCAAGACCAACTCTTAGATGACATGGTTGCTGATACTGTTACAGAAACAGAAGATACAGTTACAGAAACAGAAGATACAGTTACAGAAACAGAAGATACTGTCGCAGACACAGAAGATACTGTTACAGAAACAGAAGAAGCAAAGCAAGGTGAAAGAACAGTCACAGACAAGAGTGAGCTCGAGCAGGACAAAAAGAAAGATCTGGTTGGACTTGTGGAACTTGCCAGCTCACCAGCGTTGTCATCACTGGTTAAGCCAATAGTGAAGAAAGAGCCAGAGTTTCCAAGACCCAACGAGACAGGGATGAAGACAGAGCAAGATTATACTAACGGTGAACTAAGGGAGCATACTGACCTGATCAGCAAAGGAGGAGCAATGCATGGAGAAGGTGACATGGCGACCATGGATTGCAGGAGTTCTGCTCTGGTCGTTATTGCTCTGATATTCGCACTGGCCATGGGAATAACAATCATTGTGCGCTTATACACCCCTGCCCGAGCAACAAAACTCCAGATGGATCTGCCATAAGTTTGCAAGGGCATGCACAATGAAGTGCTATCAGTGATCGACGCTGAGGTTGCAAAGTTCCATTAGGGTTTTTTATGGCCTCATGCGCACACTCGTGAACGGCGAAGAGCTGGAGTGTACAAAGTACAAGATAGAAAGAAAAGTCTACCACGGGTCATGAACAGAATCCAGATGGCCATTGTGCAGCACGATCTGTCTGTACTGGAATAGTTACAAGTGTGGTGCCAACTACCAAAAGGAAGAACCAAGGAGGTCCGAGAGAAGTAGGATTCTTCAGGTTCAGGAGCGCTTGTTTTTTCTTTATAAAAAATATTATTCTGTAGGTTATGTTTGTGCTGATAATCTATGGTAGTGCCCAAACCATGTTGAAGTTCGTGTTCGTGCTTTTTTTTTTTATCTGATCGCTTGTCTCGTCGACCTTTTATTTACCCTCTCGTCAACCATGTATGTCTTGCCGCCCATCTATGATAGATCCTGGCATGTCTAAACATAAAAACAATATGTGTAATACCATTGCAAACATACATGTGAGACATCAGCCATAATAAACTATGAATGTACATGGAATAAATAACTTCTTTCCAGAAAAAAAAATAACAGAAAAGTGCCCCAATCTAGAAACAGAGAAGATTTGACAACGATGCATATAATTTGCAGAAACACTTGGATCAGGGCGTCCGGACGGTTCTCTTTCGTCGGACGGCGCATCTACAGTTAACGCCACGGACTTAAACGAGTTGGCACACTGCTTCGGGCTTCTTTGCATAGCCCACACGACTCTCATTCTCCATTGCAAAGGCTCGCTCGCTGTGCCGCTACATCCCTATGTTGCCGTGCGCACCCACCTTGCTCCACCCACATGCCTTCCTCATCGGCGTTCTTTGCTCCTAGGTGATCCCCACCAACTGTTTTCCTCCCCTGGAAGGTGTCCGTACGTATGGACAAGTGAAAGTCCCTAGTTTGGTTTTGGCTAATTGATGAAACCTAGGACTAACCTTTGTATCTAAGTGGATGATTTAGATAAAGGTGGTCGTTGAATATGAGACATGACATTGACTCATGTGACCAAGATGGTGAAGACCAAGATAAGGCTTGGCTCGATGGACCGGTTGTGAAGGTGAAGGGCAAGTCGAGGCTTCGAAGCGAAGGACCATGCGATGGTGAAGCTTGAGCAAGACTTGGCGCCGACGGACCGATACAACGGTGAAGAGCAAGTGAAGTCAAGGTCGATGGATCGAGATGGTCATGTGATGATATGAAGTGGATCATATCATTTGGAGAAACAAAATGGGCTCAAGGCAAAGGTATAACCATAGGGCCATTTTGTTTTACACTCAAGACACCATAGAGGGTGTGAGTGGTTTAGGGTCGATAGCCGAACTATTAAGAGGGGAAGTCTTATCGGTTATTCGACGCATGGGTGCCACTAGGTGAATTCATGAAGTGCATTGCATGTAGGGCCTAGTGAGCTAACTGGAAAACCTTTGAAAATGATTGAGAAAAAGCTAACACACAAGCACATGGAGATGTACACTTGATGGTGTTGGCACATTTGCAAAGGTGGCGTTGGTCGCGCTGTGGTTTGCGGGAAGAGAGGGGTTTGGGTTCCTCTCTCCCTCCCGCCGAGCGTGCGAGCGCGGGATTCAGGCGATTTCGGGGAAATGAAATGCCTATTTTCCATTGCGCCGGAAGTCGGAAAAGAAACGGAGGCGAACGCGGTCACAGAGGTGACCGGACGCTGCACCGGACGCTGCACCGGACGCGGTCAGTTTCGACCGGCGCGTCCGGTCAGTACAGCGTCGGGGTCAGGCGCGCGAGCTAGGGTTTGACACCGGCGCGTCCGGTGACCCACGGGACCGGCGCGTCCGGTCTGGCGAACAGCGAGTCACGAAGTCGTCGGACGCGGTTCGCGTCCGGTCACACATCATCGGACGCGTCCGGTGGTCCAGGGAGCTTACTGGACTCGCACCGGACGCGGGTACTGTGGCGTCCGGTGGTTGCGAGGAGCGCGTCCGGTCTTGTCTTCGCGGGCGCGGGTACTGTGCGCACCGGCGCGTCCGGTGGTTCGCAACAGCGCGTCCGGTCGCTCGTTTGACCGTTGGCGCGCAGTGACCGTTGGAGGATCTAGCGGACGAATTTGAATTTCGGAGAACACGTGGACGTCGCTGGGACACCGGACGCGGTTGAGCGCGTCCGG
The DNA here is from genome assembly GCA_022457205.1 of Saccharum spontaneum. NCBI lineage: Eukaryota > Viridiplantae > Streptophyta > Magnoliopsida > Poales > Poaceae > Saccharum > Saccharum spontaneum. Next base: position 28,271,958 of record CM039607.1, read on the forward strand.
TCAGTTACGACCGGCGCGTCCGGTGGTCCCGCGAAAATCGTGAGTGAAGTTGTAACGGCTCTATTTGGATGGGATGCTTATAAATACTTGTTGGCCGGCCCTTGGGGAGGTCTCTTGGCATTTCTAACACTCTTGTGCATCCTTTGAGCTAGAACTACTCCTCCCACTCATCTCCCTTGCTTGATTGCAAATCAAAAGTGAGATTGAGTGATCCCAAAGTGCATTGCATAGCTTGAGGGCATCTAGTGGCACTTGTGGGTGGTTTAGCCGGTGGATTTCTTGTTACTCTTGGAGAGTACCGCTCCTAGCCGGCTTGGAGATTGTTGGAGGCGTTGGCAAGAGAAGGTGATTGTTCTTGGCCACCTCCGGTTGTTTGTAAGAGGTTATTGTGCTTTCCTCGGCGGGACGCCAAAAGCAACTCTAGTGGAATCCGCGTGTCATTGAGTTACCTCACTTGAGAGTGGTGTCTTGCGGTGCCTTGCGGGGCGTGCCTTGAGGGGCAAGTGACTTGAGGGTCACACCGGGGAACCATCTAGGTGTTGGTCGACACAACCGGTGACGTAGCTTGTCGGTGCACAAGTGAACACCGGGTGAACAAATATTGTGTCTCTTGTCTCCCGGTGTTTGGTCTTCATTTTGTGTTGTTGTCAATATTGATTGATTGTATATCATCTTGGTAATTGGCAACATCTTCACTTCACCGTCGGTATAATAATCACAATCCTCTCTCTTGCTTTTACATTCACTAGTTTATCTTGTGTAGCTCTAGTAGTAGCTTTGCTAGTAGTGTTAGCTTGTTCTCTAGTGTAACCTTAGTGACATAGCTCTTGTGTGAACTAGAGATCTTAATCTTCTAGACTTGTGGATAGGAGGCTTGCATCACAACCTTTGGCTAAGCAAAACTCGCTTTACGCCGTTTGTTATTCTAACAAGTTTGCTTAGTGGTTTTTGTAGAATTTTTATAGGCTATTCACCCCCCCTCTAGCCATCTAGGACCTTACAACATGTCTGCACCCCACGACTTCCCACTTTGCCTCATCTGTTGCGGCTTCAACACACCCTCCTCATCCCCACCCTCTGTGCCAGCGAGCTCCGCACCACCGACGAGCACACCGGTGACCTTCACGCACTGCCCACCCGTCCTCTGTGCCACCGCCGCCCGTGCCATCCCCACCCCGCCGTCCAGCTCCACGTTGTTGGCGAGCGTACCGGTGACCTCCACGCGCCGATGAACCTCCATTCGCCAAAGCCGCAAGGAGATGTTTGCGCTAAAAAACATATGTTGCAATTATATGTTTCAAGCGTTTCAGGTGTTTCAAAGGTATGTTACAAGTGTTTTGTATTGATGTTGCAAATGTAATTAGGATGTTGCACATGTTGCAACAGCTATACACGTATGTTTCAAGTGTAGGTACCAAATGTTTCATTTGTTTCAGACGTATATTGCAAGTGTTTCATTTGGATATTGCATATATATGCAAGTGTTACAAGTGTTTTTATACGTATGTTGCAAGTGTTTTCATCTTGATGTTTGCAATGGCTACACACGTGGTTTTAAGTTTTTCATGATGTGTTTGCAAGTGTTCCGGACGTATGTTGCAAGTATTTCATCTAGATGTAGCAAAAGTAGATCTGGTATTACACATGTTGCAGTGGAAGCCACCTACCGCAACCGACTGCTACAGCTGCTAGGCCCGCGTGCATGCGTGTGTGAGTAGAGGGGGTACGGGAAACGGAGTGAGGCGCAGATTGAGCCGTAGCCCCCGCGTGGGCGCGTGTAGGCGCAGAAAACATAGCGGCGTGGCCCCCCCACGTGAAGCACGACAGCGTCCGAATGCTAGCGCCATAAAGTGGATGTCTGGACGCTAACGCCCCGGAACAGACGTCCATCCATAGCAAGTCCGTATAATTTAGAGTTAAAACTTTATAGAATCTTATGGTCATGTTTCTACAATATATATATATTTCATAACCTGTGCAATGAAGGACTGAGGATCCAGGCCCACTTTTTTTCTTGAGAGGAATCTAGGCCCATATGGTTCAGGCCCACTTTTTTCTTGAGAGGAATCCAGGCCCACATTTAAGCCTGGCAGGTTTCTTTTTCCTTTACCCGGGAACCCGTACCGGCCCAGCGCTCGTGGAAAGGAGACGTCTCACTGCGTTGCGAGGCAGATCGAGCCGCGTTTCCCGTCGCTGCCTGGTCGCGTGAATCCTCTCGAGCGCCGCCGCCGGGAGCCATGGCGCGGTCCCCAGCGGCCTCCTCCTCGTCCTACACGGACAGCACGGGATCCTCCTCCGACTCGGGCTCCACCTCCTCGGGGAGCGACCGCCGCCGCCGCCACCGCCGCCACCGGAGCAGTAGCAGCCGCAAGGAGGGCGCGTCCTCGTCCGCGCTGAAGGCGCGCAAGGACCGGAGGTCCCGCCACAAGCGCCGCCGCCGCGAGCGGGAGCACTCGCGGCGGCGGTCCCCGTCCGACGACGACAGCTACAGGTGATCCGATGCTCCTCTTCCTCTCGGGGTTTCTCAACCTAGGGTTAGGATAAAGGGTCGTCTCGTGATCGATCTGGAAGGTGGGGCTCGTGATCCGAAGGTTGGAACAAGAGAAAGCAGCCTGTGATTAGTGTTGGTGTTGGATTCTGCGTTTCGTTCATGTATTAACTCGTTTTTATGCTTGTTATTAGAAAAAACTCGTTTTTATGCTTATTATGCGTTAGGATTGATGGAACGGTTTTTATTTGGATGGGATTGTACTAGATGTGACTGTTATGTCGGGCAATAACCTGGGATTTTTGGTGTACATCATTTCACCTGAAATTCCACATACCACATATCATAATTCTTATCATTTCACCTGAAATTGCACATATCATAATTCTTTATTGTGTCCGAGAGTACATTTGAAATAGTTAGATACTACAGCTAAGACAGTTTGAACCTAATGATGGATATTGTGTCTGAGAGTCTATTTGAAATAGTTAGATACTGCAGCTAAGGCACTCTGAACCTAATGATGGTTTCATGATTAGATGGATGAAGTCGATTTAGGGAGTCTGATTAGGAGCAACTACGAAAATTTGGTGAACATGTATATGGCTTCCTGAGCAGGCAACTGCTATAGCTGTTTTGTTGTTTCAGACCCACCAAAGGAAAACTTATATTTCCATGAGGTTCTTCCTAGTTTTCTCATACTGAAGTATGTCATTCTCAATGTAGCAGCACAAGCTCTTATGACAGCGACCGTGAGGTGTCTGGCAGATCTCGGAAGCACAAGAAGAGCAGCAGATCCAGAAAGGTACTGGTCCAGTGATTTGTGCCTGATTCATGTTTTTCTTTTCAGTTTTCATGCGCAGGCATCTAATATGTCTTTGGCCTCATTGCATTTCCTTGTGTGACAGTCTAGGGAGAGGGAGCGAAGCAAAGATAGGCATCATAAACGAGACAAGAGTAAACACAAAGAGGTAAATTTCCTATTTATTCAGAAACTACTAAACTTTTACGATGGCTTAACATAACATGTTGGTCATAGAAGTATATTTGATCATTTATACTTCCACACAAGAGGTCCTTATATTTCTTTGCGCCTGTTTCTGGGCTGGCTCTTTGACATTGGAGCTGGGGTTGGTGAACGGGTAACAACATGGTGGATTGGTCTGCTGCTTGTCCTGTTGTTGGGTTGGTTGTGTTCTATTATAAATGGGGGAGCTTTATACAGAAGAAAGAGAGTGAGCATGCTGATGGCCCTGTCCAACTTTCCAAGGTATAATATATTATGTTTTGCATTTTGTGTACTTTGTTGCATTTATCACTTTGAAACATCCTTTATTTTATCCATTAGTTTCTTGGACGCGACAAAGAAAAGGAAGAAGGTCCTCAAAGGAGTGCAATCTCTGGTAAAAAGGTGAGGATATAAAACAAATGATGAAGGTGTCATTTCTCTTAGAAGCACAATGATGCAAAGCGAGAGTTGCATTTAACTGACCTACTTCATTTGTAGATAATGATGAAGCTTGAGAAGACAAAGGAAGACAAAGCAGCAGAGAGCAAGCGAAATGAACTGTTGAAGTTCCTGAATGCCAGTTACGATTGATGTGTTGGAATTGCTGACGCGGAAGGTGCAGAATGCCCTTTTGATTGTCTTCGCGCTGGTGCTTTTGGTGATAGTGCTTTTGGTGATACTTATAAGCATTTTGTTTCCTGTCTATAACTTGGCCACCAAAGTTTTTTTATGCTTAACTAGCAACCGAGTGAAGGTGTACTGTAATTGATTTGACTTTATGTTGTCAGTCAAGAATTTCCAGCTTTTAAACTTGTTTTTTGTGATTGCTCCTTGTTTTTGTCAAACTGTTTCATTGGGAATTCATTGTTCTTATGGGCTATGGCAGCTTACTGCCGTGGATGGTGACGCTTCAGTGCCAAACCCAATCGTTGTTGATTCATGAAATTGTTTTGGTATCCTTGTGTATAATCATTCTGACTCGAGTGCCACTCCCTGCCAGAGACGCCGAGCTGCCCAAAATTTGATGTGAGCATCGCCTCAGTTGAACCACATCAGCATTAATTGGTCGTCAGATAACATAGTTGTTATGGGGCAACGTCAAATTTGAAAGAAAATGGAACTGTTTTGTGGGATTCCTATGTTATAGAACTTGTAGTTTTACGTGGACTTCACTAGTGCATATCACCTCATCTAGGGTCTTTTTATTATACAAGGGCTAATCACAAGCTAGCTAAAAATAAGCTCTAGTGCACATCCAAACAAGAGGGTTAACAGATGATTTAATTTTTAGATAAGTCTTTAACTAGTTGTTAGCCAACTAGCTAGCCAACATTGGTTAATTTGAGCTTATTTTTAGCGTAACTAGTAACTTGTCCCAGCTCATCCAAACAGGCCCTAGATTTGTTTAGGACCAGACCGTGATACGCGGCTATCACTCTCTACGCTAGTTATTCAACTCATAGGGAGTCTAATACCGATGCTCATAGGATAGCCCACAGTTCTATCCATGCTGATTTAGGTCTGCATGTGTGGTTTTTAATTCACCTGATGGTGTTTCTAATCATTATAATCCTCATAGTTAAATAAAAGGGTGGTGTTGCTAAAAAAACAAGTTCAGCGAGCTATAAATACAACCATTGATTTTCTGTTCTTTTGTTACATGTAATTTATCTAATACGTTAGATATAATCATATAATCTAGAGATGGTGGAGTCCTGTGTGGCATGAAAAAGGCATATGAGCGAAAAAGTATGACGTAGCAAAGAAGTACTCCTACTTCAATTTTTTTTTTTTGCTGGGTACATCATTTTTGTTATGTATAACTAGATAATACACGCTATGCCTACACACATAATATCCAAAACGATCTGTAATCTAGCGTGCAAGATAGTGTCTTCGTTTGTTCCTAACAAAATCTAGCGTCTTTGGAACGCGTGTTCGTGTACGTGGTGTGTTTGTGTGTGATACTTGATGTGTACGTGCGTCATTAGTTAAAAACAGATTTCTGAGCTAAAAACAAGTCTTCTAAGATTAAGCTTTTTCTATCCCTAATAATAAGAAGGCAAAATTTTAAACTATTTTTTTTCGTCCAGCCCATTCTAATCTAGCCCAACCATCTTATATGTGGACGCATCAAATAGTTAAATTAAACTAGCCCCACTAGCGGTCCACTCGCTCACGTCGACTTCTCTCCTCACGACGCTCTCGTCTCCCTAGGTTGCCGCCGCTTCCGTGTCCCGCACTGCCGCTCCTCCCGTCAAAGCGCAGCGCCACCGCTCCTCCATGCTAACGCTCCTCCCGTCCGCACACAGGGCCGTGGAGCTCGAAGCGATGGCGCGAAGGCAGAACCACCGGTCAGAGCTGCCGGATGCGGACCTCCGTTCGGCGGCCGCAGAGAAAGAACCATCGTTTGGGGCTCCGATGCGGTCCAGTCTGCGCGCACCGCCGCTCCTCCCGTCCGCACACAGGGCCGAGGAGCTCGAAGCGATGGCGCGAAGGCAGAACCACCGGTCGGAGCTTCCGGATGCGGACCTCCGTCCGGCGGCCGCAGATAAAGAACCGTCATTTGTGGCTCCGATGCGGGCATCCGGCACCGGCACGGAAGTTAGTCGCCATCGCGAAGAGGGAGGGAGACGCCACGGGAAGCGACGGAGAGTGCGCGTGGCACTTTGCTCGCGGAGTTGCTAGCATGGGTGCTGGTTTCCTACAGCAACGTAGGTGCTGCCACAAAGGAGCCAACTAGGTCCAGCGTAGCGAGTCGGAATAAGAATCCAATCGAACTCCAACTCAGATCGGAAAAAAAAACCCATGGTTCTATATGAACTCCACGTTCGACACAAATTCCTTCACTTTTTTCAGATAGAGATCTCGGTTGAAAAAGGTGCCAATGGGATATCATGTTCTCGCAGGTTTCCAATCATGATCTCGCCGAGCTGAACAATCTTGATCTCGCCGAGCTGAAGTACAGAAGTTCCTCATCTCACTTGATAAAGCAAGGTTTGCCTCTTGAAGTTGCTATTTCTTCCTCTTCACTGATTCTCTGCAGCCACACTATTTTTGAGGATGCTACTCCTGAACTGGGTAGAGATTTCTTCTGGGATGGTGATTTTCGTCTAAACTGGGATCCCATGCTTGCATACTCGAAAACTTTGGATGAGATCCCTCGGAATGGAGCAACAGTTCCACTGGATAAAAAAGGTCTATCCAGTTTCTATTGTTCCTTTTACCTTCAATGTTAAACTCCCAATTCCAACAGGTTGTTTGTTTTTCAGTTTCCATTCTTTTGCAGTGACTGTGAATACATCTTTGGAGGATGCATACAGGAATCCGGACTTACTATTGTGTTTTAAAAGTAAGTTTTCTATTAACATATGCTTTTTACTCATGTAATGCTATGCTCCCTTCATTATCTGAAAAAAAAAGATTCATACTATGAATGCTGCAGACAAAGGCCACCATGCTTTTGGAACAGCTAACGCTTCTTCAGGTAAGTAATATTGATTGGTTGCTTTTTACCAGGAGGCACCAACATATTTATCCCACCACTCAAAATTCTTTCATCTCTTGCTGTGCTGGACAAGTGGGGAAACGAACTTAGCTGACTCAAATCTTGGCTTGATACGATGAACTATATAAAGAAAGCAAAAAATATTACCATCACTGACATCCTCTCCTTATGATTGGCCAGACTAATGGCTTGGTGTTTTCGCTTATCGATTTCACTCAAGTAACTTGGGTTTAAAACTTTTTATATCTTCTCCTTATTATAGTTTTTGCTGTTTCTTGAGGAGGTGAGAATTTAGTGCCTACAATATTTTTCTAGTTGTAGTTCTTGATAAGGCTGGAATGTTAGACTTTTGTTCTTTAAGTTTCATACATTTATCTGGTTATTCACATATTCAGTTTGTAAGTTGAATTTGCCAAACAATCTACCACTGTATCTTTAGGGAAAGATGTCCCTGCACACATACGGAATGAAGTGAAATTTGTCTAAGTTAGTGTCTCTTGGCCAAGCAACAGTAGTATGCAAACTCAGCCTCTACCTAATATGGTTTTGCTCATTTTTATCTTATTTATTAGCAGTTAGTTAAATTTTCTGATGGACAGAACACTTTTTTGTTTATTGTTAAAGGAATTGGATAACAAAATAGAACACTATACTCATTTAGTCTGTTGCTTTTCCTATACTAATCAGTTTGTCTTTGTATTGTTGTGCGAAAGCTTAGCGGTTCATCAAGTTTCCAATAAACTGGTAAAACCGAAGGATTTGGTCATCTTAAAATATGACGACCATTCATTGCAGAAATAACAGACGCTATGGTTAGTGACAAAGGTTAGGTGAGATCTCGCCAGCAATCTCATATTCTAACGATCTGGTCAAAAAAAATCTAAACTGCACCATGGTGTATGTCTGCATGTTTTCAAAAAATAAATTTGACCATGGATTTGTATCACGGTTGTGGAACTAATAATACAATTAAGATAATTTTTTCTTTTTTTAATTCCAATGGCCCCTTGTGCTGTAGATTGGGAAGATCAGTGTGAATTGATATTGGAACTAGAATGCAATTTGTGAAGACTAGTTTTTACTCCATTTGGCTTGCAGGTGAAAAGGTCGTTGAGCCAGTTCGCTGCTGCACAATGGGAGATCAGTGGCATCCTTTCATGGAGCCGCTTTTGGTTCACCAAGTCCTGTTCCTATGTGTTGTCTTCATGACCGTGGAGCTCAACTTCTTCCTCAAGTTCTGTCTATGTATCCCTCCAAGGAATCCCTTGGTCGTATATAGATTGATCCTCTGGTGATTGATTAGCTGATTGCTATTACAAGACAGGTTAGCCTAAGAATGCTATTTAGTTGTTCCCAACATCACACATGGAAAGAATTATAATTTTTAATTTTTTATGGATTACTTCTACCTGGTCTTGGTTTTGATCATCACAGCAAACCAGTGAAGAAGTTTGGAGCCTTTTTTGTTGGCTGTCCGTGGCTATATATGTGCATATTATTAGAGCTTCTTATCTCATCAACTACATGAAGCTCGGGCAGGGTGAGCTTTCTCTTTTCAGCTTTCTTGTCAGGTGTATAGCATCGTTAGTATGCAATATGATGTATGTTTGGGATGAAAAAAGAAATATTCTACAAATTGTTTGCAGACCATTTCGGATGGCCATGCTTTGACTTTCTTTGGTTGCTACTTCTGCAAGGACATTCAGTAAATGCTGGATGGATATAGCGAAGTCATGAAGCAAGTTTATTTAGTGGATTATCATGTCTTTATGCTTAGATTGCTTGTATGTGTCTTAGAAAAGCTTCCTACTGAATTGAGACATTCATACATCATAGGAATTTTATTCCTTATCAAGAAGTACTTTCCCAATATGGCTTTTCAATTATATGTACATTAACTTACTACATCTGTCGATCGAGAAAAAAAACTTACTACATTTGTCGTGCCAGTTGATACTTGTTGGAGTTTGACATTTGATAATTTGTTTTCTTCTCCCATTGCAACGCACGGGCATATTTACTAGTACTTACGTATAAATCTTTTAGAAACAATATTAAAAAATAGTCATTGTCCGGTTTACCCCTTCGTGCCTCACGCGGTGCTACGTCATTCAAAGCTACTCCCTCAATTCCAAATTATAAGACATTCCAAAAATCTTAGAGAGTCAAAACATCTTAAGTTTAATCAAAATTATAGAGAAAATTACAAAAATTTATAACATCAAATAGGTATACTATAAAAATATAATTAATGAAGAATCTAATGATACTTAATTGGTGTCATAAATATTATTATCTTATCATATAAATTTGGTCAAACTTGAGATCCTTTGACTCTCCAATATTCTTAAAATACCTTATAATTTGGGATGGAGGGAGTACCGTCCAAAATCACCCTTGTTAAAAAAAGGTAACCAGTTTTAGAAGTTGATGATTAAAAATCCGGTTTTATAAATAAGGTGGAAAATCGGATTATCACGAAATTTGAGGGATCAAAAGGACTTTCTTCCAGTCTCTAATATATTTTCGGCCAAATTAAAAGATGGGCCTCTCTTTGTTTGGGTTGGGCCCAATTTTTGCCCTTTCCAGCCGTTGTTAGAGGCCCAACGGTTACCGACCTCACACGCAAGGCCCAGACGGTAGCAAACCCTAGACCGAGAATCTACAAATAGCAAAGCAAACCAGTCCTCAACGCAGCCAGCAGACCCAGCCGCCGGGTGGACGCTATCCTCATCCTCCTTCCGCGTCGTGATGGTTGTATCTCTTAACCCTCCCTCTACAAGCTTGGTTCTGTTCGATTCATTCTTTGTCTGGCTTCTAGTTTTGTTTTCTGGTGGATCGATTGCTCTCCGATGATGATTAACAATTACTTTCGTTCTTCTGAAGTTTCAATGTGGAAGAACAATTTGGAGACCTGAACTGAGGGGATTCTTACTCGATCTACTCTTGTTTTCTTCTATGTTTTTAATTTTTTGTGTTTGCTAAGCTGATCCAGATGAATCAGAGTTCTTGGAAGATCCCTGTGAAGACCTGTGATGTTAAAGTAGTGGCCTGATTTACATCGTTGATGAGCCGTATTATTATCACGCAGAGGGATCTGAGTCTGGTTTATTCCTTTTTTAGTTTTTATTATTTATTATTCCTCTTTTTCTCGTTCTTTTGTCACCCGATGAATGTACATGATTTAAGTTTCAGCCTTGTCTGAAAAACTATCAATCTGTTGATACTCTTCACATCCATGTCTGAGGGTGTTTGTGTTTGCTCTTCCTACTTCAATTTAATTATTCAGATCGGTTTTTAGTCTCTGGTGATGATCAAAATGCATACTTTCGTTCTTCTGATGCGCTTTCTCATTGCGCACTGCGGAACTCTCGAGACCTGAACTGAAGAGACTTGCATCTTGAGTTGTAGTAGATAGCTTAGCAAGAACAACTTTACTGTAGCTTTGTTTTGTTATGTTGCTTCACGACTGGAAGAATGGCTTGATTATCTATTGTCTGGTCATTCTGTAGAGGGAAGCATAGATCGAACAAGTAGCCAGAATTAAACAGCATGATGCTCGTTTCACTGCATCCGTGTTACCTGTCTCCTGGCACAAAAAAATGACAATGTTTGCTTTTGCTTCTTTTTAAAAGAAAATTCCATTTATAATGGCTTGATTTCGTCAAAAAGAATTTCCAACTACGTGCTGTGATTTGGAAGCACAATTAAGTGGAGAAATATTGGTTTCACAACTGATGGAAAGGGCTGATAATGAGCTCGAATAATGACTCATGATTCGATTGTTAATCTTGATGAACCATTGTAGGTCACCCTGTCCTGATAAGAACCATCGTGAACTATTAACAGAATTGATTTGACAACACATCCTGAACTAATAAGAACTAACAAGAGAGCAACCAGAAAGAAATTGATCGACAACAACCAGACAACACTGACCGACAACATATCCTGCTCTAATAACAGAGCAACCAGAAAGGAATTGATCGACAACACATCCTATCCTGAGCTAATAACAGAGAACCAGAAGGAAATTGACACCCAGAGCAACCAGAATGAAATTGATCGACAACACATCCTATCCTGAGCTAATAACAGAGAACCAGAAGGAAATTGACACCCAGAGCAACCAGAAAGAAATTGATCGATAACACATCCTGCTCTAAAAACAGAGCAACCAGAATGCATCCTGCTCTAATAACAGAGCAACCAGATTGAAATTGATCGACAACGCATGGCAAAACACGTCAGTTTGACTTATCAGTCCATTGTCCACAGCTCTTATCAATCATGCCGACGGACAGACCCAGCTGCGGTGGCGGCCAACCAAATATGTGTTGGGCCTTGTTCAGTTCCCCAATTCTCTCCCCAAATGTCACTATGCAAAAAGAAGATTCCCCATCACATCAAAATGTCGGCAAATGCATGGAATACTAAATGTTGATGAAATCAAAAACTAATTGCACAGTTTTGTTGTACTTTGCGAGACGAACATTTTAAGCCTAGTTAGTCAAAATTTGGATAATTTTTACCAAATACAAACGAAATGCTACAGGAATTCTGATACAGTGTTTTTCTCCCCAATTCACCGATCTAAACAAGGCCTTGGAGGAAAAGTGAAAACATGAAAATTAAATTAAAAAACATATCTTGATCATTCAAAAAATTTTAAAATTGGATACATTCATAATGCATACAAATATATACTCATACTCATGGAAAAGTTGGGATTCAAACTCAAACTAGAAAAATTTAAGGGAAGCACTAGCGTCTGGACGTCCGGACGTAGATGCACCCTCCCAGCGTGCGCTCCTCCTTCCCAGTTCCGCACCGCACGCCCCCCCGGTGACGCGCGCAAGGAGCGGACCCGCTGGCGATGGTACGAGGCCGGGGCAGCAGCATGGACCGACGTTGTCGCCCTAAGATCGCGCACCCGCGCAAACTGCCGCTACTGCATCTTTGTTGAACGAAGAGCCCTGTTAACACCGACAAACCCATGACCCGCGATGCCTACGAAGAGCCCCGCTAGCCTTTGTGTCGCGCTAGTCCGCACACCCCCAGATCGCCCCGCGGCCTATCGCGTCCGCCCCATGCCCGCTGTAAGGTCCTAGATGGCTAGAGGGGGGGTGAATAGCCTATTTTAAATTCTACAAGAACCACTAAGCAAACTTGTTAGAGTAACAAACGGCGTAAAGCGAGTTTTGCTTAGCCAAAGGTTGTGATGCAAGCCTCCTATCCACAAGTCTAGTAGATTAAGATCTCTAGTTCACACAAGAGCTATGTCACTAAGGTTACACTAGAGAACAAGCTAACACTACTAGCAAAGCTACTACTAAAGCTACACAAGATAAACTAGTGAATGTAAATGCAAGAGAGAGGATTGTGATTATTATACCGACGGTGAAGTGAAGATGTTGCCAATCACCAAGATGATATACAATCAATCAATATTGACAACAACACAATATGAAGACCAATCACCGGGAGACAAGAGACACAATATTTGTTCACCCGGTGTTCACTTGTGCACCGACAAGCTACGTCACCGGTTGTGTCGACCAACACTTAGATGGTTCCTCGGTGTGACCCTCAAGTCACTTGCCCCTCAAGGCACGCCCCGCAAGGCACCGCAAGACACCACTCTCAAGTGAGGTAACTCAAGGACACGCGGATTCCACTAGAGTTGCTTTTGGCGTCCCGCCGAGAAAAGCACAAGAACCTCTCACAATCAACCGGAGGTGGCCAAGAACAATCACCTTCTCTTGCCAACGCCTCCAACAATCTTCAAGCCGGCTAGGAGCGGTACTCTCCAAGAGTAACAAGAAATCCACCGGCTAAACCACCCACAAGTGCCACTAGATGCCCTCAAGCTATGCAATGCACTTTGGGATCACTCAATCTCACTTTTGATTTGCAATCAAGCAAGAGAGATGAGTGGGAGGAGTAGCTCTAACTCAAAGGATGCACAAGAGTGTTAGAAATGCCAAGAGACCTCCCCAAGGGCCGGCCAACAAGTATTTATAAGCATCCCAAACAAATAGAGCCGTTACAACTCCACTGACGTTTTTCGCGGGACGACCGGACGCGCCGGTCGTAACTGACCGGACGCGCTCAACCGCGTCCGGTCGCCCTGCGACGTCCACGTGTCCTCCAAATTCAAACTCGTCCGTTAGATCCTCCAACGGTCACTGTGCGCCAACGGTCAAACGAGCGACCGGACACGCTGCTGCAAACGACCGGACGCACCGGTGTGCACAGAATCCACGCGCGCGAAGACAAGACCGGACGCGCTCCTCGCAACGACCGGACGCGACAGTGACCGCGTCCGGTCGGAGTCCAGTAAGCTCCCTTGACGACCGGACGCGTCCGATCGTGTGTGACCGGACGCGCACCGCGTCCGGTCGTCCTTGTGAACAGCTGTTCGCCTGACCGGACGCGCCGGTCCCGTGAGTCACCGGACGCGCCGGTGGCAAACCTTAGCCCACGCGCCTGACGCCCGCGCTGTACTGACCGGACGCGCCGGTCCCGCGAGTGATCGCGTCCGGTGCAGCGTCCGGTCACCTCTGTGACCGCGTTCGCCTCCGTTTCTTTTCCGACTTCCGGCGCAATGGAAAATAGGCATTTCACTTCCCCGAAATCGCCTGAATCCCGCGCTCGCACGCTCGGCGGGAGGGAGAGAGGAACCCACACCCCTCTCTTCCCGCAAACCACAGCGCGACCAACGCCACCTTTGCAAATGTGCCAACACCATCAAGTGTACATCTCCATGTGCTTGTGTGTTAGCTTTTTCTCGATCATTTTCAAAGGTTTTCCAGTTAGCTCACTAGGCCCTACATGCAATGCACTTCATGAATTCATCTAGTGGCACCCATGCGTCGAATAACCGATAAGACTTCCCCTCTTAATAGTTCGGCTATCGACCCTAAACCACTCACACCCTCTATGGTGTCTTGAGTGTAAAACAAAATGGCCCTATGGTTATACCTTTGCCTTGAGCCCATTTTGTTTCTCCAAATGATATGTTCCACTTCATATCATCACATGACCGTCTCGATCCATCGACCTTGATTTCACTTGCTCTTCACCGTTGTATTGGTCCGTCGGCGCCAAGTCTTGCTCAAGCTTCACCATCGCATGGTCCTTCGCTTCGAAGCCTCGACTTGCCCTTCACCTTCACAACCGGTCCATCGAGCCAAGCCTCATCTTGGTCTTCACCATCTTGGTCACATGAGTCAATGTCATGTCTCATATTCAACGACCACCTTTATCTAAATCATCCACTTAGATACAAAGGTTAGTCCTAGGTTTCATCAATTAGCCAAAACCAAACTAGGGACTTTCACCCGCAACGAGCATGCTGCATGCCCAGTGCCCCCATGGCCACAGCACCCCGCGTCAGCCGGCCCCAGCACCTCCGTCCGCTAGACCCCAGTGAACCACGCGCCCCCGTCTGTCCCTGCTCGCCCCTCCTCGGCCGAACAACATAGAAAGCTGAAATAAAACACATGCAACGACACATAAACAACTACTACAACATTAGGTTGAAGCAGTTGAAACACCATGAACATATTATTGCAACAATAAAGGAACAACAGCTGAAACATTAGGCTGAAGCAGCTGAAACACCATGAACATATTATTGCAACAACACCGAACAAACTGCTGCAACAAATAGGTTGAAGGAGCTGAAACATTTGAAATATATTATTGCAACACTGGTGTGAAGCATATAAAACAACGCTCGAAATAAAAACACTTGTAACAACATGGAACAACTACTGTAACATGAGATTGAAGCAACTGAAACATACTGCAACATCTCAAGCGGTACTACTGCAACATCGCAAAAACATCTGTTACAACAATCCTAAAAAATCTCATTGCAACATTCGAAATCATCTGTTGCAACATAAAAAAACTATTGCAACACGGCGAGATCTGACCCCGAAAGCTCGCCGGAACCCTAGCTACCGCCGCATCCCTTAGATCCAGAGGAGGAGGAGGAGGAGGAGAGTTCAGATCCAGAGAAGGATCCACCTACTTCGACAGAAGCCGCCGCCGTCGCGCTCCTCTCCGGTGGCATGGAGGTCGCAGAGCGAGGGAGGGAGGGGCGGCTCGCCGGAAGCCGCCGCCGTTGCCCTCCTCTCCCGGTGGCATGGAGATCGCAGAGGGAGGGGAGGGAGAGGGAGGGAGGGGCAGCTCGCTGGAAGCCGTCGCCGTCGTCCTCTCCGGTGGCATGGAGGTCGAGGAGGGAGGGAGGGGTGGAGCGAGAGAAGTGGAGGAGCGGGAGGAGGAGATGGCGAGCAGAGCGAGAGAAGTGAAACGGCATCAAGCGGGCGAATAAGACGAGGCGCGGTCGGTGGAGTTGCGAATGGTAGTCTGACGCGCGTCCGGAGCGTCGGACGTACGTGTCATAGCATTTCTGAAAATTCAAACAAGAATTTCTAGGGTTAACAACATTGTTTATCTGGACATTGATGGGGTAACAACATTGTGAAATTTGATCTGGACAAGAATTGGTTATCTATGATCTATGCGCCGTAGCAAAATATTGAAACGAATTCTTAGTAATTCATTCCTATCTGAATTTAATTGTTGGAATCTAATTCTTTGAAGTGCTGGCTTCTGTATATCAGTCTCGCAAGGTCTCAAGTCCAAACTTCGCTAGGACGAAGTTTCGAGGAAACAGGTCGTATATCGATCTCACAAGACCTTAGGTCCAACAACTTCACTAGGACGAAAGCGTCCTTGAAACACGAAGAAGAAAACAAAAGTGAATTATGAAAGAACAATCGGACAAGTAACACAGCTTCGTGGAAATATATGTTGTCAGTATGTGATGACAGTGAGCTAGCCCTACTTTAAAAACGGAGTGATTGTTAATAGGTTGAGCTCACTACCACTCTTGACTTGACTAGCTAAAGAGTGCTACTGCACATGTCGCTAAGTGGAACGTTTCGAGAAAAAATGTAGCTAAGGCCTCGTTTAGATTAGAAAAAATTTCAACTCGATGAATAGTATCACTTTCGTCTTATTTGACAAATATTGTCCAATCGTGGACCAACTAGGCTTAAAAGATTCATCTCGTGATTTCCAACTAAACTGTGTAATTAGTTATTTTTTTTACCTACATTTACTACTTCATGCATGGGTCCAAAGATTGATGTGATGGAGAGAGAGTGAAAAAATTTCAACTTTTGGGTGCATCTAAACAAGGCCTAAGTGACGAACAAAAACTGATTACCAGCCGGCGGGCAAACAAATTAAAAAGCCTGTATGAACACTATCCAAAGCGTACATGAACATGACGTCTAGCTAAAACTACCTGTAATCTTACAGGTTGATGCTAAGTCATTGCATTCAGAATTACAAAATATACAATGTCTTTACTTTGGGATTATACAATGCCCTCCACCAACCTTGTGATGCCACACACATCTTCCCAGCACTGTGTGTAGAAACTATCCTGTGCACTTCCTCGAGCTTCTTTTCCACCTTTCCTTCAGATTCATAAATCCATAAGCAGGATGAACACAACCCCACACACAACCTATGGGTGCTAGTGCCTAGCTGAAGTATCAGAAGGGTGTTCTGTGTGCGCGCGCGCTCTATCCGAAGTTGGAGCAGGCGAGCAGCAGCCGGCTGCACCTAGACAACCACAGCCAAGGTTTGGACGACTTGCACATGAGCTACTTCATTCTAGTATTTCTATCTTGTGCGCATCAGATTATATATACAGTTCGTGTCGTCTCCTCACAGATCAGCCGGAAGATCCACTCAGCTGATCCAATCCCGTGTCCGCCCAACACATGGAGAATTTCTTGGTAGCGGCGGCGGTAGTGGTGGGTCAAGCTGTTGCTCAGGAGGCCATCAGTAGAACGGTGTCCTCCGTGTTGGGCAAGCGCAAAGAGAAGGCGTCACAAGGGGACTACATGGAGAGGCTCGAGACGGCAGTCAGATATATGCAGTCTGTCCTGGAGAGAACGGCGAAGGCGCCAATCACAGAGGTCTCTCTCCTTCGTGACAGGATTGAGTTGGAGCGTGGCTACATGGAGGCCAAAGCTGTTCTCAACAAGCACAAGAAGCGGCAGCGGCAGGCACATGGAGACCAGCAGCAGCAAGAGATCACGCAAGCCATAACAACGCATTCGTCCTCCGGCTCCCCTCAAGGTACTAGTGTTGCTCGTCGTACCATCTTCTCCATCGCCTCGTCTTTCATTGGCCCGATGGAGGCCGAGCCGTCGCACTTGAGCTGCGACGACATGGAAAGATTTGAGCGGTTGGCAGGCTCTGCAAAAAATTTTCTAGGCGTGGTGTCCAGTTGTGCTTGGCTTGGGCACCGGATCTATTTTTCAGGCCCTCTTGTCAGTCACCTTTTCCAGCTGGAAACTCTCACCCACAAAACTCTGCAAGGAAGCCGAGAACACTCTTTTCGCATTTGGCCTATGATTTTAGAGGGGAGAGGAGTGGAAGCAGAGCTGCAGTACACATATACCGATCACGAGAGGAAACATAAAAGCTTCTATTTAAAATTGCAGCTACGGCTCTCTGAGAGCACAAACATAGCTCAGGTTGCTATCAAGAGCTTGCAGTCACTGGCAACTCAGTTTAAGCTTAGCCTGCTTGAACCTGCAACAGGAGCACTCCTCCAACTGGCTAGTTCACAGGACATTGTTTGCCATGCTCCTCGATGGCGGGATCCTCAATGGGCTAGCCTTGAAGAGGAGTACATGAAATACACCAGATTATTTCGCTCGAATCCAGTATGTTGCACTGCTGTATATGGCTACGACGAGGAACCATGTGCCACGGAATCACAAATGTTCCCGGATGAAGTTATTTCTCTGATATTTAGCTGTTTTATTTCAGGGCTAGAGTTAACATTGCCTGGCCCATCTGATATAACGGGTGAAACCGTCTTTGGAGACCAACCCCTACAACTGTGCCTGTCAGGTTTATTCATTCCTCATCTCATGACACATGTCATGACGAATCACTTGAGGAAAACTGTCGACAGCATGTTGGAATGCCAGAAGGAGGGCGTTGCATTTGATAAAATAGCAACAAAGTATTCAGAACCTATAAAGTGCAGCATACAAGAAGCAGCTGAGAAGGCAATTGAGGGTCTCTTCCGTATGGATTTGGAGGAGTTCCGAAAAACGGCTTTTTTAGAGTATATGTGCTCCGAGGAAGGATTCCCGATGGATTATCGAGTGTACTGGTTTTCTAAACATGGTGCGGCGTCCTTCCAGGTTTTAAATCGCCGGCTAAGGGTATGTAGCAGATGAGCTCTAAAACAGCAATAGCGGAAGCTAAATAAAGATATAGCAGGATATAGCGGGCTATAGCTCGTAGCTTGACCAGTCTCAAACAGCTATAGTCGGCTATATCTTCAGCTATAGCCGGAGATTTAAAACTATGTTCAAGGTGCATGATGCTGCTAGATATGCATTATTTGAGCGTGGTGGGTTGTGGCCTGGTGGGTGGTAACCTTGTAGGGGCGCTCTATATATTCCCATTGTAGGCAGGTTGACCTATTACTATGTACTATATACTTTAATTTGCCGCTCTATTAAGGTCTAATAACTCACGAGCCTGATGTGTGGGGTTTTTTTTTTTGCGACTAGCCTGATGTGTGGTTAATGGGTGAACTAGACAGTGTGCTTGGTGTCCGTTGTATGGGTCAGATGGTAAGATGTTATTGCTTATATCGTACTTAGTCACATGGGTGACAGTCTAGTCTACGGATTGACTGTTATTAGTGTGTACCTTGTAAAACCTTATAAGGCTGTGTGCATCCTAGTTATGCAGAGACCGGGAGTGTTTCAAGATCCTTGTATCAACTCAATGTAATGAACTTGAATTTAATAAAGCTTCCCTTATTGAAAATATATATATTGTACCCGCACTTTCGATACAACTATGCGGGGGCTATGTTGTGTGACAAGGACGACTGTGACCACCTCGACTGATGGCCCATTCCTCGTTGTCAGTGGCGGATCTAGGATTTAATAGAAGAGGGGCTGAAGTCATCTTCAACCTCTACAGCACCTTCTGTCTCTCTTTCATGTCTAAAAAAATTTGGAGGGGCTCCATTTCATGGAGGTGGTAGGAAGGGCTTGAGCCCCACCCGTCCTACCTCTAGATCCGCCCATGCTCGTTGTCTTCGCCGGGATGATCTATGATAGTGATGATGGCGATGATAAAGATTTACACATATGGGCAAGTGTGTACTCGTCAGAGACCGCTGCCTGGAGTGCCTGACGAACCCTTATGATACAAACAAGTATATAGGTGATATGAGACCCAACCTTCTTATTAGAGATGGACCAAGCAGACGACCAGGGGGAGTGAATGGGAGCCAATTAATTTCTTCCAAGAAACGTGTCCTATATCCCAATTCCAACCCAACACATCTCTCTTCTAATTGCCAAGGTCACACACTTCAACTAGTGAAGTTGGCCCTAGGGACAATTAGAAAATTTTCAAAGCGTTGCGGAAGCAAATTAGAAATACTGGAGAAAGATCAAACACAGCTAACCTATAGAGTGCTGTGTAGTAAGCAAAAGGAGGATATCCTAAACTGTCAACCGTGAATACTAATCCAAGCAAAGAAAGGAAATTTAATATTGCAATGATGAGCTCATAATTGCTTGTAGTATTTCACGGTTGCTAGAACAGAGCATTCGACCAATCAGAACTACTCCATCTGTCCCTAAATATCTGTCATTTACGTTTCTCAAGAAACAACTTTGACTAAATATATATTAAAAAATATTAATATTTATGGTACATAATTAGTATCGTTGAAAAGGTCTTTGAATCTATTTTTTAATATATTTATTTGGAGATACAAATATCGCATATATTTTCTATAAATCGAGTCAAACTTGTAGCACGTACACTAACAGCAACGGATAATAAGGGACGGAGGGAGTATGCAAAAGCACTCGAACCAACAAAATAGATGGGACATGCAACTTCGTAGGACACAGCAACAGTACGTGGAGGAAAAGTGCAGGCAGCAAGTTGTACGCTGGGAAACAGAGAACTGCACAGAATAGTTGCAAAGCAGAGTCAGCCTAACGGTAAGACTCAGCGCTGGAACGCATGCTCCGTTGGTCAGCAACAGAAGAGCATCGGAAGAAATGCTTGCGAACAGAACAGGTATGCAGTCCGACTGACACCAAAAAGAAAAAGACGAGACCAAATCAACTCCGAATAAATTCAGGTTTTGGAGAGGGACTTCACAATCCTATGCAGTATCCATCTCAACTGAAAAACTCTTCCGAAGAACGAAGATTTTGAAACTAATTTCAGAAAAATGGAGACACCCTAGAAAGAAGAAATTTTGGGAAAAATCATTGAATCAAGGTGCTCGTGAGGGGATTCTAGAGATTGATGAAATGAACACCTGCTCATATATCCTAGCACTGATTTCCCCAAAATTCCACACCAAACTCGCAGCCAAAAGCGAAGCAGAAATTTTCCAAAAAAATGACAATGCAAGGTTACTGTCATTTTCCTTTTTATTCCGTGTGCAGAATTACAGAATGATAACGCATGATATCAATTTAGTTCAGACGTGGAAGAAGAAGAGAAGGGTGAAAAAGGAAATAGAAACTTTTCCCTAGGTCCAGTTGTGAATCCTATGACTCATGTGAATAGTAGCTTTGGTCTGTGGTTCGATTTGTGAAATCTTTAGGGTTCCCGGTGCAAACGTGTTTTTCTTTTTCTTGTTAATCTTTTTCTTTGTGCAGGAAATCGTCTGAAAGCTTCTAAATTGTATAGTAATTCATAGAAAAATCGTAAAATAAAAAATAAAGATGTTTTGGAATCCTTATGAATAGATCTATATAGTAGAAACATAATATGGCATGTTTTAGCAGAAAGTTTTGCTATAGATTTATATCTATGCTTGTTTAGGGTTTTCTGCGTTTAATTTATATATGTAGATTCTGTGGTCCAATTGATGTGAAATTTTTATTGTAGACTACTCATGATGTGCTTGATCCGTGATAAAAATTTTAGTCCCATTACATCCTATATGACTGAGTTATTGATTTAACTTGTTTGGTGTTTGTTAAATGGTTTATAAATAATAGAAATGCATAAAAATGTAAAGTGTGGTTCCACTACCTTTGTACGATGTTTTTGTGACCTATGGAACCTTTACATGGCCATATGTTTACAGAAAATGTTGAGTTTTAGATTTATCTTGCTCTCACATGTCTTTTTTAATTAAAACTTATTTTGATTATAATAATTAATTTATAAAACTTGAGCATGTAATCTTTGTGCAGTAGTCATGTTTTGATAAGATCTCTCACACATAAAAATCTCAGCTCCAAATGAAATGTTTACAATATCATCTATAATTAACATATATGCTCTATTATATAATTTGGACGATGAAAGTTTGTTAGTAAGTTCATGTAATTAGGTCATGTGATGCTCTTTTGCTTACACTAACTTGAGTGCATTTGACTGAGCTATGTTGATGTTTAGTTGAGCCTTCAAGTGACACATGAGTATGCTCTCTTTTGACAAAACAAGTAATGGAATATGTTGTCTTTATAACAAAGCTCTTCATGATTGTTGAGTAACCTAAAATGACTTAAGTTGATGTTTATCTCTTATAACATGTTTAAAGTGTACTCTTACTGCTATTAGTGGTACTTGAATGCAAGAGCCTATCTTGGTTATAGTTCTCTTATATATATGTTTGTTCTCTTATGTTGTCCATGCGAGCTTTTAATAATTGCTTTGACTCTTGTTGAGCATGTATGGTCCTTGTTGCTCTTTTAGTTTGTGACCAAGTATGATGTTGCCTATATATGTTAAGATAAGGTAGCAGCTATATGTATGACTTGGATGTGCTTGGTTGCTAACGAAGCAAGTGATAGATAGATATCTATGAGTGCTGAAAATGGCTGCACGCGCATTTTCCGTTGTAATGATAATTTTGTGGTGATAATTATATTTTCTGTGGATGTGGTGAATACAAAAGTTGTAGGTAGCTTGCTTATCTTGCTGTTCCTAAAATTTCATGATTTTATGACAACAGGTCTGAGAGTTATAGATTTTACCGTCTGTCATGTTCTGTTTGTGTTCTGGAATGATCTGCAATGTTATGCTTTTTGACTATGATAGCTGTGAAATTAACTCTTGTTGATAATTAAAGAGTTGTAGTACTTTTCTTAAGTTTTCCAAAATATTAAAGAACACATCTTTTGGTGGTCTATAACTCTAGATATAGATGTCTAAAGCTTAATGCTAGAATCTGTCCAAGTCTGGACAGATTTGCTTCTTCGTATTGTTTGGTCTTATTAACTGTTGAGTCATCTTGAGATGATAATAAGAAAGTTATAGATAACTTAATAATCTTTACAGAAAGTTAAGAATCATGTTTGTTAAATGTCTAGAACTTCATATATACATTTCTGAAGATCATATCAGTTTTCTATCCTTGTTTGTGCAGATCTGCTTTCTGGTGTGTTTTGGCCTTGTTAGCCTTTAAATCCGCTCTGGGTGTTACTAAGAAAGTTGTAGGTAATTTCATTAGCTTTTCATAAAGTCTAAGATCACCTTTGTTGGATGTCTAGAGCTCTAGTTACGGTTAAGATAAGTGCTTGTTGTGCTGCTGTCCAGAATGTGTGGTACCTTAAGTTAATTGTTTCACCTTGCTTGCTTTGTGTGTTGCTAAGTGTGGCTCTGATGGTGTTAAGCTAATATATCTGAGATCTCTTGTAGCCTTGTGCCATAATGTGCAACTAAAACTAATGGTGCCCACCAATTAATTAATATATCTGAGATCTCTGATGGTGTTATGGATTTCTACCCAGCTGGTTGCAATCGATTCGAATCGCTGTCTCTCCCGGATAGTGAGAAACTCGCCTAGCTTCAGCATCGTAGTAAGATGGTGGTTATGCTAATTATTATGATAAATTGGATATGGTTATTATTGTGATGCTTCTTAATGATAATCAAGTAATTGCTATAGAATAGGTGTAAATATTAGCTATAATAAGCTTCACTGAATTTGATATGTTGAGGAGGCGCACAGTAGCCTAATTTGAAAACCTGGCCTCCTGTGGGGCGGTTGGCACTCGGCAGTAGCGGACGAAGACACAGGGCCTATTTTCTTTACTTTCGCTTTACCAAGGATTCGTTATGGAAGTAAATAGCAACAACCAAACTTTCGATGCTGTCGGAGATGATCTTATGACAGGCCTAGGCTGGACGATATTGAGCACGAACCATCTTGATTTAACTGTAACCTGTTCAATCTTGGATGCTGTCAATTATGTAAGCCTTGTAGATAAACGTAAATGATCTAACAAGAATCATTATAGATATGTAAATGGCCTAATAAGAATCATCTTGGAATTCTGGACTTGTCTAAGCACAAGTATCATTTGAGTCCGGACGATTTACAAAAGGCAATCTGTCTGTAACAACACAATCTGAAGAACAAATCTGGCTTGCAGTTTCACGGAATACTGGGGAAGCAGTTTCATGTACCAGTCAATGTACAATTGTACACTGATCATGGCACAACAGAATAGAAACACATTCCGGTGAAACCATGTCTCCATAAAAACACAGTCTCGCCAAAAACAGACTCTACAGCTCATCTATGTGTAAATGGCAGCAAACTGACTGCCCAGGAAGAATCATGCCGCAGGTATACAGTAGGAGGTGCTGAGGGCTGGAGGAAGGACGCACACCAGGTGAGGCCCTGCTGGGTTGCAGCTAATGTTTGCCTCGCCCACCTCCGGCAGGCCCAGCTGCGGTGGGTGGACGTAACCAGACACCAGTGGCACACATGTCACTGTGATCTCCATCCTTGAACCTATGAGCAAGTGCAGTGCGATGTGAAAATTGTCGGTCTTTTCGTTTCAAATTGGATTGGAAGTTGTCATTCTCTGCCACAGACATGGATTGAAATATCTGGTACCATGGTTCTTACCTTGCTCATTTGACAACAATACGTGACCACATTTCCTCCCAGCAACCATCCAGTTCTGCGGGTTTGCCTCAACCTGATAAAGTATTTCGTCCTGCAACACAAAGTCCTAGTTTAGTTGTAAAGAAAACTTCCCATGGTTTTTATCCTTTATAAGCCTAGTTATTGACTGCAAAAACAGTTAAACACTAAGGCACACCGGTACTGCCTGATAAAGTATTTCGTCCTGCAACACAAAGTCCTAGTTTAGTACGGAGTAGTAAAGAAAACTTCCCATGGTTTTTATCCTTTATAAGCCTACTTATTGACTGCATAAACAGTTAAACACTAAGGCACACCGCTGAGTACCGACAGGATAATTGACCTTACAGGACTGGTAGTACAAGAGTTGCAAATGTTGAGCAAGAATGTTCTGGACTTACGATAGATATGGATGCATCCTCCGGGGTTTTCAGCCTTTCGACCCTCCACCTCATATTAACTAATTGCCCAACCCTCAGGCAGTCAGTAGAAAATGGAAGGAATCCAACTGCTACACATGGATCCAGGACAGGTCGCTTCAATCTGAGTGCGATCTTGAACAGAAGCTCTTCAGAATCACCAGGTTTGACAGGTACAGGAGAATGTGCTCCAGTTGTTCTGTCACCAGATATCCCGTAAGTGATATTCAGCATGCTGTCTGCATTTTCTGCCTCATCCGCATCTAAAATATACCATGAAATCCATATGTCAGTAGACAGTACTTGTTAACCCTAGCAACGGCAAACAATCTTAAGGAACAGCTAAAATAAAAGGCAGATTATACGATAGACTTACCCTTTGTACCACTTAACCGTATCATGAATAAAATTCCAGCTTTGGAAGAAGGAGCAATAACCAGAGGGAATAAACTCAAAGCTGGCCGTCCATCTCCTTTACCCAAGTGCTCAAATCCAGATTGAAGATCTAACCGTACATCCTTTACATGCAGTGTGGCCTTCACTTCAGAACGCAATATCACCTGAAATGGGCAGAAATATGCTAATTGAGATTAAACATGACCAGAAAAAACTATTTAACTATTATCATTTCAAATTGCAGAAATACACAATTATCATTGCCAGAATTTTTGCTAATGCTGCCGCTTAACACAATATCAGAACATGTCATGGGTGGCCTTGACAACAAGGTCAGTAACATGTAATAGAATTCACATATATGAGAAACCTTGTTGCGATCACTACTCGTTCCTCTAAAGAAGTAATCGTGGGAGGTGGGAGGGCGTGGCTTGGGTTCTCGGCGAGCGCGCGACGCCGTCCTGAAGGCCAGCGTCGAACACAGAGCGACAAGGGGTTTAGGAGCAGAAGAGATTAATTCAATCTCCAGCTAGCTTTTCATTATTCCATCGTTTAGGCTATATAGCCGAGTGTTCCACACTTTACTAACTGACTAACAAACTCAAATGAATAACAAACGTGAATCTGAGATCCTAAACTCAAGGTACTGCTGGAGCCCGTGGCCGTGACCACCATGCAGCTGCATGTCCTCCACATACGTCGTTTGGCCCGTTCAGCCACGGCTCCGCTTGCGGCGCTGGTAGACACGGCCCACCATAACAAACCTACTTATGATTCAGCACATGTTCAAACATGCATAATATTTTGATATGAAAAAAAAAAACTCTTTTTAGCACCTAAAAGGTGAAAATTGGTCAAGTTGTAGAAGTCACCTTGATGTGCATGCAAAGATCAAGTTTATATACTTTTTTTTAGAGCCACAAAGACTGTTACTTGCATGGTTCAAACTAAAGTAAAAGTGTATGGCAACATATTTGCATGGATTTGCAAGTCCCCGATTTAGTGTTGCCATTGTCTGGTCAAACACATGGACCCATGTCCCATGGGCACCAGAAGCACCCAAATAGGCAAAACATTGTATGATTCATGGAAACTTATGCCTTCCACAGAAACAGTGGCGGAGCCAGAAACTCACTTTTTTCTTTGCTAGGAGGGCCAATACTATTATTTTAAAAAAAATGTTTGGATTTCAAATCTTGTAGTGCAACAATTGCCACACATAAGCAATGACTATAATGCACATGTGCCAGATAGGAGAGAACTCTACCTGTAGAAGTAGAGCTCCATCATTGCACTTGTCCACAACACGTGTGCTTACATGGAATGGGTTAGTAAAATGGACTGCAATGGTCCTGAAAATCACAATAGTAAACTTGTTGAATATCTGTATCTAAAGGATCAATGTATTGAAAAGTATCTCATCTTTTCTCATACAATGAGTCAATGACAGACATGACGCACAGCTCTTCTGCATGTTCGAGGAAAAAATAGAGAGATACCTTTCAAACACTTGATTATGGAAAACTCCAAACTCAAGCTTGAGAGCAATCATTCTCATCCCATCTACAACGCTCTGTTTCTGAGGAGACACTGAAACAAGGAGACAAAGAAAGGTCAACTAACTGATTGAAACATAACAAACATAGTGAATTTATCACTTGTTACATACAGACCTGGGGATTCTCCTCTGGCAATTGTATCATCAATAGCACGAACAGGAAACCAAACAAGAGTAGTCACATCACTAGCCCAATCTGGAAGTTTTATCTTTCCATTTTCAATAGGGATCTTTTCAACCTTTCCAGCTTCGATGGAGCCGTTGGCAGAATTAGCAGACTCCATATCACTTCCGTAAATTTCTATTTCAATCATCTGAGACTCCTCGATTTTCAGTTCAGCACCAGCATCGATATGCAATATGCCACCTTTTAAAGAATAGTCTATTGGCTTAACGATTAATCCAATCCATTGGAGCTCATTCATAAGCAACGCAGAGGACACAGCAGGTGTAATATCAACTAAAGCCCTTGGTTTTCTCACCTACAACAGAGAGACAAAAGCAATGAGAACATAGCTGTCTTAAACAAGAAACTATGCCCCGCTTTTGTTTTGAAAGTATAGCTAGTGTCTCTTATTGACAGTTTAGTGACATGGGACTACAATTTTATAAAACAGTTCAGGTCTTCAGCTCATTTTAGCAATTACCTTCAAAACAGGTCTTGTTGGCTTCTCAAAGCTCATAAATTCATCAGTTTCAACTGGACCATCTTGAGAAAATCCATGCGATCTGAATGACAGCTTGCCAATCTGTCCAGTGAGAGCACCCAACACATAGGAGCCAGGCTTTTGAGGAGGAATGTCAAAAGAGATGATATTTCTACCTGGTACGAGAACATGAGAATCTGAACTTTTAATTGCCTGCATGGATGGCAACATTAAACCATTAGGTGACTGAAGAATAGATTGTGTATGGCCATTTCTCATTTTCTCTAGAGTTTGAATACAATACTAGTTTTGATTTATGAAATCTGTTCTGCAAGGATGAAACTGAATTTTTCTTGAAAACATAGTAGCGCATCCAAACCACGAAAAACAGAATAAGACATGCCACAGAGGAAAAGGGTAGCAATCAGTAATGCAGTACTTGTACCTTGATACCTTCATCTGCACTAGAAGAAGCTGACAATCTTAAACTGAGAGACTCCAGTGTGATGTCATCTGGGAAGCCACTCCAAACTGCTACCGATAGTGTACCAGGATCTCCATCACATAATTCTAGTGGTGGACCAGCATTTCCAGCAAATGTAATTAGTGACGAGACATCAAGGGGCACAAGATGTTTCATTTCACTGTGAGCAAGTCGAACAACTTCTGACTGGAAAGCTTGCCGCTCTTTAGATGAAAACAAGCCACTGTCCAGAGAAAGTAACTTTACACAAGAAGCCAAATAGCCAGCTTCATCATTAAGAATCTTCTGGCATTCTGCAAGATCAGGAAGAACATCTGCCAACAGCTCTTCCCAGCCTTCTGCAGAATAAAGAGCGCAAACTTTCTCATAGGATTTCACAGCTAGGTCATAATTTCCATGCTTAAAGAACAGAGCTGCAATCTCTCCATCAAGAACAACTCCATGTCTTTTCCACCAAGAGCGGTGGTAATTGTCAGCTGCACCTTTAGTAAGCTCCATATATCTTTTCTGTAACACAAAAAATAATAACTGTTACAGTTCATCTTTATTAGAATTTGTCTCTAGATCAATTAGTTCAAGGAAAACACCGAAGCATTATTAGGAAACTTAAAGTTCATAATGTGTATCTATTGTGATGAGCATGATACACTACCTCAAATTCTTCTAGTGATGAAAGTGATGTCATAAAATCAGGATCTGATATCGTTTGTTTCAGTGCATGCTCAGCTGCAACATGAATTTCTGACAACCTCATGGGACGATCAACTGGCAGTGAAGTCTCGGACGTTGCTGGACCTGACATTGTTCTTGTCATTAAGTTAGAAGCAGATCTGTTGAGAGGAAGTTTTGAATTTGCATCTAAACCTGAACTGCCCAGACAAACATACACAAGTATGTAAGTAAACAGAAATTGCAATCTAAAATCTTATACTGTAAAGATAAATGCATAACAATAGAGGGAAATGATAGTCCTTACCCATCAGATGAATCATACAGCTCGGATAGATTTCCAACAGAGAGAAAAGCCCTGCGCCTATTAGCCTCACGTAGAAGCAAAGAAGGTTCTAATGGCAGAGGTTTCCTGTGAATGCTGAAGAGCTTTTCTCTTGATTTGACTTGAAGAACCATCTGCGAATGAAAAGGATCCACAACTTTACAGTGTGCGATATGTGTGGCGGAAATGGATTTTGTATAACAAAGAACATATTAGCAAATATGAAGCTGTATAGGACCTCACACTATGAAATTCCAGTGTTTAGCATTAAAATTATTAAATCCGCTGCATCCCATCTTTCATTAAATATAGAAATTATCAACAACAGCTTTGTGTTATTGTTCAATGGTCCATCACCAATCAGATCTATTATCCTATTTCCCATCAAATGTTTAGTATATTTTTACCATTTGTGATTTGTGATGTACCAGAAGATTTCACACGTGTGGAAGAAGGCATTTTTGCTGACAGTGAGGGGGCCACACCCTACATGCTAGAGAAGCTGTAATGGAACCGTGAAAACATGGAATATCATAGCATAGTCAGTTTCCATATTCATGTCCATACGGCAGCACTTTTTGTAGTTCATTTTTTTTAGCATACCAAATTACAGAGACGGACCCATTTCCAACACGTTAATGTTATCAGTTGGGAGGATATGGTCAAGTTAGAGTGTTAGACTGAACAAGTGGGAAATGTGACTTTGGTGTAAGAACTATCCACACAAATGTAATTAGAAGCAATGAAGCAAAGCTGGAAAAAAATACTTGCCTTCTCCTTTTCCATTATTTCTGCTGATGAATCAGGAGGAATGAAGGCCATATAGCTGGCTTTGGCCATGGTAGCATGCGTAAAGATGCACTGGAAGCACATTAAAAGTCTCAGTTTGAATGCAAGATGGTATTGAGTAATTAAAATGTGCATCTGCAACCTTCATTATGACTTAAAAAGGGCAGGAATGCAATCTATCTATTAATTAACTAGCCGATGGAAAGGTGAAGTCCGTAAATAAAATAGCAGCATTGATCTTGTACCTGTTGACTGGACTCTTTTCTATCTCAACCCCATAACCAATCAAGTAAGCAAGCCTCATAAACTGCATATTCATGAAGAGTGACATATAACAAACAGTGCTTTCTGTTGTATACCAAATTCAGGGAACATAATAAAGAAGATAAGTAAAGATCATGATGGCAAACTGAACTCTGGGGTATGAAGAAGCTAATAAACTACAATTAAAATACAATGGGCCATCATTCGCCAATTTCTATCCTGAATTTAAAAGCCACAATGGTATATAAGTAATAGTAACACAGTCATCCATTAGTAACTCAGGACCAATATAATAATGGTTTAACCAATGTAATTGGATCCAATATAAGACAGTAATGCAAAATAATTCCTGAAAAAGATATAAGAGCATCTCCAATAGTTCCTGCTAGAGATTTTGGATTCCATTGATTAGGGCTAACCCTGAAGGGTAGCTATATAGGTTCCATACATGGGCCACATGGGCCTTAGCCTCATGGGCCTAAACACATACTCCAACACCCCCCCGCAGTCTGAACTACCGGCGCAGCGGAGTTCGAGGCTGAACAAGAAAGAACACACACAACCCCCCCCCACAGACGCAACTAGCCACCGGTGATGTTGAGGCTGGAGCGAAACTCGGCGAAGGTCGAGGACGGGAGGCCTTTGGTGAAGATGTCCGCAAACTGGGAGGTCGTCGGAACATGAAGGACCCGCACCTCGCCCATGGCCACCCGATCGCGAACAAAGTGGAGGTCGATCTCCACATGCTTCGTCCGCTGGTGTTGGATGGGGTTGGTGGAGAGGTAGACCGCACTGACATTGTCGCAGTAGATCAGTGTGCTCCGAGAGGGCGGAGTGTGCAACTCAGCAAGCAGCTGCCTGAGCCAGGCGGCCTCCGCCACGCCGTTAGCAACGGCGCGGTACTCCGCCTCGGCGCTGGACCGGGAGACCACCGGCTGGCGCTTGGACGACCAAGACACCAGGTTGCCGCCCAGGAAGACGGCGTAGCCGGAGGTGGAACGGCGAGTATCCGGGCACCCGGCCCAATCAGCGTCGGTGTAGACGAGGTCGGTGGAGGAGGCCCGGTGGAGGAGGAGACCGTAGTCGAGCGTGCCCCGGAGGTAGCGGAGGAGGCGCTTGAGAGCCGTGAGGTGAGGCTCCCGGGGGTCATGCATATGAAGACAGACCTGCTGAACTGCATAGGTGATGTCCGGCCGGGTGAAGGTGAGGTACTGAAGGGCCCCGGCGAGACTCCTGTAGGCAGTGGGATCGGCCACCGGTGGTCCCTCAACCTCAGACAGCTTGCCCTGAGTGTCGACCGGAGTGGAGCAGGGGTTGCAGTCAGTCATCCCAGCCCGCTCCAGGATATCCCGAGTGTACTGCCGCTGGTGAAGGAGAAGCCCGGCAGGACGGTGCTCAACAGTGACACCGAGGAAGTGGTGGAGCTCACCCAGATCCTTCATCGCGAACTCCTGCTGGAGAGCGGCAATGATCCGACGGAGAAGTGGCTCGTTGGAGGCGGTGAGGACAATGTCATCAACATAGAGTAGTAAATATGCAGTGTCGGCCCCATGGTGGTAGACGAACAGGGACGTATCAGACTTGACACCATGACCCCTAGGACAGAGAACCAGACGAGACCAGACCCCCCCCCAGGTCACAGAGCAGCAACCGGTGGTTCCACGCCCGAGGTGCCTGCTTGAGGCCGTAGAGGGACCTGTTGAGCCGGCAGACCATGTCAGGACGGGTGGAATCGACGAACCCCGCCGGCTGACTGCAGTACACCGTCTCGGTAAGAAGGCCGTGGAGGAAAGCGTTCTTGACGTCCAGCTGGTGGACGGGCCAAGACCGAGCAAGCGCCAGCGAGAGCACGGTATAGACGGTGGCCGGCTTGACCACCGGGCTGAAGGTCTCATCGTAGTCGACTCCCGGGCGCTGAGTGAAACCCCGGAGGACCCAACGAGCCTTATAGCGCTCGAGTGAACCGTCGGCCCTTGTGGGTCCAGATCCACTTGCCGGTGACGACGTTGGAGCCTGGCGGCCAGGGCACCAACTCCCACGTCTGGTTGGCGAGTAGCGCGGCATACTCCTCTTCCATCGCGCGGCGCCAGTGAGGGTCCAACAGGGCGTCGCGGACGGAAGAGGGTACCGGGGAGACCACCGCGTCGCCGGTCGAAGCCTCGAGGGCACAAGACGGCAGTGTGCCAGTCGCGTGCCGTGTCACCATCGGGTGAACATGCCGCGGGTGTCGGTGAAGCAGCGGCGGGTGGTAGACCGGCGGGGCACCACGAGCCGGCGGGGATTGCGGCGGTGGTGTCGGTGTCCCTGGCGGAGAAGGGACCGCGAGCGGCGGCGGCCGCGGCCTGTGCTGGTACACCCGTACCGGCGCGGCAAACCTCGACTGAGGTGCCGGGGCAGGTGCCGGGGCGGGATCCAGCGCCGGCGACCGGCACGACCCCCCCGGGGCAGAAGCGGGTGACGACGGCCCCGGGTCTGCACCCATCGGAGAGGACGGAGCCGCGTCGGAGGACGATGGGCCCGGACCCGCAGGGGATCCGGGACCGGTGGCAGGCACGGAGCGCGGCGAAGCGGTACCTGCAGGAGACCACGAAAAAGGTGGCTCGACCACCGGGTCAGTGGGAAACAAGGAGGGAGAGTCAGGGACCGGAGGGGTGGTAGTGCTGGAAAATGGAAAGACGGACTCATCGAATACCACATGGCGAGAGATGAGAACCCGTCGGGAGGTAAGGTCAAAGCACCGGTACCCCTTGTGATCCGGAGAGTACCCGAGGAAGACACAGAGCGTGGAGCGAGGGTCCAGCTTGTGAGAGGAAGTGGCAGCGGTGTTGGGGTAACAAGCACACCCAAACACGCGGAGGTGATCGTACCGAGGCGGGGTACCGAAGAGGGCGTGGTGAGGTGTGGGAGCGGGACAGGCAGCGGAAGGAAGGCGGTTAAGAAGTAGGTGGAGGTGTGCAGGCCCTCAGCCCAGAAGCGAGCAGGAAGAGAGGCCTGAAACAGAAGAGTACGCACGGTGTCGTTGGTGGTGCGAATCATCCGCTCAGCCTTGCCATTCTGCGAAGAGGTGTATGGGCAAGATATGCGCAACTGAACACCGTGAGAGAGGAAGAAAGCTCGGGAGGTGGAGTTATCAAACTCGCGACCATTGTCACACTGGACGGCCTTGATGGTGAGGCCGAACTGTGTAGACACCCAAGTAAAGAAGTGAAGGAGCGTGGTAAACGTATCTGACTTCGCACGGAGAGGAAATGTCCACGAATAATGCGAAAAATCATCAACAACCACAAGATAGTACTTATAACCAGAAATACTTAGAACAGGAGATGTCCATAGGTCGCAATGTACAAGATCAAAAATGCGGGCCGCATGGGAAGAAGAACTAGAAAAAGGAAGACGAACATGTCGGCCCAATTGGCACGCATGACACAGTTGCTCATCATGAGCTCGAGTACATGGAAGACCAGAGCTACGACTGAGCTGTATCAGGGCATCACGTCCAGGATGGCCGAGGCGCCGGTGCCAGGTAGTAGAGGAAGTAGAAGCGGCGAAGGCAGCTGACAAAAAGAACGGCGAAGAAGACGAAGGCACCGCCGGGAAGCGAAGGGTGTAAAGGGGCCCGGTGCTGTCACATCGGAGCAGAGGACGCTGGGAAGCCAAATCCTTTACAGTAAGACCAGAAGAGTCAAATTTCACAGAACAAGAATTGTCAGCTGTAAAACGTCGAATAGAAAGAAGGTTATGAACCATAGAAGGAACAACAAGAACATCAGGAAGACGAAAGGAGCCATGAGCACCGGCGGTACCCACAGACGTGACAGGAAGACAAGAACCATTTGCGACCATAATGGACGAAGAGATGAAGGAGAGTGGAGCGACGAAAGTATACCGGGGTCAGGAGTGGTGTGGTAGGTGGCTCCCGAATCAGCGATCCACTCGGGTCCGACCGGAGGTGTCAGACCCATGGTGCTGAACGAGCGAGCCAGGGCCGCCTAGTCCCATCCGGCGACCCCCGAAAGAGTCCCAGAGGGTGGAGTCCACGCCGTAGCAGGGAAGGCGCCGGGTGGAGGACCAGCAGGAGGAGCTCCGGTGAGCATGGCCACCGGTGGGCGCGAGTCGGCCCCGGTGGCGTGGTAGGGCCACATGGAGATGCGCCCTGACCACGGGTGCTGGAAGGAGGGCCATGGTGCCCCCCCTGCGGCCCACCAGGTGCCGGAGCCTGGGTGTGTCCGCCCCGGCCACCCCCGCGACCCCCTCCGCGTCGACGGCGACCGCCACGGCCCCCCCACCTCCGCTCGGCCCGGAGGGAGGGGGACCCAGAAGAGACGGTGGCGGTGGAGCAGACGGGCGCGGCGAAGTAGCAGCCAGGGCCGTCGAGGGGGACGAGGAGCCCGTGGAAGTGGTAGATCCCGGCTGGAGGCCCTGAGTGAGCTCCTCCATGACGAGATCGTCACGGACCTCCAGGAAGGTGGGGAA
Source organism: Saccharum spontaneum (assembly GCA_022457205.1). Classification (NCBI taxonomy): domain Eukaryota; kingdom Viridiplantae; phylum Streptophyta; class Magnoliopsida; order Poales; family Poaceae; genus Saccharum; species Saccharum spontaneum. The sequence continues at coordinate 28,305,977 of CM039607.1, forward strand.
GGGCCTCTGGCGGGTGATCCACGTCCGGAGGTGGGCGTAGCGGTCGCTGAGCCCCCGGAGGACGTTGAGGACCAAGATGCGATCCTCCACGGGCCACCCAAGGTCCCCCAGGGAGTCCGCCATGCCCTTCATCCGACGGCAGAACTCGCCGACGGAGAGGTCACCCTGGACGAAGGTCCTGAAGCTCGCGTCGAGGCGCAGACCCCGGGCCTCAGCGTTGCCCAGGAACTGGCCCTCAAGGGCGAGCCAAGCCCGGCGCACGTCAGGGGAGGTGTGGACGAGGTCGTGGAGGTCCAGAGAGATCGTCCCCAGGATCCAGGAGAGGACGATGCTGTCCAGACGAAGCCACGACGGGGTCTGGACGGCGACCGAAGCGGCAACGAGGACGTGGTCGTCGAGGGCGTAGCGGCGAAGAGTGAGAAGCACCAGGTCCCGCCAGCGGGCATAGGAGGGCGACTCCGGCTCGAGGACAACCGGGACGAGGAGGCGAATGTTCTGGACCCCCCGGCCTGGTAGTGGAGCTGAGCCACGACCGGGTCGACCGGGTCGTGTCAGAGGACGGCAGTGTGTGACACGCGGCGTCCCGGCGAGGCAGAGGAGGTGGCCCCGGCGTCCTAGCCCGCGGGGGAGGTGAGGAGTGTTAGTCGCTGGATTCGCACTCTTGGTAGGAGCTGAATCCTTACTCTCATCGAGAGAGGATGACACTAGGAGTTGGGGCAATTTTCTGGTTTATTTCTCACACAAACTCATACAATGCCATGCCAACCTGAGGGGTTGGGGATACATATTTATAGGCTGCTAGCCAGCCAAGCATATGCCAAGATGCTAGTCTAAGATGCTAGTCTAGATGCTAACCACTTAGTCTAAGATGCTGTCCTAGATGCCAACTGCTGTCCTAAAAGCAGATGCTGTCCTAGATGCCGTCCTAGATGCTAACTGCTGTCCTAAAAGCAGTCAAAAGATGCTGGACACAAAGATCATGTGATGCAGTGTGCAGCAGCCCTACAACCACCAGCCACAGAGACTTATCCATCACTCTCCCCCTAAGTCTTGTGTGGCTCCTTGTGGGGTATCTGGGCCATCCCGATCCTGGCGCGAAGTTCCTGGAACTTGACCCGCCCAAGGGACTTGGTCAGGAAGTCGGCGAGCTGGTCTTGGGTGTTGATGTAGTTGGCCCGGACACTCCCTTCCTCCAGGCAGCTTCTGATGAAGTGGTACCTCACCCGGATGTGCTTGCTGCGCTCGTGGAAGACAGGATTCTTTGCCAAGGCCAAGGCGGACTTGCTGTCCACCTTGAGCTCCACCGCTTCAGTGTCTCTGCCGAGGAGATCACCAAGCAGTCGAGCGAGCCAGAGCGCCTGAGTCGAAGCGGTGGAAGCCGCTATGTACTCGGCCTCGCAGCTGGACAGGGCCACCACCTGCTGCTTGACCGATTGCCAGCTAACGAGGCACTTGCCGAGGAAGAAGAGGACCCCGCTTGTGCTCTTGCTGGTGTCGATGTCGCCCGCGTGGTCACTGTCGCTGTACCCGACGAAATGCGCCGCACCGGGGCACCTCGGGTAGTGCAAGCCGTAGTCTGAGGTGCCTGCGACGTAGCGGAGGATCCTCTTCACGGCCTGCTGGTGCTCCGCCGTCGGTCGCTGCATGAACCGACTGACGTAGCCGACGGCGAACGCCAAGTCCGGTCGCGTGTGGACAAGGTAGCGAAGGCTGCCCACAATGCACCGGTACTGCGTCGCGTCCACCTCCTCCTCCGTACTCTCCCGACTCAGCCTCAGCCTCTCCTCCATAGGAGTGTGGGCTGGGTTGCAGCCGGTGAGACCGCCTAGCTCCACAATGCGCTTGGCGTAGGCAGTCTGGCGAAGAGAGGTGCCGGAGCTGTCCTGGTGGACCTCGATCCCCAGGTAGAAGGAGAGAGGGCCCAAGTCGCTCATCTGGAAAGTCGCCCTCATCTTCTCCTTGAACGCCTCGATCTCCACCTCCTTGGTGCCGGTGATCACCAAGTCGTCGACGTAGACGCCTACCAGCAGGGCCTTTCCTCCGCTGCCCCGCCGGTAGATGGCCGCCTCGTGTGGGCTTTGCTCGAAGCCCATCCCCTTCAGCGTGGAATCCAGCTTGACATTCCACGCCCTTGGTGCCTGCCGCAAGCCATAGAGGGCCTTGCGCAGGCGAAGCACCTTGCCCTCCTTGCCGGGAATCGCAAATCCCGGCGGCTGATGCACGTAGACCTCCTCCTTCAAGTCGCCGTTAAGGAACGCCGACTTGACATCCATGTGATGGACACGCCAGCCCTCCTGGGCAGCTAGCGCAAGGAGGAGTCGCACGGACTCCATCCGTGCAACGGGCGCGAAGGCGTCGTCGAAGTCGATTCCTTCTTGCTGGACGAAGCCGCGCGCCACCAGACGCGCCTTGTGCTTGATCACCTCTCCGGTCTCGTCCTTCTTGAGCTTGAAGACCCACTTGAGAGAGATGGCGTGGTGGCCGGCTGGAAGATCGGCCAGCTCCCACGTCTTGTTTCGCTCGACGGCGTCCATCTCCATCTGCATCGCGGCGCGCCATGCCGCGTCCCTCTCCGCCTCGGCGAAGGAACGAGGCTCGCCATCGTCCTGTGCGAGGTGCAGCTCCGCCTCAAAGTCGTGCTGTGCCAGTCCAGGGACCGGCTGCTCGCCGAGGAGGTTGTCCACGGTACGGTAGCGTAGAGGCTCGCCGCCGTGGTAGGCGTCGATGCGCTCCTCGTCGTTGGACAGCGGAGTAGCGAACTCCACTGTGCGCTGCTCGTCGTGGGCCGAAGCTGCCGGTGCCGAGCCTGAAGAGGTAGGGTCCGGTGTAGGAGAACGAGGCGTGGCCGGCGGTGCTGGTGGTGGACTCGCCGGAGCCTGTGGACTTGCCGGAGCTGGTGGTGGCGGTGGTGAAGGACTCGCCGGAGGTGGTGGCGAACGAGGTGGTGGGGTAGGCGAGCTCGGTGAGGACGAGCTGCTAGCTCCCCCCGCCTCCTTGAAGTGGACGTAGTCGACGACGAAATCGCTGGTCGTCGGAGTCGAGTCGTCATCCACCATCTTGCCCCACGTCCAGCTTCGCCCCTCGTCGAACGCGACGTCACGCGTGATGCGCACGCGCCGTGTCGCAGGGTCGAGGACGCGGTAGGCCTTGGCGCCCTCCGCGTAGCCGATGAAGACCCCTGGCGTGCTCCGGTCGTCGAGCTTGCCGACGTGGTTGAGCTCCTTGACGAAGACCAGGCAGCCGAAGCCGCGAAGGTGGCTCACCGCGGGCTTGTGCCCGTGCCAGGCCTCGTATGGCGTCTTGCCGTCGAGGGCCTTGGTGGGGGAGCGGTTGAGCAAGTGGACGGCAGTCATCACCGCCTCACCCCAGTAGATCGCCGGCATCCCTCTCTGCTTGAGGAGGGCACGGGCGGTGGCCACCACCGTCTGGTTGCGGCGCTCGACGACGCCGTTCTACTGCGGAGTGTACGGCGCGGAGAAGTGGCGGTGGATCCCCTCATCGGCGCAGTACGCCGCGAACTCAGCCGCCGTGAACTCGCCGCCGTTGTCCGTGCGTAGGACCCGAAGCTTGCGGCCGCACTCCGCCTCCGCAGCAGCTTGAAGGTGCTTGATGGCGTCCGCCGCGGCTGCCTTGGCGTCGAGCAGGACAGCCCACATGTAGCGGGACACGTCGTCGACGAGGAGGAGGAAGTAGCGCCGGCCTCCAGGTGTAGCCGGTGTCACGGGGCCACAGAGGTCACCGTGTACGAGCTCCAGCTTCTCCTTGGCGCGGAAGCTCGCCTGGCGGGGGAAAGGGAGCCGCCGCAGCTTGGTGAGGACGCAGGTGTCGCAGAATTGCTCCACGTGGTCGACGTGCGGCATGCCCCGCACCATCTCCTTGCTGCCGAGCTGCCTCAGGGCCTCAAAGTTGAGGTGCCCAAAGCGCTCGTGCCACCTCCAAGCGTCGTCGTCGCGGCGGGCTGCAAGACAAAGAGGTTGCGCCACCTGTGCGTGAAGGACGTAGAGGCGGTTGCTCCTGTTGACCTTGACCAGGAGCCGGTGTCGATGATCCCAGATGCGCAGCACCCCGTGCTCGATCTCCACGCGCGATCCGCTCTCATCCAGCTGTCCCAAGCTGATGATGGAGTTCCTCAACGCGGGGATGTAGTAGACACCGGTGAGCAGCCTGTGCTCGCCAGTCTTGGCGACGAAGACGACAGAGCCGACGCCCTTGATCTCCACAGCGGAGGCGTCGCCGAACTTGACGGTGCCTCGAACGCTTGGGTCGAGCTCGGTGAAGAACTCCCGCCGTCCGGTCATGTGGTGGGTGGCGCCGGTGTCAAGGCACCACCCATCGGTCTTGTCATTGCCGGAGCTGTCGTCGAGGAGAGCGTGTGCTTTTGGCTCGTCAAGGTGGAGGAGAGCCGTTGCGGCCGGTGCCGCTGGAGGTAGTTCGATGCTCGCATGAGCAATGAACAAAGCCGGCTGCTCCTCCTCTTCCGCCTGCGCTACGTGGGCCTGGCCGCGTCGTGGCTGTCGACAATCCTTGGCCCAATGACCAAGCTTGCCGCAGTTGTAGCAAGGGTCGCCTCGTGCTGGCTTTTGCTTGCCAGCGGCGCCGCCCTGGGCGCCTCCACGATCATCACCCTCGGCACGTCCTCGCGCCTCTGCCTGGGCGTCTTTGCGCGGCTTGCCACGCTTGCCACGCTTGCGGCCGCCTGTCGTGGAAGAAGGCTCCCCCTTCTTCCTGTCACCTTGGCCGGCAGCCCACTGCTCCCGAGTGAGGAGGAGCTTCCCGCCAATGGTGACGGGTCCCGAGAGGCGCTGTGGCTCATCGCCGTCAACAACCTTGAGGCGGCCCAATGCCTCCTCGATCGTCATCGTGGAGAGGTCCAGCAGAGACTCGATTGAGCGAGCCATCTGCTTGTACTTCTCGGGGACGCAGCGGAAGAGCTTCTCAACAGCTCTCTCCTCGCTGTAGGTGTCGTCGCCGAACTGCACCAACTTCTGCAACAGAGTGTTGAGACGGAGAGCAAAGTCATCAACGTCCTCACCTGGCTTGAAGGCCAGGTTCTCCCACTCCTTGCGAAGTGCCTGCAGTGTGGACTTGCGGGCGCGGTCGCTGCCGATGCGTGCTGCAGCGATGGCGTCCCAAGCCTCCTTGGCAGTCCGCTTGCTGGTAAGCGAAAACTGCATCTCGGGCGGGACTGCAGCAATGAGAGCATCCAGCGCCCGTCGATCTTGGTCGTAGTCGACGTCGCCGTACCGGACTGCATCCCACATATGCCGCACCTGGAGCTTCACCCTCATCACCGCAGCCCACTCAACGTAGTTGGTCTTGGTGAGGGTAGGCCACCCGCCGCCGGGGCCGACGTCCCTGACGACAGCCTGGTACTCGTGGTGACCACGGTACCGAACCGGGGAGAGAGCCGCGCTCTCCGTCGACCCGTCCGCCGCCGGGGCCGACGTCCCTGACGACAGCCTGGTACTCGTGGTGACCACGGTACCGACCCGGGGAGAGAGAGCCGCGCTGCCTGTGAAGGCCGCGCTCTCCGTCGACCCGTCCGCCGCCGCCATGCGCGCCTCCTCCAGGAGCGCCACCGCCGTGCGCGCCTCCTTCAGGAGCGCCGCCAGCGTGTCTGCGCCTGTCTGGGCTGCCGCCGCGCTCGTGGGCGTGCACGGCTGCCCACTGCGCCGCTCGCCCTCGCGATGCCTCCCTTTCCAGCAGCTCGAGGTCCGCGTCGGCGCTGTCATCAGCAGCGATGGAGCTGCTGTTGCTGCCGCGTAGAACCTCGACCTCCGCTGCTGCTGCACGCGCTGCATCCGCCGCCGCCGCTGCTTCCACCTCCGCTCTAGCTGCTGCTAGCTCCGCTGCTGCCAGCCTCGATGCCCTTGCCGCTGCTGCCAGCCTCGATGCCCTTGCCGCTGCTGCAGCGGCGTCTGCTGCCGCTCGCTCGCGCTTCTCTGCCGCGGCGAGGTCGGCCTCCTGCCGACGCCGCGTGCTCGAAGCGACCGAGCCCTGAGACTGGCCTGCGGACATGGCGCGCTATCGAGGGGGCTGCTGTGTGGAGAGCAGGGGCAGCCGGAGCTGCTGCTGCTACCGGCTGCGGTTGGGGCTGCTGCGGGGCCGGGGAAGGAGAAGAGCAGAAGATGCTCAGGCTACAGGATAGTACGGCTCGGATACCACTTGTTAGTCGCTGGATTCGCACTCTTGGTAGGAGCTGAATCCTTACTCTCATCGAGAGAGGATGACACTAGGAGTTGGGGCAATTTTCTGGTTTATTTCTCACACAAACTCATACAATGCCATGCCAACCTGAGGGGTTGGGGATACATATTTATAGGCTGCTAGCCAGCCAAGCATATGCCAAGATGCTAGTCTAAGATGCTAGTCTAGATGCTAACCACTTAGTCTAAGATGCTGTCCTAGATGCCAACTGCTGTCCTAAAAGCAAATGCTGTCCTAGATGCCGTCCTAGATGCTAACTGCTGTCCTAAAAGCAGTCAAAAGATGCTGGACACAAAGATCATGTGCTGCAGTGTGCAGCAGCCCTACAACCACCAGCCACAGAGACTTATCCATCAAGGAGATGCTCGGCCTCAGCGATCTGGCGAGCCAGGGTGTCAGCGCGTCGCGCTCACGCTCCCAGACGGTGGCGGCCGCACGCACACGAGCCTGCCCCTCCGCGGCGGCCGCGCGGGCAGCGACAAGGGCGGCGGCGAGGGCGGAGTCGGAACTCGTGCCAGGAAGAGGAGGCATACCCCCACCAGTAGCCATGGCTGCCCGATGGAGGAAGGTGGCATCAGACCCGGCGGCGCGCAGGAGGGCGGCCAGGGCGACGGGAAGGTGGTCAGCGCCCCCGGCCCCGGCGTCCGCACCCAGAAGGCTGGTCAGGGCGGCTTGGAGGGTGGCAGTGCCGGGCCCTGCAGGGAGCAGAGGAGAGCCGGCCGCCGGTAGGAGGGGAGCCTCAGCTCCGGCGGCAGTAGGAGCAGCGTCCTCCCCACCGCCCGTGCCCGCGGCGTCCGTCCCTGCGGTGAAGGCCGCGGTTGGGGAGGGAACCGCGCGCGTCCTGGAGGTTGGGGAGGGAACCGCGCGCGCCCTGGAGATCCGCCCCCGCCCCGTGCGCGGCAGGGAGGTGGGGGAGCCCGCGCGCGGTCTGGAGACCCGCGGCGAGGGGCGCGACAGGGAGGGGCGCGGCAGCGGGCGCGGCCCCAGGAGGAGCAGCAGCGACCTGCGCCCAGGAAGGGGTGGAGTGGGAAGGGAAGAAGGAGAAGGAGGAGGGAGAAGAGGGAGGCCGGTCAGCCATGCCGGCGGCGGCAGCAGGAGCAGCGCCGGCGGGAGGGAGGCTGAGCGGCGGCTCAGGGTAGGGAGAGAGGAAAGAACAGGCTGGATACCATGCTAGAGATTTTGGATTCCATTGATTAGGGCTAACCCTAGAAGGGTAGCTATATAGGTTCCATACATGGGCCACATGGGCCTTAGCCTCATGGGCCTAAACACATACTCCAACAGTTCCTAAAGAAACAATTGGTAAATCAATGAGTTTTCCAAGTAACTAAAAAAAGTTGGGAGTATATTTGTTGGGTTCCTCCAATCGTTTCCAAAATCTCGCTCCTAAAAGATAGAAGGCAATTTTTGCAACAGGAATCCCGGATTCTAACCTATGTCCTTCCACCTCCAGATTTGCCGATTGATACGCGCGTGTGTATTTCCGCATGATTGGATCGATTTCAAGTGCGAAAAGATAGGGAGTTGAGATAAGGAGTTGTTGGAGAGCGTTTTTTTAATCTTGCCAAAAATTAAGACTGGGAGCGGGTTTTGGAAACTCTTGGTGATGCTCTAAATAAACCAGAGTGATTACCAAGAATGTAAATGATTCATTGTGAATTTGTGATTGCACGTAAAGAATCCAAGTTATAGCTTCTGTTGTGTAGATAATGATCATGGTGCTAGGCAAATACTATAATTGGCAATTCAGATTTCTTTTATTGTTTAAACAAACCGCATCAAGGTATGCTGCATGTACCAAGTGTGAATTGCAGTATTTGAGAATTTGCATGGATAAAAATAATCTTGAAATATTAAGTTGGCAGCTTAGATTTAATATTAATTTAATTGAAATATTAAACACTCTTTTTGAAGTAGAGCCATTGGTTATTGGCCCTGGAGGCCTTACATTTGATTTAGTATTACACTTCATCTACATTCTGAATTTTCTATGCCACAGCTACCAAGCTATGTTAAGTACAGGAATCTTGAAAACATTCCTTAAAGCCTGAATGACTAAAAACTCATTCCTTAAAGCCCAAAAACCAAGCTATTAAAAAGGAGGCCAAAAGCTCCCACATTAGGTGGGTCTGGGAAAGGAATTTCTAGACAGCCTTACCCTTGCTTAATTTTGCAAGGAGGCTGTTTCAATCCAAAGACCTCCACCACAAGTGGAGAGACTACCACTGCACAAGACCAGCCTTCCAGGGAAAAAAAGAACTACTAAGCAATATTTGAAGTTTTGTTAGAGCTACTGAACTACAGCGATGAAAGCATAAAAGCAGAATTCAGAATAAAAATACATCAGACAATGGACAGTGGCATAACATAAGTACAACAACTTGCCTTAACACGACAGAGGGAATAAAGATCACCCTGAAGACGATAGAACTCTTTCTCTGAGTCAATAGCAACAGATCCATCATCATAATGCACACTTGTAGACTTTATCAAACCCAAGCATGCAGTTATCACCCATACTTCACGGAAGCAAAATGGTAGAGCATTCTGAATGAGAAAGGGTAAGCATAATCAGAATTAAATATGCAAGCACTTCAATGACAATAGTCTTCCCAGCACATAAATAACTCATAAAGGAAGGAAACAGCAGTAACATACTTCGTGCAAGGCTAGTGTCTTGGAAAAACCAACAACAAAAGTATATCCTCTGGCAGCAACCTCAACTGGGCGAGACAATTTAAACAATAACTGCATAAAAGGTGAAATGAAAATAAATGATAAAGGAATAAAGGTGATACATGGTTTTCAGTTGGCATGACAATCACCAATATGAACAATAAAGCAAAATAAAGTCGCATAACATTGGTATTTGCAAATATCACGATATATCTGAGCATAATGACAAACCTTTTGACATTAACATGAAAAGTGACAAGCTTGAAAATAGATCATTTAAAAAAGAAATCAGTTCTTTCATATTTATTCCACTAGCTCTAAAGACTGCCCACTTGTATTTTTTTTCTCGAAAGACTGCCGACTTGTAACTGAAAGAAAACGATACAATAGGTTGAGATGCTTGCAAACATATATTACTCCCTCCGTCCAAGAAAGAATGCAATTTGAGCACAGTACCAAGTCAAACCATTTTGAGTTTAACCAAGTATATATACACAAAAACTATTAATATTTCTAATACCAAATAAGTGGCATTAGATTCATCATGAAATATATTATCATAGTATACAGAAGAGCTAGAATTGCATCCTTTTTCTGGACGGAGGTAGTAAAATAGTAAGTAATAGTGTAACAAAGCAGAAACCATTTCAGTGTAGCAAATTATCAACAAAACAGAAAGAATGCTTGCAGACACAGATGTAAGACATTTTCCACCATATCTAGCTTGCAAGGTGCAACAACTGCATAATCAACTATGTACAAACCTTAGCCTGGCAAGCAAATATGTATTGCCTAAACTCAAATTCTCTGAATACGTCATCCTGAACAATTTGGGTAAGTGCTTTGGCTCCTGGATTTAGCAGCGCAGCCTGGTCATCACCAGTATCTAGTCCACCAAATTCACGATGTTTCCCTGGAGAGTTCACTGCATTCAAGGGAACAAGGTTATATTTATACTAAACAAGCAATAAAAGATAATTGACCAGAACTGTAAGTAATATTTATTGAACTAGAAATTCTAAGGCAAGAAAGAGACGTAGTCATTGATAATGATATTATAGTTTTCAAATGAGAATAGTAAAAAATAGTTAATAAATAAACAGTAAACTGTCTCCAGAAAGAACAAGGAAAATTTTCACAAATAGATACACAGGTCTATGAGTTGTAAGCAATCCCAATGACTTGTGAGCACACTGGATATCGAAGTAATATAAGTGATCAGAAGGTCAACTCAATATCTCTACTGTTAACATAAACCTAATCCAGGTTAAATTTGTTTTTGAACGTAACAGGTCAAATTTGTCTACATCCCAATAGAACTCAATGGGGATTACAAATGAGGAATTTTAAGGTGCATGTAAGAAATGTGTGATCATGGCAACTACAATAGTGTGAATACATGAAGTTACTGTAAGTTCATAAAGAAAACTTCATCACTCTTGAAATAGCCTTATACTCAAACCATGGTAGATAGGAACCAAGGACCGAAGTATTTTTTTTATGCAAATCTACTATGAAGCTCAAAACTGAAGCAAGGTCATTGTCAGATAAAACTAGATATAAACCTGATTCTGAATAGCATAGTTCAAGTTCATCATATTCACGGAGTGAATCTTCATGAAGATTACTCATCTCAAACATGAATGCCAAGCTTTCCTGAACATCATTAAGGAAAGGAAGTCAAATAGAGTAACAGTGCCACTGAAAAAAGTGGTTACAACTGGCAAACATCACTGTGGTTGCATTGTTGTACCTTCAGAATGAAGAAGTTGCAGAAGTTCCATATTGGAGTGAACCGTTGCTCACTTAACCTCCGTATTTCCTCTTCATAAAACTGAACCCGCCTATCCAAAGTGTTTCTGATGCAGTCCACCATTTTAGAGTCAAAATCATCCCAGAATTCCTTGTCTGATCCATGGAGATCAAACTTGCAGCATCTGTATCAGAAAATGAGCAATTTTTACACTGATACTACTCACATTGTTTGTAGTAACGTTTTACCCAAGAGTCCATAGAGAATTCAAAAGTGAAAATAAGCTCATGAAAGAAAGCATAACTGCAAAATAACAGCAAACGAAAAGCTGGGTTGGAACAACTGGAAATTTTTAACACATGCATATTTTTCTCAAACAAATAATATCGTGAAGAAGTTGTAACAAATACCTTTCTCTCTTTTTGGTGTTGAAATCAGCCTCCAGCCTAGCATATACTTTCTTTGCCATCTTAGTTGCTTGATCATTGCTAGGATGGGCCTTCGACACAAACACAATGAACCATTCTCGCTCATCATTTTGAACAATTAATTTGAGGCGAGGCTTAAGAATGGTCTTGAATTCATCAAGATCCTGCACATTTTTTATATAAATATAAATAAATAAATGAATGAACGGCAAAGTCATCCACATGGTCCATTTCACGAGTACTGTTGCTTGAAAACAAATCAAAAGGATTAGCATACAGGGGGGATGTGGGTGGGGAGTACCTCACAAGTAACAAGAACAACAGTCGCATATGGCTCCCGGAACCAGAACAAGTATTGTTCTTGTGGGAATCGACTCCGTAGTCTTGAATCAGTAGTTTGTATAAACTCAGCTGGTAGATTGTCAATAAAAACAGGGTTCCTTGCCTTGTTGTTGAGACAGGCCTTCTTCACTGGCACTCGCCGTTCAAAACTTTCCTTGACATTTAGCCACAAGTCACTAACATCTTCAACTGTTACAAAAGGCAAATCAACATGTGAGAAGGACTTTGTACAAATATACAAACTTGAAACCACTTCCATTGACAGCAAAGAAATAAAAAAGTGTGTATGTCTACTTCAATTGTGATCCATATTTACCCCTAGAGGGTTATTAGTCCATCCATGCTAGCTACCCATGCACACAGGTTGCAGCGCAGTAAGGCCGGCGAGTGCATTGCTCTTCCCTACTGTCAGAGCCTCTGTTCCCGAAGCAAAGGAGGTGATGGAACAGCATATTACTAATGATTTTTACATGAGTACTTTCAGAGCAACATTGTAACTCGTCATGCAGGAAGCAGGAAGAAGATTGAGCTACCAAAATGGCAAATCGAGATCTCTCACTGTTCATTCCTTAAGCAATCTGAAACTAGTGAAAGCAAAGAAAAGAAAAGCTTAACAAGTCTGAAACTACCACTATGTAGGCACTTAGATGCAACCAGCAGACACTCAGCTACACAACAATACAAAGACAAGGCACGGTAACACCATTCCTGCACGAATCTAGGCTCGTTCGGATCCTTCCAGATCACACAGCAGCGAGATCAGGCGGACCAAGCTACCCAGATCGCGGCCCAGCAGCGACGCGTGAGTCGCGGCAGCGCAGTTCAGATCCTTGGGACTAGAATTAGGATTTTGCATTTTAGAGGGGAGGCGGCAGGTTGGTACCGGCGATGACGATGCGGTCGCAGGTGGACTTGATGGTCTGGAACTGCGCGAGGTAGTTCGCCATGGCCGCCGGCCGAAGCGGCGGCGGCGGCGTAGGCGGAAAGTGATGGGCTCCGCGCCGGTACTAGTGCCCCATGCGGCCGCCACAGCTCCAGGGAAGTCGCCGGATGCGCGGGCGAGGCGCGGGGTCCCCGAGATGCGGAGGCGACGGGGAGTATTAGCGGGGGGAGTCTGCTGAAGACGAAGGCGCTAAACGGGTCGGGTGCGGATGAGTTACGGTTACAGACTGAGAATACTGACAAGATGGACCCTCCGCTTGGGTGAACTGTCATGGAGTCGGCTCATTTGAGTTTAAATAAAATAAATAAAAGCAAGAGGAAATTATTTTCTTGACCTAAAAAAAAGTGCTGCTTAGTTTCTTGGTCTTTCTTTTCTCAAACTTGCTTACTTGGTCCTAAAATGAATTTTCTTTGGTTTCTTGACCCTTCTGTTAGTTTGACTAACAGTGTTAAGCTCCACGCGAAATGACTCTTTTATCCTGGGTGCCGAAGCCTATAGTTCACAGGTCTTTCAGGCTGCCTCTATCATAATTTTTCAAAATAAGGTACAATATTTTTTCAAGCATGGAATCATTATTTTTTTATTTTTCAATAATTATTTTTTCAAGCAAGGGTAAATGAGTTATTTCATGTACGGCTTAACACCATTAGCTCATCAAACTAACGGAAGGGTCAAGAAACCAAAGGAAATTCAATTGAGGACCAAATAAGCAAGCTTGAGAAAAAAAATAGGCCAAGAAAGTAAGCAGCACTTTTTTAGGACCAAGAAAAATAATTTCCTCTAAAGTAATATTATTCTCTATTCTGAATTTTGCTGCCAAAGATGAATTGAAAATATTAAAGAATGAAAAGATATAACTAACAATTAATATTTAAATAACTCCTCAAAAATGATGATTTAACATGTCGTTGATGTGAAGATGCGTTTGGATGGGATACTTTTATCATTGATTTTATGGATGGAATGGTATCATTGTATGTTCGTTTGAGAGGGATGAGACCATCCTTGTTTTGTTTTTGGTTAACTGCCAATGAGACATCCGTTAGCACCACCCCCACGGATCCTCCTATGAGCTATGCCATGTCCCCTACCAGCATGGCCCCTACCCTCACTACATGGTTGTTACCTACACAGCACGACCATCGTTGCCACAAGTTGTGTCGCCTTCGTTGCAGCCCATGCCCCCTTAGCCAGGCCGCTTCGCCGCAACTCGTGTGTGCCCTCGGCTGGACCATGCCCTAGTGCTACTCACACCTCTCAATGGTCAACCGCCTGTGCCTCCCTGTATGAGTAGGAGCTTGAGGAAGAAGAGGGCGTCGCTGGGAGCTCGGCTAAGAAGACGCGCGGTCGGGAGCTCGATGAAGAAAAAGTCGTTGACAGTACCTCGAGGAAGAAGAGGAGCGCAAGAAGGAGATGTGGTGATTGGAGACGGGGTCAGGTAGATCTAAAGAAATATTTCAGCTACAAACAAACTCACCCTTTGTTATCTCAAAACCAAACACTGGTAAATTTGGGTTCGCAAGTACTACAAGGGCACTCAAACAAGCAAGAGGCTAGCAACTACCAGTGGTTGAGCTAAACAAGACAAACAACTAAGCTATCTACTCAACTATAACTAGAAAGCTGCACCACTACTACTAGCTACACAAGCAACAAACACTACACAAGCTCAAGTACAAGAAGTGAATCACAAGTGGAGCAATACAATAAAGATTTATCCCCGAGGTTTGGGTACTTGCCGGCAACCTACATTCTCATTGAGGCGAGTCATTTGGTGATTGCTTCGCACACTAAGCAAGCTATCCAAGCTTGCCACTCGATGTGGGTGCCACAAGAAGCCAATCAATCAAGATTACTCCAACTATCCTCGAGCATTCCACTAGAGTTACCTTTCGCGTTCTCCTGCGAGGTGAGCACAATACCATCACAATCAATCTAGATTAGAGCCACCAAACAATCACCACAAGGTGCTCAACGATCTAACCGGCTCCAAAGCCGTCTAGGTGCTGACAACCACAAAGAGTAACAAGAACACCAAGGTCGTCATGCTTCTATAGAGCTACAAGATGCAAATCAACTATGCAAATGTACTAGAGCACTCTTAATCTCATTCGAATGTGATTTTTTATGAGCAAAGTGAGTCGAGCTTTCTCATGCTCTCAAGGGTGTTAGCAATAGCAAGGGGTTTCAAGAGAACAACCAAGGCCAGTTAGCCCTCACTCAAGTTCCAACAATTATCCACTCAGGGACAACTTCTGTGCAAGCACCAGAGTTCTCTGATATGTGCACCGGAAAGACCCCAACAATCGGATTCCGACGGCTCAAAAACTAGTTGTTGTACTGTGTCTTTTCGATGAATGTTAAGGCTTGAACATGCTGGAAAACATGCTCTCTAGAGTATCACTCTGGTGGGGCTACCGGTGCCACCACCGAATATATCCGGTGAGCAACAACAGAATAACTATACCCTCAGCCTTTTCTAGAACAAAGCTCTAGTGGCTCCATTCTTGTGAGCACCGGACATTACAGTGTCCTAGCAATTTTTTAGACAGTAAACAATGCCAACCTTTTTTCAGGTGACACCTTTGGTGAGCACACGAGACATATTCGGTGGCTGCCCAACAACTCAGCCAAGTGACAGCCTCTCTAGAGCATCTCTCCGGAAGAGCACCGTGAGCATTCCGATGCTCCTTTGAAGAGTTCCAATGAGGCAAATCAACTGCACTAGAAGCTCTTCTCTCCCTCTACGCAAACATGCCAACTCTCAATTTGTTTTTCCAAACAAAGAAGCACTAAGTTAGCATTTTTTAAAGAATTTTCAAAAATACTTTCGCTTGCATCTCACCACGTCACTGGGTCTAATACATATGGAAATTAATCATCATCTAGTGACACCAGATAACCATGTTAGATTTAGAGTTCCCCCCTTAACAGTATGTGTCGGTACCTACAGAATAGGGGTACCCAGAATCAACGATAAAAAAGAACGAAACGCTATCCGCAAACGCAGCAAAGCCAAAGACAGCAGATGATACACCTCGACTGCGTTCCGATTCGCACGAGGCCGGCTCGACGGGACGCCTCGACCACGTTCCGACTTCGACTCGTACGAGGCACCCTCGACGGGACGCCTCGACCGCGTCCCGGCTCGTATGAGGCCCGTTCGATAAGGCATCTTGACTATCGGCAAACCTCCAACTCGCATGACCTCGGGTCGGATCACTCGACCCATCTCATTCACCTGCTCTGAGGCAAAAGTCGGAGCATTTAATGTGACTACCTACTACCTCCTACCGTCATGGCTACAGTTATGACCGATGTGGAAGTAATACCGGTGTCAGGTCTCACTTTTTACTGCCCATCCCGGGATGGGAGATGAAAATCTGTCACTATACACACCATACCGCGCACTGTTTTGCCACCGATCACCCTCGAGGGAGGATACGACAAGGTCCGTATCCCACAATCTCGGGGATTCGGCCTTATCCGCCCGTCGTCGACCCATCCTCGACCCGGCCTCGACCCCGCCTCAATCCACCACCAGTCAGCAGGGAGGAAAGGCCGACGTGACACAGGACTCAGGGTCCTTTCACCGTCTCGTCTCCGACGTCACCATGGTGTCCAGGGATGGCCGGCCATTCCTAGAGCACGTCGCTACAGCCACCTCTACAGGGATCGACAAAACTTCACCTCAAGGAACCCCCGGTACCTCGGCCTCCTCTTACCCTATAAAAGGGCAGGCTAGGGCTCTACAAGGAGAAGGGCAAGACACGAGCCAGAAGCCAAGTGCTAGCAAGCAAAGGCACACAACCCACAGATCAACATCTCAAGCAATCACCCTTGTACACTTTCATTTCCTTTGAGACCTGGGCACAGTTCCCTCTCTCACAGCTTGTAACCCCTACGCAAGCACCTCGGTGCAAGGAAATACAATACTCCCCCCTCCCCGCTAGACGTAGGGCCTTCTTTCGCCCGAACCAGGATAAATCCCTATGTATTCTCCCTGCATTACCATCCAGATTAGGGACACGCAACACTCACTCATTGGCTTAGGACCCCCACGGGACCGAACGCCGACAGTTGGTGCGCCAGGTAGGGGAAGCTGCGTGCCAACATCGTTTTCCCGCCATTTTTCTGGATGGCTGACCCCGAACGCCCGCTCCCGTTGGCCACGGTGATCTGGTTTGGGAGTTTGGAGTTCATGTCGCTCGGCCACGGCTACGACATGGTCCTCCTCCCTCCCAGGCACCCGACCGATGAGGACCACGAGCTCTCCCAGCCTGGGGGAGCGCTGCGCCGGTATCGTCGCTCTCGTCAGGCACGAGCCGCTAGACGACGACGAGCCCGGCGCAACCACCGTCATCACCTTGCGGAGGACGGTGGGATTCCCCGATCCGACGCCTCTCAGCCGGACGCCAACACAGAATTCCTCGCTGAGGATCTATGTAGGATGAGCTTGGCTGAGGGTAAGATGCCGACAGGGAGTTCCACCGCTCTACCGCTCGGTGTGACGCCACCACCACCTGGTCCGACTATACCGGCACAAGGAACGACGCCTCCATCAGCATTTCTGTTTGTGCTAGACTCGGTTGCCCGGGTGTACGCTTCCTCTGTGAGCACCATCATGAGTGCTTACGAGGAACTCCTCGGACACCATCTACGCTCCACTCTCGACCTTGTTGCATCTACACCGGCTTCCGAGTATCTGGACTCTACGGAGACCCCAGAAATGGAGCCCCGTGTGACTGCTTCCCGACGTTACGACCCCAGAGACAGACGACCTCACATGCACCCATCATACTACTACTTCGGCGCTCCTAACTCCGACTCTGCCGATGACACCTACGATCTGACCCACGAATGCTTCAACATCGATGGGGTAAGCGCGTCGGATTCGAAGGACGAGGCATGTAACAGAACCGCCCAATTATACGAGATTAAGTAAGAAAATCATCCAACGAACGGATAATTTACCAAACTTAAGCTCGTATAACCCGGTAGTCCGTGAAATCTCGACGGATTTCAAACCATTTCACATCACAGCCAAGATCGTAATAAGTTTAGCGATTACCGTCATAAGTTACATAGCAGTTTGCGGCACAAAATACATCGGAGTTTAAACATAGTTATTACAAACCAGTTTCGAATAAAGTAGCGGAAGCATTAGTTCAAAGCGCGCACACACACACACGACTTTCCAAAATAAAGTGCCAGCTCGCGATCATCTCCCACAAAAGCATCAGGCGAGGAGTAGTGAGTGACCATTGCCCATGGTCCTAGGCTTCGCCCATCGCAGGGTAGAGACAGTTGATACAATAACCATAGTACATCTGTCCATCTGCAACAAGTGGGAACAAAGCCCTGAGTACGAGAAGGTACTCAGCTAGACTTACCCGACAGAACCAAAATAAAATGACTCCAAGGATCATGATAGGCTTTGTGGTGGGGTAGCTGACTCATTTGCAAGAAAAGCATTTTTAGCTTATTAATTCTTTTACAAAAGCATGTAATATTTTAATTCTTTATTCCCCTGTCAACTATGTTTGCACTTATGCTAAAGTAACCATGTAATTACGCAAGCAAGGATTACCACTGATCATTAACAATAATTACCATGTCATTTTCCACATAACTAGCCAAGTGTTTCATTAATATTACTACGATGAAGTAACTCAAGTCAAGTGTTCACTATCCAGTGAACGATGGCGATTCGAATCGATTATTGACCAGCTGGTAATTTATTCCTCACACAAACCTCACTCACCCGCTAAAGTGAGGTATTGGTCACCGAGTCAACCATTCAGGTAAAGTCGCGAGCTTGCCAGGAACCACATGTACCCGGGGGCCGCCCGACTGCTCTTTGGCCTTATCATCGCGCCCCCGTTTCCTGCCACTACTACTCCGGTACAGTGCGTTGCGGGCAATCCACTCGGCCCGAATAATCTCCCGGCTTCGCGGTCGAAAGGTACTTTATTCGGCCAGCTAAATGTGAGGCATGCGTTCAACATGACCCGAGGCCCGACATCGGATGGTCCTTAATCGACACAGACGGAAGACACTACAGTCCAGAACCCTGCAAGCTTCCGCCCGGTCTCAAATTCATTCCACACTTAGTTATTCTCACATGACATTCTTTCACATAAAACCAGGTAATCCCCTATAGCTCGCGGATGACAGGCAATCACCCGACTTCTACCGGTCTAAGCAAGCTAAGCAATTATTAACCGTGGACACCAGGGTGACAAGGATCGGGTAAAACAAGGTGAAACAAGGTATAATGCAGCAACGTTTGCAAACAACTCCTAAACTTAATGCAACAGATTAAGTAAAATTAATAAATAATTATTTGCAAACCGGGGGAGAAATGCTCCGGGGCTTGCCTCGCTCGAAGGAACTGGGACGATGGTCAGGGCACTCCGGAAGCTCTTCACCGGACTCCTCTTCTGCTTCTGCTGGCTCCGGCTCCGTCACCTCGGGCTGTTCCTCTGCGTCCTCGGGAACAACTGTCGGAACCACTTCCTGCGATCCTGTATGATACAAAAATATGAGTGCAACATGCATAGATGCATTGCAGAGGTGACATGAGATGATGATGATGCGGAATGCATGCGATGTAATGAATATGTCACGTTATCGGAGTATGTGGAACTTATGACTCTTCTACAAGGTAGTCTACGTCATCCAAGAACATGTACTCGGAAACTACCACCACTATTTTCTACCATGCGAGAGTACTAGACAATCAAGATGCTTCAAAGATACACCAAAGTATATTTTACTAACTATATTTGCATTAAACAGGAATGGAAACCCTAATTAGACCTATGGTTGAATAGCAACACATATTTTAGTAGCTCAGAAAAATCTTATAAAATTACAGTGGATTACTAATATTAAGAATAGCTTGACACAAAATTTTTACTGCATTTGGATAACTAGAACTGTCTATACAAAAATAACAAACTAAGGCCTAAAATGGATATTTAAAATACTTTACATTATGAAAAGTATCAAACAACAGATTTAGGAATTTTCCTACTATCTATTCCCTAAACAAACACTATAGAAAAATTATCACTTGCATGTTTTATTCAAATTTATTTAAATAACAAAAATAACAGATATTGGTAATAGAAAGCATTTGAACTACACCTGTATATTTTTATACAGAACACCCAAGACATAAAAATTTCTCTAGCAAGTACATGACACAAAAAGATTAATAAATTTGGAATCATATTTTTCTGACTTTTCTAGGATTTATTAAGCATTTAACAAGAAAATAGCCATTTCACTAGTTAATTACAAACTCTACAGAAAAGTATCTCAAATTTGACATGCAATAATTTTATATCATAGATCTGGTCCCAAAGAGTCCATAGAAATTTATTTCATCATTTTTGGAGCTAAAATGACCAAGAAAACATTTTCCAAAGTGTTTTTCATCAAAAATAATAAAAAGAGAAATGAAAACGGATTTATTTAAATGTCACTGGGCCGGCCCGAGGAAAATGATCGGCCCACGGCTGTCGCGGCCCATCTCGCTCGCGCGGGGGAGGAGACCGAGCCGGCCTGCTCGGGCTCGGCCCGCAGGCACGGTCCAGCCCACCGAGCGAGGGGGGAGACCCGAGCGCGTCGCCGGCGTTCCCGACGTCGACGTCGCGGCGGCGGTCACGGCCAATCGGCCGGCTCCGGCCAGCCAGCGACCCACCAAGACGCGCAATAGGGTCGCCAAGAAGTGGCCAATACGTGAAGACAGTGCGGGAGAGTAAAGAGGTGGCGGGTGAGGCGGTGGAGAAGCGCGGCTCGTCGGCACCGTTGCGGTGGCGCGGCGAGGCGAGGAGGAATTGAGCCCTACCGTGGGCAGCGAGGGAGCGGAGATGCTTGTTCGGAGGAGGGAAGGACGGGGCGGAGCTCGGTGCAAGACGAATTTGAGGGTGGTGGCCTGACGACGTCGGAACGGGGAGGCGAAACCGGAGCTCGCGGCGGCGAGCCGTCCGCCCGCTCGGTGGGGAGAGGAGGAGTAGCTGGCGAGCGAGGGAGGGGAAGTGAGGGGGCGAGGAGGCTCGGGCAGTCGGTTTTGAGTGCGCTCGCGCTGGCGGGAGATCAGGGCGAGGGCGACGCGCGGCGAGCGGCGGCAGCGCATGGCCGACACGCGGCGAACGCGCCCTGCCGCGGCGGCCAGCGTCGCGCGGGCGCGCACGGGAGGAGGAAGGAGGCCGGGGTCGCGGGCCGGGCCGTCTGCGTCGCGCGGGCGCACGCGCGGCCGGCTTCGCGAGCGGGCCGGGAAGTGAGGCCGCGGCCTGCTAAGGCGAAAACTCGTTTTTCCAATTTTCAAAAATTAATTCAAATGGATTTCAAACTTCAAACTGTATTTTGAACAAGAGGAAGACATTTTCTGGAATTGACCCAAAAATAAAAGTTGCTCAGGATTAAATTCTCTACAACTTTGATTAAGGGGTCAACCGAAAATTCTTGATAGATTTTGAATGGTAGAATAAAAGCTAAAATAAGGGAATATTTTCGAATAATTTTCATGAAAAATTTTTGAACAAGTTTTGACAAAATTTGAGTCATCTAGTTGCTCCAGAATTTGAACTAGGGTTCCAAGTGATGTAAAATTTATAGTTGCAAAACTTTTGGTACAATGTGATTATCATATTAATATAATTCATCACATATATTATTTTCAAGCTTTTATTTTAACCAATTTATAAATTATCACACATGATTATAATGTTATGAATGCGATGCAATATGATTGCTATGCAAAAATGCATTGCGTAACACCGGAGTGTTACAGCCTTCCCCCCTTATAAAAATCTCGTCCCGAGATTTGGGTTACGAACCATTTATTATAAAAATCTTCGTATGCATTCTTTAAGTATTCACCCGTTTCCCAAGAAGCATCCCCTTCATCGTGATGACTCCATTGTATCTTATATGTTTTCACCACACTATTTCGAGTAGCCCTTTCCTTGGTATCCAATACTCGAACTGGCTGCTCACGATACACCAGATCTGACTTGAGTTTTATGCCTCGAGGTTCAATCCTTTCCTCTGGAACGCGCAAACATTTCTTGAGATGTGATACATGAAAAACTGGGAATATAGCACCCATTGACTCTGGTAACTCCAGTTTATAAGCCACGGGACCCTTCCGTTCTAGGATTTTGTAAGGTCCCACAAATCTGGCGGCCAGCTTTCTGCGCACACCAAACCGTTTCTTTTTCATTGGCGTAACTTTTATATAAACATAGTCACCAACTTCGAACACAAGCGGTCTCCTTCTCTTATCTGCATAACTTTTCTGACGTGACTGAGCTGCTCTCATATTCTGCTAGATGATATGAACTTTCTTTTCGGCTTCCTCTACGAAGTCAATACCATAATACCTTCTTTCTCCTGGTTCAATCCAGTTTAACGGTGTTCTACACTTTCGGCCATACAGAGCCTCAAAAGGTGCCATCTTGATACTCTCTTGATAGCTGTTATTGTATGAGAACTCTGCTAATGGTAACCATGACTCCCATGAACCTCTGGAAGACAACACATAAGCTCTTAACATATCCTCTAGAACAGCATTAACTCTTTCAGTCTGACCATCTGTTTGAGGATGATAAGCAGTGCTACGAATCAGACTAGTCCCCAAACCTTTGTGCAAATGCTCCCAAAAGTGAGCAGTGAACTGTGACCCTCTGTCAGACACTATAGTCTTTGGTATGCCATGCAATCTCACAATCTCTGCAATATACCTCTCAGCATATTGAGGTGGTCTATATTCCGTTTTGACAGGCAAAAAGTGGGCTGTCTTAGTAAGACGATCCACAATTACCCAAATGGAATCGTGACCTTTTTGAGTAGTAGGTAGACCCGTGATAAAATCCATACTTATATCATCCCACTTCCAACTCGGCACTGACAAAGGTTGTAACATTCCGGCAGGCTTCATGTGAATTGCTTTCACTCTACAACATGTGTCACATCTGGCTACATACGCTGCTATTTCCTTCTTCATCTTGGTCCACCAATAACGAGGTCTTAGTTCTTGATACATTTTACTGCTGCCAGGATGAATAGACAACTTAGAGAGATGAGCTTCATCCATAATTTTATTCTTAAGCTCTCTATCCTTTGGAACAACAAGACGGTTGTCGAACCACAACACATCTTGCTCATCCACCCTGAAGTGTTTCGAGGGTTCTTCTTGAATCTTCTTTTTGATGTGGAATATTCCTTTGTCTGCTTTCTGACCTTCTATAATCTTACTCTCTAAGGAACAACTGACCTGAATACTATGTAGCACGGCAGGGTGCATTAGATCGAAACCATCTTCCAGTAAGGGTTGCAGATTCAGACAATGCGACTTTCTGCTTAAAGCATCAGCTACCACATTGGCTTTCCCAGGGTGATATTGTACATTCAAGTTGTAGTCTTTGATTAGCTCTAACCATCTTCGTTGTCTCATGTTCAATTCTGGTTGGGTGAAAATGTACTTGAGACTCTTATGATCGGTGAAAATGTTGCACACATTACCCAGTAAATAGTGTCTCCAAATCTTTAAGGCATGCACTACAGCGGCAAGCTCAAGATCATATGTCGGATAATTGATTTCATATTTTCTCAACTGCCGGGAGGCATAAGCAATGACTCTTCTTTCTTGCATCAGCACACACCCTAATCCTGTTTTTGATGCGTCACAGAACACATCAAAAGGTTTCTCGATGTCGGGCTATGCAAGAACTGGAGCAGTGGTCAACAGTTTCCGCAAGGTATGGAAAGCTGTCTCACACTCCTCTGTCCACACAAACTTGTGATCTTTCTGTAACAGACTTGTCATTGGCTTGGCAATCTTCGAGAAGTCTGGGATAAAACGGCGATAGTAACCAGCTAACCCTAGGAAACTCCTGACTTCTGACACTGTGGTTGGAGTCTTCCAATCCATGACCTCTTGCACTTTACTCGGATCTACAGAAACTCCATTCTCAGATAGAATATGACCGAGGAAAGGAACTTTCGTCAACCAAAATTCACATTTGCTGAACTTAGCATATAACTTATGATCTCTCAGCCTGGTCAAGACAATTCTCAAATGCTCTTCATGATCTTTCTCATTTTCAGAGTATACTAGAATGTCATCAATGAAGACAACTACAAACTTGTCCAACTCTGGCATGAAAACCGTATTCATCAGATACATAAAATATGCAGGAGCATTTGTTAGTCCAAATGACATAACAAGATACTCGTACAACCCGTATCTGGTAGAAAAGGCGGTTTTCGGAACATCTTGTGGTCTAATCTTTATCTGATGATACCCAGACCTTAAGTCTATCTTGGAGAACACTCTAGCCTTAGCTAACTGATCAAACAGAACGTCGATATGAGGCAAGGGGTATTTATTCTTGATGGTTACAACATTAAGAGGTCGATAATCCACACACATCCTGAGAGTACCTTCTTTCTTTTTCTTCACGAACAAGGCAGGACATCCCCATTCAGACTTACTTGGGCGGATAAACCCCTTCTTTAATAACTCTTCCAACTGTTTCTTCAACTCAGCTAACTCATCCGGAGGCATCCGATAAGGTCTCCTCGAAATAGGAGCTGTCCCGGGGATCAACTCGATTCCAAACTCAACATCTCTATCTGGAGGAAGGCCAGGCAACTCGTCTGGAAACACATCCGGGAACTCACACACTACTGGGATCTGATGGATAGGAGCAACTTCCATGGCACAGGTCACACTTACAAGATCTGTTCTTTTAGGCAATGGTACCTGGAAAGTACCCTCTGCCTGGGGATCTTTAAGGGTAAGCATCCGACTGCTTGTATCTATGACTGCTTCCCAGTCTTTCATCCAGTTCATTCCTATTATTACATCCAAAACTAGCCCAGGCATCACTACCAAGTTCACTCGAAACTTCCGACTACCTAACTCAAGGGTTGCCCCTCTAACCATCTTATTGGTTAACACATCAGCTCCTGCTGAGCTTATGCGATAACCATAACTCAATTCTGTGCATAGTTGTACATGCTTCCGTGCAAATGCTTGACTCATAAAAGAATGCGAGGATCCAGAATCAAAAAGAACAACTGCAGGGTGATGGTTCACAAGAAACTTACCAGCAGTTACAGGCTCTCCCTCAGGAACTTCATCAATGGTGGTGTGGTGCACACGAGCATTGTAAGTCTGTTGCTTCTTTTTAGGCGGATAAGGGCAGAACTTTGAAAAGTGGCCTGGCTGACCACAGTTGTAGCAGGGCCCTTTCACTGTACCAGCAGACCCTATAGCTCCCTTGGAGTTGCTCTGTTCTGCAGCTGCGTTGGTCTTTGTTGGCGGCACTGCCATCTTGTACGGTTTCTATGGCCCCTTGTAATTCTGGGTTTTATGCTACGGCGGCCTAAACCTTGCACCAGGTGCGGACGGACGATAAGCTGAACGATTTGCAGTAACAACTCTGGACTGGGATGGTCCTGATTCAAACACTCTCTTGCGATTCTTGGATGCGGTGTAGGCGTTATTGTTCTTTTCTTGCTTCAAACAATCACTGATAAAGTCGTTGAATCGGTTGCGGGTATTGGTACCCACATGCTTCATCATTTTCGGACTTAACCCTCTCTTGAAGCTAGCAATCTTCTTTGCATCCGTGTCAACCATGTCTGGAGCATAGCGGCACAAGTTATTAAAGGCATGCAGATACTGGGTCACCGTCTTGGTACCCTGATTCAAGGCTAAGAACTCTCCAAGCTTCATCTCAACCAACCCTGGGGGAATATAAACTCCCTTAAAAGCTTCAGTGAAATCCCTCCAAGTAATCTGGGCATTGGGAGGAAAAGTGGTGCGGTGATGCTTCCACCACATTCCTGCTGGTCCTTGTAACTGATGTGCAGCATACTCTGTTTTCAGAACTTCTGTCAGCCTCAGCACACGGAACTTATCTTCCATAGTGTTGATCCATTCTTCGGCATCGAGTGGCTCTGCTGCTTCCTTGAAAATAGGTGGCCTAGTATCCATGAAATCCTTGAAACTGCTGTACTGGTTCACTCCATGGCCACCACCTTGATTATTACCTCTTTGAACATTTTCAGCGATGGTACGCAGAAAATCTTCCATATTCCTCTGTGACTGTTCAGTATTGCGTTGACTCCCAAGAAACTGTGTGAAGAACATCTCTGCAGTGAGCGGCGGAGGAGGGGGCAAATGTGGTTCTGGACGTGGTTCCTGGTGGTTGACGTTGTTTGCACCACTTCCACCAGCTCCTGCACCGTTGCCACCAGTCTCAGCGGCTTCATAAGTAGCGCGACGAGTGTTGGCCATCTGCATATTTTAGCAACAAGCAACAATTGAGTGAAGTTGTAAAATTGTGTCCGAATGAACAATCATGCCATACTGAATTCATTGGAGAGAACAAGTCATACAAGAAAACAGAGGCGCAATAATTTCATTCCAATTAAACAACAGCACCAATTAAGTTACTTCAAGAGCAACATCGCGTTCCATACAACCACGTTGCCAGCATACACACACTGGACTTTTATGCGTTCGGGTATCGCATACACAACCAAACTCCAAAGATCGTCAGTCCCAAGGTCGAACAGGATACAACATGATACATGGAAACCAAAAGAAGGCCATCGCGTCAAGCCTAGCTACTAACGCAGGACACTATCCTACTCCT
Organism: Saccharum spontaneum; assembly: GCA_022457205.1. Taxonomy (NCBI): domain Eukaryota; kingdom Viridiplantae; phylum Streptophyta; class Magnoliopsida; order Poales; family Poaceae; genus Saccharum; species Saccharum spontaneum. The sequence continues at coordinate 28,332,008 of CM039607.1, forward strand.
CGGGGCCGTCGTCGATGTCGGAGGCGTCGCCATCGCTACCTTCAGCAGCAGCGTCGTCGTCGATGTCCATCTGAGCGGCGTTTGGAGGAGCATACGGGCCCATCCCGTTGTAGAGGGCATGGAACTCTTCATGCAAGTTGGCATTGTACTCTTCTAACTCCTCGACCCTCTGCCTCAGAAGGTCCCTCTCGTTCCAGGCTTCATTCCTTTCTTGTACTAGCTGTTCCATCAGGCGGTCTGCATTTCTGTTGGCCTGAGTCAACCTCTGTACCTGCTGCATGGAACTCTCACCTCTCTCGAGAGCTCGGTCCCGCTGCAAGCTCATGTCAGCCAACTGCTCCTGCAAGCTAGCTATGGCACGTGCTTGCTTCTTCTTCTGTTTTCTTGCTTCAAGCCGATCATCACCGCGTAAACCAGTCAAAGTCCAATAGGTATTCTCCAGACCTTGATATGCTCTGATGGTTGCATACATGGCACTCATGGTGTGGTTGTCGCTAGCCCGTCCTTCACTGGGGCCTCTAACTAGGGCACTTCCTTGCGGCTGTACCCAAATGGCATCGTGAGGATCATCTCTCGGGAAAGTACCGGCCAAAGCTGCTGCCAACTCATTGGGAAATCTGCTCATGATGTCTCGGATGACGCGAAAAGCTGCCCCCTCTGCACCCTCGGATGGAGTGCGTCCTTCAAACTCCAAGTGCCAACCATCCCAATCTGGCGTATCACCAAGAGCAGGGACGGTGATCTCTACAACAGCAAGCCCATCTTCAGCTAACTGGCTCTCGCTCCAAGAGTAAACTGGCTCTTGTCCCTCCGGGTACCCCACATCATGGAGCACTCTCCAAAGCAAGGTGGGCATGCCAAACTCGCTTAGAAAAGTGTCCGTGTTGCGGTGCTCCCGCGGGGCCAGCTGACGACGGGGTGCTCTTCCGCCAGTGGACTTACGGGCAGTCTGCTTCGTGCGGGCCATCTGTAGCACAAGTTTTAATTACCCGGTGAGAACATATTTTAGTTGAGGTCACTTTTATCAAAATGGGATAATCTTTTTATAAGGGGAGGAATGCATGCCATGAATGGAATGCACAGACAATATGATGCATGCACGAGTCTTACGTTCTCACAAACTTATGAAATAAAAGCATCTAACGGTGAATTCGGTGGCATACAAACGATCTCTCATATACGTAACTAATTCGGTCTACACGATACGCTGTTATGTACCTGCAGAAAACTTCATTTCAGCCCATTCCCCATGAATGCATGAAAGCAGTAAATCTACCTACACGCTTTACACGGATCCCCAGATGCGTGTACAACGGTAGCAACTACCCAAACACATCGTCGTATTGACGGCATCGCCTCAACGGACGGAACACCCACACATGCGACACTTTCATAAAAACATGTGTAAAACATGTAATTATCCAAGTATCATATAAGCACTCTCCCTAGCTCGGCGGTGTATCCGATCATGCTCTCACAGCTCACACTTACCGAAGCGTAGAGGTAACTGATCCATACATTACCACTCAATTAAGTGGCACTCATACAATAGCACGCCGTATGAGCAACGAAAAAGAAATATGGTGCATAACCCCAAGTTAGTACTTAAATAGCCACCTAGAGTCCTTAACTGGGCATACAGGATATGACCACTGGCACACTTTTAGTTTCAAAATCATACTTTTTAAACAGAGTTTTGGTTTAAATACACTTATGAACAGTAATTACGCTAAACCATGCTCCGATGCCAGTTGTAACAGAACCGCCCAATTATACGAGATTAAGTAAGAAAATCATCCAACGAACGGATAATTTACCAAACTTAAGCCCGTATAACCCGGTAGTCCGTGAAATCTCGACGGATTTCAAACCATTTCACATCACAGCCAAGATCGTAATAAGTTTAGCGATTACCGTCATAAGTTACATAGCAGTTTGCGGCACAAAATACATCGGAGTTTAAACATAGTTATTACAAACCAGTTTCGAATAAAGTAGCGGAAGCATTAGTTCAAAGCGCACACACACACACACGACTTTCCAAAATAAAGTGCCAGCTCGCGATCATCTCCTACAAAAGCATCAGGCGAGGAGTAGTGAGTGACCATTGCCCATGGTCCTAGGCTTCGCCCATCGCAGGGTAGAGACAGTTGATACAATAACCATAGTACATCTGTCCATCTGCAACAAGTGGGAACAAAGCCCTGAGTACGAGAAGGTACTCAGCTAGACTTACCCGACAGAACCAAAACAAAATGACTCCAAGGATCATGATAGGCTTTGTGGTGGGGTAGCTGACTCATTTGCAAGAAAAGCATTTTTAGCTTATTAATTCTTTTACAAAAGCATGTAATATTTTAATTCTTTATTCCCCTGTCAACTATGTTTGCACTTATGCTAAAGTAACCATGTAATTACGCAAGCAAGGATTACCACTGATCATTAACAATAATTACCATGTCATTTTCCACATAACTAGCCAAGTGTTTCATTAATATTACTACGATGAAGTAACTCAAGTCAAGTGTTCACTATCCAGTGAACGATGGCGATTCGAATCGATTATTGACCAGCTGGTAATTTATTCCTCACACAAACCTCACTCACCCGCTAAAGTGAGGTATTGGTCACCGAGTCAACCATTCAGGTAAAGTCGCGAGCTTGCCAGGAACCACATGTACCCGGGGGCCGCCCGACTGCTCTTTGGCCTTATCATCGCGCCCCCGTTTCCTGCCACTACTGCTCCGGTACAGTGCGTTGCGGGCAATCCACTCGGCCCGAATAATCTCCCGGCTTCGCGGTCGAAAGGTACTTTATTCGGCCAGCTAAATGTGAGGCATGCGTTCAACATGACCCGAGGCCCGACATCGGACGGTCCTTAATCGACACAGACGGAAGACACTACAGTCCAGAACCCTGCAAGCTTCCGCCCGGTCTCAAATTCATTCCACACTTAGTTATTCTCACATGACATTCTTTCACATAAAACCAGGTAATCCCCTATAGCTCGCGGATGACAGGGAATCACCCGACTTCTACCGGTCTAAGCAAGCTAAGCAATTATTAACCGTGGACACCAGGGTGACAAGGATCGGGTAAAACAAGGTGAAACAAGGTATAATGCAGCAACGTTTGCAAACAACTCCTAAACTTAATGCAACAGATTAAGTAAAATTAATAAATAATTATTTGCAAACCGGGGGAGAAATGCTCCGGGGCTTGCCTCGCTCGAAGGAACTGGGACGATGGTCAGGCCACTCCGGAAGCTCTTCACCGGACTCCTCTTCTGCTTCTGCTGGCTCCGGCTCCGTCACCTCGGGCTGTTCCTCTGCGTCCTCGGGAACAACTGTCGGAACCACTTCCTGCGATCCTGTATGATGCAGAAATATGAGTGCAACATGCATAGATGCATTGCAGAGGTGACATGAGATGATGATGATGCGGAATGCATGCGATGTAATGAATATGTCACGTTATCGGAGTATGTGGAACTTATGACTCTTCTACAAGGTAGTCTACGTCATCCAAGAACATGTACTCGGAAACTACCACCACTATTTTCTACCATGCGAGAGTACTAGACAATCAAGATGCTTCAAAGATACACCAAAGTATATTTTACTAACTATATTTGCATTAAACAGGAATGGAAACCCTAATTAGACCTATGGTTGAATAGCAACACATATTTTAGTAGCTCAGAAAAATCTTATAAAATTACAGTGGATTACTAATATTAAGAATAGCTTGACACAAAATTTTTACTGCATTTGGATAACTAGAACTATCTATACAAAAATAACAAACTAAGGCCTAAAATGGATATTTAAAATACTTTACATTATGAAAAGTATCAAACAACAGATTTAGGAATTTTCCTACTATCTATTCCCTAAACAAACACTATAGAAAAATTATCACTTGCATGTTTTATTCAAATTTATTTAAATAACAAAAATAACAGATATTGGTAATAGAAAGCATTTGAACTACACCTGCATATTTTTATACAAAACACCCAAGACATAAAAATTTCCCTAGCAAGTACATGACACAAAAAGATTAATAAATTTGGAATCATATTTTTCTGACTTTTCTAGGATTTATTAAGCATTTAACAAGAAAATAGCCATTTCACTAGTTAATTACAAACTCTACAGAAAAGTATCTCAAATTTGACATGCAATAATTTTATATCATAGATCTGGTCCCAAAGAGTCCATAGAAATTTATTTCATCATTTTTGGAGCTAAAATGACCAAGAAAACATTTTCCAAAGTGTTTTTCATCAAAAATAATAAAAAGAGAAATGAAAACGGATTTATTTAAATGTCACTGGGCCGGCCCGAGGGAAATGATCGGCCCACGGCTGTCGCGGCCCATCTCGCTCGCGCGGGGGAGGAGACCGAGCCGGCCTGCTCGGGCTCGGCCCGCAGGCACGGTCCAGCCCACCGAGCGAGGGGGGAGACCCGAGCGCGTCGCCGGCGTTCCCGACGTCGACGTCGCGGCGGCGGTCACGGCCAATCGGCCGGCTCCGGCCAGCCAGCGACCCACCAAGACGCGCAATAGGGTCGCCAAGAAGTGGCCAATACGTGAAGACAGTGCGGGAGAGTAAAGAGGTGGCGGGTGAGGCGGTGGAGAAGCGCGGCTCGTCGGCACCATTGCGGTGGCGCGGCGAGGCGAGGAGGAATTGAGCCCTACCGTGGGCAGCGAGGGAGCGGAGATGCTTGTTCGGAGGAGGGAAGGACGGGGCGGAGCTCGGTGCAAGACGGATTTGAGGGTGGTGGCCTGACGACGTCGGAACGGGGAGGCGAAACCGGAGCTCGCGGCGGCGAGCCGTCCGCCCGCTCGGTGGGGAGAGGAGGAGTAGCTGGCGAGCGAGGGAGGGGAAGTGAGGGGGCGAGGAGGCTCGGGCAGTCGGTTTTGAGTGCGCTCGCGCTGGCGGGAGATCAGGGCGAGGGCGACGCGCGGCGAGCGGCGGCAGCGCATGGCCGACACGCGGCGAACGCGCCCTGCCGCGGCGGCCAGCGTCGCGCGGGCGCGCGCGGGAGGAGGAAGGAGGCCGGGGTCGCGGGCCGGGCCGTCTGCGTCGCGCGGGCGCGCGCGCGGCCGGCTTCGCGAGCGGGCCGGGAAGTGAGGCCGCGGCCTGCTAAGGCGAAAACTCGTTTTTCCAATTTTCAAAAATTAATTCAAATGGATTTCAAACTTCAAACTGTATTTTGAACAAGAGGAAGACATTTTCTGGAATTGACCCAAAAATAAAAGTTGCTCAGGATTAAATTCTCTACAACTTTGATTAAGGGGTCAACCGAAAATTCTTGATAGATTTTGAATGGTAGAATAAAAGCTAAAATAAGGGAATATTTTTGAATAATTTTCATGAAAAATTTTGAACAAGTTTTGACAAAATTTGAGTCATCTAGTTGCTCCAGAATTTGAACTAGGGTTCCAAGTGATGTAAAATTTATAGTTGCAAAACTTTTGGTACAATGTGATTATCATATTAATATAATTCATCACATATATTATTTTCAAGCTTTTATTTTAACCAATTTATAAATTATCACACATGATTATAATGTTATGAATGCGGTGCAATATGATTGCTATGCAAAAATGCATTGCGTAACACCGGAGTGTTACAAGGCACCCGTCGAAGGAAGGAACACGCCACCTCATGTCGAGCTCCCTGCCGAGCGGGATGAGGCTCAATTCCTTGCGGATGAAGGAATGCAGCTCGAGCAAATCCGCGAGTTGCAGGACAGGCTCGACAAGGAACGAGAAAACATGCGTCTACTACAATGAACCCTCGAGCAAGAGCGCGTGGCACACACACATGGCAGTGGAGCTCGAGAAAGAGCTCGCGATGTCAATCGTCGCATCATCGAGGATCGGGTGGTCGACCCCCCGGTTTTCGGTTGAGCTAGCCAGAACATGGTCTCCGCCGCCATGCTCTTTCGTAACATGCCTGAGCCATCAAACCCCGACGCCCGATGAGCCCGAGATGAAATCCGAGGACTCCTCGAGACCGCTGCCATGCAGCAGGTCGAGAGTTCTGCCTCGAGGCGACGCGAGCCTGCCTCAGAGCAACCTGCCGAGCCCTCCCGACAGGAGAGAGAGGCCTCGGTTCATCCTAAGCACGCCCAACGGAACTGGGCGGCCCCTGTCCCTGAGCACATCGTCGACGACCATGAACCTCGAGATACCCGAGGCAACATCATCAAGCGCCGGACGCGCAAACACGGTGACGGTGTGGCTCGAGGCTACCACGTGCACAGGGGCGGGCGCTATGATAGCTCAAAAGATCGAAGCCCTTCACCCGAGCCACCAGGTCCTCGGGTCTTTAGTAAGGCCATTCGTGAAACGATACTCCTGGCTCGGTTTTGCCCCCCCACAACTCTCACCAAGTACAACGGCGAGACCAAACCCGAACTTTGGCTCGCTGACTTCCGCTTGGCATGTCAGTTGGGTGGGGCCACCGACGACCGGGTCATCATCCGGCAACTCCCCCTATTCCTGTCAGACACCGCTCGAGCCTAGCTCGAGGATCTCCCACCTCGACAGATCTATGACTGGGACGACCTCGTGAGGGTGTTCGAGGGGAACTTCAAGGGGACCTACATGCGCCCCGGCAACTCGTGTGACCTCCAAAGCTGTAAGTAGAAGCCGGGTGAATCCCTCCGAGATTACATTCGGCGTTTCTCCAAACAACGCACCGAGCTCCCCAACATCACCGACTCTGACGTTATTATGGCCTTCCTCTCTGGCACCACCTACAAAGAGTTGGTCCGAGAGCTGGGTCGTAACACCCCCATCACTGCCAACGGTTTGATGGACATCATCACCAACTTCGCCGCCGGCGAGGAGGCGGTTGGTGTGATCTTTGGCGGTGATCAGGACAAGGGGAAGCACAAGGTGGATAATCCCGCGAGCTCCAGCCGGGGCTCCAAGAGGAACAACAGGAAGAAGAAGAAGAACCAGCAGGGTAAGCTCGAGGCCCCGGCTGACGAACTTGTTGCTGCTGCTGAACGCAAGAAACCTCGAGGGCCCCCCGGCGGGGGTGTCTTCGACAAGATGCTCAAAGAGCCATGTCCTTACCACAAGGGGCCCACGAACCACAACCTCGAAGACTACCACATGCTCCGAAGATACTTTGAAGGCATAGGCGTCAAGAAGGATGACAAGAAGGAAGATCCCAAGGACGACGACAAGGACGAGGGGTTCCCCGAGATCCACGACTGCTTCATGATCTACGGAGGGCCCTCGACACGCCTCTCGACGTGCCAGCACAAGCGAGAACACCGAGAGGTCTTCTCCATACAGCCAACGACCCCCCATTTCCTTGACTGGTCCGAGGTGGCCATCACTTTCGACCGTGATGATCACCCTGACTACGTCCCCAATCCAGGGGTCTACCCGCTTGTTGTCGATCCCATCATCGCCAACACACGCCTCATCAAGGTGCTCATGGATGGTGGCAGCAGCCTTAACATCATCTACGCCCAGACCCTCGACCTGCTGGGGATCGTGAGGACGCGTCTCCAACCCAGCGTCGGGGGCTTCCATGGAGTTGTGCTAGGAAAGCGAGCAGAGCTCGTCGACCGGGTCGACCTGCCTGTCTGTTTTGGCACTCCCACCAACTTCAGAAAGGAGACCCTCACTTTCGAAGTGGTCAGATTCTGTGGAACATACCACACCATCCTTGGGCGCCCATGCTATGCCCGGTTCATGGTGGTCCCAAACTACACCTACCTCAAGCTCAAGATGCCAGGCCCCAACGGTGTCATAACTGTCAGGCCCTCATACGAACATGCCTACGAGTGCGACGTCGAGTGTGTTGAGCACGGAGAAGCCGTCTTGGAGTCGGCGACCTTGGCGGCGGACCTCGACGGTCTGGCCAACGAAATCCCCGACCCCAAGCGCCACGCCAGTAGCTTCGAGCCCGCAGAAGACGTCAAGCTTGTGCCCCTCGACCCCGCCGACCCAAAGGGGAAGGCGCTGAGCATCAGCGCCACCCTCGATCCCAAATAGGAAACAGTGCTCATCGACTTTCTCCACGCGAACATCGACATCTTTGCGTGGAGTCCCTTGGATATGCCAGGCATACCCAAGGAAGTCGCCGAGCACGCCTTGGAGATCCGAGCCGGCTCCAAACCGGTGAAGCAACGCTTGCGCCGCTTCGACGAGGAGAAGCGGAAGGTCATCGGTGAGGAGATACACAAACTGTTGGAGGCCGGATTCATCAAGGAGGTTCATCATCCTGAATGGCTAGCTAATCCCGTGTTAGTTAAGAAAAAGAGTGGGAAGTGGAGGATGTGTGTAGACTATACTAGTTTAAATAAAGCATGTCCAAAAGTTCCTTTTCCTTTGCCATGCATTGATCAAATCGTTGATTCCACTGTGGGATGTGAAACTCTTTCGTTCTTAGATGCATATTCCGGCTAACACCAGATTAAGATGAAGGAGTCCGACCAGCTCGCAACTTCGTTCATCACCCCATTCGGCATGTATTGCTACGTTACTATGCCCTTCGGTCTCCGGAACGCGGGGGCTACGTACCAGCGATGCATGCAACATGTTTTTGGGGAACACATCGGACCAACCGTCGAGGCTTACGTCGATGACATCGTTGTCAAAACCAAAAAGGCCGATAATTTGATAAACGACCTCGACGTTGCGTTCAAGTGCCTCCGGGCAAAGAACATTAAGCTCAACCCCGAGAAATACGTCTTCGGCATTCCCCGAGGCATGCTTCTAGGGTTCATTGTTTCCGAGCGTGGCATCGAGGCCAACCCAGAAAAGATCGCCGCAATAACCAAGATGGGCCCTATCCGAGATCTGAAGGGCGTACAGAGGGTCACGGGCTGCCTAGCAGCCCTCATCGCTTCATTCGCGCCTCGGCGAAAAAGCGCTTCTGCTGTATCGTCTCCTGAAGAAATCGGAACACTTCTCGTGGACCCTCGAGGCCGAGGAAGCTCTTGCAAAACTCAAAGCTACACTCTCCAGCTCACTGATCCTCGTCCCTCCGACTCCAAGGGAACCCCTCCTACTTTATGTCACCGCAACGACACAAGTAGTTAGCGTGGTCTTGGTTGTCGAGAGGGTAGAGGAAGGACACACCTTGCTCGTCCAGAGACCGGTCTACTTCATTAGCGAGGTGATCTCGGAAACCAAGGTTCGCTACCCGCAGATCCAGAAGCTGTTGTACGCCATCGTCTTAACATGGCGCAAACTCTGTCACTACTTCGAGGGCCACCCGGTGACTGTGGTCTCCTCCTTCCCTCTAGAAGAAATAGCCCAGAACCGGAAAGCCTCTGGTAGGATAGCCAAGTTGGCAGTCGAGCTCATGGGTGAGACCCTCTCTTATGCGCCGCGCAAGGCCATCAAATCTCAAGTACTAGCAGATTTCCTGGCGGAGTGGACCGACACTCAACTTCCCCCGGTTCAGCTCTAAGCTGAGCTTTGGACCATGTACTTCGACGGGTCGCTAATGAAAACAGGAGCAGACGCGGGTTTGCTCTTCATCTCACCCCTCGGAGTCCACATGTGCTATATCATCCGGCTTCATTTTCCTGCCTCCAACAACGTCGCCGAATACGAGGCGCTCGTCACGGGCTTGCGAATCACCGTCGAACTAGGGGTCCGACACCTCGATGTTTGAGGTGACTCCTAGCTCGTGATCGACCAGGTCATGAAGAGCTCGAGCTACCGTGATCCCAAGATGGAGGCCTACTGTGAAGAGGTACGGCGCCTTGAGGACAAGTTTCACGACCTCGAGCTCAACCACGTCGCACGCAAGTATAATGAGGTTGTAGATGAACTTGCGAAAATCGCGTCCAGTCGAGCTACGGTCCCACCGGACGTTTTCACGAGAGATCTCCACCAACCGTCCGTCAACATCGGGTCGGATGGAGGGGTTGATGGGCCGTCACTCGACCCCCCACCTCAGGCAGAAGCCCCCTTGACCGGGGCTGAGGCCATGCAGGTGGAAGGCTCGACCCCACCATCCGACCCCGAGCCTGACTGGCGCATTCCGTACCTCGACCATCTCATTCGAGGGAACCTCCCCTCGGATAAGATCGAGGCTCGACGGATCGCTCGCCGGGCTAAGTCCTTTGTGATATTTGGTGACAGTAGGGAGCTGTATCGCCGCAGCTCTACTGGCGTTCTCCAACGCTGTATCACAAATAAGGAAGGCAGAAACCTACTCAATGATCTACACTCGGGGGCTTGTGGTCATCACGCAGCGCCTCGAACCCTCGTCGGAAATGCTTTCCAACAAGGTTTCTATTGGCCGACTGCAGTCTCCGACGCCATCAAACTAGTACGCTCCTGCAAAGGCTGCCAGTACTATGCGAGATAGACCCATCTCGTGGCTCATGCCCTGCAAACTATTCCCATCACATGGTCGTTCGCTGTTTGAGGGCTCGACCTAGTCGGACCCTTGAAAAGGACAAATGGCGGCTTCACCCACTTGCTCATCGCCATTGACAAATTTTCCAAGTGGATCGAGGCCCGTCCTATCACCAGCATCAGGTCTGAGCAAGCCGTGCTCTTTTTTACCGACATAGTCTACCGCTTTGGGGTCCCCAACTGCATCATCACGGACAATGGCACCCAGTTCACTAGTAAAAAGTTTCTGAATTTCTGCGACAACCACCACATCCGTGTGCTCTGGTCGGCCGTAGCTCATCCAAAAACAAATGGCTAGGTAGAACGTGCCAATGTCATGGTCCTACAAGGCCTGAAACCCAGAATCTTTGACAAGCTAAACAAACACGGCAAGAAATGGGCCGCCGAGCTTCCCTCGATCCTGTGGAGCCTAAGAACAACGCCGAGTCAAGCCACGGGGTTCACTCCGTTCTTCTTAGTCTACGGATCCGAGGCTATGCTCCCAACTGATGTAGAATACGGATCCCCGAGGTTGAAGGCCTACAACGAAAGAAATAACGATACCACGAGAGAGGACGCCCTCGACCAGCTCGAAGAAGCCCGCGACGTGGCTCTGTTGCATTCTGCCAGGTATCAGCAGAGTCTCCAACGCTACCACAACAGACACATCTGCAGGCGCGACCTCAATGTTGGTGACCTAGTGCTACGGCGAAGCCAGAACACCAAGGGACGACACAAGCTCACGCCGCCGTGGGAAGGGCCATACATCATCGCAGAAGTACTAAAGCCCGGCACCTACAAGCTATCGAACGAGAAGGGCGAAATCTTGATCAACACTTGGAACATTGAACAGCTACGTCGCTTTTTCCCTTAAAAAGTTGCGGCTCTGTAAATTCTTTTCAGTCTCATCAATAAAGAATACAGCAGTGTTCAAAGCTTTGTTTCTATAACAACCAGGAAGGATCGACTCTGTTTTCTCAGAATCGACCCTACCTCGGGGGCTACAAGGGGGAACCCCCTGACCCCAAAAAAACTCGTACTCTTTTTCAAAAAAGAGAACTGTCACTTAAGACGATAACGCCACGAGAACATCCTTAGGCTCAAAGGGCTGTCGAGCCGTGAGATCACTTACGCCTCCGAGGCTACGGTACCTCCACTCACCCCTCACGTCTAGGGGTGCGACCGTGCACTAAGTAGACCTAGTAACGGTTCATAACTTTGAAAAAAAGTACATCCCCGGTCGCTTCAAATCAAGTTCTTACACGATCTGCAAGGCCACAAACGCACCCTAAAGCTCGAGGGCAGTCGAGCCGTGAGATCACTTACGCCTTCGAGGCTACGGTACCTCCACTCGCTCCCTTACGCCGAGGGGTGCGACCGCATGCTAAGCAAATCATACGAGAACGTGATTCAAACGATAAAGGGAAGAAAAAAACCCAAACAAAACTTAACGATCAGTACAAGTTCATGTTCGAGCATTTTAAGGCCCCTCAGGCCACCACGACCAAAGTTACAGATACTAACTTATTACATGGGCCTCTGTGCCCAGATTCGGCTCACAGACCCTCGTCGTCGGCAGGCAGAACCACCTCAACCTCGAAGAGTTTGGCCAGGCGACTTCCAGGCTCCTCAGCGGCTTTGATCAGGCCCAGGCAGGCGGTTTCATTCTCCTCGTCTGTCCGATCTGGATCCGTGATGAAGCCATCAGCGACGAGCTCCATGTCATACACAAATCCGGACCGAACGACAGCTAGTGCCCTCTTCACGCCATGATGAAGGCCGCCTCGTATCCTCTCGCGAACAAGGTGGCCCAGCGCCACCATCCGACGGACGATGGAGTTCCCGAGGCGTCCTCCTCAGTGTCAGCGTCAGGCTCGACCCCCAGGCCATCGCATATGAAAGTGATGGTGCCCTGAAGCAACTGAGTCCGCTGGGTCTCGGCCTTGAAAAGGTTCTGAAATGAGGTGGCCGTCGCCTGAGCCGCCTGCTGCTCCTTCTCCAACTCTGGAACACAAGCATCAAGTTAGCGCAAGCTTGGGAGGGCCACTACGTAGCAAGAAGCTTACCCTCGGAATGGGTCTGCCAACCTATGATCTCGTCACGCAGTTCCCCGCACGTCTTCTCAAGCGCCTGAAGAGCCTCATTCCTGTCACGGACGGTCGCCCTCAACATCTCGATCTCTCGGCTGGCGTTCGAGAGAGCCTCATCCCTCTCCCGGACGACTTCGCTCAGCGTCACGACCTCATCTTTCAAGGCCCCAACGCGAGTGGACACCTGTCCGATCTGGACGTTGAGGGCGTCACGATGCCTGCTGACAAGGGCGACATCCTCCTCGAGCTCCTTCACGCGTGCTGATAACGGCGCGAGGTCTTCGCGGGCTTTGGCAGCCTCCTCCCGGGCCCTTGCCATGTCTTCACACGCCGTGGCCTTGGCCGCCCGGGCCTGTGCTGCCTCCTCCTTGACCGCCACATAAGTGACGCGAAGCTCGGCCGTCTCGGTGCTCTGTTGGAAGAGTCGCTTGTTAGCCTCCTCGACCAGAGCCCGTTGATGGGAGAGCGCCGCCCACACGCCACTCTCATTACGAATGAAGAGCTCCTTGAACTCCTAACCACGGTTAAAACCCAAAAATCAGAACCAGGGAAAGGAATAAAGCGCAAACGAAAAACAAAAACTACCAAATTTGGCTTACCTCGAAGGCCTCCGACATGCCCCGTGCTAGGGTATCCGAAACCACACGCAGGGATTGCATTGTGTGTTTCCAGAGTCCCTCGAGGTACTTTCAGTGGTGCACCTCATCCTTGTCGTCAAGCGCGAAGATGGGCTCGGCGCTAGGGTTGGACGCGTCCCTAAATTCGAGGGTCGACCTCCCCTAGCGCGGGAGCTCCTCCTCCGCCCGCACAATTGCTAGCCCGGCAAAGTCTGGCCACCCGGCCGATGCCTCCGCCTGGTCACCATTCGACGCCGTAGAAGTACCGGCCCGATCTTCGGCCTCGGCCTCCTCGACGCCCGCCACCTGCTTCTCCTTGTCGATAGGGGAGTCGTCGAGGGTGAGGTCGATCAGGGCCGGGGTCAACCCTTGTGGCGGGGCTGTGAAAGTCCCTAGTTTGGTTTTGGCTAATTGATGAAACCTAGGACTAACCTTTGTATCTAAGTGGATGATTTAGATAAAGGTGGTCATTGAATATGAGACATGACATTGACTCATATGACCAAGATGGTGAAGACCAAGATAAAGCTTGGCTCGATGGATCGGTTGTGAAGGTGAAGGGCAAGTCGAGGCTTCGAAGCGAAGGACCATGCGATGGTGAAGCTTGAGCAAGACTTGGCGCCGACGGACCGATGCAACGGTGAAGAGCAAGTGAAATCAAGGTCGATGGATCGAGACGGTCATGTGATGATATGAAGTGGATCATATCATTTGGAGAAACAAAAGGGCTCAAGGCAAAGGTATAACCATAGGACCATTTTTGTTTTACACTCAAGACATCATAGAGGGTGTGAGTGGTTTAGGGTCGATAGCCGAACTATTAAGAGGGGAAGTCTTATCGGTTATTCGACGCATGAGTGCCACTAGGTGAATTCATGAAGTGCATTGCATGTAGGGCCTAGTGAGCTAACTGGAAAACCTTTGAAAATGATTGAGAAAAAGCTAACACACAAGCACATGGAGATGTACACTTGATGGTGTTGGCACATTTGCAAAGGTGGCGTTGGTCGCGCTGTGGTTTGCGGGTAGAGAGGGGTTTGGGTTCCTCTCTCCACTACGCCGGAAGTCGAAAAAGAAACGGAGGCGAACGGAGGTCACAGAGGTGATCGGACGCTGCACCGGACGCGGTCACGGTGTGACCGGACGCGTCCGGTCAGTACAGCGGAGCAGACAGGCGCGTCGACTAGGGTTTGCAACCGGCGCGTCCGGTCACTCGCGGGACCGGTGCGTCCGGTCAGGCGCCCTGAGGGAATTGCAGTTCGCAAGGTCGATCGGACGCGGTGAGCGTCTGGTCACACACGATCGGACGCATCCAGTCGTCAAGGGAGCTTACTGGACTCCGACCGGACGCTGGCTCTGTTGCGTCCGGTCATTCTCTGGAGCGCGTCCGGTCGTTGCTTCGCGGGCGCGCGGTACTGTGCGACCGGCGCGTCCGGTCGGTTGAGCAGCGCGTCCGGTCATCGCATTTGACCATTAGCGCGTAGTGACCTGAAAGCATCTAGGCCCCAAGGTTTGGTTTCGGCAATTGATGACAACGCTTTATTACCATGACTAACGTGTGTTTTGCAGAAACGTCGGTAAGTTAGGTCATGGAGGTTATAACTGCTTTGGGCACCATGGTATTCGTGTCCCTTGATGGAAATCGTTTCGGTTTTCAAAAGAGTGACGTCAAGATTAAGGACGGTTAGTTCCGGATGTCGAGGTGTTGAGACACATTCGGAATAGTCGTTAGGATCTTCGTTTTTCTCTTTTGGCCGTACTATAAAGGGGGGCATGAACGGGTAGCTTGACCTAGGCGAGTCCTATGTTTAGGTGTGGTGCACACTTGTTAAACTTGGCGCTAGGCAACCCTAGAATAGCTCAAAGTTTAGTTGGAAGCAACTTGATTGAAGTTGCGACGCGTTTCGGAAAGTTTCGGGCTGTTTTCCCACTGACCGGACGCGGTCTTCGGCAGCACCGGACGCGTCCGGTCAGTACGTTACCGCGGCTAGGGTTTCGGCCTTGACCACCGGACGCGGTCCTCGCGAGGACCGGACGCGGTGGTCAGTGCCTGACACGTGTCACTTGAGGGAAACACCCGTCGGACGCGACCTGGCTGTGATCGGCGCGTCCGGTCACAGTCCAGTAAGGTCCAGAGAGGACCGGACGCGTCCGGTCATCACCGGTCGGACGCGGCCTCGCGTCCGGTGCTCTTACAGTAAGGTCCCTTGCACGATCGGACGCGTCCGGTCACCCCTGACCGGCGCGTCCGGTCGTTCAGTCGAAAATCGCGTTTTGACCGTTACGGGCGACCGGCGCGTCCGGTCAGTTCGACCGGCGCGTCCGGTCAGCCCGTGTCAGAACATAACGGTTCGTTTTCTTTGAGGGGTGTATAAATACAACCCCTCCACCTCTTTTAGAGGTCTCTTGCTCATTCAAACATCTGAGAAAACCCTTTAGAGTGCAAGGGAGTGCAAGAGCTCTAGTGAGGATAGAGATTTGAGAATCAAAGTTTGAGATTTCCTCACTAGTGATTAGAGAGTAGCAAGTGTGCATCCATCTCCTCATTTGGGCTTGTTGTGGTCAAGTGAGAGTTCTAGCTTGTTACTCTTGGTGATCGCCATCACCTAGACGGCTTGGTGATGATTGGGAGTTTGGTGATCATCCGACGGAGCTTGTGGATGACCCAACTCATGTTGTGAGCGGTTGTGGGTGATTCACCGCGACGGAGTGTCGAAGAATCAACCCGTAGAGAGCACTTGATCCTTGCGCGGATCAAGGGGGAGCGACACCCTTGCGCGGGTGCTCCAACGAGGACTAGTGGGGAGTGGCGACTCTCCGATACCTCGGAAAAACATCGCCGTGTTCCTTGCCCTTTACATTCAAGCATTTACATTCTCGTATTTACTTTCATTGCTTGATTTACTTTCCTAGAATTGCCATGCTAGACTAGGATTGGAAACTAGGGTGCAAAACTTTTGTCGGTAGACTCACTAGGAACACAAGTAGGCACTAGGGGTGAATTCCGGCTTGTAGGATTTAATTCTTACAATTATTTTTTAGAAAAGCCCAATTCACCCCTCCTCTTGGGCATCTTGATCCTTTCAATTGGTATCGGAGCCGTGTTGCTCCTAATTTAGGCTTTACCGCCTAGAGCAAGATGTCTAACGGGGAAGGACCACCTCCCACCTTTGAGGGGGATGATTTTCCATATTGGAAAATCCGCATGGAGGCGTATCTCGAAGCCATAGATGTCGGGTGCCTTAGAGCCGCAACCCAAGGGCTTCCCGCTATCAAGGATCTCGCAAACCCCATTGGTGACGAGGAGAAGTACGACCGGTGGAATGCAAAGGCCAAAAATGCACTCTACCGGGGCTTAGGCAAAGATATCTTCAATCGTGTGCGTAATGCAAAGAACGCTCATGATTTGTGGGAAAATCTTTGTGCTCTCCATGAGGGAACTAAGAGTGAGCGTGAGGAACGCTATCATATTGCTTTAAAGAAAATTAATTCTTTTGAGATGCTTCCCAAAGAAAGTGCTAATGACATGTACACTCGCTTTAATGTTCTTGTAGAGGACCTCAATGCTCTTGGGCTCACTCAAATGAGCCAATCGGATGTTGCAAGGAGGATCTTGAGTGTTCTTCCCGTTGAGAAGTATGGTCACATTGTCACCGTGCTTCATCAAAGTGATCTCTCCGCCGCAACACCAACACAAGTATTGGGGAAGATCAATGCTCATGAGATGTACATGCACATCACTCCGGAAGAGGGCTCATCATCTTCCAAGAAGAAAGACTTGGCCTTCAAAGCTAGCCATGACAAGAAGAAGAAGAAGAGCCAAGCCATGATAGTGCAAGAAAGCTTAAGTGAAAGTGATGTCGATGATGAATCACTTGCACTCATGGTGAGAAAGACCACCAAGATGCTAAAGAAGCTCAACAAGAGTGGCATCAAGTTCGATGGCAAGAAAAAGAAATTCTTCACAAGTAGCAAGAGAAAGCCCATCTCGGAGATGGATTGCTACAATTGTGGTGAACTTGGCCACCTAGCTCATCAATGCCCTAGACCACCAAAAGACAAGTTCAAGAACAAGAACAAGGGCAAGAAAAATGATTCAAGTGATGAAGAAGATGAGAAGAAGAAGAACAAGCCATACAAGAAGAAGGATGGCAAGAAGAAGGAGTTCTACAAGAAGAAGAAGGGAGGAAAGGCATACATTGTTGGTGATTGGCTCACCGACATTGAATCATCTTGTGATTCCTCCGAAGATGAGAGCAATGATGAGAAAGAGAAGGTTGCCGCTTTCGTGATGGGGCCATCATCTTCACCGACATCTTCACCACCACCTTCACCGCCTCCTTCACCATCATCATCCACTACTCACCTATGCCTTATGGCCAAGGGTGAACGAAAGGTACAAAACCATGATAGTGATGATGATGATGATAGTGATAGTGATGATGAATATGACGCACCTTCTTATGATGAACTTGTAAAATTGCTAAATAAATACACTAAAATCATAAGAAGGACAAGAAATGAAAATGATGAGCTTCAAAATGAAAATGAATCACTCTCATCAAAGCTTGAAAATGCTCAAAAGACTAGTGGTGAGCTTAGAGATCAAAATGAAGTTATGTCTTCCACTCTCAAGGAGCTCAAAACCTCAAACAAAGAGCTTAAAGATCAACATGATAAACTTGAGAAGCATGATGAGCTCATCACTAGGCATAACTCTTTGAAAGACAAATACACCACATTAAAAATTGACTATGATAGTCTTGTGGTTGCTAATGAACTTGCTCTTGAGACACATGATGCTACTAACAATGTTGTTAAGTGTGATATAGCTACATCATGTGATGATTTGATCATTGAAAGCATTGAGCAAGGTTCTAGTAGCAAAGGCAAGAGTGTGGTTGAGTCAAACAACTATGATGATTATGCCAAGATCAAGTGTGAGAATGAGAAGCTTGCAAGTGAGAACAAGAAGCTTAAAGGTTTGATGGCTCTTGAGAAGCAAACAACAAATGAGTCACTCATTGAAGAGAACAAAAAGCTCAAGCAAGAAAAAGAGCATCTCAAGACCGGTCTAAGCAAATTCACAAGAGGCCAATATTTGCAAAGTGAGCTCCTCATGAACACCGTAATGAAGATGGATAGAAGTGGTATTGGGTACTTGGCAAATCAAGAGAAGAAGGCAAAAGCTCAACAACAAAGCAAATCAAAGCCCAAGCCAAAGAGATGTGTTGAGTGTGGTCAAGAAGGTCACTTTGCTCATGAATGCAAAACTCCACCACCACAACCCTTGCCCAAGCATGCTAGACCCTTTGCCTTCAATGCTCATTACATGCTAAGAAAAGATTCATATGGAAAGATGAAAGTCATGTTCTTGGGTCCCCCAAACAAGAATAGGCCAAAGAAAATATGGGTTGCCAAGTCACTAGTTGAGAAAGTCAAGGGCCCCTCTCAAGTTTGGGTCCCTAAACAAAAAGCTTGATCTCTTGTGTGTAGGTGAACTACATGACCGGTGGATCTCATTGGGTTATTGATAGTGGTTGCACTCAACATATGACCGGTGATCCTCGTATGTTCACCTCTATTAAAGAGAATGGGATATGTCAAGAGAAGATCACATTTGGGGATAATTCAAAGAGCAAAGTCAAGGGTATAGGCAAGATTGCAATATCAAATGATCACTCACTCTCAAATGTGCTCTATGTTGCTTCATTGAGTTTCAACTTATTATCCGTCGGGCAACTTTGTGACCTTGGCTTCCAATGCTTGTTCACACCAAATGAAGTGGAAGTTTCAAAGATAGATGACAAGCAAGTGATATTCAAAGGCTTTAGATACAACAATCTTTATCTTGTTGACTTCACCTCCGAAGATGCAAATTTGATGACATGTTTGTTCACAAAGACCTCACTTGGTTGGCTTTGGCATAGGAGGCTTGCACATGTTGGAATGAGCACTCTCAACAAGCTATTGAAGAAAGAACTAGTGAGAGGATTGAAGGATGTGAAGTTTGAAAAGGACAAACCTTGTAGTGCATGTCAAGCGGGCAAACAAGTTGCAAACACTCATCCAACCAAAGCTTTCATGTCAACCTCAAGAGTGCTAGAACTTCTACACATGGATTTGTTTGGGCCTACAACATACAAGAGCTTGGGTGGTAATCTCTATTGTCTTGTGATAGTGGATGACTACTCAAGGTATACATGGACTTTCTTCCTTCATGACAAATCCGAAGTGGCAAGTTGCTTCAAGAAGTTTGCAAAGAGAGCTCAAAATGAATTTGAAGTCAAGATAAAGAAAATTAGAAGTGACAATGGCAAAGAATTTGACAACACCAACATTGAAGCTTATTGTGATGAAATTGGAATCAAGCATGAGGTCTCTTCAACCTACACTCCTCAACAAAATGGTGTAGTTGAGAGAAAGAACCGGACTTTGATCACCCTTGCAAGAACAATGCTAGATGAGTACAACACTCCGGAAAAGTTTTGGGCCGAGGCAATCAACACCGCATGTTATGCTTCAAATCGCCTCTTCCTCCAAAAGTTTCTTGGCAAGACCCCCTATGAGTTGCTTAATGGGAAGAAGCCGGACGTCTCATTCTTCCGGGTGTTTGGTTGCAAATGCTACATCTACAAGAAGCGTCAACACCTAGGGAAGTTTCAAAGACGTTGTGATATTGGTTTTCTTGTTGGTTACTCATCAAAGTCCAAAGCATATAGAGTATTTAACCATACCACCGGTTTGGTTGAAGAAACATATGATGTGGAATTTGATGAATCTAACGGCTCCCAAGGAGCAATTGAGAATTGTGATGATGTAGGTGATGAACCCTTGAGAGAGGCCATGAAGAACATGCCTGTGGGAGACATCAAGCCAAAAGATGATGAAGACGATGTGCAAATCATTGATCCACCATCTTCATCACATGTGCCTCAAGATGATGACAAGAATGAGAGAGTTGAAAATGAAGACACCTATATCTCTCATGAACAAGCCGAGGCACAAGCTCAAGATGTTGATGCTCCCCCTCCACCTCCTCAAGTGGTTGATAGAAGAAATTCACCTCTACTTCAAGCACATCCACAAGAACTCATCATAGGGAGTCCTACTAAGGGAGTGATGACTCAATCTCAAAAGCTTGCTTTTTTTGTTGAACAACACTCTTTTGTCTCTTGTGTTGAACCTAAAAATGTAGAAGAATCTCTTCAAGATCCGGATTGGGTGAATGCCATGCATGAAGAATTGAACAACTTCACCCGCAATCAAGTATGGACACTTGAAGAGCATCCTAAAGGTGCAAGAGTCATTGGAACCAAGTGGGTGTTCCGAAATAAGCAAGATGACCAAGGCATAGTAGTGAGGAACAAGGCAAGACTAGTTGCAAAGGGGTTCTCTCAAGTTGAAGGCCTTGATTTTGGAGAGACCTTTGCACCCGTTGCAAGACTTGAAGCCATTCGTATCCTTCTTGCATATGCATCACATCATGATATGAAACTATATCAAATGGATGTGAAAAGTGCATTCTTAAATGGCTTTATAAATGAACTAGTCTATGTCAATCAACCTCCCGGGTTTGAAGACCCTAGATATCCTAATCATGTTTATAGGTTGTCCAAGGCACTATATGGGCTCAAGCAAGCCCCTAGAGCGTGGTATGAGCGCCTCCGAGACTTCCTCATTGAGAAGGGCTTCACCATTGGGAAGGTCGACACCACACTATTCACCAAGAAGTTTAATGGGGAGATCTTCATTTGTCAAGTGTATGTTGATGATATCATCTTCGGGTCAACAAATGAAGATTATTGCAAGGAATTTGGTGAATTGATGTCGAAGGAGTTCGAGATGTCAATGATTGGTGAGCTCACATTCTTCCTTGGTTTTCAAGTCAAGCAAATGAGAGAAGGGATTTTCATCTCTCAAGAAAAGTATACCAAGGACCTTCTCAAAAGATTCAAGATGGAAGAATGCAAACCAATCAAGACCCCAATGCCATCAAATGGACATCTCGACCTAGATGAGGGAGGTAAACCGGTTGATCAAACTCTCTACCGTTCTATGATTGGTAGCTTGTTGTACCTTACCGCATCTAGGCCCGATATCATGTTTAGTGTGTGCATGTGTGCTCGTTTTCAAGCGTGCCCTAAAGAACCTCACTTAAGTGCCGTAAAAAGAATCCTAAGATATCTTAAGCACACCCCAAGCATTGGTCTTTGGTATCCCAAAGGAGCTAGATTCCAACTAGTTGGCTATTCCGATTCGGATTATGCCGGTTGCAAAATTGATAGAAAGAGCACATCCGGAGGGTGCCATTTGCTTGGGAGATCCTTAGTATCTTGGTCATCTAAAAAGCAAAATAGTGTGGCTTTGTCCACCGCCGAGGCGGAATACATTGCCGCGGGGGCTTGTTGTGCACAAATTCTATATATGAAACAAACCCTCCTAGACTATGGAATTGTTCTTGAAAAGGTGCCACTTTTATGTGACAATGAAAGTACCGTTAAAATTGCTAACAATCCGGTACAACACTCTCGCACCAAGCACATTGATATCCGCCATCACTTTCTAAGAGATCACGTTGCTAAAAATGACATATCACTAGAAGGTGTACGAAGTGAAAATCAATTAGCGGATATCTTCACTAAACCTTTGGACGAGGCTACTTTTTGTAGGCTAAGAAGTGAACTAAATGTGCTTGATTCAAGTAACTTTAAAAGATGAGCGTGTGTTGTCCCTTGCATTGCATTGTATTATATGTCACGTTTATTTTATCGCAATGCATTTAGGGCTTGGCTAACACGGTTACGATAACCCTCCTTTGGAGGAGTGAAGAAGCCTAACCGTGGATCAAACTTGACAAGCAACCTAGCTTTACTTACTTGTATTGCATTGCATATGCATGGTTGTTTGTTTGTCGTTTCTTTTCGGTTTAGCTTTGAGCAACCTCTGTGTTCGTCCATGGATAGAGAGAGCTTTTTGACGCTCCTAAAGGTCCAAAAACTCTATTGCATGGCCATACGTTGCTCCTCGGGTGTTTATTGCCTATTTTCCTAAAAATAATACTAGCCTAAGGCAAAATATTTTAAAAAATTTGAGGGTTTGAGTGAGGTCACTCATATCAAGTTCCAATTGGTGTTTATTTGTGTCTCTTTGAATTGGAACTTGATTGGGAGAAGTCGCGTCGGAGTTTGGAACGAAGAAGGGCGAAGAACAGCGACCGGACGCTGGACCGGACGCTGCACCGGACGCAGTGATGCTTCACCACCGCGTCCGGTCCCGGCGTCCACCAGCGCGTCCGGTCATCCAGAGGACCAACTCCAGACCTACTGACCGGACGCTGCACCGGACGCGCCTGTGTTGACCACCGCGTCCGGTCCCGGCCACCACCACCGCGTCCGGTCATCCGCGATGAATTCCCGAGCTCCCAGCGACCGGACTCTGACCGCGTCCGGTCAGTCCACACCGGACGCGTCCGGTCACTCCAGGAGCTTACTGGAGTGTGACCGGACGCTGCACCACCGCGTCCGGTCATAATGACCACCGCGTCCGGTCATCGCGCGTCGAGCGGATCTGAGCCCCTCATAAAACCGTTCGTTCTCGTCCGTTTTTCTTTTTCATCCGAACGAAATCGCCGCTGCCGCTCGTCTTCTCGCCGATTCGCCGCGCCCTCGACGTCCTCACCGCCGGCGAGCCCTCACCGCAGCCACGTCGCGCCATCCTCGCCCGCTCGCCCTCACTGCTCGCCCGCGCGCACCACCACGCCCGAGCCGCGCCCCCGTGCTACCGCAGTTGCGCTCCATCGCCGCGCCGCCGCATCCGCCGCTTCTTCCTCACCGCCGGCGAGCCGTCCACCGCCGTGGGCTTCACAGCAGCCACCACTTCACCCCCGTGCAGTCCTAGCCTCGCATTCTCCACCCATGCTCGAACTTCTAGGGTTTCACCCAAACCCTAACCTAGGGTTTCTAGGGTTTGCCCTAAACCGCTCTCCAGGTAACGAAATCGATCGTCCTCGATTCAATTTCATTTTGTGTCGTTGCTAGGGCTAACCTTGACCGATATCATCCATTGATCATCTCGCTCGATCCTTTCAGTGCTCGATCGTCGAATTCGGGGGTTCTCGCGACCTAGGTCACCGCTTCCTCTCACCGTCGTCTCGTCGATCCGAGGTAGCTTCGCGTCACGTTTCACTTCGTATCTCACATGCTTGCTATCTAGGGTTTCGTATCTTTAGATATATACGTGCTTATAGTATATCTTTCTATTCCATACGTGCAGCGAGTCAGTCGGTGTGTCAGGGTCAGATCTGTTCGCTAAATCCGAGGCCAAGCCTGCGGATACGGATTGAGGCTAAGCCTCTCGAGTGTCAGTTCATCATCTCACAGAGGTTCTCAGACAGTTGATCAGTATGGTGCGTTGCAAGAACGCCGGTGGTGCTCCTGGTGACGGGGACAACAGTCCTCCCCGTCGTGATGAGATTGCGCGTGGTAAGCGCATCAAGATGATGGCCAGGAAGAAGAAGAGGACACCTTCAGAGGCAGAGGTTGCTCAGGCCGTGGCAGACGCTGCAGAGCAGGCAGAGAGAGGTGGCAGACGTAGTGGCATACACATAGGCGAGCGTCGCTTTCACCTTGAAGGTCGACAGCTCGGCACTGAGGCCACTGAGGGTACCGAGGGTACTGGACCTTCCGAGCAGATGTCAGTGGATCCACCCACAGAGCCGACAGAGGCTACAGAGGCTACACAGGCTACCGAGGCTCCACAGGCCACAGAGGATACAGAGGAGCATCCAGCTCAGTCTCCACCACGTCGCCGCTCCACACGTGCCCGTACTCAGGTGACACCTAGGCCAGAGGGCCAGCGTCGTGGAGCACGTCCTCCTCCCAGAGCTAGAGGGTCACCCCCGGTCGAGCACTTTGACCTGAGGGGTGCTTCAGCACGTCAGGTGCAGGGGTTGAGGTTCGTGGAGGTCAGCCGTTGGTTTCCACCTGTCAGAGATCCCAGAGCTTCAGAGGGTTTCTATACCCCACTTCAGGAGGATTTCTACAGGGCCTTAGTTGACAGTGGTATTGCTTTCAGACCTCAGAGGGTATGTCGACTTGAGGCATTGGTTGATGTTGTGGGAGAGCAGCTCCGTCCGCACCTGTCCTATATGCCTGGTTTGTCAGATCTTCTTGGACGGACAGGTGCATACTGCGGCACATGGGTCAGAGAGTTCTATGCTTCACTGTGGATTGATCCTGCCCATGAGTTCATTCACTTTGCTTTCAGAGGCCGCGATCACAGACTGTACAGCTCCAGAGCTCGAGAGATCCTCAGACTACCAGCTTCTGACACGAGGATCCATCAGTTGTGTTATGGACAGACTCCTCCTCCCAGACGCCCTCATGGCAGAGCAGTGCCACCTACAGACCTGGTTCGACCCTGCTTTCGCGAGCCTTTTGGTGAAGGGTCTAGTCGTACGCCTGCCAGCCTGACGCCACTTGCCAGGGTTTTGGATGCTATTCTCAGACGCACTCTACTTCCCAGACTTGGCTACAGAGAGGGACTGACACGTATGCAGCTTTGGGTTGTTCACCACCTCCTCTCACAGAGATAGTTTGACATCTGGGATCTTATCCTTAGTGAGATGGAGGACACCATTGCTGAGGGCTTCAAGGGTAATCGTCAGCTGCCCTATGCACACTGGATTTGCTTTATAATCAGATCTTCTATCCAGATGCCACCAGAGATCAGGGCGGAGATAGCAAACACTACTACAGCTTTCCCTGATTATGATATTCGTCAGCTTTGGGCCTCTGTTACTAGAGATCAGGCCCCAGCACCAGGACAGCGTGAGCGCCCAGATGTTCCTGAGACAGCAGCTGAGCAGGATGCCAGAGTTGACGAGCTTGCTGAGGCAGAGATTGCGGACCTTGAAGCTCAGACTGCTGACATACCTGAGGATGTGACTTCTGACAGCACTGATGAGGACTACCAGCCCATCCCCAGGTACCGGTCTCCTCGGTCTCACGACCACGAGGCCGGTAGCTCTGGCTCAGCCTCCCGCTCAGACCCAGCCATGGTGGCTATTCTTGAGAGGTTGACCCAGGCTCAGGAGCAGCAGCAGCAGCAGATACAGCGTCAGGCACAGGACACAGCTGCAGCACTTGCACAGATTCAGGCTCGTCAGGATGAGTTTCAACGATAGCAGCTTGAGATCCAGAGGCAACAGGTTGAGATGCAGCGACAGAGTCAGCAGCAGTACATGGATCTCCTGCGCCATCTTATCACAGTCGGGGTTCCTCCGCCTGCTTCTGTCATGACTCAGGCTTTGCATTCTAGTGGTCCGTCGAGTCAGGGACAGCCGAGCTTCCAGTTTACATCTCCACAGCAGCAGGTTCCCCAGTCCTTTCAGTCCCCGAGCTTCACTCCTATTCATACGGGGTTTACACCGTCAGACTAGCCTCGCCCGCATCTCCTGACAGGCACACCTATTGGTGATTTCAGTGCTTCCTACAGCGAGTTGACTGGTCAGCCGACACCCTCGCACACTACTACGTTTCACACTTCGTCAGGGTTGTCAGCTCCCGAGGCAGCCGTTCCTCCAGTGACAGGGACCGGGACTACAGAGACCATACCTTCTTCAGTTGCCTCGACAGATCCCCCAGCTATTGGCTCACTACAGGCTCAGGTCACTCAGACAGATCCACTTGTTGCTACACAGTCAGTACCTGCTCCTGCTCCGACCCAGACCGCTTCGCAGCCACGTGCTTCTTCAGAGGGTCAGCCAGATAGCTCAGACTCCGAGGGCGATTCGCTACACTTCGTGATTACTCCGCGCACCTCGGCACCCGACACGACTCCGTCTGTCCCCCCGTCAGATTAGATTAGTTTTTGGCGCTTGATGCCAAAGGGGGAGAGAGAGTAGTTTCAGGGGGAGTTTTGTTAGAGGGTTTTCGTTCTTTGTGTACTACATTAATGCATATCATGTTTACTTTTCAGCATTGCATTCGCGTGACATTGTCGTCGAGTCGTAAACTTTGAGTCTTAATGTGTTATTCTCGTCACAGTTTTAATATATGTCACCGTTTTAGTTATAGCTCTAAGGTTGTGCTTCCGTGCCTTACTCCGATTTCTTATGAGCTATATCTTTTTGTGTACTAACGCTTCTTGTCTTATCTTATGAAGTACACTCTTTTGGCTTGGGGCACATAAGCAATTCCTAACCCTTTGTGCGTATTGCTTGTTGCTTATGTGAACCAATCATGCTCGAAAACCTCAACTCTAATCTTTTGAACCTTAGTGTTGTCATCAATCACCAAAAAGGGGGAGATTGAAAGCATCTAGGCCCCAAGGTTTGGTTTCGGCAATTGATGACAACGCTTTATTACCATGACTAACGTGTGTTTTGCAGAAACGTCGGTAAGTTAGGTCATGGAGGTTATAACTGCTTTGGGCACCATGGTATTCGTGTCCCTTGATGGAAATCGTTTCGGTTTTCAAAAGAGTGACGTCAAGATTAAGGACGGTTAGTTCCGGATGTCGAGGTGTTGAGACACATTCGGAATAGTCGTTAGGATCTTCGTTTTTCTCTTTTGGCCGTACTATAAAGGGGGGCATGAACGGGTAGCTTGACCTAGGCGAGTCCTATGTTTAGGTGTGGTGCACACTTGTTAAACTTGGCGCTAGGCAACCCTAGAATAGCTCAAAGTTCAGTTGGAAGCAACTTGGTTGAAGTTGCGACGCGTTTCGGAAAGTTTCGGGCTGTTTTCCCACTGACCGGACGCGGTCTTCGGCAGCACCGGACGCGTCCGGTCAGTACGTTACCGCGGCTAGGGTTTCGGCCTTGACCACCGGACGCGGTCCTCGTGAGGACCGAACGCGGTGGTCAGTGCCTGACACGTGTCACCTGAGGGAAACACCCGTCGGACGCGACCTGGCTGTGATCGGCGCGTCCGGTCACAGTCCAGTAAGGTCCAGAGAGGACCGGACGCGTCCGGTCATCACCGGTCGGACGCGGCCTCACGTCCGGTGCTCTTACAGTAAGGTCCCTTGCACGATCGGACGCGTCCGGTCACCCCTGACCGGCGCGTCCGGTCGTTCAGTCGAAAATCGCGTTTTGACCGTTACGGGCGACCGGCGCGTCCGGTCAGTTCGACCGGCGCGTCCGGTCAGCCCGTGTCAGAACATAACGGTTCGTTTTCTTTGAGGGGTGTATAAATACAACCCCTCCACCTCTTTTAGAGGTCTCTTGCTCATTCAAACATCTGAGAAAACCCTTTAGAGTGCAAGGGAGTGCAAGAGCTCTAGTGAGGATAGAGATTTGAGAATCAAAGTTTGAGATTTCCTCACTAGTGATTAGAGAGTAGCAAGTGTGCATCCATCTCCTCATTTGGGCTCGTTGTGGTCAAGTGAGAGTTCTAGCTTGTTACTCTTGGTGATCGCCATCACCTAGACGGCTTGGTGGTGATTGGGAGTTTGGTGATCATCCGGCGGAGCTTGTGGATGACCCAACTCATGTTGTGAGCGGTTGTGGGTGATTCACCGCGACGGAGTGTCGAAGAATCAACCCGTAGAGAGCACTTGATCCTTGCGCAGATCAAGGGGGAGCGACACCCTTGCGCGGGTGCTCCAACGAGGACTAGTGGGGAGTGGCGACTCTCCGATACCTCGGAAAAACATCGCCGTGTTCCTTGCCCTTTACATTCAAGCATTTACATTCTCGTATTTACTTTCATTGCTTGATTTACTTTCCTAGAATTGCCATGCTAGACTAGGATTGGAAACTAGGGTGCAAAACTTTTGTCGGTAGACTCACTAGGAACACAAGTAGGCACTAGGGGTGAATTCCGGCTTGTAGGATTTAATTCTTACAATTATTTTTTAGAAAAGCCCAATTCACCCCCCCTCTTGGGCATCTTGATCCTTTCATGACCGTTGGAGGATCTAACGGTCACGTTTGAATTTGAGGGACACGTGGACTGTGTAGGGCGACCGGATGCGGTTGAGCGCGTCCGGTCAGTTTCGACCGGCGCGTCCGGTCATCCCAAAAAAAACGGTCAATGGAGTGGTAACGGCTCTATTTGTTTGGGATGCTTATAAATACTTGTTGGCCGGCCCTTGGGGAGGTCCCTTGGCATTTCTAACACTCTTGTGCATCCTTTGAGCTAAAGCATCTCCTCCCACTCATCTCTCTTGCTTGATTACAAATCAAAAGTGAGATTGAGTGATCCCAAAGTGCATTGCATAGCTTGAGGGCATCTAGTGACACTTGTGGGTGGTTTAGCCGGTGGATTTCTTGTTACTCTTGGAGAGTACCGCTCCTAGCTGGCTTGGAGATTGTTGGAGGCGTTGGTAAGAGAAGGTGATTGTTCTTGGCCACCTCCGGTTGATTGTGAGAGGTTCTTGTGCTTTCCTCGGCGGGACGCCAAAAGCAACTCTAGTGGAATCCGCGTGTCATTGAGTTACCTCACTTGAGAGTGGTGTCTTGCGGTGCCTTGCGGGGCGTGCCTTGAGGGGCAAGTGACTTGAGGGTCACACCAGGGAACCATCTAAGTGTTGGTCGACACAACCGGTGACGTAGCTTGTCGGTGCACAAGTGAACACCGGGTGAACAAAAATATTGTGTCTCTTGTCTCCCGGTGATTGGTCTTCATATTGTGTTGTTGTCAATATTGATTGATTGTATATCATCTTGATGATTGGCAACATCTTCACTCCACCGTCGGTATAAGAATCATAATCCTCTCTTGCACTTACTTTTACTAGATTATCTTGTGTAGCTCTAGTGGTAGCTTTGCTAGTAGTTTTGTTTAGCTTGTTCTCTAGTGTAAGATTAGTGACATAGCTCTTGTGTGAACTAGAGATCATAATCTACTAGACTTGTGGATAGGAGGCTTGCATCACAACCTTTGGCTAAGCAAAACTCGCTTTACGCCGTTTGTTGTTCTAACAAGTTTGCTTAGTGGTATTTGTAGAATTTTTTATAGGCTATTCACACCCCCTCTAGCCATCTAGGACCATACAAGTGGTATCGGAGCCATGGTCACCGTTTCAATCAAGGCTTAACATCCTTCGGTGTGAAAAATGGCTCAAATTGTGTTCAATCATGTTGGGGGCAAGCCACCGTTCTTTGATGGTGTTAGTTCTTTTGCTCATTGGAAGAGAAAAATGATAATGTACCTTGGTTCTATTCATGAGAGAGTATTGCAAGTCACCAAGAATGATTTTACTATCATTGATCCCGATCATCTCACCGATGAGGATAGAGCAAATAGAACATGCAATAGAATGGCTCTCAATACACTCTACAATGGTATTGACACAAAAGTGTTTGAGGGCATCAAGGATTTGGAATTGGCTAGTGAAGTATGGACAAGGTTGAGTGAAACATATGAAGGCACTAAGGTTGTGAAGAGTGCCAAGCTATATGGGCTCAAGAGTGAGTTTGAGAACTTCAAGAAAAAGGATGATGAAACAATCATTGAAATGTTTCATAGATTGCAAGTGATAGTCAATGATAAGAGCTTAGGGAACAAGACTCAAGATCAAGATTTTTGTCACAAGTTCTTATTGAGCTTACCTAGAAGATTCAAGATGTTGATCATAATGTTGCAAAGAGATGGGCTTGAAGCAATGAAGCCTAATGATTTGCTTGGTGAAGTATTGACCTATGACAAATATGATCAAGATGTTGATGACAAGGAGAAGGTGGAAGATGAGAAGAAGAAGAAGACCGTGGCATTCAAGGCCACCTCCTCTAAGGGCAAAGCTACCATCATTGAAGAAGAAGAAGACAACAATGAAGATGGGGAATTTGAAATTGATGATGAGGCACTTACTCTTGTAGTCAAGAAGATGGGTCACATGTTCATCAAGAGAAGAGGCTTTAAGAAGAGAAATGACAACTTCAAAAGAAATGAGCAACAAAGGAAGTGCTTCAATTATGATAGCACCGAACACCTTCAAGCCGAATGTCCCTATGACAAGAAGAAGAACAACAAGAGGGACAAGTTCGAGAAGAAGAAGAGAGAAGCCAAGATGACATTCAAGAAAGGTAAAAATGGTGCCTATGTGGTCACTTGGGAAAGTGATGATGAAGAAGAAGAAGAATCATCCAACAAGGCTTTTGCTTCCATTGCTATCAACAAGAAGCCATCACTATTTGATTCATCCTCTTCATGCTTCATGGCTAAAGAAGCTAAGGTATTATATGATGAGAGTGATAACGAAAGTGAAATGGAATATGTTCATGATAGTGATAATGAAAATGAAAAAGATGATGATGAACCAACTAAAGAACAACTATATGACTTGATGCAACAAACTAGAGACATAGCCATTGCCAAGGACAAGGAGTGTAAGAAGCTTTCAATGAAAGTAGCAATACTTGAGAAAGTCCTTAGTGAGCTTAAGACCACTCATGAGAATCTAGTGGAAGACCATGAGGATCTTGGTAAGGCTTATTCCAAGCTTGAAAAGGCTCACTCATTGCTACTTGAGCAACAAGCAAAGAAGGAGGTTGTTGTATCATGTGATATAGGCGTTACATGTGATATAATTGATGAATCCTTCTATGAACCTATCATCATGTCAAATGCTAACCCTTCTTGTAGCTCTTCATTCACCACCACCGACTCTACTTTCACTACTAGTGATGGTTTCACTTGTGATGCCTCACTATGGTTGAGAATGAGACTCTCAAAAAGGAGGTGGATGGGCTCACTCACGCCCTAGGCAAGGCCTATGGTGGTGAGGCCCGCTTGCTTAAGTGCTTGGGTAGCCAAAGGTTCTCTCTTAACAAAGAGGGATTGGGCTACACCCCCAAGAAAGGCAAGTCGGCCTTTGCAATTCCGAAGCCTAGCTTTGTGAAGGGCAATGGTCGGTTTTGCAATAGATGCAAGCAAGTTGGGCACCTAGAGCATAATTGCAATAAAAAGAACCAAAGCAAGAACCTTGTTAATGCTATACCTTTTGATTCTTGCTATGTGCTTACCAAGGGTGTGAAGGGTGTGCAAGCTAAGTTTATTGGTACACCAATTGTGGGCCCAAAGAAGAAGGCTATTTGGGTACCAAAGAGCTTAATTACTAACCTACAAGGACCCAAGCAAAAGTGGGTACCTAAGCTTCATTGACTTGCTTATAGGTAAATTACAAAGCCGGAGGAAGGCATTGGATTATTGATAGTGGGTGCACTCAACACATGACCGGTACATCAAGAATGTTTGACTCAATCAATGACAATGATAGTGGTGTTGATTCTATCACATTTGGCAATAACAAGAAAGGCAAGGTTATTGGTTTGGGCAAGATTGCAATATCAAATGACATGAGTATCTCTAATGTGTTGCTAGTTGAAAGCTTGGATTTCAATCTTCTATCCGTGGCACAAATATGTGATCTAGGCTACAAATGCATCTTTGGGGTTGATGATGTGGAAGTTATTAGTGTGGATGGTTCAAATGTGGCATTCAAGGGCTTTAGATATGAGAATCTCTACCTAGTTGACTTCAATGCTAGAGAAACTTCTTTGAAAACTTGCTTAATCTCCAAATCAAGCATGGGTTGGCTTTGGCATAGAAGGCTTGGTCATGTTGGCATGAAACAATTGAAGAAGCTTACAACTCACAATCTTGTCAATGGTTTGAAAGATGTTGATTTTGAGAAGAATAAACTTTGTAGTGCATGTCAAGCCGGGAAGCAAGTTGGAAGCTCACATCCAAAGAAGAGTACAATGAGCACATGCAAAGCATTTGATTTGATGCACATGGATCTATTTGGACCAACAACATACACAAGCATAGGCGGCAACAAGTATGGCTTTGTCATAGTGGATGATTTCACAAGATTCACATGGGTATTCTTTCTAAATGACAAAAGTGAAGTGTTTGACACCTTCAAGACATTTCTCACTAGAGTTCACAATGAGTTTGAGATTAGAATCAAGAAAGTGAGAAGTGACAATGGAAGTGAGTTCAAGAATACAAGAATTGAAGAACTTTGTGATCACTATGGTATTGGACATCAATTCTCGGCCAAGTACACTCCACAATCAAACGGCCTAGTTGAGAGGAAGAATAGAACATTGCTTGATATGGCTAGATCAATGCTTCATGAGTACAATGTGAGTCAATCTTTTTGGGATGAAGCAATCAATACCGCTTGCTACTACATCAATAGACTATATTGTCATCCATTGCTAGAGAAGACCCCATATGAGCTACTTCATGGAAGAAAGCCCAATATTTCTTACTTTAGGGTGTTTGGTTGCAAATGCTATATCTTGAATAAGGGCACTAGATTGGGGAAGTTTGACAAGAGGTGTGATGAGGGGTTCCTACTTGGTTATTCAACTACAAGTAAAGCTTATAGAGTTTGGAACAACTCAAGTGGCATTCTAGAAGAAGTCTATGATGTGCAATTTGATGAAACCAATGGGTCACAAGATGAAGAAGAAAATCTAGATGATGTTGGTGGAACTCAATTAGTGGAAGCAATGAAGAACATAGACATTGGGGACATTAGAGCAAAACAAGTAATTGATATTCAAGACGATGATAAAGATCAAGTGCTAAATTCTCCATTCAAGCTAGCTAGTGACTCTCAAGTGCAAGATCATGGTGCTAGTTCATCTCATCAAGATACATCAAGTGATCAACCAAGCTCAAGCAATCAAGTGCAAGTACTCCAACCACAACATGTTGCAAGAGATCACCCAATTGATAGTGTTATTGGTGATATTAGAAGTGGTGTGCAAACAAGATCAAGATTGGCTATGTTTTGTGAGCATGCATCATTTGTGTCAACCATGGAACCAAAGAAGATAGAAGAAGCTTTGAGGGATGCCGATTGGATCATGGCTATGCAAGAAGAGCTTAACAATTTCACAAGAAATGATGTTTGGAAGTTGGTAGAAAGGCCAAATGACTATAATGTGATTGGAACCAAGTGGGTGTTTAAAAACAAGCAAGATCAAGATGGCATTGTAGTGAGAAACAAAGCAAGACTAGTTGCTCAAGGTTACACTCAAGTTGAAGGTCTTGATTATGATGAGACATATGCTCCCGTGGCAAGATTGGAGGCAATAAGGATTCTATTAGCTTATGCTTGTGCACACAACATCAAACTATATCAAATGGATGTCAAAAGTGCATTTCTCAATGGGATTATCAATGAGTTAGTCTTTGTTGAGCAACCGCCCGGATTTGAAGATGACAAGAAACCTAACCATGTGTACAAGTTGAAGAAGGCTTTATATGGCTTAAAGCAAGCACCTAGAGCATGGTATGAGAGGCTAAGGGATTTCCTTCTCTCTAAGGGATTCAAGATGGGCAAGGTTGATACAACTCTATTCACCAAGAAGATTGGGAATGATCTATTCATAGTGCAAATATATGTTGATGACATCATCTTTGGATCAACCGATCAAGCTTATTGTGAAGAATTTGGTGTTATGATGGCCAAAGAGTTTGAAATGTCTATGATTGGTGAACTTAGCTACTTCCTTGGTCTCCAAGTCAAGCAATTGAAGAATGGGACATTTGTGAGTCAAGGGAAATACATAAGGGATATGTTGAAGAAGTTTGGAATGCAAGATGCAAAGCCAATTTCAACTCCAATGGGTACAAATGGAAATTTGGATAGTGATCTTGATGGCAAAATGGCGAATCAAAAGGAATATCGGTCCTTGATTGGAAGTCTACTCTATGTCACCGCACCAAGGCCGGATGTCATGTTTAGTGTTTGCATGTGTGCTAAATATCAAGCCTCACCTAGAGAAAGTCATCTCACGGCCGCAAAGAGAATATTGAGGTACTTGAAGCAAACAAGAGATGTTGGACTATGGTATCCCAAGGGGTCAAAGTTTGAATTGATTGGATATTCGGACTCCGACTATGGGGGTTGCAAGATCAATAGAAAGAGCACAAGTGGCACATGTCAATTACTTGAAAGATCACTTGTGTCATGGTCCTCAAAGAAACAAAATAGTGTGGCAATCTCTACCGCCGAAGCCGAATATGTGAGTGCGGGGAGTTGTTGTGCACAATTACTATGGATGAAATCAACTTTGAAGGATTATGGCCTCAACTTCAAGAATGTGCCATTGCTATGTGATAATGAAAGTGCAATCAAGATGACACAAAATCCGGTTCAACATGGAAGAACACAGCATATTGACATAAGGCATCATTTCATTAGAGATCATCAACAAAAGGGAGATATTGCCATTGAAAGTATTGGCACCGATGATCAACTTGCCGATATTCTCACTAAGCCACTTGATGAAAAGAGGTTTTGCAAGCTAAGGAATGAGTTGAACATTCTTGATTTCTCAAACATGAGTTGAATGCACTCCATCCACTTATTGACATGCCTCTCCTTCGACATTGTAAGGTAAAGTTGATTGACATGTCATTCATCCTATGCTAAGGACTTGCTAGAGCATGTAGACATAATAAGTGGTATGCATGAGCATTCATGATAAATCAAATGAATGTGATGGATATATGTTACCACTATTGCCTCTATGTTTGATTTGATCTAGTGGTGGCATATGACATGTTTGTGAGCTTGCACACCTAGTGTTGAATCTAGAAGATTTGCTATAAGTGTTTAATTCAACATAGGCAAGATAACCCTTATCATGAGGTGTGAAGAAGCTTGTCTTTGGTTCAAATCGAATTAAATATCTTTGGCAAGTGTTCTAGGTTGAACCAAATTTGATAAATTTTAACCTACTCCATCAAACATTGTTCTTCTCTCCACAATTTGATCCCATTTTTGGGTAAGTTGTTGACAAAGGGGAGAGAAAAAGATGATTCAACATGATAAAGGGGTAAAAGGGGTAAATAAATAAAATTTTTGATGCATACAAGTAGGGGGAGCAAGCTCATAAACAAAGTTGTTGCATTTGTTTGTGTATTTTCATATGACTTGCTCATTGCACATGTATTTAAATTCAATATACATGCTTGTGTGGTGCAATGCTAGTATAGAACTTGGATGATGAGATGATCTACTAGCATGCATAGGAATAGTTTACATGTGGTATCTAGACTTGCCTAAAGTTTTTACAAGTGGTCCAAGAACCTTTACATATAATGTTGATCTCACGGGGTTCTTGAGTTTTGTTGGATGTCTAGTTACTTCATGATGCTAAGGATGGTGTAAAAGGCAACTCCGATTGGTATCACGCTTCAAAGGTCCGTTTCTTACACCTTAGCATCATTTTGGTAGAATTACTCTCCCAACACTTCTATCCATGCATATGTGCAAAGCTTTCAATCCAAACTCTATGCACATATGTAAGGGGAGCTAATGCTACCAAAACCGAGCTTGTGATAATTGTCCAAACTTTACTCATGAGCAAAATGATTGGACAAGTATGACAAGTTCAAAACTTTTTTTATCAAAATCATCTTTGTGAGGGTTGTCATCAATTACCAAAAAGGGGGAGATTGAAAGTCCCTAGTTTGGTTTTGGCTAATTGATGAAACCTAGGACTAACCTTTATATCTAAGTGGATGATTTAGATAAAGGTGGTCATTGAATATGAGACATGACATTGACTCATATGACCAAGATGGTGAAGACCAAGATGAAGCTTGGCTCGATGGATCGGTTGTGAAGGTGAAGGGCAAGTCGAGGCTTCGAAGCGAAGGACCATGCGATGGTGAAGCTTGAGCAAGACTTAGCGCCGACGGACCGATGCAACAGTGAAGAGCAAGTGAAATCAAGGTCGATGGATCGAGACGGTCATGTGATGATATGAAGTGGATCATATCATTTGGAGAAACAAAATGGGCTCAAGGCAAAGGTATAACCATAGGACCATTTTTGTTTTACACTCAAGACATCATAGAGGGTGTGAGTGGTTTAGGGTCGATAGCCGAACTATTAAGAGGGGAAGTCTTATCGGTTATTCGACGCATGGGTGCCACTAGGTGAATTCATGAAGTGCATTACATGTAGGGCCTAGTGAGCTAACTGGAAAACCTTTGAAAATGATTGAGAAAAGCTAACACACAAGCACATGGAGATGTACACTTGATGGTGTTGGCACATTTGCAAAGGTGGCGTTGGTCGCGCTGTGGTTTGCGGGTAGAGAGGGGTTTGGATTCAGGCGATTTCGGGGAAATGAAATGCCTATTTTCCACTACGCCGGAAGTCAAAAAAGAAACGGAGGCGAACGGAGGTCACAGAGGTGACCGGACGCTGCACCGGACGCTGCACCGGACGCGGTCACGGTGTGACCGGACGCGTCCGGTCAGTACAGCGGAGCAGACAGGCGCGTGGACTAGGGTTTGCAACCGGCGCGTCCGGTCAGGCGCCCTGAGGGAATTGCAGTTCGCAAGGTCGATCGGACGCGGTGAGCGTCCGGTCACACACGATCGGACGCGTCCGGTCGTCAAGGGAGCTTACTGGACTCCGACCGGACGCTGGCACTGTCGCGTCCGGTCATTCTCTGGAGCGCGTCCGGTCGTTGCTTCGCGGGCGCGCGGTACTGTGCGACCGGCGCGTCCGGTCGGTTGAGCAGCGCGTCCGGTCATTGCGTTTGACCGTTAGCGCGCAGTGACCGTTGGAGGATCTAACGGTCACGTTTGAATTTGAGGGACACGTGGACTGTGTAGGGCGACCGGACGCGGTTGAGCGCGTCCGGTCAGTTTCGACCGGCGCGTCCGGTCATCCCGAAAAAAACGGTCAGTGGAGTGGCAACGACTCTATTTGTTTGGGATGCTTATAAATACTTGTTGGCCGGCCCTTGGGGAGGTCCCTTGGCATTTCTAACACTCTTGTGCATCCTTTGAGCTAAAGCATCTCCTCCCACTCATCTCTCTTGCTTGATTACAAATCAAAAGTGAGATTGAGTGATCCCAAAGTGCATTGCATAGCTTGAGGGCATCTAGTGACACTTGTGGGTGGTTTAGCCGGTGGATTTCTTGTTACTCTTGGAGAGTACCGCTCCTAGCTGGCTTGGAGATTGTTGGAGGCGTTGGCAAGAGAAGGTGATTGTTCTTGGCCACCTCCGGTTGATTGTGAGAGGTTCTTGTGCTTTCCTCGGCGGGACGCCAAAAGCAACTCTAGTGGAATCCGCGTGTCATTGAGTTACCTCACTTGAGAGTGGTGTCTTGCGGTGCCTTGCGGGGCGTGCCTTGAGGGGCAAGTGACTTGAGGGTCACACCAGGGAACCATCTAAGTGTTGGTCGACACAACCGGTGACGTAGCTTGTCGGTGCACAAGTGAACACCGGGTGAACAAAAATATTGTGTCTCTTGTCTCCCGGTGATTGGTCTTCATATTGTGTTGTTGTCAATATTGATTGATTGTATATCATCTTGATGATTGGCAACATCTTCACTCCACCGTCGGTATAAGAATCATAATCCTCTCTTGCACTTACTTTTACTAGATTATCTTGTGTAGCTCTAGTGGTAGCTTTGCTAGTAGTTTTGTTTAGCTTGTTCTCTAGTGTAAGATTAGTGACATAGCTCTTGTGTGAACTAGAGATCATAATCTACTAGACTTGTGGATAGGAGGCTTGCATCACAACCTTTGGCTAAGCAAAACTCGCTTTACGCCGTTTGTTGTTCTAACAAGTTTGCTTAGTGGTATTTGTAGAATTTTTTATAGGCTATTCACCCCCCCTCT
Organism: Saccharum spontaneum; assembly: GCA_022457205.1. Classification (NCBI taxonomy): domain Eukaryota; kingdom Viridiplantae; phylum Streptophyta; class Magnoliopsida; order Poales; family Poaceae; genus Saccharum; species Saccharum spontaneum. The sequence continues at coordinate 28,369,734 of CM039607.1, forward strand.
AGCCATCTAGGACCTTACAGGCTGGCACCTCGACCACCGGCGCCACCACCGGGACGATGGGCGGTGGCGCATCCGCCCCGCTCTCCACCTCGACCGCCGGCTGATCCTGCTGCGGCTATGGCTCCTTCGGCCGCGCCGCCTCCTATCCCGCTTCCTGCGGGGCCTCCACCACCTCCTGTTCTTCTTCAACATCCACCCCCCGCGTCATAGATGGATGCTTCAGCCTCGGCTGCCTCGATGGACGCCTGGGTGGTCGTCGTCGACCCAGGCTCCGGCCCACCAGTGCTGGGCGCCTCGAGCCCGGCACCGCTAGGCACCACCGCTTCCGTCGGCCCCGACCCCCGCGCGACGGGGTCAGAACCGGTAACCTCCTGGGCAGCCACCTCCCGCTGCTTCAGTCGCTCCGTTGCAGCCTGGAGTCTCACGACCCAGGTGACATCGTCAGCCGCCGTCCGCATTATTACGGTGGCGCCCGACTGGAGCGCCTTCACGGGGGTCAGACCCGCGAGCTCCGCCTTGCGCTTGTGCCTGAGGAACAAATAAATGCGTCAGAATAAAAAATGGGATCACCGATCATAAAAAATAGGGCAGAATAGCTTACCCAGATATGGGAACCAAGGGCCTAGGCCCCGGCGGGACAGAGACACCCGATGGCGCCTGCGATGGCCCTACCGTCGAACCTCCTGCTGGTCGGGCACTCCTCGGGGCCCTAGTCGGCGGAGCGTCCTGGGTCCTCTGCGCCGCCGAGGCTAGCTGGCTCGGGTCCTCACGCCCGTGGATGGTGCCCCGGATGCCGACGCTGACGCCGCTGCCCCGGGCGCCGTCTGAGCCCGCGGTACTTGGGCTCGTGGGGGCGGCGCCATCGACCCTTCTTGCGGGCCCCCCGACGAGGCGGCTCCTCCCGTTGAGGGACCCGCTCCGGCCCCCATCTCTTCTGGCTCCTCCTCCCCCTCGACGGGCGCCGAGGCCGCCCTTGACACCTGGGAGGTCGACCCCCCAATGGGCTCCAAGAAGGGGCGCACATCGGGGAGGTCCGCCAGATAAGTCACGGCGTCGTACCGCGACAAGGCGTCGTCATCGTCATCGCCATCATCATCATTCTCCCCCGAGACCGTCTCGGAGGGAGACTCCTCGAGTGGGAGCCCATTGAGGCTCTGCTAGCGTCGACGCTTCTTCAGCGCCTCCTGCTCCTGGGCCTTGCGGATTTGACGCTTCTTGGTGGCGTCTTTCTCCTCTTTCTGTTGGGCCGCCAAGAGGCGTCGAGCCTCCCAAGCAACCCGATCTTCCGAAAGCGGCGGTCGTGTTTCCTTAACCGCCGATAAATCCTGTATACAGACCTCGACTAAGTCAGTGGAAAGAATCCAGAAATGAAAAATCTCAAAGAACACCAAGAACAACACTTACCAGGGGCTCGAATCCCTGAGTGGGGCGCATCGGGACCCTGTCGACGTCCTCCGGCTTGAAACTCCCCACCATCTGTCGCGCGCGTCGAGCGACCTCGTCGAGGGGGAGGGACTCGTGCGACATCCTACTCCCCTCCAACGGCGCCTCCGGTGTCATTTGGTCAAGCCGGAGCCGACGCTGCGTCAGCGACATCACTCTCCGGCGATGAAACGCCGCGGCCACCATCCCCGCCGTCTGTCCGCACTGGCGGAGCCTCCACAGTGCGTCAAGCAGCGGCTCTAGCTTCAGCTTCTCGTCTTCCACGACGCCGTATGACCAGTTCTCCTCTCGAGCGACCAACACCCGGCCGGAGTACCTCGGCAGCTGGTCGCCGTCGTTGCGGAGGTAGAACCAGCCGTCATGCCAGCCGCTGTTTGAGGAGATCAGCTGTGCCGGGATGTACTAGTCGTCTCAACCAGACCAGACTTGGAGGACGCAGCTCCCCGCGTGCACCGCGCGCCGCGCCCCTCGCTCTCCTGCCTTCTTGGCAAAAAGCTCCGCCCTGAAGAGGTGGAGCCACAGATTCCACTATGCTCCATCCCCAGGTACCCCTCGCAGACCGCTGCAAAAATAGCGGCCTGCGAGATGGCGTTGGGGGCGAGGTGGTGCAGCTCCACCTTGTAGTAGTGGAGGAGCGCTCGCATGAAGGGGTTGACTGGCACGCCGAACCCCGACTCGTGGAAGCATATGAAGCTCACCACGTAGCCTTCTAGGGGTGCCGGTTCCCGGTGGTCAGACGGCGGCGCTCTCCACTCCAGCTGGGTCCGGCTCGTCTTCGGCCGCAAAAGCCCGTCGCGGACTAGCTCTTCCAACCTCTTCTCCGTTAACGAGGAGTTGGCCCAAGCGTCGGCAGGGAGGAGCTGTCTCTTGCCTGCCATTATCGTCGGGAAACTACGCGAGCGAGAAAAAGCGACGGCGGCGCTGAACGGTGGCTGAAGGGCGTAAGATGACAAAGAGGGCGATCTAGGGCAGGGAAGGCAAGAATGCAAAGGGCCTGTAAGGGAAAATGGAACCTCGGGTCCTGCTCTTATACCCCGATGGAAGTCCAACGGGAGCGCGAAAAGGTAGGAGCAGTTTTTGCATTCAATGACCTTACCTAACCGCTCCCTCAAAACCCGCAGATATGGGCACGTGGCTGCTATTCATGCCGTAACCATCGCACCACACCGCCCACTACCACGTCGATCTTGCTTCCCCTCCTGAAAAGACGCACCCGAAAACGGGCAGGGGAAGGATCCGCGGACGGATATTCCCAGACGCCTGGGTAACGGGCTCCGAGCCCGGTATAAACCTCGAGGTATCGAAAGCTGGCCCTCGACCAGGGTTCGACAGCTGCCCTCGAGTAACGGAGTCAGGGACGACTAGGGATGCACCCATACAAGGCCAGGGCTCGAGCCGTGCTCTCGAGGCACCTCGAGACGTATTCGAGGCTAAAAGAGAAGGTCGACGAAGGAATCCCCTCGGAGGGAGGCATCGAGCCCTCGAATCCCATCGCAAGGAATCGAGATCCACACGACTACTCTTTGTCATTCTTGAGAGCACCTCCGTGGCCGCTAGCCGACTCCTATCGAATGGAGCACGGGCTCACACTCGAATTCCCCTGTTAGTAGCTCACCGGAGGCCGTCGAAACTTGCCCAAGCGAGGGTAGTACGACGTCCCCCACCCCTCCTCCTTTTTTCTAAAAAAGGAGCGTGAGGGTCAAACGATGAAAGACGGTCAAGACTCTGATCGACCTCACGCGTACGAGGCTCGGGGGCTCGACCGTAAAAAACCAAACCTCGAATGAAAAAATACAGAACACGCCATGATACGAGATCGTTCCTCAGTAGAGCGTGTAAAAGACCTCGGAGGAGTCCAAATACTCCACCGAGGCCTCGGGGGCTACACCCGGTGGGTGCACTCGCGCGCCCCCACCGGAAAAAGTTGCGACGCTATGACTCCAGTTCATTAATCGCTGAGCCTCTAAGAGAGTGGCCCACACTCACCCAAAGGCTCGGGGGCTACTGTCGGTACCTACAGAATAGGGGTACCCACAATCAACGATAAAGAAGAACGAAACGCTATCCGCAAACGCAGCAAAGCCAAAGACAGCGGATGATACACCTCGACTGCGTTCCGACTCGCACGAGGCCGGCTCGACGGGACGCCTCGACCGCGTTCTGACTTCGACTCGTACGAGGCACCCTCGACGGGACGCCTCGACCGCGTCCCGGCTCGTACGAGGCCCGTTCGATAAGGCATCTCGACTATCGACAAACCTCCGACTCGCACGACCTCGGGTCGGATCACTCGACCCATCTCATTCACCTGCTCTGAGGCAAAAGTCGGAGCATTTAATGCGACTACCTACTACCTCCTACCGTCATGGCTACAGCTATGACCGATGTGGAAGTAATACCGGTGTCAGGTCTCACTTTTTACTGCCCATCCCGGGATGGGAGATGAAAACCTGTCACTATACACACCTTACCGCGCACTGTTTTGCCACCGATCACCCTCGAGGGAGGATACGACAAGGTCCGTATCCCACAATCTCGGGGATTCGGCCTTATCCGTCCATCGTCGACCCATCCTCGACCCGGCCTCGACCCAACCTCAATCCACCACCGGTCAGCAGGGAGGAAAGGCCGACATGACACAGGACTCAGGGTCTTTTCACCGTCTCGTCCCCGAGGTCACCATGGTGTCCAGGGATGGCCGACCATTCCTGGGGCACGTCGCTATAGCCACCTCTACAGGGATTGATAAAACTTCACCTCAAGGCACCCCCGGTACCTCGGCCTCCTCTTACCCTATAAAAGGGCAGGCCAGGGCTCTACAAGGAGAAGGGCAAGACACGAGCCAGAAGACAAGTGCTAGCAAGCAAAGGCACACAACCCACAGATCAACATCTCAAGCAATCACCCTTGTACTCTTTCATTTCCTTTGAGACCTGGGCTCAGTTCCCTCTCTCACAGCTTGTAACTCCTACGCAAGCACCTCGGTGCAAGGAAATACAATACTCCCCCCTCCCCGCTGGACGTAGGACCTTCTTTCGCCCGAACCAGGATAAATCCCTGTGTATTCTCCCTGCATCACCATCCAGATTAGGGACACGCAACACTCACTCGTTGGCTTAGGACCCCCACGGGACCGAACGCCGACAGTATGACTATGTATTCTATACCCGACTATGCACTCTATTGCATCTCGATCAGTGAAATGAAAACCTATAGCATATACCTGTGCTTTTGGGCTTGTTTTCATCTCCTCTCCATGGGTGAGCACTTGCTTTATATGGCTTGATTTCCATCTCCACCATTTCCTAGCCTTTTGCTCATCACCATCATGTGCACCCTAGTGCAATAATAATTGAAAACATTAGTTCACTGGTTGTCACTCAATTACCAAAACCAAACTTGATTTGAACCATTTGGTAGAGCTCCTTGGAACTGATTCTCCCTTAGAATCACTCCTTATCAACCAAACAAAAAAAAATACGTAGAAATTATGATGAGCAGAGAAGCCAGTACATGGGAGCTAAAAACATGGTATATGAAGAGCTAAAAACATGTGACTCACTGCTCCCTATTCATCAATTTTACCAAAACTACTCAAAAGTCAATTCTCTCCATACCATACCTCCACCAGAGAATCAGTTGAAATCACTCCAAAAAAAATCAATATGCTATAGCTAAAAATAAGAGAGTAGAGTTCTATCAAACATACCCTAAAGGGGCGTTTGATAGACCTCGTCGGAGCTGATTTTTCCTGAGAATCACTTCTCCTCAGTTAAATGGTAAAACTGCGCATATATTCTGGTGGAAGCAAACAAGAATCATTCTTCATCTATACTAGGAGCTAAAAAAAATCTTGCTCCTCACTGCTCCCTATGTAATCCCTACTACTAAAATCACTCTAAAATCAATTCTTACCTACTCTATGCTCTTCTCCACCACTGAAAAAACTTGCTTCTCACTGCTTCCTATTTAATTCCCACTAAAAATCACTCTAAATCAATTCTTATATACTCATCTGTACCTAAAATTAAGGGCCTGTGTTAGAATGCTTTATTTCACGTTTTTTTTAAATCCTGCTCCACATTTTTCTGCCAAATAAGTGCAACTCCACATACTCTGCTTTAAGAAAAAAGCCGGAGTTATGAGAACATTCGAAGGGATGATTTAGAGACTTTAATTTTTTTTGAGTTGCTCTGTGATACAGTTTATAAGAAATCCTAAGTAGAATGACTTTACTAAAAAGTCAAGGAGCATGGTTAAAAAACGGGGAAGTCGAGCTGGCCGTAATCGAGATTGGGGTTCATTCCCATCTTTCTCGTGCTTGTTCCCCCTCGAGGACCTCAACCTCCTGCTCTCCAGCCTCGTTGGCCGTTGCCTTGCCGTCTCCGTCTCGCCCACCTAGAGGAGGACGCGGCGAGATCTGCTCGCGCCCGCGCCGAGGTGAGGAAAAATTTCACCTCACGACCCACTTGCCAAAAATTACAGAGACCTGCCACTCCATCCTTTTCCCAGGCCCATTCCCAGGCGTGATAGAGACGGACTGGTGCCGCCTCTGCTCGCCGGGGCTTGGTCCTCCCAGCCGAGCGCGCCTCCTCCGGATCCTGCGACGACGGCGCCAAGCTCCCGGCGCTCCCTTCCGCATCCCTGCTGCGAGCCGCCGGGAGGAGGTCGAGCCGTCGGTCGACGGGAGGAGGTCGAGCCGCCAGGCGCCTTGATAAGGTAGATCCGCCGGCAGAGGACCTGCTGGTGTACCCGTCGGGCGCCGGGCTCCGTTACATGGTCCAGCCGCCGGCCGTTGGGATCGGATGCATTATTTTTCTAAACTTTTTGTTTGTCATTACATCTGCTAGGGTTTTGTTCCGGAATGTCGTCGTCGGGGAAGATGGAGGGGCCGTCTGCCCCGGCAGTGCGTCGGGACCCCTACGAGGTGCTCAGCGTGCCCAGGGATTCCTCCGACCAGGAGATCAAGTCCGCCTACCGCAAGCTCGCACTCAAGTACGGTCCCCTTCTCTTCAGTGGCCATTTTTGTTTGCTACGCTGCTTTCATTTATGTAGTGGAAGAGAGGAAAAACCAGATGCTACTCCATTAGTTTACCATAGCCCCTGTTTGGCATAGCTCATAGAGCAGCTTCCATGCTAAATTCATGAGGAGCTCTGCCAAACAATATGTTAGTCTGAGGAGTGTTAAGTGATTGTTTGAAATAAACTAGAAGGCCAGGAAATGAAAAAAAAAGCTTCTCCTGCTTTGCTTTCACACAGCATGCTACTCCATTAGTTTACCATAGCGCCTGTTTGGCATAGCTCATAGAGCAGCTTCCATGCTAAATTCATGAGGAGCTCTGCCAAACAATATGTTAGTCTGAGGAGTGTTAAGTGATTGTTTGAATTAAACTAGAAGGCCAGGAAATGAAAAAAATAGCTTCTCCTGCTTTGCTTTCCACACAGAATCACTTTTTACGTAGAATTTATCTTTATAGAGAATCACTTCCAGTCACAGAATCACATCCCACAGAGAATCTCGAGCTGGAGGAGCTTTATTAAACAGGCCCTACATTATCTGGGTTAGTTGGCAGTTCGGAGCAGGGAAAGTCATGTGGCATTTGTATGCAAATACTACCACACCACTAGATACGTGCATATGGTTCAGTTTATGCTTGATTCTTGGTACGTGAAAATGGCCTTGATCTTAAAGCCATGAGCAATCAACTAATGAATTAGCTACGAAATTTTAGTGTCTAATTATTTCTAATTCTCATTGTCCACATTTTAGCAATGATGAAATGACGAATACTCATAAGAGGTGCACTCAAATGATAAATTTTAGTTCCCACATCTGCTTATTGATGATAAAGCAGTAAAAACCCATCAACGATAATCTTTTCAAGCGAGTGCAAAGAACATTTTCAGGCTTCAGATGGATATATTTCATAGCATTTAATGATGCCATTCTTACTGTGTTGAGTAGTTCCTATATTGGTCGACAGATATCCCTTCAAATTTTTGTTTATGTGAGTTTGAAACTGCTGTTGCTTTTGATCAAAGAGTGCTTATCTGAACAAAAATAATGGGAATAGTATTATGATTTCCTCTGTCTTCAATTCTTCATATTTTATTGTTCCTGAAAAAAGGCATGTACTGCTTTAGTTATGCCTGTTATCATTCTAGAATATACAACATGAAAAGAATTGCAAGCAGAAGTGTTACTGCTCCACACAGTGCAATAGGAATCACTGTGAATATCTTGTCTATCCGAGCTCCTAAATCTTAGTAATAGCTATTCACGTGCTGTTCATACCATGTTGAGAGTGTATGATAATGGCCATTGTAACTGATGTTTTTGGTTAAATGTTGGATCTATATATGTATACTCATTTACATTCCAGACGATAGCAATCATTCCATAAACTACAAAGCATAAACAAAATTATAGGTAGCAGCAGTAAATGGACTTATATTTTCAGATCAACTTAGAAATCGATTTAGCACCAAAGCCAGTCAACCAAATTGACCAAATCATCAAGCATTTTTCTTCTGCTGTGCCTCACAGTCGCTCCCACACCACTCTGCAGTCTGCACTTTATGACCCTTCACATGAGAGGAGAGTGGTTGTGGTGAAACACAAATGGGATGGAGTGAACACATGTATTTATAACCACTTCATTCTTTTAAATACTTGGTGTTTTGTGTACCTGATGATCCCAGATTTTTATAAGCTGTAATAGCTGAGAGAATCCAGCCTATAGAATTTTATGAGTTGGGTGACTGTATAGTTCGAAATGGCTATAAGCTGAGGTGTTTGGATGGGCTTCAGCTTATTGTAGCGGCTGAAATAAGGCCATCCAAACAGGCCCATAATCTGTTATGTGTACATGTGTGAGTAGACTTTTGTGTAGAACATTGCCCTCTCATATGTGTTGTGCTTTGCCGGCAAGATTTGGGCGTGGTTGGTTCTTGCTTGACATCTCGCCCCTCGCTGAGTGAGGAAATCAATGGGAATGAGCGTTTACGTGCCCTTAAATGCTACTGTCCCTTTGTGGTGATATGATTGTGCATCCAGTTATGATGTAGTTCCATGGTCTTAAAACATCAGATAATGTCATTCCATTGCATCCATCTTATTAGGGAATTATTTCTTCTATTTGCATAGTTCTTGCTATGCCTGCACCATGTAGCGTTGATGGATTCCTACCCTATTGGCTACTGTAGATTGATCATCACAATTCTTATCTTTGTTGATAGGTACCACCCTGACAAGAATGCTAGCAACCCAGAAGCATCAGAACTCTTCAAAGAAGTTGCATATTCTTATAGCATCTTGTCAGATCCTGAGAAAAGGAGGCAGTATGATACTGCTGGTTTTGAGGTGCTGTCCTATTTTCGTTGAATCTACCATACAATGCTGCACTCATTTTTTTATCTGTCTATTTTGTTTTCTCTCATGCTTCTGTGGCCTTACATTTTTAGATCTGTTGGATAAAAGTTGCTAGATGATGTACCCCTTGTTTCGACTGTTATTTTAGCCCCAAATGTGTCAAAATAATTGAGATTTACTTAGTCAGCATTGTTTTAGATAGACCCCAGCATCCTTGAGTACCTGAACTCTTCAAGCATGTTTTGTTAGGAGAAAGATCTATTTTGTATAACATTATGAATTTCTTGAATCCGACAATGATTCTTTTTGTAAATATTTTTTTTTGCCTTTTTATGTGATGAAATGATACACAGGGAGATACAAATATTATCTATGTTGTTGTAATTACTAGGTTGATAATGGGAAAATGTTAGCACCAGTTCATGGCAACTGAAAATTGTCTCTAATAAATCCATCTTTCACTGGATTATAAAATTCTACATTTCATTTGAAGCTTAGGAATAGTGTAAGTCAGAAGTAAAGCCTAGCTGACATCAGTCAGACAGTCACCAGTTGTCATATGTGTATCTGTTTGTGGGCAAGTCTGGTAAAGAAAGCGCTGCTTCTGCTACTCTTGTAGATCTCACCAAGGTGAAGATAAGGGAGGGAAAATTGAGCAACAAAAGAGTGCCAGAGGTGCCCATTGTGTGCCATTTGTTAGATGGATAGGAGATGGAAACAAGGTGAGGGGTGAGAAATATGAAAGTAAGGCTGAAGATCCATGGAGAGTGGAGGGAGGAGGGTAAATACTAAATAAGTAGTGGTTGGACCATGGGCTTGAATTTCACATGCCTTGTCTTAAATAAAATTTTGTAATATATTCTTATGTAGTTGTCTAGTCATTGATTGAGAAGCATCTAGCCGTGCCAGAGCCTCATTGGCAACCATGTATAGCACAGCAATGATAAATTGGTACTGAGGCTACTTGTTAACATTTACCTGACCAAATCTCATTTCTGAATAAATTATGCCTGGTAATGATTGTAACCAGTTGTCTGGAGAGTAATTTTTTTTCTTAAATTAGACCATCTGGGAAGCATAATTAATTATGGCATCCTGATGCACATTAGACATGAAAATTGACATTGGTGCTTGTTATTTCTTTGACATGTAAATTTGACACATACATGATCGTTGTGTTCTCATTATTTAGCATTGGGACAAATCTCTTTGAAATTGAGATTAAGTTTTGAGTGACCCTTGTTGCATTTCCTTTGTGTCAGGCGTTAGAAAATGAAGGAATGGATATGGAAATTGATTTGTCCAATCTTGGAACTGTAAACACAATGTTTGCAGCACTTTTTAGGTAATTGTAGAATTAGTTAGAATTATTATTTCCAGAAGTAACCAAAGGTCCACAGTTTCACTTTTCTAATAAATTTAACTACTTATAGCAAGCTTGGTGTTCCCATCAAGACCACAATTTCTCCTACTGTGCTGGAAGAGGCTATGAATGGCACAGTTACAGTGAGACCACTCCCTGTTGGAACATCAGCTACGGGAAAGGTTCTGATACTACCTGTTTTTGTGAGAAACATCTATAATGTGGTTGTTATCTTATACCTTTTTTATTTGTAGGTTGACAAACAATGTGCTCATTTTTTTGGCGTAACAATAAGTGAAGAACAAGCACACTCTGGAATAGTCGTCAGAGTGACTTCACCTGCTCAAAGTAAATTTAAGGTACGAGGTTGATTTTTTTCATCATAAAAATCATTTCCCCTGGAACTAGAGACTTGCTGTATTCTTTTGTTCCTTCTTCATTTTCTTATTTGTTTAATGCACAGCTTCTTTACTTCGAGCAAGAAGTTAATGGAGGTTATGGACTTGCTTTGCAGGTAATTTCTAATTGTGCTTCTGTATTGTTGATATACCTTGTTAGACTGGTATTATTTTCAATGGGATGGCATCCACTATAAATTATACCGTTTAATCACCCTTTTGTGGATTTGTGTCTTTTAACTGAATGTATGTTCTAATAACAAAGAAATTGATAACTCCAGAGTTAACTGTAGTGAAAGAAATCTTGAATATAGTTTTTTTAGAGAACGTGCAGCCGCTATCATCATTATCATTATACCAATGTAATTTTGATACATTTAGATGCATTCAAGGAAGTGCTACACAACCTGCCATTTTCAAGCCAGCTAAGCTAATAGCCTAATACCATGTCATTAAAATAAAATTACTACCACTCATTTCGTTTGCTTTCCTCTAGATGTGTTAATGTACTATGCCAACTTTCTAAACACATTTCAGGTGTAATGTTATGATTCCTGTTTTACATTTCAAGACAGATGTGATCCTTGATCCAATTGGCATAGGAATTTAACTTAAGAACAAAAAAAAAATCAACATTTCCTCAAATGAATGACACTGATTTATTACGGGCACTTATTTTACTTGTCTTATATGTCTTCATTGTTCATAGATGTGACATGGATCACTTGTTTCGCTTTTGTTTTAGGGCTTTGGGATATTTTCTCTATCTTTTCCTTCATTTCATTTACATTTCTTGTTTCTTGTCTGCTGGGTGTTGTGTGAAAATGTGATGAAAGAAATTACTTATTTGGTGAGGTAGATGAAAGATGTTTTTGAACTTCTGGGATTCAATATATATTGCACATCGTTCTACAGGAATTGAGAATATAACACTATGCAGCACTAAGGAAATTTGTTTTCTAGTGCTGCTACTAATTTTGCATTGATATTTCTAAGGTCATGGTACGGTTATATAGTACAATTAGATCAATTATTCTCCAGTTCTCTATTTTGTGTATGTTTATTGGTACGTTTCGGATAAGAATTTAAAGAAGACTTCCATTCAGAGTTCTAGTTTAATATCATCTTCAGCTTTCCCTTTGACCTTCAGGAAGATAGTCAAAAGACTGGCAAGGTGACATCTGCAGGCATGTATTTCTTGCATTTCCAGGTGTACCGTATGGACTCAACAGTGAATGCGGTATGTAATTCTTTGTGTGCTGTTGTTAGTTATTCTGTGTATCATAACTGATTTTTAGATTTTTTTTCTCTCTCTTACAACTACAGTTGGCAATGGCCAAAGATCCTGAAGCTGCCTTCTTCAAAAGGTTGGAAGGCCTCCAACCCTGTGAAGTGTCAGCTCTCAAACCTGGAACTCATATATTTGCTGTCTATGGTGTGCATTCTTGCCGTCTGCCCGTCTCTAACTCTCTATTTGTATTGGAGGCATATTTCTTTGCCCTGAGCCATCCTAATTGATTTGTGCAGGTGACAATTTTTTCAAGCCAGCTAGCTATATAATTGAAGCAATGTGTGCAAAGAGTTATGAAGACACAACAGAGAGGCTGAAGGAAATAGAATTTAAAATTCTAGCGAAGCGAAATGATCTGCGTCAATTTGAAACTGAGTACAGAAAAGTCAGTCACTAAATTTTCGTTTTGTGTTTTATCATATGTGTTTAGGTGTGCTTCTGCATTTGAAGAAAACTTTGACTTATTAATATGGCTTTCAGGCTTTGGCACGGTTTCAAGAAGTCACCAACAGATATACACAAGAGAGAGAAGCGGTATGCATATATGCTCCTCACCCTGTCTAGATATGTTCTATTGCAAAATGGTATGATTGCAAGAGGTGTCCTACCTGCTGCCCTAAAAAATTCCAGTCTAATTGAGGGTCACCCTAGTGCCAGATGCATAGACTACATTAGATATTTAGTTATATAATGGTACATATAGTTAGTGCCTACGTCATTTATGTAGTGGTTTGTGGGTCCAAACAATAAAACTAGAGGTAAGTCACACTGAAACATAGATAGGCCGCTATAACTGTTAGGGAAGAATGACCTTACAACCAGTTCCACTCAGTCTAGGTTACAAGTATACATTAACGTTAACAAGAGTACAGATAGCGCCAAAAAAGAAGAGAGAAGACTATTATACGTTAACATTAACAAGAGTTCAGATAGGCATAATCAAGTGCTTTTACAGCTCAAATTTTGCTTGAAGTGTTTAGCAAACATTTCACCTCCTTAAGGCATAAAAGCTAGTGCATGGAAACTTGGAAATAATATCACCTTGTCCTTGCTGTTATTTTTTACGGATAGTGTTCAGCGCTTTGTGTTAACTGGTTGAAGTTTGTGTAAAGATGATTCTTGTAGGTATTATGAGCGCTGAATATTTAATATGAGCAAATAAATTTTCGAATATGAGTTATTGGCGTTAACTTGTTAAATCTGTTTAATAGTCATGAACTTGTATTAATTTTGTAATACCTTGAATGTGGGGTATACCTTGACAAGAAGTTGTCTGACTGGCATTTGATATGAACATGTCAGAGCATTCTGTTAGACTATCGACAAATCATGCCCTTTCTGGATTTGATCTGAACAAATATTTAAACATGTTGCTAAAGAGTTACAATATCTGCAGGTTGATGATATGCTGAGAGAGAGGGACAATATCCATTGCTCATTCACAACTGAACGAACTTTGGTAAACCCTGTTGGTGCCGGTAGTAGCAGTAGTAGGTATACCGTCGAGCAGAGCATTCCCGAGAGCCCTGAGAATGGTAGTGTAGATGGCAAAGACAAATCTGGCAAAAAGAAGTGGTTTAATCTAAATCTTAATAGGTCCGACAAGAAAGCCTGATGAATCTTTTGCCAGAAATGTGTTCACTTTTTGTTGTACATTTTGGAAACCCTATTGTATTCATGCCTTATGAGATTTTTGGTTCCCAGTTCTCTGGGAGTTTTGTAGCATATAGGAGTTTGGGTACATCATTCTATTTTCATGTATTATCCCAAGTGACTCTCCATTGCCCCCATGCCTCCCAGGCAAAGTTGCGTCGACATCTGAATTTGTGCAATCGCCTACCAAGTTAATATATATCATTGTTATATTCTGTTCTATTCTATCATTTTAATCGTGGTTAGCCCTTTCAGCCTTTTTTTCCCTTTGCTTCCAAAGACTACGATACGTTTTTGTAACTAAAATGAGAGCTTGTCTGGAAAGCTGCCCCTGCATTTACAGGCAGTGAACTTGTTCCCAGTTCCATTGGTGTAGTCTGTGTGGTTCTCTGCGCCATTCAAGTATCCAATTTGTTCCATTGCTCCTTAAGACGGTCTCAGTGGTGGTTAAACGTCCCTTTCCAAGACTCACAGGTGTTGAAAGCAGTGCAAACAACTTTCATTCTCATGAAACCCATGTCATCTTATGAAACTTTTATCGATTCTCTCTTATTTAATGTTTATGAAACTCTTATTAAACTCTCATTGAGATTGACCTTATAATTATTACTTGCAAATATACCCGCGCGTTGCAACGGGAAAAATATTATCAAATTTTAATTAAAAATGACAATGTGAATGCTATATATCTATTTATGTTTTTATCATTTCTATAAAATTTTAAAACTATAATTATTTTATGATGACCATGACATTCATATAAGTTAATGTTATTAACAATAGATAGCGTCATTAAGCGTGTGTTAAATTAAACTATGACCTTGATAATTTTTTTCTTATTGCAAAGTAGAAATATTTACTTATTATAAATATATCATAATATTAATTTTCATATTATTCTACTTGTTTTGGTTGATGTAAGTTTTAATAAGAATAAATTTTATTTCTAACTATTTTAAGTACATCGATCGATAACTTGATAGTGGCAATCTTTTGAGGTCAACGTCTAATGTTACATTTATTTATTGGTTGTTTTTCATGTTTCTTAGAAAATAAGAAATCACAACCAAGGTGCTTTGAGAAAAAAAAATACAAAATCACAACGGAGGTACTGGGAGACGACCGTTGTGGTGAGAAAAGGGAGAAAAGGTACCTAATTATACGAAAAAGGATAAAATGACCGTACCGATAGAAAATAAAAGACGTACGAGCGGAACCATACTGAGCAAACTGAAGACGCTTCGTGGGGACGATAAAGAACCCGTATCGCTCGCTCCAGTCTAGATGTACACAACCTATATATATTGCACAGTACTATGACACACACTGACACACCACTTGCGAGTTACGACTCAACGCCATCGTCTCAGAATGCCACCGCCTGGACTCGTAAACTTTCGTCCTCATTTTTTGCTGTTTTGGCGTAGCGCACGCAGCAAGCAGCATGCATGTTGTGCCTTGGCAAGGCCGAGGAATAGAAAAAAATAATAATAAAAATCATGTAACAACAAGCCATGAAAGTCCGAAGTAAATGAAAAACACGGACACGGGCAAGAAAAAATAGAGAAAAGTCACGTACGGACGTGCAACAACGGGTGGCGAGGCCCGTATTGGTGCTGAACGCGTAATTGGGGCTAAACCAAAATCTACTACCAGAAATTAGGCTTTGTATAGACTTTTTTTCTTATTCTTTTCTATCTGGATTAGGTTTAGGATTCTTATCTAGGTTACCTAGAATCGGAGGAATCTAATTCGGATTCGGATTAGAATTCGTGGCTATTTACATTACCTTAAAAAGCTCTACACTTCATCATATAACACAAGCACATCATATAAACAAGAGGGCGGTTATAGATGAAGGGGCAGTTTCCACATTCACCGAGTTAGTTAAGTGACGACCGGATAAAAAAAAGGTAGAGAGAAATTTTACCTTTTTATTATTAGGTACAGATATAGATAAAAAAGAGGCTGCCAAAGGGTCGGTGCACACCCTTTAACCCACTGACTCACCTCCTCTCTTCGAGTCTATCTTCTTCCCCCCTCGCTATCATTTGGGCTTTGATGGTGCTGATGTTGCCACCCTGCATTGTTCAACCGATCTCTCCCACTGTCCTGTCATGTCGCTGTTTTCACCGCCGCCACCACCAAGGCCACCTTCTAAACCTTCTAAGCCGATAGTCATATACATACCCCCCCGAAGTCTTGAACTCCAACACCGATGAGGTCTTCGTTAGTGAGCTCCTCGTGTCCGGCTACAATGAGTTTTTTTGTCTTCTAGTGGGTGCATGCCCAAGTGTCTCTACACTCGTGTTTGGAAAGAAGCATGTACTTAGAAAAAACCTTATTCGATTGCTGTAGTTGTCATTAATACGGGCCCTAGATATTCATACCGCAAGAGAAACTATCCAACTGGGACGTGCTAGGCCGAGAATGCTACATAGGATGATAGGAAGCTCAAATAGGACAAGTATCTCGACCACTTACAATCATCATCTCACTCTTGAGCTTTTACTTTGGTCTGTGGAACGAATAAGCTGATCCATTGTCTCCTCATTCCTCATAAACTAATAATTAGTAGTAGTATGAGAAATGAAGTTATTATACTAAATTTGAGGAATAAACTCATGATGCATCACTTTATTTAGAATGTGTTGATTTTCCAAACCAAACACTCCATGAAAATCCACTCGGATTCGGCTCCTATTCTTAGTAATAACTAGAAAACAGTTGGATATGATGAGGATTCCTCGATATATTTCTACCCATGCACTATATAAGGAAGGGCATTGTCCTCTGTATTAGTATCTTTGTCTCTTAGCAATCAGCCCTAGCATCGTCGACACTCCTATAAATCTGATTTTCTACACAAAGAGCGTTAATTTATTGTCGGACGCTAAATCTTATCTGATCAATCACACCTAAACCTCCCCATATTTATGAGACCTATAGTTTTTATTTGCAACTACTATTCCTAAATTATATAGCAATTCTATCGATGATACATGTGTATTGACACATGTTTCCCCTGTTCGGCTGAGCTTATCAGTAAGCCGTGGAACAGTGTTTTTCTCTTACAGCAAATCAGTCACAGCCGGCTTATAAGCCAAAAAATAGCCTGCCGAACAGGGCCGTTATGAATGAAAAGGTAAGGATATGTGCTCACATCAGCAATTGGACCGTTCTCACTGAATTTTTTTCTTGCCAACAAGGGCTCACCATAACGTATAAATCCAAAATGTTCTTTCTATGTATTGCTCCTAAATTTATGTAGACATATACACACACTAGATACTCCTTGAAATGCATATTTTATACGTACTTGTGGTGAATTCACGACCAGTGGGCCTATGCTGTCATGGAACCGTGCTCGCTGTTTTTTTTCCTTGCCAAAATGCCAACGAGGCCTCACCAAGCCACGCCTCGAGCGAGCCTGCCTTCACCCTTCATCTCGGCCGCGCCAGGCTTCCCAGTTTTCACCCCCAAAAGGCCCCCAAAACCACACGGATCCAGCCCCTCCTTTCCTCAGCCACCGCGGATGGCCTCCACCCCGCCGGCGCCCGCCGTGGCGCCGTCGCTGGTGGACACCCTCTTCCAGCGCTCCCTAAACGACCTCGTCAAATCCCTCCGCGCGGACCCGTCGGCCGCCGGCGAGGCCGCGGCCGTCGCCCGCGCGCTCTCCGAGATCCACCGCGAGATCCGCGCCCCCGACGCCGCCACCAAGTCCGTCGCGCTGCAGAAGCTCACCTACCTCTCCTCGCTCCACTTCGCCCCCGTCGGCTCCCACCCGCTCGCCTTCCCCGCCATCGAGCTCCTCGCCTCGCCGCACCTGCCCCACAAGCGCCTGGCCTACCTCGCCGCGTCGCTCTCGCTCCACCCGGCCTCGCTCTCCCTGCTCCCGCTCGCCACGCACCAGCTCCACAAGGACCTCTCCCCGTCCTCCGCTGGCGCCGCCCACCAGCAGCACGTCTCCGCGCTCGCGCTCCAGCTCCTCGCCTCGCCCGCCGCGGCCGCCGCGCCCGACCTCCCCGTCCACCTCGCGCACGACCTCGTGCCGCACCTCGCCCGCGGCAGCCCCCGCGCCATCGCCGCCGCCGCGCGCGTCATAGCCGCCTCCCCGTCCGCGGCCGTGCCGGTCCTCTTCAAGCCGCTGGCGGCGTGTCTCGCCTCTCCCGATCCTCGGGCGTCCGCGGCGGCCGCGGCAGCCTTCTGTGACCTATCGGCGCCCCCTGCCGACGCGACCCCTTTCCTGCCGCTCGCGCCCGACCTCTACAACCTGCTCACCACTTCCCGATCCAACTGGGCGCTCATCAAGGTGCTCAAGGTGTTTGCACGGCTAGCTCCTCTCGAGCCCCGCCTGGCAGCTAGAATTGTCGACCCGGTCTGCCAGCTCCTCACCCGATCTGCGGCCATGTCACTGACCTTTGAGTGCATCCGTACCGTGCTCACTGCACTGCCAGCACACGATGCCGCGGTCCGCCTCGCCATTGGGAAAGCCAAGGAGTTCGTTGCTGCTGATGATGATCCCAACCTTCGGTACCTTGGGCTTCTGGCTCTTGGTATGCTTGGCCCAGCATATGCATCCACGGTGAATGATTGTCGGGATGCTATTGCGAAGTCACTGGGTGATGCCGACACCAACATTCGCCAGGAGGCGTTGCATCTCATCATGGGGATGGTTAATGAAAACAACGTCATGGACATTGCTGGTATGCTGATCAGTCATGTTGCTAAGTCAGACCCAGAGTTCGCAAATGACATTCTTGGGGCTGTTCTAGCAGCATGTGGGCATAATGTGTATGAGATGGTGGTGGATTTTGATTGGTATGTTTTGCTCCTTGCGGATATGGCAAGGACCCTGCATTGTGCCCAAGGGGATGAGATTGGTCGACAGCTTGTTGATGTAGGACTGAGAGTGCAGGATGCACGGCCAGAGCTTGTCCGTTCAGCTCGAACTCTCCTGATTGACCCTGCTTTGCTTGGAAATCACTTCCTCTTCCCTGTTCTTTCAGCAGCTGCATGGGTTTCTGGTGAGTATGTGGACTTAACGAAGGATCCTGTTGAGCTTGTTGAAGCACTCTTGCAACCAAGGACCAGCCTCCTGCCAATTTCAGTGAGAGCTGTCTACATCCATGCAGTATTTAAAGTGATTACATGGTGTTTCAGTGTGTATGTTGGGAGATTGGGTGATTTAGGCACGGCAATGGATGTCATGTTCGACAGGTTTGTTGCTGATAAAACTGTTAGTTCGGAAAGCAATGCTGCACTTGGGTCTGGTGAAGAGCAAGATATTGGGGCGAGCACAGTGCGAAAGGACCCTTTCTCGCATGAATCTATACTTTACATGATTAACCTGATTCAAACAACAGTTGGTCCACTCATTAACTGCAATGAAGTAGAAGTCCAGGAGAGAGCACACAACCTGATTGGTTTTGTCCATTTAGTAAGAGAAATTCAAGAGTTGAACAAAAGGAAGGTTGCTGATGGTGACAAGCCAAGCAGGTTAAAGGAGCTTGTTATGGCTATGCGGACAGTATTCTGTCAAGAACTAGGTCCTGTTTCTGTGAATGCACAGATGAAAGTGCCCCCTCCAGATGGCCTTATCCTGAATGAAAATCTTGTTGAACTTGATGGCATAGTGAGTGAAGATGATACTACTCCCTCAACTTCAATCTTTTTCTATCCTTGCAGCCGTCATTCTGTAGATACCAGAGATGAGCCTGCAGTGTCAATTGGTTCGTCTTCTCTTTCTGAGCATCGCAAGAGGCATGGGCTCTTTTATCTCCAAACAGGGAAAACTGAGGACGAGACAAATGATTACCCTCAAGCTAACGATTCTCTACCATCTTCTAGCAATAATTCTGTTAATGATGACAAGTCGAAGACTGCTGAACTTGTATTTGCTAGGAAAAAGTCGATGGCCACGAAGTCCAGACCAAAAGTAGTTAAGTTGGATACTGAGGATTTCCTCAGTTCTATGATGCCTAGTGCAAATGTTCCAAAAGAAGACCCCTTGTCTGGTGCTCTACGTGATGTGCTCTTGGGTAGTGATGCTAAGGCATTGTCTTCACAAAGGGCTTCAGATATAAACTTGGAAGGAATGCTAAACAAAACAAGCAGTAATGAATCTAGCTCTCAGCAGATAGAGAATTTAGGAAGCCATCCTGCTTCATGTTCTAGTAGTAGAACAAGTAAGCAACAAAACCATGATAAAGAGAAAGGTACAAATCCTCCTGAAAGTGATGGCAAAGAAACAAGAAAGCACAGAAACTCTGGTAGAAGTGGACATCGTCAAGGAAAACATAAGCATAGAGAAAGGTCTAGTATTCAGCCTGATACTATACCTCAAGCTCCAGTCATTCAAGATTTCCTTCTATAGCATCTGAGAGACTCATTTGGTACACTTCAGTTACCCAATATATGTGGATTTTTGTTCCGTAAAGTGAGTGCATTTCATTCTGTTTTGACCTGTGGTGCTGTTTAGTCTTTGATCTGTTACTGGTCGTGCTGTTCATGTCTATCTTGGTCGTAGCACTTGATGCAAAATTTGCTCTTTGACAGGTCTATTGAAATATGTTAGTTCATACGTCATACTGTAGAGAGCCACACAGTTTTTATTTAATCTCTTTATGTCTACCTCTATAACCCGCCCATCTTCCTCTCAAAATTGTGGAAGTCATGGTGGTTAGGCTCTGTTTGGCAACCACATAGATTATACAATGTGGGTGGTAGCCAAATAGGGCAGATTATATACAGGTGGATTATGATTGTAGATTATATAATCTCAACAAGCTGTATTGGGGTAGATTATCTGATTATACAGTATATCAATTATCAACCTAGCTTATACAATCTAGGGGTTGCCAAACAAGGATATGCTCCAATACTTACAGGCTATGTAAAACTTTAAATACACATTAACTTACCATGGTATAGCATTGCACATGAATAGATCTATTTCAAATTGACTCATTGAATGTGTGGGGCTTATTTTTGCATAATTTAAATTGAAACATACAAATATTTCTTAGCTGTTAAGATGGGCTGCTATTGTAAGTGACCCAGCCATATTACTCAATCGAAATGAGGAGATACTGAAGTACTTTAATTAGTGACTTAAATCTGCACAAGATGTTTTTGACAAGATTCTTAAACCATGTTGTGTTGCAGGACATGGAAATGGAAATTAGAAGCCACACTTTTCCATAATTGCATTGTTCTGAGTTAGTACCATGATTATACAAAAGAAGGTTGTATAGCGTTCGATTCAGGTTTCCTCCAGTTACCATATTATTGTTTATATCGGCATTGCAACAGAATCCAAAAGTTCACAACAGGAAAATTTCTTTAATTTGGTTCCTTGGGTACTTTTATTGTTCAGAAACATAAAGTGAATTGTGAATGATGTTGAATTTTGCTTCAATTCTGTTGTTCCTTTTTTTTATGTAGAAAAAAAGGTAAACAGGCAGTTCCTTAAAGGTAAAGGTAATGCATATGGAGATTTCTCTTCATAGGCGGGTCTCATAAGGAATGGGCTACTGTAATCCAGATGGATTTGTAGCACCAAACATTTCCGCATCTTTAGCTTGTGCCCAAACCTAGCTAAGCAACCCAAACTCCAAGCAACATACATACATAACATGATGTTAAGCTACAAATGACGTATTCACTCGTTTCCAAATTATAAGTCATTCTAGCAAGCGAGGTACGAGCAATTAACCAGATCCTACAGCGACTTTCCAATCTCCTTGTACTCGCATGTATGGATATCATAATTCTACCCAAGCATGTTGGTGCTAAAATTGATCACTATCACAAGGTCGAGTGCCGCTTGCTGCTCGCCGCCAGCCAGAGCTGCGGCCGCCGGTTGCGGTCGTCGCCCTGGGTGCCCTGGGCTTGCACGAGCACCGCAAAGTTGTCCTTGACGTGCCGAGTGCCCCTGGGGCCTGGGCAGAGGCCGCAAGGCCAGGTGCTCGCCACCCTGGTGCCCTGGCATGCACGAAGGATGGACGAAACATAAGGGCATTTTCAAAATAAAAAAAGGGTAGATAGAAATAGAGATTCTCTCATCTTCCGTAAACGTTCATTATAGCGCGTCCATCCGGACGGACTCTGCACTTGCCCACGCTGCCCTCGCTTGTGTCGCCTGCTTGCTCTGCTCGCGGGACGGACCCTGTCCTCGCCCCCGCTAGTGCCCCTGCTGCCCGCCCGCGCCGCCTAACGGCGAGCCCAAAGCACTAGGCGCTCGCTAGATCGCTCCAGGACTTTGCCTCCCATCGCGGCCACGCTCCAACCGTCTGCCCCTGACCCTGTCGAGGTTTGTGCCACCGCGAGCTCTCCCACCGGTGACCTCCGTGCCACTCCACGGCTTCGAGCTCCGCGTCGACGAGCCTCCGTTCATCCAAGCAGCAAGCACATGCTATGCTAAAAGCGCATGTTGCAATAGTATGTTTCAAGTGTTTCAGAGGTATGTTTCACGTGTTGTATATCAATGTTGCAAAAGTAGATCAGGAAGCTGCACATGTTGCAATGGCTATATACTTATGCTTCAAATGTACGTTCCAAATGTTTCATCTGTTCGAGCGAATGTTGTAAGTGTTTTGTCTGGATGTTACAAAAGTAGATCTAGATGTTATATATACATGCATGTTGCAAGCATATGTTTCAAGTGTTTTATACATATGTTTGCAAGTGTACTATCTGGATGTTTGCATATGTTTGCAATGGTTTTCAAATGTTTTTTAGGCGTTTTCGCAAGTGTTTCAGACGCTTGTTTCAAGTGTTTCATATGTTTTCTTTTGTATGTTACAATTGTTGTATCCGGATGTTTCGAAAGTAGATCGGGTGTTGCACATGGAATGCGAGTGGAAAGCGGTTGGTGGCGTGGTGTGGCAGAACCTTCTAAATAATATGGCCCACATGTACTTGTTATTGTCTTAAAGACCTCTAACCACCATACATGTGTTCCATAGAACTTAATAAGTCTGTCGGGTGTCCTCGGGAAACCCGAATCATCCACGATCTTCCGAGCAGGATCACATTTCAGAGACATTACATTATTACAACAGTTTAGATAATAAATTACATCAGAGTACAAAAGCAGAAGTCTTACATAACATAAGTTCACAAACCCATGATTCTAAACTTACAAAACTTAATTTTAGTGTTACAACCATAATAGTGGAGTAGTATTAGTAACATTATTACAATCACCAAAACGCGACGCTCTGCCCAAGAGCCAAACATCTTACTCATCGTCACTTACCGCAAAGACGGTCATGCAACAGGGTCCGAAACACACATGTTCATGAGACGCACCTGCAACAGGGGTTCAACAAACCCTGAGTACGAAAGTACTCAACAAGACTTAACCGATGAAACAGTGTGAAGACGACTCAGGAATGCAAGCTCAGGGGAATCAAGGTGAGGTTCCAGCAAGAATCAAGGTTCTTTTGCATAAAAGCTACTAATAGTGAAACCTTAAGATCAATGTTTTATCTCAGTATTAATTATCAATAGAATGTAAGTGATTCTAATCTAGATCATATAACTCATACAACTTCTTTCTTATTCTCCGACCAAAGTTCTATTTCTTAACTATGATGTAGGTCAGGCGATCGAGTCTCCTTAACCGAGGAGCAGTGACGATTCGAACCGATTATACCCAGCTGGGGATTCCTAACCACACGACATATGTAGGACTCTAACCGACATATATCAACCTTCACTCGGATCCGTCAAAACATGACCGGGTCCAGCGCCACCCGAGAGTACAGTACACCTCCAATTCAGCCCTTGGCTACGAGGGTACACACTACTCTCGTCATCTCTCCACTCCCAGTGCGCGGTTGGCCGTTCACGTGATGACATTACTGAGGTCTTAGGCTTACCAAAGCATGTGATCAGTTGCAAAGTCTCGAAACACAGGCGGGCCTACAACGGTACGGTCCTTAACTGACACAGTCAGAGACACTACATGGGGACTCCTTTCTCGATGCAAGCCCACCGACCGGTCCCAGATTATCATCATCATTATTCATCGAGTGGTTGTCCAACAACCCTTCAAACTTTGCTTAACATTTTTAAAGTTTTCTCATTAAGCATAGCTAAGCATACTAAGCATTTTCAAATAAAAACAGTAACAAGGATGATATCAAAGTATCAAGGATGGTAATGCAGTAATTAGGTTATCACTCAACTCCTATCACTTAGTCCAATAAAGCATTAATATAAGTGAAGTAAACTTTTCAAAACACAAGGAAGGGTTAAATGTAACTGGGGCTTGCCTTGGTCGACGGGAAGTTCAGGTTCTGGGTCAGTACCACAAATATCAAATCCCACCTCCACGGACGTTGGCTCTTCTTCAGGGGACGGATTCAACTTCGACAATCTCCTCGTTCACGGGTAGACTACACGCGACGATAACGTATGCTTAAGATGATGAAGTAATAAACATGATGCTTGACAGATGTATAACAAAGTTAATAACTTAAGTACAACTTTCCTTCGCGGTACAGTTTCAAAGTAATCGATTCTAACCCAATTCTAATTTAGGGTTCGATTAAGTTAATACTTCATTAAGGACTTTCGTTTATCACACGAAATAACACCAATTAATTTTTAACAACATAATTAAGAGAACTCAAACAATCAATTAAGGATGCTAAAGGTCATTAAGTGTTAATGACCCAAAGTCAACACTCAATCACAAGGTCAAACAACCCTAATCATTAAGCCTTAATTAAATGATTAACTAATTAATTAATAAAGCATAAATTAAGAAAAAATCAACTTTGTCTAATTAAGCTCAAAATTTTATTTTAGAAAGCTTATATCATAACTAAGTGGTAAAACAATTTTCATAATTTTTTTAGACAATTAATTAAGCCTAGGAAAATTATGGAAAAGCCATTTATTAATTAATTGAGCTAGTTAAATAACTTACAAAAAGTGAACAAAATTGGCATTTAATATTTTTCCTAAATAGTACACAGTATAGAGAGGTTACTCAAAATTTTTTACCATTTTTAGAATTCTAAATAATTCACAACAAAATAAACAAAATTGGTTACTATTTAACATTTTTAGAAAAAGAAAACGAAAACCGTCCACACGGGCCGCTTCCCTGCTTCATTGGCCGCTCGGCCCAACCGGATGCGCGCGCGCGGCCCGCTCACACCCGCGCTCCTCTCTCTCCCTCGGCCTACTCCCTCCGCCCGGCCCAGCAAACCAGGCCGGCCCACTCGCGCCCGAGCCCTCTCCCGCTCCCCTCTGGTGCTCGGCCATGGCACCGCGGCGGTCGCCGACGGCGAGTTCCCAGCGAGGCGAAACCGCACCAACAACGTCACTCGAGCCCCGCGAACACTACTACACCATCAAACGAGTACAACAAAGCTCGGAGGGGCTTGACCGCGGCCATGGCGACCATGGTGGCGACCTGCCCGGCGGCGTGGAGGCGAAACTCCCCCTTCCGACACGGTAGCGACTAAAATAACGCGAGCATCACGCTCAGGAGCTCACCGCGAATGCTGTGGCGAACTTGGTGAAGGCGGTGGTGGTCTGGAGTGACCGGTCGACGGTGAGGCAACCGCGGCGGCGTTGCTACCGGCCGTGGAGAAGACCGTGGCTTGCGGGCAGTAGCAGACGAGGCGAGGCGCAATAAAGGACTCCAGGAGCTGCGCACAAGGATTACGGAGCGGCAGGCGAGAGCAATTGAGCGGCGGAGCAGGGACGATGGTGAATTGCGGTCGCGTGTGGTGGTGACCAGCTGCGGGGAGAAAACAGAGGAGGAAGAGAAAACGAAGACGACGGCGATGGCCATATAAATAAGGGTGACTGGTCAACGCAAAGGTGACACGCGGAATGGCCCGGCCATGCCGAAGCGGCTGCTGGCGGTCGCGGGCGCGCCTGGAAACCGTGAAAGCCCAAGTTTGGTTTTGGTAATTAATGACACCAAGTTGCTAATGTAATGTGTTAACTGTTTTGAGTTAGGCATAAACAACACATGTGATGAAGATGTATGTGGGAAGGAGTGGTGGCCACAAGATCACAAAGAGATGGTGCATGGACATGAAATGATGATCATGGTGGAGATGCACATAAAATGATGGACTTGATGATCAAGTGGAGGAGAAGGATCTAAGAGCGCAAGACAAAGGTATAACCATAGAGTTTTCCTTTTGCCGGTCTAAGATGAGTAGAGAAGTGATTGACCGGGTTTAGGATACATAGCCGACTATCAAGAGGGGCAATCACGGTTAGCTCGGGAATCAAGTGCCACTAGATCAATGTCTTGAGCATATGCATTAGGATCTAGTAGAGAGCTAACATATCGCCTTGAAAATGCTTGTGAAATGCTAACACACATGCACATGGTGGAATACACTTGGTGGTGTTAGCACTTTTGCGAAGTCGGAGACGAATGGAGGTCACCAGGCTGATCGGACGCTGCACCGGACGCGGTCACGGTTTGACCGGACGCATCCGGTCAGCTGTCGCAGCAGTCAGGCGCGCGGGTGCTAGGGTTTGCAACCGGCGCGTCCGGTCCCTCACGGAACCGGAGCGTCCGGTCAGGCACCCAGGGGGGCAGAGCTGGTCGTAGAGCCGACTGAATGCGTGGCGCGTCCGGTCATGTGCGATCGGACACGTCCAGTCGCGGTGGGCGCTCTCTGGACTCCAACCAGACGCCGGGTGCAGCACGTCCTGTCAAACGCTGGAGCGCGTCCGGTAACGGCAACGGCTACTTCTAACGCGCACTGTTCACGCTTGTCCTGTAGTGATCGGACACGTCCGATCACCCTGACCGGTGCGTCCGGTCAGCACGTTTTGCACTGCGTCGTCCGGTAACGGCTAGCTGCGTACCCCTTCGCTATAAATAGAAGATGTCTGGGGTTTGGGGGTAACACTTGCACATTTTGAGACCTAGAGACATCCTTTGAGCTAGAGAACAACCCCTCCACTCATCTCTTTGCTTAGTTGCACATCTTGAGTGAGATTCAAGTGCATTGCTTGAGAGTTGCATTCTAGATGCACTTGATCTTTGAGTTGCTGTAGATTACTTGTTACTCTTCCGTGTTTTCCGACACGGCAGACGGCTTGGAGCAGCGGAGGTGATTGAGCTCACAATTGAAGATTGTTGGAGCCCTCACCAAGTGTTGTAAGGGGTTCTTGATCCTTCCCCGCGGGAGTTCGCAAATTGGATACTCTAGTAGAGCTCGTGGCTTGGAGGATCCCCATCTTGTGTGCGGTTGTGCGGCGTCCGCCGAGGGCTCGACTCTTGATAGTCGATTAGCTCGCGAACCGATAAGTTGGTGCATCACTACAACGAGGAGTAGCTTACCGAGAAGCAAGTGAACCTCGGTAAAAATCTTGTGTCATCTCTTTGCCGAGGATTTCTCTTGTGGTTGATCATTGTGATTGATTCTTCGAGTGTATTACTTCTCTACATCGTTGGTATAAGATCAAGTCACATGCTCTTTACTTTCTTGTACTAGTCCTAGTGTAGTTTGCTTAGTGTAGCTTTTATCACATAGAAGTAAGTAGCTTAGTGACTTAGTCTTGTTGGTGTGTATTAGAGATCATAGCCTTGCTTCACTGGAATTGTATAGGTGGCTTGTATAGTGTAGTTGAGCTAGTGCTAGAATTAGCTTAGCCATCTTTTATACTAACGTGGTTGCTTAGTGAAGCTTGTAGATTTTTAAGTAGGCTATTCACCCCCCTCTAGCCACTTGGACCTTACAAGTGGTATCGAAGCCGAGGCACCGTTTATTTGAGGCTTAACAACCTACGGTGAAAAAGAAATGGCTTAATTGAGTTTGCACATCAACAACACCAAGAAGGAACCTCACTTTGATGGCACAAATTATGTATATTGGAAGGTTAAGATGACCGCACACCTTAAGTCAATCAATAGAGAAGTGTGGAAGGTCACCGAAACAAAATTTGAGGTTGCTAATCCGGAAGCACCTACACCGGTGGAAGAGAAGAAGCTCCAATGCAATGACATTACCATTAGTGCTCTTCATGAGGCATTAGATGATAAGACATTTGAGCAAGTGAAAAACATAGAAGTTGCACATGATGCTTGGACCAAGCTAGAAGAAACATTTCAGAGCACCAAAGGCACAAAGACCGCTAAAGCATATATCTTGCAAGAAAAGTTTTCTAGCTTCAAGATGCAAGAAGATGAGAGTGTACCAAAAATGTTACATCGGTTGCAAGTCATTTTCAATGAGCTCAAGGCGCTTGGTGAGGAGGTCAAGGACAACCAATTCTCTATGAAGTTCTTGAGAAGCTTGCCCAAGAGGTTTGATACTTTGATCACCGTGCTAGTGAGGACTACATTGAAGGATTCAACTCCTCAACAAGTATTCCAAGAAGTGATGACCGATAATTCATATAGAGAAGATGATGAGAAAGAGAGTTGGTCAAAAAGAAGAAGAAGGAAAGTGAGAAGAAGGATGATGAGAAGAAGAAGAGTGTGGCATTCAAAGCCACCACATCCAAGGGCAAATCCAAGATTGAATCATCAAGTGATGAAGACTCAAGCTCTTATGATAGTGATGACATTGATGAGAAGATGATTCTTTTTGTCAAGTAATTTGGCAAATTCATGAAGAAGAAGGGCTTTCATGCAAGAAGGAGGAAGAACTCATCCAAGAAGAATGAGCATACCATGAGATGTTTTAGATGCCATAGCAAGGACCATCTCATTGCAAAGTGTCCTTATGATAGTGATGATGAACATGCTATCAAGAAGGAGAGGAAGAAGCAAAAGAAGCAAGAAAAGAAGGAGAGTTCTCATAAGAAGAAGAATGATTCTCATGTTGCTACATGGGATAGTGATGATTCCTCAAGTGATGATGAGGATGGCAACAAGAGCAAGAAGAAAGGACATGCTAGCATTGCCATCCAAGAGAAGGTCTCCCTCTTTGACACGCCATCGTGCTTCATGGCTAAGGCCGCTAAGGTATCATCTGACGATGAGAGTGATCATGATAATGCTAATGATAGTGATAGTGATGAAGAAGAATTCACTAAAGATGAACTAATCACTATGCTAGAAGATTGCACTCAACATTTTAAAGAGTCTAGAAAGGAGTGCAAGGGCTTGCTTAAGGAAAAGAAAAACCTTATGCAAGAACTTGATGAGCTTAGGGCATCTTATGAGAGTCTAAAGGTAGACCATAAGAAGCTTCAAAAGTCTCACACTAAGCTTGAAGAAGCTCATTCCTCTCTAGTAGAAAAATGTGAAAACATGCCAACAAATATTGAGAAAGCTAAAACTTGCAACATAGGCATATCTTGTGATATAATTGATGAATCTTGTCATAAGCCTATTGTTGTTGTTCCCACTAACCCTTCATGTAGCTCATCTACATCATCCTCATCTAGTAGTGATGGTTTCACTTGTGACTCCACACTTATAGTTGAGAATGAAAATCTCAAGAAGGAGGTAAAAGAGATTAATCACACATTAGCTAAGGCTTATGGTGGTGAGGACCGCTTGCTTATGTGTTTAGGTAGTCAAAGGGCTTCTCTCTATAAAGAGGGATTGGGCTATAACCCCAAGAAAGGCAAGGCCACTTTTGCTCCTCACAAGACTCGTTTTGTGAAGAATAATGGTATCTATTGCAAAAGTTGCAAGCAAGTTGGTCACATAGAGCAACATTGTATGAATAAGAAATCTAATGCTAATGTATCCTCAATTAAGTTTGATTCCTTCTATATACTTACCAAGGGTAAAAATGGTGTTCATGCTAAGTTCATTGGTGCACCATAGATGGACTCAAAGAAGAAAGCCATTTGGGTACCAAAGAGCTTGGTCACTAACCTTGGAGGACCCAAATAAGTTTGGGTACCTAAAAAGAATTGATCTTATCTTATAGGTCAATTACAAAGCCGGAGAAAGGCATTGGGTCCTTGATAGTGGGTGCACTCAACATATGACCGGGGATTCATGTATGTTCAAATCAATTGATACAAGTCAAAATGGTGATTTTGATGCTATCACTTTTGGCAACAATAAGAAAGGCAAGGTCAAGGGGCTTTGTAAAATTGCTATTTCAAATGACATGAGCATATCTAATGTGTTGCTAGTTGAGAGCTTGGATTTCAATCTTTTATCGGTGGCATAACTTTGTGATCTTGGCTTCAAGTGCATATTTGGTAGTGATGATGTTGAAGTCATAAGTGTTGATGGATCAAATTTTATATTCAAAGGATTTAGACATGGTAGCTTGTACTTGGTTGACTTCAATGATAGTGAGACACAATTGACATCATGCTTGCTTAGCAAATCTAGTATGGGTTGGTTATGGCATAGAAGGCTTGGTCATGTTGGAATGAAACAATTGAACAAACTTTTGAGGCATGACTTAGTTAGAGGATTGAAGGATGTCACCTTTGAGAAAGATAAACCTTGTAGTGCTTGTCAAGCCGGTAAACAAGTCCGGTCACGTCCGGTCAAACGCTGGAGCGCGTCCGGTCACGGCAACGGCTACTTCTGACGCGCACTGTTCACGCTTGTCCTGTAGTGATCGGACGCGTCCGGTCACCCTGACCGGTGCGTCCGGTCAGCACGTTTTGCACTGCGTCGTCCGGTAACGGCTAGCTGCGTACCCCTTCGCTATAAATAGAAGATGTCCGGGGTTTGGGGTAACTCTTGCATATTTTGAGACCTAAAGACATCCTTTGAGCTAGAGAACAACCCCTCCAATCATCTCTTTGCTTAGTTGCACATCTTGAGTGAGATTGAGTGAGATTCAAGTGCATTACTTGAGAGTTGCATTCTAGAGGCACTTGATCTTCGAGTTGCTGTGGATTTCTTGTTACTCTTCCGTGTTTCCCGACACGGTAGACAGCTTGGAGCAGCGGAGGTGATTGAGCTCACAATTGAAGATTATTGGAGCCCTCACCAAGTGTTGTAAGGGGTTCTTGATCCTTCCCCGCGGGAGTTCGCAAATTGGATACTCTAGTGGAGCTCGTGGCTTGGAGGATCTGTAAGGTCCAAATAGGCTAGAGGGGGGGTGAATAGCCTAACAAAAACTTCTACACAAATTACTTGACCACAAGTTAGTACGAAAGGTGGCGAAGCACAAAGCACTAGCTCTAACTAATTAAGCAAGCCACCTACACAATTCTAGTACAAGGCTATCCACTAAACACAACAACAACAACTAGCTAGAAACGAGAAGAAATACGAGAGAAGAGCTTCGAGTGATTATACCGCCGTGTAGAGACGAGAAGTACCAATCAATCAATCACACAAGAGAAATCCTCGGGAAGAGAATGACACAAGAATTTATCCTGAGGTTCACTTGCTTCCCGGCAAGCTACTCCTCGTTGTGGCGATGCACCCACTTGTCGGTTCGCGAGCTAATCAACTATCAAGAGTTGAGCCCTCGGCGGGCGCCGCACAACCGCACACAAGATGGGGATCCTCCAAGCCACGAGCTCCACTAGAGTATCTAATTTGCGAACTCCCGCGGGGAAGGATCAAGAACCCCTTACAACACTTGGTGAAGGCTCCAACAATCTCCAATTGCGAGCTCAATCACCTCCGCTGCTCCAAGCCGTCTACCGTGTCGGGAAACACGGAAGAGTAACAAGAAATCCGCAGCAACTCGAAGATCAAGTGCCTCTAGAATGCAACTCTCAAGCAATGCACTTGAATCTCACTCAATCTCACTCAAGATGTGCAATCAATCAAAGAGATGAGTGGAGGGGTTGTTCTCTAGCTCAAAGGATGTCTCTAGGTCTCAAAATGTGCAAGAGTTACCCTCAAACCCCGGCCACCATCTATTTATAACGAAGGGGTACGCAGCTAGCCGTTACAACCGACGCGGCAGAAATCGCGCTGACCGGACGCTCCGGTCAGGGTGACCGGACGCGTCCGGTCACTACGCGACAGACGTGAACAGTGCGCGTCAGAACTAGCCGTTACCGTTGACCGGACGCGCTCGACCGAGCGACCGGACGCGCTGGTCACGACCGGACGCGCCGGTCCCGTGACCCACCGGACGCGCCGGTCAACACCGAGCCGCGCACCGCGAAACAACGACCGGACGCGCTGAAGAACTGACCGGACGCCACAGTGCCCGCGTCCGGTGGGAGTCCAGTAAGCTCCCTGGACGACTGGACGCGTCCGGTCACCTATGACCGGACGCGCACCGCGTCCGGTGGTCCTCGTGAACCGCTGTTCGCCTGACCGGACGCGCCGGTCGCACAGTAACCGCGTCCGGTGCAGCGTCCGGTGCACGCAGTGACCTCCGTTCGCCTCCGTTTCTTTTCCAACTTTCGGCGCAATAGAAAATAGGCATTTCACTTCTCCAAAAAGCGCCGAATCCCGCCTCGCAAGCTCGGCGGGAGGGAGAGAGGAACCCAAACCCCTCTCTACTGCTTAAACTTCACCGCCTTCGCAAATGTGCCAACACCAACAAGTGATCACCACCTTGTGCTCGTGTGTTAGCATTTTCACAAACATTTTCTAAGGCGTTATGTTAGCTCTTTACTAGATCCTAAATGCATATGCTCAAGACATTGATCTAGTGGCACTTGATTTCCGAGCTAACCGTGATTGCTCCTCTTGATAGTCGGCTATGTATCCTAAACCCGGTCAATCACTTCTCTACTCATCTTAGACCGGCAAAAGGAAAACCCTATGATTATACCTTTGCCTTGCGCTCTTAGATCCTTCTCCTTCACTTGATCATCATGTCCATCATTTCATGTGCATCTCCACCATGATCATCATTTCATGTCCATGCACCATTTCTTTGTGATCTTGTGGCCACAACTCCTTGCCACATCCACCTCCATCACATGTTGCTTATGCCTAGCTTAATCACACTTGATACAATAGCATTAGCAACTTGGTGTCATTAATTACCAAAACCAAACTTGGGCTTTCAATCTCCCCCTTTTTGGTAATTGATGACAACCATCACAAAGATATGAAATGAAATCAATTTTCAATTTCGATAGTATTAGCTCCCCCTACATATGTGCTTCCATGAGTTTGGTTCAATTGTGCACATATGTATGGATTTGAATTTTGGGAGAGTTACTACTATCAAATTGATGCTAAGGTATATAGAATGGACCTTTGAAGCGTGATACCAATCGGAGTTGCCTTTATATACCATCCTTAGCATCGATGTAGCTAGACACCACTTGTAATTCATCACTTGTAAAGATCATAAACACTAAAGTACCCCATGAGATCAACATTATAAGCAAAGGTGTCTAGATACCACTTAAAAAGCTACTCTTAACAAATCATCATTCAAGTTCTAATTCTAGCAATCACCAAACAAACATGAATAAGAATTTAAGCTTTGCAATGCAACAATTCATCATGTTAATGCGCATACAAATGCAACAAATAGTTCATGAGCTTGCTCCCCCTACTTGTGTGCTCAAATTTAATTGATTCCTTTCCAAAGTCTTATCTTATGCTTTCTCTCCCCCTTAGTAACTTTTTCTTTTTGTGACTTTTCTCTCTCCTCTTATTATATCTTTCTCCCCCTTTGTGACTTTTCTATCTTTGTGACTTTTCTCTCCCCCTTTGTCAACAATCACCAAAATGGTGCCAATTTTAGTGAGAGTTAAGTCAATCAAAATGAGGGAGTCCAAAATATGGTTCAATCTAGATTACTTGCCTAGAATATGTAATTCGGTTTGATCCAAGGACAAGCTTCTTCACACCTCATAAAGTATAAGGGTTATCTTGACCATGTTGAATTACACATCATGAGCTCATTTTCTAGATTCAACACTAGGTTTGCAAGCCCACAAACATGACATATGCTACCACTAGATCAATCAAACATAGAAGCAATAGTGGTACCATAAATACATTAAACTCATTTGATTTTCATGAATGAGCCTATTTGTCATGCAAATATGTCTATATGTTCTAAACATGTCCTTAGCAAAGTATGGATGATATGTCAAACAACTTTACCTTGCTATGTCGGAGGAGAGGCATGTTATATAATAATGTGGGGTTGCACTCATCTCAAGTTGGAGAAGTCAAGTATGTTCAATTCATTTTTCAACTTGTAAAATCTTTTCTCATCAAGTGGCTTTGTGAATATGTCGGCTAATTGATCTTCGGTGCCAATGCTCTTAATGCAAATATCACCCTTTTGTTGATGGTCTCTTATGAAGTGATGCCTTATGTCAATGTGCTTTGTTCTTGAATGTTGAACCGGATTTTGAGTCATTTTGATAGCACTTTCATTGTCACAAAACAAAGGCACATTCTTGAACTTGATTCCAAAGTCATTCAAGGTGGCCTTCATCCAAAGCAATTGTGCACAACAACTACCGGCACTAATGTATTCGGCCTCGGCGGTAGATAGTGCAACACTATTTTGTTTCTTTGATGACCATGAAACAAGAGACCTTCCAAGCAATTGACAAGTGCCACTTGTGCTCATTCTATCAATCTTGCATCCACCATAGTCGGAGTCCGAATATCCAATCAACTCAAAATTAGACCCCTTTGGAAACCATAATCCAACATCATGAGTGCCCTTAAGATATCTCAATATCCTCTTGGTTGCTTTCAAGTGACTTTCTCTAGGTGAAGCTTGATATCTTGCACACTTGCACACACTAAACATCACATCCGGCCTAGAAGCGGTGACATAGAGCAAACTTCCAATCATAGACCGGTATTGCTTTTGATCTACCATGTTATCACTATCATCAATACCCAATTGATCATTTGTGCCCATTGGTGTACTCATTGACTTAGCATCTTGCAATCCAAACTTCTTGATCATGTCCTTGATGTACTTGCCTTGACTTACAAAAGTGCCATTCTTCATTTGCTTGATTTGAAGTCCAAGGAAGTAACTAAGCTCTCCAATCATAGACATCTCAAACTCATTTGCCATCATATTTCCAAATTCTTCACAAAAATCTTGATTGGTTGATCCAAAGATAATGTCATCCACATAGATTTGCAACACAAACAAGTCATTTCCAATTTTCTTGGTGAAGAGAGTGGTGTCAACCTTTCCCATCTTGAACCCTTTAGAGAGAAGAAAGTCCCTCAATCTCTCATACCATGCTCTAGGTGCTTGTTTCAAACCATACAATGCCTTCTTGAGCTTGTAAACTTGGTTGGGCTTCTTGTCATCTTCAAAACCGGGAGGTTGCTCAACATAAACTTCTTCATTGATGTAACCATTAAGAAATGCACTCTTGACATCCATTTGATAGAGCTTGATGTTGTGTGCACAAGCATATGCTAATAAGATTCTAATAGCCTCCAATCTTGCAACCGGTGCATATGTTTCTCCAAAGTCAAGACCCTCAACTTGAGTGTATCCTTGTGCTACTAATCTTGCTTTGTTCCTCACAACCATGCCATCTTGATCTTGCTTATTTTTAAAGACCCACTTGGTGCCAATTACATTGTATTTCTTTGGTCTTTCCACAAGTTCCCAAACTTGATTTCTAGCAAAGTTGTTTAGTTCTTCATGCATGGCATTTACCCAATCGGAATCCTTCAAAGCATCTTCTATTTTCTTAGGTTCTTCAAGTGACACGAATGAGTAGTGCTCACAAAAAGATGCTAATCTTGATCTAGTTTGAACACCACTTTGAATTCCACCAATGATTTGATCCAATGGATGATCTCTTGCAATACTAGTAGGTTGGAGTATTGGGAGTTGATTGCTTCCACTAGCTTGACCTTGATCTTGCACTTCATCATGAGAACCACTAGAGCTTGCTTGATTTGTATCAATTTGCACACTTTGGTTGATCACATGAATATCATCATCATCAACTTGCCTTGGCCTAACATCACCAATGTCCATGTTCTTCATTGCATTTGACAATTGATCTCCTCTCACATCATCAAGGTTTTGATCTTCATTTTGAGAACCTTGGGTTTCATCAAACTCAACATCATGAACTTCTTCCAAGGTGCCATTAGTGAGATTCCAAACTCTATATGCTTTGCTTGTGGTAGAATAACCAAGTAAGAACCCTTCATCACATCTCTTTTCAAACTTACTCAATCTAGTGCCTTTCTTGAGAATATAGCATTTGCAACCAAACACTCTAAAGTATGCAATGTTGGGCTTTCTTCCATTCAATAGCTCATATGGTGTCTTTCCAAGCTTTCCATGGCAATAGAGACGGTTGCTACAATAGCAAGCCGTGTTAATGGCTTCACTCCAAAATGAATGACTCACATTGTATTCACTAAGCATCGATCTAGCCATGTCAATCAAAGTTCTATTCTTTCTTTCAACTACACCATTAGATTGAGGAGTGTATGTTGGTGAGAATTGATGTCCAATACCAAGATCATCACATAAATCTTCAATTCTTGTGTTCTTGAACTCACTACCATTGTCACTTCTAATCTTCTTGATGGTAGTCTCAAACTCATTTTGCACTCTCTTGACAAAAGACTTGAATAGATCATAAACATCACTCTTGTCATAGAGAAAGAACACCCAAGTGTATCTAGTATAGTCATCAACAATCACAAAACAATACTTGTTTCCACCAATACTAGTGTAAGTTGTTGGCCCAAACAAGTCCATGTGCAATAGCTCAAATGCCTTTGATGTGCTCATTTCACTCTTACTAGGATGTTTATTTCCAACTTGTTTGCCGGCTTGACAAGCACTACATGGTTTATCCTTTTCAAAAGTCACATCTTTCAAGCCTCTAACTAAGTCATGCCTCAAAAGTTTGTTCAATTGTTTCATTCCAACATGACCAAGCCTTCTATGCCATAACCAACCCATACTAGATTTGCTAAGCAAGCATGATGTCAATTGTGTCTCACTATCATTGAAGTCAACCAAGTATAAGCTACCATGTCTAAACCCTTTGAATATCAAATTTGATCCATCAACACTTATGACTTCAACATCATCACTACCAAATATGCACTTGAAGCCAAGATCACAAAGTTGTGCCACCGATAAAAGATTGAAATCCAAGCTCTCAACTAGCAATACATTAGATATGCTCATGTCATTTGAGATAGCAATTTTACCAAGCCCCTTGACCTTGCCTTTCTTGTTGTTACCAAAAGTGATAGCATCAAAACCACCATTTTGACTAGTATCAATTGATTTGAACATACAAGAATCCCCGGTCATATGTTGAGTGCACCCACTATCAAGCACCCAATGCCTTCATCCGGCTTTGTAATTGACCTACAAGACAAGATCAATTCCTTTTAGGTACCCAAACTTGTTTGGGTCCTCCAAGGTTAGTGACCAAGCTCTTTGGTACCCAAATGGCTTTCTTCTTTGAGCCCATCCATGGTGCACCAATGAACTTAGCATGAACACTATTTGTACCCTTGGTAAGTATATAGAAGGAATCAAACTTAATTGAGGATACATTAGCATTTGATTTCTTGTTCATGCAATGTTGCTCTATATGACCAACTTGCTTGCAACTTTTGCAATAGCTACCATTGTTCTTCACAAAACGAGTTTTGTGAGGAGCAAAAGCGGCCTTGCCTTTCTTGGGGTTATAGCCCAATCCCTCTTTGTAGAGAGAAGCTCTTTGGCTACCCAAGCACATAAGCAAGCGGTCCTCACCACCATAAGCCTTAGCTAAAGTGTGATTGAGCTCTTTTACCTCCTTCTTGAGATTTTCATTCTCAACTATAAGTGTGGAGTCACAAGTGAAATCATCACTACTAGATGAGGATGATGTAGATGAGCTACATGAAGGGTTAGTGGGAGCAACAACAATAGGCTTATGACAAGATTCATCAATTATATCACAAGATATGCCTATGTTGCAAGTTTTAGCTTTCTCAACATTAGTTGGCATGTTTTCACATTTTTCAACTAGAGAGGAATGAGCTTCTTCAAGCTTAGTGTGAGACTTTTGAAGTTTCTTATGGTCTATCTTTAGACTCTCATAAGATGCTCTAAGCTCATCAAGTTCTTGCATAAGGTTTTTCTTTTCCTTAAGCAAGCCCTTGCATTCCTTTCTAGATTCTTTATAATGTTGAGTGCAATCTTCTAGCATAGTGATTAGTTCATCTTTAGTGAATTCTTCTTCATCACTATCACTATCACTATCACTAGCATTATCATGATCACTCTCATTATCGGATGATACCTTAGTGGCCTTAGCCATGAAGCACGATGGAGTGTCGAAGAGGGAGACCTTCTCTTGGATAGCAATGCTAGCATGTCCCTTCTTCTTGCTCTTGTAGTCATCCTCATCATCACTTGAGGAATCATCACTATCCCATGTAGCAACATGAGAATCATTCTTCTTCTTATGAGAACTCTCCTTCTTTTCTTGCTTCTTCTTTTGCTTCTTTCTTTCCTTCTTGATAGCATCTTCATCATCACTATCATAAGGACACTTTGCAATGAGATGGTCCTTGCTATGGCATCTAAAGCATCTCATGGTATGCTCATTCTTCTTAGATGTGTTCTTCCTCCTCCTTGCACGATAGCCCTTCTTCTTCATGAATTTGCCAAATTGCTTGACAAAGAGAGCCATCTTCTCATCAATGTCATCACTATCATAAGAGCTTGAGTCTTCTTCACTTGATGATTCAATCTTGGATTTGCCCTTGGATGTGGTGGCTTTGAATGCCACGATCTTCTTCTTTTCATCATCTTTCTTCTCATTCTCCTTCTTCTTCTTCTTGACCAACTCATCCTTCTCATCATCTTCTCTATATGAGTCATCGGTCATCACTTCTTGAAATATTTGTTGAGGAGTGGAATCCTTCAATGTAGTCCTCACTAGCACGGTGATCAATGTGTCAAATCTCTTAGGTAGGCTTCTTAGGAACTTCATAGAGAATTGATTGTCCTTCACTTCTTCTCCAAGTGCCTTGAGCTCATTTACAATGACTTGCAACCTATGAAACATCTCCGGTACACTCTCATCATCTAGCATCTTGAAGCTTGAAAATTTTTCTTGCAAGATATATGCTTTAGCGGTCTTTGTGCCTTCGGTGCCCTCAAATGTTTCTTCTAGCTTGGCCCAAGCATCATGTGCAACTTCTATGTTCTTCACTTGCTCAAATGTCTTGTCATCTAATGCCTCATGAAGAGCACTAATGGCAATATCATTGCATTGGAGCTTCTTCTCTTCCACCGGTGTAGGTGCCTCCGGATTAGCAACCTCAAATTTTGTTTCGGTGACCTTCCACACTTCTCTATTGATTGACTTGAGGTGTGCGGTCATCTTAACCTTCCAATATGCATAATTTGTGCCATCAAAGTGAGGTGCCTTCTTGGTGTTGTTGATGTGCAAACTTATTTGAGCCATTTCTTCTTCACCGTAGGTTGTTAAGCCTCAAATAAACGGTGCCTCGGCTCCGATACCACTTGTAAGGTCTAAATAGGCTAGAGGGGGGGGTGAATAGCCTATCAAAAACTTCTACACAAATTACTTGACCACAAGTTAGTACGAAAGGTGGCGAAGCACAAAGCACTAGCTCTAACTAATTAAGCAAGCCACCTACACAATTCTAGTACAAGGCTATCCACTAAACACAACAACAACAAC
This sequence comes from Saccharum spontaneum, assembly GCA_022457205.1. Taxonomy (NCBI): domain Eukaryota; kingdom Viridiplantae; phylum Streptophyta; class Magnoliopsida; order Poales; family Poaceae; genus Saccharum; species Saccharum spontaneum. Next base: position 28,408,787 of record CM039607.1, read on the forward strand.
TAGCTAGAAACGAGAAGAAATACGAGAGAAGAGCTTCGAGTGATTATACCGCCGTGTAGAGACGAGAAGTACCAATCAATCAATCACACAAGAGAAATCCTCGGGAAGAGAATGACACAAGAATTTATCCCGAGGTTCACTTGCTTCCCGGCAAGCTACTCCTCGTTGTGGCGATGCACCCACTTGTCGGTTCGCGAGCTAATCAACTATCAAGAGTTGAGCCCTCGGCGGGCGCCGCACAACCGCACACAAGATGGGGATCCTCCAAGCCACGAGCTCCACTAGAGTATCTAATTTGCGAACTCCCGCGGGGAAGGATCAAGAACCCCTTACAACACTTGGTGAAGGCTCCAACAATCTCCAATTGCGAGCTCAATCACCTCCGCTGCTCCAAGCCGTCTACCGTGTCGGGAAACACGGAAGAGTAACAAGAAATCCGCAGCAACTCGAAGATCAAGTGCCTCTAGAATGCAACTCTCAAGCAATGCACTTGAATCTCACTCAATCTCACTCAAGATGTGCAATCAATCAAAGAGATGAGTGGAGGGGTTGTTCTCTAGCTCAAAGGATGTCTCTAGGTCTCAAAATGTGCAAGAGTTACCCTCAAACCCCGGCCACCATCTATTTATAACGAAGGGGTACGCAGCTAGCCGTTACAACCGACGCGGCAGAAATCGCGCTGACCGGACGCTCCGGTCAGGGTGACCGGACGCGTCCGGTCACTACGCGACAGACGTGAACAGTGCGCGTCAGAACTAGCCGTTACCGTTGACCGGACGCGCTCGACCGAGCGACCGGACGCGCTGGTCACGACCGGACGCGCCGGTCCCGTGACCCACCGGACGCGCCGGTCAACACCGAGCCGCGCACCGCGAAACAACGACCGGACGCGCTGAAGAACTGACCGGACGCCACAGTGCCCGCGTCCGGTGGGAGTCCAGTAAGCTCCCTGGACGACTGGACGCGTCCGGTCACCTATGACCGGACGCGCACCGCGTCCGGTGGTCCTCGTGAACCGCTGTTCGCCTGACCGGACGCGCCGGTCGCACAGTAACCGCGTCCGGTGCAGCGTCCGGTGCACGCAGTGACCTCCGTTCGCCTCCGTTTCTTTTCCAACTTTCGGCGCAATAGAAAATAGGCATTTCACTTCTCCAAAAAGCGCCGAATCCCGCCTCGCAAGCTCGGCGGGAGGGAGAGAGGAACCCAAACCCCTCTCTACTGCTTAAACTTCACCGCCTTCGCAAATGTGCCAACACCAACAAGTGATCACCACCTTGTGCTCGTGTGTTAGCATTTTCACAAACATTTTCTAAGGCGTTATGTTAGCTCTTTACTAGATCCTAAATGCATATGCTCAAGACATTGATCTAGTGGCACTTGATTTCCGAGCTAACCGTGATTGCTCCTCTTGATAGTCGGCTATGTATCCTAAACCCGGTCAATCACTTCTCTACTCATCTTAGACCGGCAAAAGGAAAACCCTATGATTATACCTTTGCCTTGCGCTCTTAGATCCTTCTCCTTCACTTGATCATCATGTCCATCATTTCATGTGCATCTCCACCATGATCATCATTTCATGTCCATGCACCATTTCTTTGTGATCTTGTGGCCACAACTCCTTGCCACATCCACCTCCATCACATGTTGCTTATGCCTAGCTTAATCACACTTGATACAATAGCATTAGCAACTTGGTGTCATTAATTACCAAAACCAAACTTGGGCTTTCAGGATCCCCATCTTGTGTGCGGTTGTGCGGCGCCCGCCGAGGGCTCGACTCTTGATAGTCGATTAGCTCGCGAACCGACAAGTGGGTGCATCGCCACAACGAGGAGTAGCTTGCCGGAAAGCAAGTGAACCTCGGTAAAAATCTTGTGTCATCTCTTTGCCGATGATTTCTCTTGTGGTTGATCATTGTGATTGATTCTTCGAGTGTATTACTTCTTTACATCGTTGGTATAAGATCAAGTCACTTGCTTTTTACTTTCTTGTACTAGTTCTAGTGTAGTTTGCTTAGTGTAGCTTTTATTACATAGGAGTAAGTAGCTTAGTGACTTAGTCTTGTTGGTGTGTATTAGGGATCATTGCCTTGCTTCACTAGAATTGTATAGATGGCTTGCATAGTGTAGTTGAGCTAGTGCTATAATTAGCTTAGCCATCTTTTATACTAACGTGGTTGCTCAGTGAAGCTTGTAGATTTTTAAATAGGCTATTCACCCCCCTCTAGCCATTTGGATCTTACAAACCGGCCGAAGGCCGCCGGCGTCGGGCGGGAGGTGTCGCCCAGCGGTTGGCTGAAGTTCACCATAATTATGAAAATGCCACTGGAGATAATTCCCAAATTTCTCTAAATTTTTCTATAGAAGTTGAAAATCTGTAAATACCAAAGTTGCTCAATTTTCAAAGTTCTACAACTTTCTCAATATAAATATTTTCAAATTTGGCCTAGATTTTGAAATTTGGATTTGAATTGAAAAGGGGACATTTTCTAGAAATCTGTAAATTCAAAATTACTTTGAATTTTATATTGAAACTTCGAAAACTCAAAATACCAAAGTTGTACATCTACATAAGATCTACAACTTTTCTATTCAAAACATTTTCAAATTATGCCTCCATCTTGAAATTGTATTAGGGAGATGAAAAGGGGTGAAATTTGAGATTTGAATCTTTTCAAAATTACTCCAAAATTTTCACTGAAACTTTGAAAACTCAAAACACCAAACTTGTGGCCCTAGAAAATATCTACAAACTTGGTTTGAAACTTTTTCCCAAATTTTGCTTAGATTTTGAATTATTCAAAAATGGGTAAAAGCAGGGTTTTGCATTTTAGGGTTTTTGGAAAGATTTCAAATTGAAACTTGATGTTCTATTAATTGGTGATTATTTAGTGATCACTCCATCACCCAAGGGCATCATTAAGTCAAGCATCACATGGTTGACCAAATATCACTCTTAGTTGATTAGGTTGACTTCGGAAATTCTTTTAATAATTCCTCAAATTTGAATCCGAATTCGAATCGGAAAACTTGCAACAAGTTTTTGGATTCCAAATTCAAACTCAAACTTGAAGCTTTACTTTACGAGTTGTACTTGAGCTCATACCCTACACTTGACACTAGTGTATAACACAGTCATACACCTCAAATTACGTAGGGCATAAACTAAGTATTTGCGGTGACATTCGAAATTAGGGTTTTCGATTCGAGCCACACAACTCAGAAGCACAACCAACCTAAAAAGGTAAACTCATTTTAGTTGATGCATAACGTAGTTAACCTAATGATGAATGCTTTGCAGTGCATGTGATGACATGGCATGTTTTTAGTTACTATAACACCAAGGGTGTTACACGCGGACAACGTCCGGGGGGCGGTGTGGGCCCACTGCTGGTGTGCTCCCTCGTGATCCCGACGCGCTAGGTGCTCATTTGCTCTCTGGCAGCATCTAGATTGGACATAAAAACTCATATAATGTTGAACGGACGAAGATTCGAGGTTTGAGAATGACGGATCAGTATACGTTGCTTTCTAGCTAAACTTGTTAGAGCCTGTTTGGCAGGGCTTCTAGGGGCTCCGGCTCCTCCTGAACCAGCTACTGTTATAGGGAGCCGTTTTTCTCTCTTCTCGTGACTCGTGAAATGAATTAGGAGCCCGAAGAAGCCACATTTTCTAACTCCTCAGGCTCGGAGCTAGAGTCAAAGAGAGCCTTGCCAAAGAAGGCCTTAATAGGATTCATATGTCTTTGCACAATAAGATCATAAAACCCGGTTCTCTGTTTTGGATTTGTATATTTTTTTTTGCTGAATTCATCATTTTAGTGTTTTTTTACTGATTTTTTAATGTCCTAGCAATGTCATATTATGTGCCAAAATACACCTACTCCCTCTGTCCCAAAATTACTGTTGTTCTCGCTTTTCGAAAAATAACTTTAACTAATTTTATATAAAGATATATTAATATTTGTGATATGCAATTAATATCATTGATACATCTTTGAATCTATTTCTATAATAAATTTATTAGAAAATATATATGTTGTACGTATTTCTATAAATCTAGTTAAACTTGTGGCACGGAAACCCAAAACAACTGTTAATTTGGGACGGAGGGAGTATGTCTGACCAATTAGTCAAACGCTAAGAAAGAGTGGGGATCATTAGAGTATCTCCAAGAGATTAGGTAAAATAAATCTCTAAAAACCAAGATTTAGAAGTTCTCTAAATAAAAATAGCTCTCTAAATATTATAGCACCACAACAGCCTCTCTGTCTTCTGCCATCCATGACGGGGCGCATGTGACTGGTTGTGCCCTCCAGCCTTTGGAGGCGTTGCATGTCAAGACGTGTCCGTGATTCATGCAGACTTGGCGAGCGAGCCTTGCTCGCTTGGTATGCCGAGCGAAAAATATAGAATAGCTCGTGGCTATATTTTGATAATGAGAAGGAGATACTGTTGGAGATAATTTTTTTCTAATAATAACTATATTTATATTTACAAAATGATTTATCTAATCTGAGATGCTCTTAGTCAGTCCATCTTCAACCTCGCCGCCGTCGTCTGTCGTCTCCTCGCGCCCGTCCTCCGCTGCCCGACTCCGGCGTCGTCCCACCTTCCGAACCAGCCGACCCATCCACCGCTCAAGCCTTAGCCCCACACTCACTCGTCTGTATCCCGTGGCAAGGAGCGGGCGCGCGCGCTTGCGCTTGATTCGCCGCATCTGAGCATCACGGCCGCGACCGCGCGCCTTCCGTCGCCTTCCGCCGCCGCCGCCGCACGGCCGCGACGGATGCTCGGCCACCGCATGCCCGCCGCGCTCCGCTTCCCGCGCGGTCTCCTTCTTCTGCGGAGGAGGAGCGCCATCGCCCGCCGCGGCCTGTCCGTGATGGCCAGAGGCGAGGCGGAGGAGGGCCCGCTCGGGGGTTTCTTCGAGTACATGGAGCGGCTGCGCAACTACGAGCGCTCGGGCGTGCCGCGCGGCGCCGGCACCGACTCCGACGACGGGTTCGACCTCGGGCGCATGCGCCGGCTCCTCCGCCGGCTCGGCGACCCCCACACCCACTTCCCGGTGAGGCTTCCGGATGGCATCTTCGGAGCTAGTTTTCAGTGAAGGCAAAGATGAGTTGAATAGATGTGTCTGTAGGCTGTTCATATCGCCGGCACCAAGGGGAAAGGTTCTACTGCTGCATTCCTGTCCAATATCATGAGGGAGCAAGGCTACAATGTGGGCTGTTATTCCAGGTAATCTTAACTCGTCATCATCTTTGTCAGCCATGTGCAGTTGTTAGACGGAAATTTTGTGGTGCTAGTATGATATAGGGGGATGAATACGAATCATTGTTTGCTCGAACAATTGCATAGAAAGCATGGTTCTAGCCTTTAGGCTGTCAACTGATATCAATTTTTAACAGACGATATCAAATTGGAATTGCAAAGTGTATGATTAAGAGAAATATCCAAAATGGGGATGTAAATAATTCAATGTGGTATGCACGAGCAAAATGTAGTCTGTTTTAAGTAGCTTTGATTGAATTTGTCTTATGTATAAGCGCTATCCTGTCAATAGCTTCTTTAGCTGGATCTCGTTTTCTATCAAATTATTTTGGAATATTATCTTTGACTTTTCATGTCAAGGTATTGAAGTGTTAATCCTGTATTCTAGATGGTTTGTAATTGTTCAGTTCCATTGTGTCTCACTGTTTTTTAACACCGCTATAATTCTGTCATCTATGCAGCCCACATCTTCTAACAATACGTGAACGGATTTCTGTTGGAAATGATGGGGGCCCTGTTCCAGTAGGACTGTTGAGTGATCTTTTTGATGAGGCTAAGGAAGCTATTGATGAAGCAATAGAGTCGGAAAATGGATCCCTGACACATTTTGAGGTAGTTTATTATTGGAAATTAGCCTACATGTTTTTTTTATGATGATTAGAATTTGGCTGTTTTGTGGACACATACAAATAAGCAACTGATGGGATTTTTTTCCTACATCCAAATACTATTGGCTTTGAAAATGTTCATGTTTTGTTTCTTATTTGATCATAGTCATGACTTCCAGAAATTATCTGCATGCCTTTGCAGGTTTTTACTGCTCTCTCATTTCTTCTATTCTCACAAGAAAATGTTGACATTGCCATCATCGAAGTAAGTTGCAGCACATCTGTTACTGCCTGATATGACCTCAATTTTTGTGCTCATTGCTGTTAAATGTCCGATGAAGCTCTGGGAGAGGGTTATCGAGCATCGCCTAAGGAGAGTGACACATGTGACCCAAAATCAGTTTGGGTTCATGCCTGGTAGGTCGACTATGGAGGCGATTTTCTTATTACGACAATTGATGGAGAGATATAGGGAGCAGAAGGACTTGCACATGGTCTTTATTGACCTCAAGAAGGCATATGAAAAAGTACCGAGAAGTGTCATGTGGTGGGCCTTGGAAAAGCACAAAGTCTCAACTAAGTACGTTACCCTCATCAAGGATATGTACAGGGATGTGGTGATGTTTGTCCGAACATGTGATGACGACACCAGTGACTTTCCGATTAAAATAGGACTGCATCATGGGTCAGCTTTGAGCCCTTATTTATTTGCTTTGGTGATGGATGAGGTCACAAGAGACATACAAGGTGATATCCCTTGGTGTATGCTCTTTGCTGATGATGTGGTGCTAGTTGACGACAGTAGGGCAGGGGTTAATAGGAAGTTAGAACTATGGAGGCACACGTTAGAGTCGAAAGGGTTTAGACTTAGTAGGACTAAGACCGAGTACATAAGGTGCGATTTCAGAGCGACTAGGCATGAGGAGGGAGACGTTAGCCTCGATGGGCAAGTGGTGGCCAAGAAGGCTACTTTTCGGTATTTAGGGTCGATGCTACAAAAGGATGGAGACATTGATGAAGATGTTAGGCATAGAATTTCAGCCGGCTAGTTAAAATGGCGTCAAGCTTCTGCCGTCCTCTGTGACAAAAGGGTGCCTCAGAAGCTGAAAGGTAAGTTCTATAGGACGACGATTCGCCCGGCGATGTTATACGGTGCTGAGTGTTGGCCTACAAAAAGGCGACATGTCCAGCAATTGAGTGTAGCAGAGATGCGTATGTTGCGTTGGTGTTGTGGGCACACAAGGAGGGATAGAGTCCGGAACGACGATATTCGGGATAGGGTTGGGGTGGCACACTGGCACCAATTGAGGAGAAATTGATTCAACATCGGTTGAGATGGTTTGGACATGTCCAATGGAGGCCTCCTGAGGCGCCGGTGCGTAGTGGGGTTCTAAAGCGGGCCGATAATGTAAAGAGCGGTAGAGGTCGACCTAAACTAACTTGGGACGAGTCCGTTAAAAGAGACCTTAAGGAGTGAAATATCTCCAAAGATTTAGCTATGGACAGGAGCGCTTGGAGACTGGCAATCAACGTGCCTGAACCGTGACCTCTTTCTGTCTTGTGCCTTTTATGTCCCTTTATGTGTCTCTATTTCTCGTCTCTTTTGGGTTTCATGTCTAGCCTACCCCAACTTACTTGGGACAAAAGGCTATGTTGTTGTTGTTGTTGTTGTATTGCTGTTAAATGTCAAGACTGAAATAAGAAGTAAGCATTTGATATAACTGATTACAAAAAAGTTTTTGTATGAGTTCTTTGCATGGTTAGGCAGGCCTTGACATGGACCCCTTCCAAAATGATGACAAGTTGCTAACCGAAGAGGTGGCCAATTGATTCTGCCAGATAATGGCTAAGTTGAGAGGGTATATAGGATGTTGTCTAGACTGAATTAGCTTTCCAAATTATAGACAAGCATACAAACTTATATTATGCTGAACAGAAGTCACAAGAGTGCTGCCGCTAGGAATGTAGAATAGGCAACTGATGTATTATGAGATTGTAGGCGAAATGGCTAGCATGCAAAAGCAGTAAAGCACATGAGATACAAGACTGAGGGAAATAGTGCTAATAAGTAAAAAGTTATGCTTTGCTAGCACTTTCAATGATTGCTTTCCGATGGATCTTATATAATATAAGATCAAATGAACATAAGGGCAATGAAATAGGTCCATTTTGTCTTGAAGGCAAACGGCCTGCTTTTCAAAGTTGAGTCACATTCTCAATATCATCTGTCCAATACTGATTCTCACTCATAAAAATGATATCAGTAGTGCTTGCATTTATCTATTTGTTTCCTAGGCAGGTCTTGGTGGAGCTAGGGATGCAACAAATGTTATTCGAAGTACTGAATTAGCAGCATCTGTCATAACAACAGTAGGGAGGGAACATCTAGTTGCATTGGGTGGCTCCCTGCAAAGCATAGCAATAGCAAAGTCTGGAATCATCAAACAAGGACGACCAGTATGTAATTCTCTTATCATTTTCCTTCTGTATGTCTACCAGTATCTAGTTGCTCCTGTTTATACCTTGAGCTTACAACCAACTTGAATGTGTCTAGCACTTATTTTTTTACTTGTATTAAATGGTTGATATGACAAGCCCTGCTCCTGACACCTGGTTCATTCTATTGTAGGAATCTTGTTCTCGTTTTGTTCTGTAACATGAGAAAGATGTTACCCTTTTCTTGAATCTTTCTAAAAGATTTGTCCAGTTGTATTATCCTTACATAAGATCTGCCACAGTATATGACAATTATGATTGGACATGAGGCCCTTTCCTTATTCTGTTATTCTTGTTTATGTTTACCCAGACTGCTTGATTCTCTGACTAATGTGTTACCTCAGATGTTGCATCATGTCTTGGGTCTTGTCACATTGTACTGTATGCAAGGAGCAGCAGTAGTAGAAACCCTCCCTCTTCCAATTTCTTCTAATTTAACTTCCTCAAAATCCTTCTTATTCCACTAATCTTTCCTCCACTTATGAATTTCTTACCATAGCATACATGGTCCAAATGATGACACTGCCATTGTTTTTTTTTAATTCCAGGTTAGTTTCAGATCTAGACTAGATGTAACCTGGATACCAAACATTTTGTCAGGTTGTGATTGGTGGACCATTTGCAGCAGATATTGAGCAAATTATTCGTGACAGAGCATTCTTGACACAATCTCCCGTGATATCTGCTTGTGATCCTGGCATGAAGAGCTTTACAAAATGCATAGATTGGGATAATGGTAAGCCGTATCAACACTGTTACATCAACATAAAGATTTCAAATGATGTGCCCTTGGTGAGTTATATGGGGAACCTCCACCTTCTGAAATTGATAGGTTCCCATCTGTTTTTCAAATCTTCTGACTCATCAGTGCAAACTATCCTTTTCAGTCCATTGAAATGCATGACATAAACCTCCAACTGCTGGGACATCATCAGCGTCAGAATGCTGTCACAGCTGCTTGTGCAGCTCTCTGTCTCCGTAGTCAAGGTAACAATACTTCTAAGCCAGTTTGCTCTGACAGTCCATCCATCCAGTTTCATCAAAGCAACATTTCTCCAGTGTTAATAGCATGTTAAATTTTGGTTCCTTGAATCTTGATTATGAACGAGTCTGAATATTTGCTTTCTGTGTGGCTCTTGCCCTCCTTATGACGCACATTCACCTGATCTATTTTTCCTCCTATGGCATGGCTTTGATAAGTTAAGGATGGGATATCTCTGATGCTTCTATCCAAGCGGGCCTAGAGGAGACCCAACTTCCTGGGAGGAGCCAGTTTCTCACAGCAGAGGAAGCCTCAGTAATTGGGCTCGGTGGTGCATCTACTGTACTAATCGATGGAGGTTAACCTCTGCTATAACCTGCTCTTGACATCCTCCCTTCCAGTGAACCAGCGATTAAGAGCGCCAGTCGGTGATGCTTGAACTATGTTTTGCAGCCCATACCGAGGAATCTGCAAAGGCCTTATCAGGTGTGATAAAAACTGTCAGACCAGAAGGGCCGCTAGCGCTTGTTGTCGGAATGGCTAGTGACAAGGAGCATCTCGCGTTTGCTGAGCAGCTTCTCTCAGGTAGTAGGACTGTTCATCCCTTGCTGAGTATTTTAAATCCAGGCAGGCCGCTGGCACATGAATGAAAGCTATTGCTGAAATTGATGCCACAATATATTATTCCTGAAACTTGCTGCAGGTCAAACGCCTGACGTCGTGCTACTGACGGAGGCGAGCATTGCCGGAGGAACCTCCCGCGCGATGCCAGCCTCGTCCCTGAAAGAAGTATGGATAGCCGCGGCACGTGATCGTGGCATCGAGTACGTGGACATAGGTGGCATCAGTGGCACTGAAACCCCAGAGCACATTGGTGATCTGTTGGGCAGTCTATCGTCGAGTTCCGGAAGAAAGCCCATGGTGATCGGGTGCCAAGACAGCACGCCGTTCTCCTCGAAGCTGATCATCGCTACCTCCCAGCTCCTGGAGAGCAGAGGCAAGGCTCCAGGCCTCATCTGCGTGACCGGCTCCCTGCATCTCGTTGGGGCCGTACTGCAACAGCTGGGACGCAATTAGAGGAACCAACCATTTGATCTTTTCATGCCATATACACTGGATGAGTGTGGCTACACTGAACTCGGAGTGTTGGGTGCTGTTGTTTAAGGTGTAACGGCTCCTGATCAAGAAAATCGAGATTGGGGAAAAATAATCTCGAATGCCCTTTTTTTTTTTTAATTCCGAGATGGATCATTCGTGTGGTGTGCATTGTATCTTTGGCTCGTCATCTGCATGTGACACTGACGCGTGGACGGCAGGCAAGCAAGGCATCTGTGGTGATGGGATATTGGGATCTCGTTCTGTGTTACTGCCGCTCGTTCATGGGTCACTGTAAGTACAGAATAGTAGATTATATTGCATTGAGCCTGATGGGCTAACTATGGCTTTTCGAGGTGGGAGACTGCGCGGTGCGTTGGGTTAATTGGCCTCACCGGCTTGGGCTTCTCAGCTGGAACAGTCCAAAAATGCCTCCAAAAAAAAAAAGGCTAGAACAGTCTAAAACAAAATATCAGCGCTTCCGTGGGTAGCTTGACCTATACAAATCTGTCGGAGATGCCAGCTCTGGGACGTCCGGCGTCTAGGCTTAGGACGTGTTTGGACGCAGCTTTCACCAGTCAACTGTTAAACGATTTCACCAATAGGAGTCGGATTTTATGCTGCTGGCAGTAATAGGACAACGAAGCGATATCCTTGCCCTGCCTGCGTAACAGATAAGGGGAGAGCACACGCTCGCATCTGCGCCGTCGGCGCCTCTTCCACTGGCCCTGTCGCGTCCCCTCCGTAGTCTGAGAAGGATGCAAGGTAACAGAAGGCAAGGAGGAAGATGTAACAACCAATCTACTTTTGAAACATCCAGATGCAACACTTGCAACATACGTATGAAGACAGATGAAACACTTAAAGCATATGTCTGAAATACTTGCAAAAACACCTGAAAAACATTTGAAACCATTACAAGCATACGCAACATTCAGATAAAACACTTGCAACATATGTGTAAAACATATGCGTAAAACATATGCAACATCCAGATAAACACTCTTGCAACATACGTCTGGAAAAAACAGATGAAATATTGGGAACAGACGTTTGCAACATACATGTACAACCATTGCAACATATGCAACATTTTGATCTACTTTTGCAACATCCATATGAAGCACTTGCAAGATACCTCTGAAACATCTGCAACACTTGAAACAGACGCTTACAACATATGCTTTCAAGCACAACATCTACTTGCTGCTTACAAAATGGAGACTCGCCGACGTGTGGAGTTCACAGGAGGCAGCCGCGCCGTCGCCACTATCGACCAACGCCACCATGGACCAGATCAACTCTGCCTACCAAGAGGCCGCTAGGGACCTCTTCGTGGCTGCCGGTATCCTAGGCTCCACACAGGACACGGAGCCCCCCTCCTCATAACCCATGCAATTGACGCCACAGTCCTCACCACCACTGGATCTCTCGCCGTGTTGTGGATCTGGTGGAAGGAGCAGTGAAGCAGAGTAGGGTGAAGGCGCGTGAAGCGCGATGCGGGCGAGCGGCGCGATGTGGGAGCGGTGCCAGCAGGTTGGTCCGCCCGTCCGGATCTAATCGTTATTGCGAATCTATAACTGTGGGAGGATTGCGTCTTCCCAACTCTCTATCGCTAATGCCAAATGGGAAAGTGACATCTGGCGTTGGCATTGCATCCGTTTCGTATGGGCATGAGAGATTACATGCTAATGAAATCGCCAGCCTCCCGTTTGGCGCACACTTTTTCTTCCCATTCTCTCTCCCGCACAACACGCAACTCCCCGCTAACGGCGTGGCAGCGCATGCGGCAAAAGCAGTCTGGTGAAGCGCGCAAAGCTGTCTTTATTCAAACATAGTTACAAATGTCATCTGGAGGCTTCAAAAACCAAAACATGTCTACCTACAAGTTTACAAAACTTTTAGCTAGAAGATAAGCATCAATATCTTCTAGTTGGTCATATAAGCTTGGAAAAAATAGGGACACACCTCGGCAGTCCCGGTTAGCTTTGCTTGTGCTGGCAGCCTCGGCCTGGAACATAAAAACCCTTGGGCTTGGACTAGGGCCTAGGGCCATCTCAAGAAACCGAACCGATCCGGCCCAAAGACAAGCAACGGTAAAAAAGTTCCAAAACGAAATGCCCCCGCTCTCCTCCAAAACCAAATGCAGGCCGAAATGACAAAATTCCCCCGCTAGCCTTCGTTCCTCTGTACGCCGCCGTGCCGTTGTCGTCTTCATCCCCATCTCCGGCCGCCACGGGCGCCCCCACCCTGCGGCGGCGCCAAGCTCTCCTCCTCGGCAGCAGCGAGCTCTCCCCTTCCCCTCCGATCACCACACTACTCTCTCCTCCCCGCAGCTACGACGTCTCCCCCGCACCCACCCCCTCCTCCCTCGGCCGTCGCCATATCCGTCCTACGCCACCGTGCATCTCTCCAGCACCACCAAGCTCCCCTGTACGGCGCCGTGGAGTCGTCGTCTCCATCCCATCCATATCCCCGCTCGCCGCCGCCGGTGAACTGTGTGCTGCATCTGCAACCGACCAAGGCTCTCCGCCACCGCCACCGCCGCGCCCGAGGAAATAATAACGCCGTCCACTAATCCATCCGTGTCCCACCCACTCCGATCAAGGTACTAAATCTGCTTCAGATGTGAGACGGTTTCTTATTCCCTCGAATGATTTGATCTGTCGATGGCGATTAGATAGATGTGCAAATTGTTGTAGCTGTTGATCCTTTTCGATTTGGTTTAGATTTCACTCTGCGCTCGATTCCCCTCCGTCCCGTTTTTTTTTCCTTGCTTCCTGTGGATTGAAGGGGAAACCTAATCCCCATGGGGAAATTAGTTACTTGGTGAAAACGAGAGGATGATCGTCCTGCTCACGTTGTCAAAAGTTTCAGTATCCATTGTAGGAATTAGCTTCCCTCTGTTGTAGTAGCAGTATACTATGTTTTATTCTGGATGCATCAGATAATTTTCTCACCCTCTACGCTCATTTTTTTTTTTTTGGCAGCTAAGCGGAACAATGCAGCTCAGGTCCGGGCGTCGCTTAGTGTATCCACCGCCGGAGCCGCAAGGAGGTGGCCGTCGCCGCCGGTCCCAGCACATCTCAGAGGACACGATCAGCGGCCTCCCTGAGGACCTGCTCCTCGAGGTTCTCGCCCGTCTCAGGTCTCCCGCTGGAGCTGCGCGCGCCGGAGCCGTCTGCCGTGCCTGGCGCGGCCTCTGGACCGACCTTCCTGAGCTCAGGTTCTACAGCGCCCAACCCCTCCATGTCGAGTCAACGCTCGCCAGGATCACCCGTGCCTCGCTGCACCTCCTCGACATCAATTTGTGGGCAGACTGGGCCGACGACGAAGACTGGAATTGGCAGGTATCCTTGCTTCTCCACGGCGCCGCACGGGTGTTGCCGGAGAAACTCATCATCACGGTGTCGTGGGCCCCTCTAACAAACTACGCCGTGGATCTTCCTTGCTTCGAACGCACCTCCTACCTTAGTCTTGACTTGTTTGGAAGCCTCCCAATTACGTTGCCACAACACGGCGAGTTCACTGCCCTCGAGAGCCTTTATCTGAATTCGTGCTGCATCGACCTTGGCGCCCTGCTCCCCCTCTGCCCACGCCTGCGCATCCTGAACATTAGCAATCTAAGTGTTGACACGGTGATTGTTCACTCGCCGTCGCTTGAGGAGTTTGGCTTGGAGGTACACAATTATGACATCAGTTGCATTGATATCGCGGCACCAGTACTTAAGGAGGTGACATTGGATGTCGATATTGCCAAAGGCTTTAGTTTGTCTTTCTTGGCACCAATGGTGAAGAAACTCAGATGGGGTTGCCATTTTCCATGTGTTTGTGTTGGGTTCGGCCAGATATGGCACCTCATCAGCATAAAGGAGCATGAGCTAGATGATTTCCATGTCGTTTCGCTGAAATTAAGGAGTTCTGCTAATGTGCGTATGCTACTTTGCTATGTTTTTCTTTGATACTTTCATACCAAAATTATTTATGTTATTATATGCAGCTAAATGGTTTTCTCCATGTGATGACAATTTTCTCTTTTAATAACATTGGAACACTCTAATTTGTTGATATGTAGACTGATCTTCCAGGTGTAGAATGGAGTATTGCACAAGTGATAGCTCATCTTCCAGTGACTGTTTTTTCTGTTTTGGAGCTGGATCTCAAAATAGAGGGGTGGCATGCTTTTGGACCAATGATATTGCGCCTGCTTCGGATTCAATCAACTATACAAAGATTTAAGGTGGTCCTAGCACGTGACAAGGTAATTATTTGGTTGTTGATCCTGTAGTTATGTATTCTGATTGACTATTGAATTTTAGATAGCAGTGACTAACCATTGTCCATTTTTCTTTCAGGCACGAGTGCCATGTCCAGTAAATTGTCCTTGTGAACAGCCTAGCAACTGGAGAAGTGAGGATGTCTCTTTAGCGAATCTTGAAGTTGTTGAAATTCATGGCCTGGAAGGAAAAGACGGTGAAGTTGATTTCCTAAAAATCATACTCCGATGTGCAACAGTGCTTCGGAGATTGACAATGACTATTTCTGATGACATCTCACCAAGTAACAACAGCTATGAGAAGATCTGTTGCATTATGAAGGAGTATCCAGATGTGGAATTCCATGTTATGGCATCTAGTTCTGAGAGGGTTCTTTATCCATGAATAGAAGAATATTTGCAAATGGCAACTGGTGACGTCCTTATGCTTTCGTCAATTTTTTATCTTGTTGATATGTTTTGCTAGAGATTTCTTGCAAGTTTCATGGCTTGATAAATTTGGTGGTGATCACTAGACAGAAGGTGTCGTTGCCTATTAGTAGATCAATGATTTGCATCGAGATCAAGTATCTCTGGTTTAAGCATTTTGGAATTGGATTCCTTGGGATGAATTCTTAACTCCAACTCCCCTTCCCCCGAGTGCCCACCCTCGGGCGACTTGGGGGCTACCCCGCCGCCAGCACCCCAGCACCCCCCCTCGGCGCCCCTCCCCTTAGGCCGCCGTCGCCACCCTCGGGTGTGCGGCGGCGGCGGCTAGCGACGGCCCCAAAAAAGGGGCTCGTGCGCACCTCCTCTCCTTCCCTGCCGCTCCTCCTCCTCCTCCACCCCCTCCACCTTCTTCTCCGGCGAAGAGCGGTGGAGGCCGGCCGGATCCGGTCTCCCTAGGGCCCGATCTGTAGCTGCCATGCCCAGATCTGCTTCGGTCGGTGGCCGCCCTGCCGGATCGGGTCTCCATGGGCCAGATATGGCTCCTCGACGGCGTTGGGATGCACGTGCCTAGGGCCGGCGGCTGCCTGCCGCCGGGGTGCCTACACCCGCGGAGGGTCTGCGGCGGCTGGCCTAGGGTCGGCGGCGGCTTGCTGGGTGCTGCCCGCGACGTCCATTGACGATGGCAGGCGGTAGTTGCCCGGCCGGCCGGAGGCAGGATCTGGCCGGTCCTTTGCCGGCTTGCTGCATGCGGTTGCGCTCCTGGCGGCGTGGTCCATCTCCGGCGTCGGGGGTGCCTGCGGCTAGCTGCGCCCACCCCATGGCTTTGCGTAACCTGAGAATCTAGCCGGGCAGGGGCGGGGCAACCCGCGCCTACGGGGGTCGGTGGCCGGGGCCAAGGGACACCCTAGCGCTGTGGTCGAACAAGCTCCTGGGTGAAAACACTACCTAGCTTCTTGCTTCGGGCCGGCGGCGGTGGCGCAGCTTGCGTCAGCCACCTTCCTGAAGGCGCCATCGAAGGATCAGTTCGTCGCGCGAGTCATTGAGGACTGTTCTGGGCCGAAAGTCCTTGTGCCAGCTTCAAAGTTGTTGGCGTATGTGGACGTCATTCCCTCCTTGGAAGGCTACGTTGTTGGCCATCACCTGTCGGAGCCGCTCCTAGTTTGTACTGTGCCTGCCTGTGCTTCAGCTTCCTCTTTGCTTTGGTCTGTCCACCTTGGGTGTTGGTGTTGCCGCAGTCGTCTTCTTCTTCGCAGCGGCTACCTGGTCGCTGGTGGATACGTCTTCTTCGCAGCGGCTACCTGGTCGCTGGTGGATACTATCGTCTTCTACTTCTTAGTGGCTACCTGGTTGCTGGCGAATGTCTTTTTAACTTCGCAACGGCTAGCTGGTTGCTTGCGGATCTACCGGTGGATGCTTTGCCACCAGGGCTTCACTCCCTCTGTTAGCGACCATTGCGCGGATGTATTTTCTTTTGCAGGCATAGTCGGTTGATGTTTTGAGGTGGAGGTCCCCCGTATCTTTTTGCTGTTCGTTTGTGTCTTTGGGATTCTAGGGGTAATCCTAGGATTACTTGTGAGTTCTTTGTAACCGTGTTCCAGCCTTTCTTTTGGCCTTTCCTCTTAATGAAAAACGGGTTAAAGACCCGATCGCGAAAAAAGAGATCAAGTATCTCTAGTTTAATGTGTCCCACAGTAACTCAGTAAGGCTCAACTCCTTTGTATTGCCTGCTAGGCAAGCTAGACAAGGAAACACGGCCTTGTCTGTAGTCTGTACTCATGTCAGGCATGACTGCACTCTTCACAATGTAATGTGCAAAGAGCACTTCAAAATTCCCAAATGAGAATGTGTAGCCCCATCTTTTCACTATGCCTTAGATGAAATGAAATCCAGTTTAACCTTTTTAAAATAGAACTCTTTGTAATTCATGAACTAAATTTCAGGTCTGGTTAGCATGTGGTTTACTGGTCAAGATAGGGCAAGTTCAGTTTGTCAATGCTGTTTAGTTAGATTTTTTTATATATAAAAAAACTAAAAATAAAACACATATTACAAGCCTGAGAGCTTTCATGGAAAAAGAAGTTTCATCTAGAGGAACAGTTCTGCACGATTTGTTCTCAACAGGCCAAGCCAAGTTGCTTCAAGCCTTCAACAAACCGTTATCTGGTTTAAGCCATCAGAAATATCGCGGATGGGCCAGTGGCCCAGTGGCGCATAAGCAACCCCTTGTTCCAAAAAAAAAGCCATCAGAAATATCGCTTGAAACTGCAGGAAGATATACGCGGTCAAATGCCATGCTTGTTCATGGAAAAGATCCCACATAATTACCCGGTCAAGTAGTACTGAAGTAGATGAGTATCAGATAAATTTGCAACATCCGGTCAATTCCTGCAGGGCTATATTGCCAGCAAGATCACACTTTGTTTCCTCCATATAAAAGGATGCTCTTGTGGTTAGGATCATGCATATTAGAGAGATTACATCGTTATATTTCTCATTAGATAAGACCATCCCAAATGCAGGGGTAACCCAGCAGCATCTCTGCCTCAATTCATACAGAACCTGCCCTTGGAAGTTGGAACTGCGATACAAGTTTAGGAAATGGATGGTGGCTGGTGGGTAATTTGATCTTCCCACCGTTACGCAAGTCGTTTTAGCTTCATCACAATCTTCCAACTTTGAACTACCTTTGGATGATATTGTTCTCCTTGGTCATCCACTATTTTCTTCCGTTCTTAGAGAAAAGAATAAAGTTCAATCCAATCCAGATCGATCATATTTGCATTTCTGGGGAAAACACGTTCTGAAGCCTATCTGTGGTTTTATCTGACGAAACAAGACAGAATGGGGTTCCTCCTGTTCTTTTCAGGGGCATGTATCTGGGTGGAAAACCTGGCCCAGATCCTGACCCCTGAAGCCGAGCAGCTCCTCCACACTGTGTGTGATCCATCATTACATCAGCCGAAAAGAAAACAGAATGGGGTCGACCTATGTGAATCTTTAATCTTCCTTTACTCTCCTCGCATTTACAACAACATATTGCGAAATGAACAACACAAACAGTATACACCCTGTTCGGCAGGCTGTTTCTGCGGCTTATAAGCCGGCTGTGGCTGTTTTGTTGTGAGAGAAAAACACTGTACCACGGCTGATAAGCCGTGCTGATAAGAGCAGCCGAACAGGGTGATACTCTACAGCAGTCGTCAGATCCTGTCTACCAGTCAACGCTAAATCGAAAACCTGTCAAAAGTTTAAGGCTGCGTTCAGTTAGCAGGTTTTCATGGCCTGGAATCATTTCAACCAGAATTCCTTCTTTAATTTATATAGCTAGTGTCGCCGGAAACAGTTCTAGTCCAGAACCACCCCTAAACGAACAGGCCCTAACAGGGCTGGCTGGGCTACCGAAACTGTCACTGAGATTGGGGATGGAAGAAGTATTGCATCCCAGGAGCAGGAGGTGGCTGCATGGGCCTGAAAGGCGGCACACCAGGCGGCTGAAAGAGCGAACTGCATCTGAGGCGCTAGGTTCATTGGCATCTGCTGCTGAAGCATCGGTGGCGCTGGAGGCAGAGTCTGCGGCATGACAGCCCTTTGAGGCTGTGGAGGCGGCGGCGGCGGCGGCGGGGTCATGGTGCTCATGTTGTAAGGCATGCCCATCATTACACCTCCAGGCTGAGGGACAAACTGCTGGGGAGGGGCCTGGTATATAGATATTGATATTGTACTGGGGCTGCCTGAGATGCAGGGGCTTGGCTCTGCTGCACTAAGATTGCCTGCCTGGGGCTGCTGCTGAGGTGTTGTGGCAACCACTTGTGGCATCGGAACGAAAGCAGCAGCAGTTGCGACGCTTGGAAAGTGCAGACTGCAGAATCTGCTGAGAGTTTGATGACGCTGCAATCTTGTCCTCAAGGATAGCAACAGCTGTCTTGGAAAGCACCTTAATTTCCTGGCACTGACGATGCTGAATTGGGCAGCGGAATGGTTGGCTCATTCTTGAGTCTCCGCTGCATGTACCATTGCTTCAGCTAGCTGTCAATTGGAAAATTTAAAAACATAAGAATGACAAGTGTTTACAAAGACAATCACCAGGTTCAGCTCTTTGAGCTCTTCCTGAGGTGCCTTCCAAAGTGAAATGACAGCAAATAAACAGACCAGAGCCAAACTGGCAGTGTTGTACATCTTCTAGATCGCTATCACAAACCTTAAACCAACTACAGTTACACACAAGCAATCTGAAACAATGATTTTCCTTTTCATGATCTGTACAATAATTATCCTGTACACACTTTTGATGCTACAAAGAGTCCAGCTGGTCGTCGATGTCCTCTGGAATCTTGTCTATCAACTGCTCCATTGTCTTAATGTATTTGAGCATGTAATGTTCTCCTATCATGGACCTCGCCAGGCGAATCTTACTGTACAAATGTCGGGGTGTTTCATACAGGGCGACGACCTCCTCCTGGGCTCCTTGCTGACTTGTGGTTGCCTCTTCCGCTGCTGGCAATCCAACCATGTGCAATATTTTGCCTGGAGGGTACAGCTGGTGTGGCTCTTGAGCAGAGCTTGGCGATGATGGCACCTGCTTCTCGTCGGTCAAGGACTCTAGAAGCTCCATGGCCTCTTCTTCATCTGTTTCAGTCAGTGCTGATCCCTTTTCCTCTCTGTTGTTGTCCTGGTTATCTGATTCTTGAAGGTTTAGTTCACCAAGATGGATCGAGACTAGCTCAGCAGCTGTCGCTTCAGTAATTTTGTCAGTTTGGACATCAGCGTTGGTTTGGACTTCCGTGCCCTGAATTTGTATTGGTGATTCCATACTCTGTTTGGGTGCAGCCACACATGACCAGCAAACTAGTGCAGGACGTTTCTTTACCACAGCATGGGTATCTGCTGAAGGCTTACTCCCAGCCTGCCAAAAACCATGAAGGCATAAGTACTAGACATAATAGATGTATAGTTTCATCTGTTTAAGAACTAGTTCTTGGAATAACATTTTTTTAGCAAAATAACAAATTTATTATACCTCAGGACTCTGAGATTGCAGCATATCAACATCCACAACCTTAGATCTTGGATCAGAGACAAAGGGCACATGAGATCTTATGAAACTCACAGAACGGTTCACAAAACCTAAGAATCTAGTCTGCTGAATTTGTTTGCGAAGGTCATGTGCCCAAGACGATGACATAACCTGCCAACATTCAGTACAATAGTAAATATATATGTTTTCTTTTAAGGGAAGACATTGTTTGAAGAATAACTATCCTTCCTTCTAACCAACCACTTAACTATTCAATATAATTCTGTGTTCCACTTTGCTTAGATACTCAAATATCATCAAATGAATTGGCTGAGTGGTACCTCTATACGAAGCTTGGCAGCAGAAACTATGCCAAGAGATGGCACTACGTCATTTCTGTTAACAATGGTGGTAACAAAGTCTTTACCCGACTCAGCCAAGTCCCATGTCATGCAAGCAGCTGAATCACCACAGTGGAAATGTAAATATATCAAACAAAGCATTCAAAGAGAAAATTTTCAGATAACAGAGAAATATTCCAGAGATGTTAGATCCTAGTAATGATTTAGGCTTACGGATAATTCAGAAGAATGTATTCTAGTGATAGATAAGCTCATTACAGCTATCTTAGAACATCGGTTGCAGTTATCATTAAGCATAAATACAACATAATTATCCTTTGCCATCCTTTTAATTTTTAATATGACTAATACCAGAGCTCTCTTGTAAAATGAAAAGTGTGAATGGAAATGCCAACAGGTGAACCAGTGAGCAGTCATTACAAGACTTTTCTCAACTTATGTTGTTCAAAGTAAACTATACTTCTCAATGCAGTACCTGGCCCAAATGCAATACAAGTGGATGATGATAGCTTCTCGTTCTCGCGTAGGATGTATGTTAGTATTGTTGCAATCCCAGCTCCCATTGAGTGTCCAATGATCTAAACAAAATAAAGTAAAATGAAGGGTCAGATGCAAGGCACAAATATTTAACATCATATGCTGTGTGATAAAAGTTGGATATAAATAAATGTGGGGCTATATAGAAGTCCCTCCCAAAACAAAAGAAATCATCTAGGACGAACAATAATTAAAGCAAAACAAATTCAAATAAATTCCTTCAGGTTAACACATGAACATTTGAGTAGACATGCACTGGTTAGCTAACAAAATTCTAAATACAATGAAATCACATAAATAAATATGAAAGTCAATGAAGAAATGAGATACGACACTATTAAGTTGTTCAGCATTAGTTTCATATTATTTTGATTAATTTTTTACATTCATGAGTGTGGTCCACTTATTCTCTCTACTCATGGTAGTCATAACTTTAAGCTTGTACCTCAGTACTTTGGCAATCTATTTTCTTAAGATTCTTGCTCAGCACTAGAGAATCCTAAATTCCATTGATGATACTTTACTGCAAGAGTGCTTAGAAGTTCATTTGCTTTGGCTTTAAGAAAGGAAAAAACATATTTGGCATTTCCAGTTGATAACAACTTGCAGCTCCACTTGCTTTAGCATTCAATACTTATGTTGATTTTGTGCAATTTACTAGGTAGACAAGTAAGCATCAATTCCGAATTACAGAATTGTACAGAAGCAGAAAATCTAAAAGAACGGACAATAGATGACTCATCAATATGTAATACCAGGAGTTTTTGACAATGCAGAATGGTTGAACGTCAAAAGATCACCTGCAGATACTTGCAAGAGCTGAAAGAAATTACCTTAACCTCATACTCTGGGAATTGCTCCATTGCTTTACTCAGGCAAGGAATGGCTTGTTTTGCAATCCATCGAGCTGCTACAACCATTCCACAGTGGGCGTAGCCCAACACTAGGTTGGAAACACGACCTTCCTGGACCACAACGTGATGAAATGGAACCTCTGCGCCAGTTGCTGCTGTCAACCGCTCCTTAACACTGATAGCCCCCCTAATGAAAAGGAGAAAGCATTGGCTACTTCTGTCACGAACAATTGTGAAAGCAGGCTTCAGGAGCTGCATGATACAACAGAATTTCATCCAGTTACTCTTGATTTGTTGTCAGCAGTGGAATGAACAGAAAAAAATATTCGGCCGTGACAACTTTGGGATGTTGAGTCCCGACGCATAACTGACAACAGAGAGTTAACTGATACTTACGCACCCTCGCCTTAGATTTCTTTATAAGCACATCATTCTGGCCATAACCACCATACTCCAAAAACACGTTGTATGGCTTCTTCGAGAAATACATGCATTGGTTCAGATATCTGAGCAGTGAAATCAGCTCCTGCTTTACCTCAGGCCCATCCAGTAGTATAGAATCACTTCCAGCATACTCATGCTGCAGATTACCCTGTAAGAGCAAACTGATATGTCTCATTTTTTCATAATAATATGTAATCTGTCGACATCACGACTTACAGAAATAAGATAAAAAGTACAACAAAGGCAAATGAGCAGACCAATTTCTGATCAGCACCTATGATTCTAGAATGTAGAATACTTAGAGCAGCTAAAGGCGGCTAGCATCTTATCAGTTAGGTATCTGGTTCAAATCCAACGATCACTTAACTTTACAATTTCTGGAGCCTAAATTAATCAAAGTGGAGTTTGGTTTCTGGGAGGGAAAGACCGAAAGTAGGGTTGTTTATTTATATATAAAACAATTTTCTTAAACAATCACAAGGAGTCAAATTTAATAGGCATGCTAAAGTAGTCCCACTCCATGATGGACCAAAATCACCAAATTATTGAAGAGAATACAATACTATATATGGATGGTGAGGTGAAAAGCTAACTGCATACGACCAATTTCATCAAAACAGATGTCAGCAAAGTGGTACTAGAAAATAATTGAAGCTCATTGAACTGTTCGTCGAATTGTGTAACATTCAAGAATTCTAAAAAACTAAGACAACGAGCATTCAGATCATGTACCCGTTTGGTAGATTGTTCTGAAACTAGGCACAAGTACCCACGTAACCTCCAAGCTAGCAAGGAAACATGTTGCAATATAAGCATTTAGCACTTAATACTAACTACGTATTAAGGTGTGGTCCCAGTTGACAGCAACTATATGGACTTGCTTCAAAACTGGACCAAAAAGATTCTCAGCAAGTTTGGCGAGCAACTCAGAACAGTCCATTAAGCATACCTGTATTACTGGATAAGGAAAACGTACAAATACACGTAGGAATACAGATACGCTAGTTTCTTTCAAAAAGCCATGGGCCTGCCGGACTGTCGATCAATCTAGAAGAGGGAAAGGAAGAGAAGAACACAGCATAAAAGCGCAACGAAAAATCGGACCACGAGGGAAAGAAACTCGCGCAGATTGGGGGCGTTTCTTTCGTCTCCATCTTTTCTTGCACCACGCAAGATTCTGGGGAGACATTTTCCATTTCACGGTTTTCAAACAAGATAATAAAGGGAAAAAGAAAAGAGAAGGCGACAAACCAAGCTTGACCGAGAAAAATTCCACGGAAGCAAAGTAGCAAACACATCACCTCCAAGTTAACCAGGCGGGCAATCCCAAAAGTGAAAAACCTTGAAAAAAAAAAAGAAATCTCGTGCAAGACAAAGCCAAGGACAAAACAAACATTTCAACGGCACAATGGGGAGAGCGCAGGGTGCTTGCTACTCCTAGTCCGTGCCGCGCGGCCGGCGATCCTCGAGGTTGAGGGCACGGGCACTGGCACGCATACCTGCTGCCGCATGTAGTACTTGATCCCGAAGGCGAGCTCCCCGAGGGCCCACTTGCCGAGCGTCTCCGCCCAGGTGAGCCGCACGGTGCGCGCGGCCAGGGCAGCCGCCTCGCCCCACCCGTCCGGGGCGCGCTCTGGCCACCGCCACCGCCGCCGCTTGGTGGCGCGCGACGCTCGCCGCTGCTGCTCCCGCCGCGCCCGGGCGTCCTCCTTCCGCCGCCGCCGCGCCTCTGCCGCCGCAGACACGGCCGACGATATCAGCTGGTCCTCAAGTGCGGCGCCGCCGTCGCCGCCGGCTGCGTCCCCGCAGAGCCGCCCCGACAGCACCAGGTACAGCAGCACCGCCGTCCCCGCCGCCGACGCCATCCCCTTGTTCGCGCCCATCACGGCCGGCGCGGTAAGAGCACGAGCGCAGGGCAAGCGCAAGCGCGCGGGCGCGTGCCCTCCTGCGTGGCGCGCGGGTTTAGCGCGTGTATGTGTGATTGCGTGAAGGTGTCGGAGCGAGGAGAAGGAGAAGTGGGGGTCGTCGGACGTCGGGTTGGGACGGAAGAAGGGGCTCGGCCGGGGGTCGGCTAAATCGACGGGCGACCGTGGCCGGAAAGACGATTCTGCCCCTGAGTTTTTATGGCCACTTTGGCTGCCTTGCTTTGTTTTCTTTTCTATATATACCCCGGGTCCACCTGCAGTTAATTGTGAATTTGTGATCAGCTTCTTTTTTATACGATTAGATGTTTTCCTAAGTGCGTGTTTAGTTCTCAAAATATTTCACCATAAAACATCACATCGAATCTTGCAGCACATGCATAGAACATTAAATGTAGACGAAACAAAAAACTAATTACACAGTTTACCGTGAAATCGCGAGACAAATCTTTTGAGCCTAATTAGTCCATAATTAAACAGTAATTGCCAAATAAAACAAAAAACTGTACCCAAAAACCGAAATATTTTGGAAACTAAACACACCCTAAGTTCCTTCCTAATTGACTCGGGGTACATGCACCTTTTACTGGCGTTTTTTTACACTTATACAGTACAACGTAGACGTTCACAACACGCACACACACTCACCCCTTTAAACACACGCACACACACTCACCCCTTTGAACACACGTACGCAAACCGTACCCTATAAGCAGTCGACAGATCTCGAGATTCACGAAGTCACCACTGGCGCCTCGCTGTCGACGGGGACGTCGCCTACCACTAAAAGCATAGCGCAGTTAAATCCTGAAATAAATCCAGAAAAATACGATCACTCGTGCCAAGTCAAGAACTTAAACCCGGGTAGGCAGGTTTCACCACAAGAAACCCAACAAGTCGATCTATGATCAGTTCGCTTTTACCAGCGTTTTTAATCTATCTAAAAATTTTTAGAAACTTATTTGTTATAGGATGGAGGGAGTATATGCTATCCTTAATCCTTAGAGACCCTAAAATTTCTTCGTTTCATCCTCTCTTCTTCTTTTTTAATAAAGACAAAATAGAAAATTTTAATGTAAAAAAAGGGAATTGAGGTTGCTTTATAGCTTTAGGTTTAAGGATTTTACCATCATGTTACTGTTGTGTTTGTGGTTTAGTGCACAGATAATCTGTTTGAGCATTAACTGACTATTCAACATGTCTAATAACCAAATAAATTAAACAATAGAGAGAGACAAATCAAGAATGTTTTTTTTGCCTATACATATGTCATACCATGGCCGTGTTTAGATGCCCAAAAAGAGGCAAATTTTTTTGCATAGTAACTATCACATCGAATCTTTACTCGTATGCATGGAGCATTAAATGTAGATAAAAAAATAACTAATTACACAGTTTGTCTGTAAATATCGAGACGAATCTTTTGAGCCTAGTTAGTCTATAGTTAGACAAATTTTTCTAAATAACAACGAAAAATGCTACAGGAACTTTTCCATAAAAATTTTCACAACTAAACACGCCGCATGTCTACCAAGAATTGCAACTCGAAGAACAGAGAGAGTTGGCTGTCTTGTACTATAAAATAAATGGAAGAGACACGCGTGTGCGCAAATGCTTCAAGTTATCTTTGTTTGCTCTCCACTTCTAAGTACAGAAAAAAGTGTTTGGATATGTTTTTTTAAGACCCTGTTTAGTTCCTTCAAAATTCCAAAAAAATTTACAAGATTCCTCGTTACATCGAATCTTTGGACGCATACATGGAACATTAAATATAGATAAAAAAATAACTAATTACACAGTTTGGTTGTAAATCACGAGACAAATCTTTCGAACCTAATTAGTCCATGATTAGACACTAATTGCTAAATACAAACGAAAGAGTTACTGTGCTTCCAAAAGTTTTACAGGTGCAACTAAACACAACCTAAGTATGAACTATATTTTTTGGGTCTTGCTATGTTACTCTAATTGCCCATACAAAGTAAGAACTCAAATAGATCTCAGCCCTTGATTTTAAATTACACATAAAAATATATAAATAATAAATAATTAAAATATTTAGACGAAAAGACTCAAAATCTTCCTCATCATCAATCAGAGGCATCCTTCTTTATATTCACCGTTGGCTAGTAAGGAAACATGAATATCTTCATTATTGGCTATCAAGGAAGCGTCAAATCTCCACGGGTGGTAGCTTTTTGTTTATGACACACACATTTATCTCTGTTCACTTTTTTTCCTCTAACGTCATAAAAAAAATCCACATGTTTAAGTTCATATATTAAAAAATATATAAAATAACACATATTCGCACACGCACAAAACACATGTAGTAGTGTTCAATAAAAGCTATAGTTTTCTGTTGAACTGTTTGGCCATCTTGTATAGCCCAACATCTTTTTTTCTCTCTCTTCAGAATGCCCAGCAAACCAGATTCCTCTCTTCTCATATAATATGTATACAAGAGATCTGGTTCTTCAACAAAAGCTATACGCCCCGTTCGGTTGGGCTGATAAGCTGTTGGCTGATTTAGTGCGAGAGAAAAACACTGTTCTGGCTAAAAAAATAAGCTGAAAAGTACGGATTATAAGCCGGATGAACAGGGCCATAGTCTTCTGTTGAACTGTTTGGACATCGTGTATAGTCCAACATCCTGTTTTTCCCCTCTCTTCAGAATGCCCAGCAAACCAGATTCCTCTCTTAATAACTCGTTATTATTATTTTTTGAGCAAGGGCATTGTGGTCAATCCAAATGGCAGGGCCAAGCCGCAGCAGGTGCCTTCCTCTTCGAAGCTGGAATCTGCTATTGGCGGGGGCAGAGAGCATATGCATGAAGGGTCTGTCGCCGACGTGGGCTCCACGTCCCTGTCACACATCAGAGAGCCCGGTTTAGTCTGCTCTGATCTAACCCAAAAACGTTTCCTAATCCACCAGGTGAGCAAATCAGGTTGGATGGAGCTTGCGATTGTGTGAAAGAAACGGCTGCTGCATGCACAGCTGATGGAGATGGAGGAATAACTCGAGGGGAATAATGTTTATTCTGCTGGTATCTCAGTGCGCTTATGCCTGGATATTCCATACTTGAAGGCCTGGATTTGAGCGCCTTACGTAAAGCTCTTATTCCTACGACACTTGACGTTTTGCTCTCTCCTATTTTGCTTGAAAAAAGTGCAGCTAGGTATAATGGAGTATTGTTGTACCGGACTCCCGGTATAGACGAAAACGTTGTGATATACGGCCGCCGCCGCCGTATTTGCGTGTCCAACCACAGGAAACGGAGGCGGGCGCATTGGATCCGGAAGGCATGGATTTGAGGATGACGTAACGGGTAGCCCCATCGTTTTTTTTTTTTGACAACAAGGTAGCCCCATCGTTGGGCGCAACGCGAAAAGGAAAGCACAGAGCAGCACCAGCAGGAGGCAGCGGCAACTCGGGTGCCGTGGCGACGCGACTGGCACTGGCAGTGGGCCCTGACAGGTCAACGTTGGCAGGACGGCCTGCGCACGGGTGGGGGAGGGAGTGGGGGACACGGGGCCGTGGGGCCCCGCCGCCAGTCAGTCAGTGTGCCTGTGCTGTGCGAGCGACGGACCTCCTCGCTCCTCCGCTTTGCCGTGCTATGCTGATGATGGATCACCACTGCCGTGCTCTCAACTCCGGTTTTAATATTATTATTATCTGCCCGATCGTATCGGTGGAAGCTATTAAGGGGGTGTCTAGGTCCACCTAAAAATTTTACACCTTATCTCATCGAATGTTTGGAAATATACATGAAGTATTAAATATAGATAAAAAATAATTAATTGTACAGTTTGTATGTATTTTGCGAGACGAATCTTTTAAGTCTAATTAGTCCATGATTAGACACTAATTACTATAGTTACACATGTACTACAGTACCCCCGAAAACTTTACAGCCTCTGAACTAAACACGCCATAAGCTAGCATAATAAATAATGTACTCCTTCTGTCCCTAAATATCTGTCATTTTTATTTTACAAGAAACAACTTTAACTAAATATATATTAAAATATATTAGTATTTATAGTACATAATTAATATTATTAGAAAGATCTTTAAATCTAGTTTTCTAATAAATTTATTTAGAGATACAAATGTTACACGTATTTTATACTAGTCGAGTAGCGCGACAGTTATTCTGGAACTAAGAGGGTATTCCTCTATCCCTTAATATATGTCTATAAAAAATCGTGTTTCTCTCATAAACACGCTTCCCGGACGACGCTTATAAAGGGACGGAGGGTACACGTAATGGCGGGGTCGGGGACATGACATTAGCAGACACGAAGGCGTGTGCGCATGCACGCCTGGTCTGCGTCTGCCGTAGGAGGAGTAGTACGTGACATGGCACCACGTCGGTCCTGGACGACGGATGATTATTGATTCCTTGCGCCGGCCAATCGTAAGCGCCCCTCAGTACGAGCGAACGAGGGTCGCGGTCGCGCCGTCATGTCTTGGCTCGGCCTCGGTCGATGACGGACGACATTGGAATGGCCATGGGCCTGATGCATGGCCGGACGCACGTACTCAACGGCGCACCCGCACGCGCGCCGGCCGGCCGGCCGGCTGAAGGCACGGGAGCGGGGCGACGGTCGCCGGCCTGTCTGCCGCTCCTGACGTGCCATCAGCATTCAGCACGCAGCAGCAAGTGCGTTTTTCATTCCCATCAGCATTCAGCGGCGCATCGCATCGATTGGATTATGCCTTTGGTTGATGTCTTGATGATGCTCTGGGGACCTGGGACTGGAATGGAATCCTGGTCGGCGCGGGCGTGGCGGCTTCGTTCGTGGAGTCCACCACACTGTACCCGTACGTCAAAGCTCCTGCCCCGCCGTACGTGTGTGCCGGTGGGTGCCGCACGGCCCCAGCCCGCCTATGGAGTGCCGCCGGCGACCATCTGCCGGGGACAGCCTGCGCTTCCCGCCGCCTCGGGGACCGACCGTTAGGTACGCTGGCCGGCCTGCTCATCGTCGCGTCCATAATAACAGCAGCAGCAATAATAATAATAATGATAACAACAAACAAACAATAAAAATAATAATAATTAATATTACTTAAAATCGTCACCGGCGTTAGCGCCGGTGTATAAGAGCTAGTACTTCCTTCATCCTAAATTATATAAAGTCATTTTGGTTTCTGGCCCTCTTGCATCTGTATGCATGGTTTCTCGAGGCACATTTTTCTTACCAAACGCTAACTCATAAAATAACTTTATAAGAGGGGCCATATATAGAAGTGGAGCTGTTTTTTAATTACAAAGGTGAAGCCACCTCAACATGGTTTATTCAGCTTCTCTGTTGAAGCCATACGTAATAATAAGAAGCCCTGCCAAACAGAGTCTAAGTGCGGTTACCACGCAGAGGCAAAAAGTTATATTCTTCTCCAAAATATCAAGCAATATCAATTACGCAAAAAAACAAGTTGTCTTAATGAACCACGTACTGATGAACCATGATAAAAGCATCCCCAAATTAAATTGTATTGACACTACATTAACAACCAATGTACAATCGGTTTGGAACGCATGAGCAAATAAACCCACCGCACTTATATATATGCTGGTCCAGCCAACTATGTTTGTGGGGGCTTAAATACAGTGTTAATGAACATGAAAAATGATCAGTGTCTAAAGCTGCAGGAGAGATGCCCGACCATCGTACATCTCATTCGTTGGAATGATAGCTAACAGTCCAACCTTCGCTAGCTTCGTTCATGGCACGCTTTGACCAAAGCAATACAGGAGTGTTCCCTTTGTAGAAGGGAAGAATAAGTTTTGCGTAGCACAAGAGTGTTCCGGCTGGCTATAGAGGCTCATTTTTCCATGGTGTAAAGAAAATGCAACGTTTGGCGAAGTTGTCGAACTGGCAGTATGATCATGAAAGATGAGTAGCTAGAGGAATAAGAAAACATCGAGAACCCTGAGCAGTGCAGGCAGACAGAGAAGTGTTTATCTTAGATAATTCACAATTCACATGAAGCTTCGATAGTCAAAGTGTTGTACTGGCCTTGTTTAGTTCCTCCCCTAAAGTTTACTCTCTATTATATCGGATGTTTGATACATGCAAGGAGTATTAAATATAGACTAAAAAATAAATAATTGCACAGATTGTGACTAATTTGCGAGATGAATTTTTTAAGCCTAATTAGTCTATGATTTGACAATGTGGTGCTACAGCAAATATGTGCTAATGACGGATTATTTAGGCTTAATAAATTCGTCTCGCGGATTATTGACGGATTCTGTAATTTTTTTATTAGTATCCGAACACCCCATACGATACCCCATGTGATATCCGATGTGACATACCTAAGCTTTACTCATTGGATTTAAACGGCACCTAAAGGCCTATTTAGCATGGCTCCTCCTCAAATGCTAGGAGCCACTTTTTGCAGCTCCAACTGCATACCTAAAACAGCTCTAACTCCTCTACTATATATTTACCAGAAAACGGATCCTTCTTCTGAAGTGTTTGGCATGTCTCCGCATAAGCTCCTTTTGGAGCTAGAGCTGAAGCCATGCCACACATGTCATTATATTCGTAAAAGTAACTTTCTATCGGTATAACGAATTGAAACTACTATAATTTTGTTTGTCTGTGATAAATATGCTACTCTTACGTTCCATACTCCCTTTGTCCCAAAATAGAAGACGTTCTCGCTTCCCGAGAGGTCAAACTTTTTCAATTTTGATTAATTATATACAAAAGAATATTGATATTTATAATACATAATTAGTGTAATTAGATAGATCGGTGAATATATTTTCATAATAAAATTATTTGGAGATATAAATGTTGCACGCATTTTCTAAAAACTAGTCAAAGTTGAGAAAGTTTGACATGCACGCTGCCCATAACGTCATTTATTCTGGGACGGAGGGAGTAAGAATGCAATTCTAAAACAGTACTCCCTCCGTCCCAAAAAAAGAGTCATTTTCGCTTCCGAAAAAGTTAACAGCTTTTAACTTTGACCAAATATATTTAACAAAATATTAATATTTATGGTACATAATTAGTATCATTAGGTAGATCTTTGAATATACTTTCATAATAAACTTATTTAGAGATATAAATGTTGCATCTATTTTCTACAAACGTAGTCAAAGTTGAGAAAGTTTGACCAGCACGCTTCCCACGGCGACTCTTTTTATGGGACGGAGTAGTATCATGTTTTAGTATATCACATTTGACTAATTATAGATAAAAAATTATAAATATTTATAATATAAAATAAATATCATTAAATTAATTACAAATGTATTTACATAATAAATTAATTTAGAGCCATAAATGTGAATATTATTTATAAGAAACTTGGTCAAACATGAAATACTCAAAGTGGCACGCAACCCATAGTTGCATTCTTTTAGAGACAAATGCAGTAATGTACTCCCTCCATCTCAAAAAGAGTAACCAAGAGTATGAGGTTCATGTTTGATGTGTGAAGGTTCCTCAGCAGCAACAAATAAATAATACTCTGTCCAGAAAAGAATAATATTCTAGTTTTATTGTTAGTCAACCTATTTAAATTTCAATCAAATTCATTAAAAAGCCACTGATATTTATGACACAAATAGATATATCGCGGAAACATATTTTATTGCAAATGTTATTTATATTTATTTATAGTCTAACTTGAGATGATCGCGAGGAAGCGAACATATTTCTTGGAAGGAATCTATTGCTGACGTGGGTGCTGACCGGGTGGGTGGATGGACCGACCGATCGTCTCCAACGGCTGCTGCGTGCTGTGTGCTGACGGATGGCGTTGCCGTCTCCTCCTCCCCTCTTCCTCCTCTCATATCCTCTTCTCCTTCTTCTAGTAGATGTTGTACTAGATCATGACTCCTAGAGAGATGTACCCCTAGATCTAAGGCTAAGGATCCCTTTAAGCTAACAGTTCCCTGCAACTGTTTCTTTATAGTAATAAAGAGTGAGGTTCATGTTTGATGTCAAGGTTCCTCTGCAGCACCAAATAAATATACTCCGAGATACATTTTTTAATAAATTTAATTATGTTTATTTGATACTCCCTCCGTATCGGATTTAGAAGTCGTTTAGGACAGTGACACGGTTTCCAAAACACAATTTTGACCTCTTGTTTTTATAAAAAATATTTATGCAAAAGTGATATATATATACTTTTATAAAAGTATTTTTCAAGATAAATCTATTCATATAATTTTTACATTTGCAAACTCAACAACTTAAAAGTTATTGATGATTTATATTCCCAATGTTTGACCCAAACCTTATCCAAAACGACTTCTAAATCTGATACGGAGGAGTACTTACGGTACTTGGTCGCGAGGAAGCGAGCATAATTCATGGAAGGAATCTATTGCTGACGTGGGTGCTGACCGGGTGGGTGGATGGACCGACCGATCGTCTCCAACGGCTGCTGTGCTGCGTGCTCTGCTGAGACTATCCGCACTCATGGACCTCTATATTCATCCTCTAAAAGGAATATTTCATCCTAGTTATCATAAAATATACAGTTTTTCCGCATCCATCCATCCTCTATATCATCCTCTATCCACTGTGGGGTCCACTTGTCACTTTATCTAAATATATCCATGTGACATCTTGTTATGAAGAATTTATTGTCACGAATTTAATGGTGTAATCGGAATTTAATTTGGTGTTTTAGTTTGTGAGTTATAACATTTTTTATATATGAAAAAAGTTTGGACATGCTTTCCTAGAATACACAGTATCTTTCATGCTGTGCCTGCCAAAGTTGCAGCGTCCGCTACGACGCCAGGAACGTCCGCTACGACGCCAGGAATGGCGTACCTCGTTCGTTTAGCGTTTCATTTTGCGTACCCGGTGCAATACTTCATTTACGCTATAGGCTGATATGTCTTTTACCGTTTGCTCTTACAGGTCCCGGTGCAGCTCGTCTGAGTGCTGACCCAACAACACCTTGCATTGGGCCTTGTTTAGATCCCAAATTTGGGATGCAAACTTTGGATAGTAAATATCCTGTCATACTGTAGCAATTTTGTTTTTATTTGGTAATAATTGTCCAAATATTGATTAATTAGGCTTAAAATATTCGTCTCGCAAAGTACAACAAAACTATACAATTAGTTTTTAATTTCATCTACATTTAATACTCCATATATGTGCTGACATTTTGATGTGACGGAGAATCTTCTTTTTGCATAGTCGAATTTGGAGGTGGGCCTTGTTGGCGTTGCCTTCTCCTCCTCCCCTCTTCCTCCTCTCGGTGTTGGCGCCCCTGCACCTGCACGATTTGACCACCTGTTTGTTGCGTTCGTTCAGGGTGCCTGCGGCCTCGTGGTACGCATGTGCAGTGCCGGTGAGACGTGACATGCATGGTCAGTGGCCACACCTGATCGACACCCCACACGAATACGCCGGCGGTAGTCCATGACGTAGCACGCGCCGGCCATTGCGTGCACGTGATGGCTGTAGAGCATCTACTACTGTGTTCTTGCATGCCATTCCTGGCTCTCACACCACATGGTACCCAAATCTCGATATTTGTCACATCTTCCCATGCAGGGCAGTGTAGGAGTACACTCATACTGTCTCCATGATCTCGTAAAGTCATTGCACCTCAAAGTTTGCAATGCAAGGCCCCCGCCACAAGGAAAAAAATGCGGTTTTCTTCTTGCTGAAATCAGCAAAAAATAAAATAAAATAAAGGGGTGCCTTTTGAGTTTTGACCACATCGATCATATATAAGACGTGTGGATTCTTTTTCTAGTCGTGACAGAAGACGACTACTATGAACTGGAGAATGGTCTTTGCTTTGCTGCCCTCGCGATTCCATCACCAGATGGCAGTACGAAGACGCAGGGGAAAAAAATTGATCACCATATTTGATGATGTTCTGATAGATTCAGACGTTATTGGGGGAAAAAGAAAGAAGAAGATGCTCCGATGAATCAAAAGGGCGAAACATCATCTATCGGCACCTTCAGATTCAAACTTATGTCGTCGGTTCTTTGCACACTTTCGGCGTTCTTTGTTTCGAGATATGCATACTAACACACAATAAACCAAAACCATTTATCTAGTGGCATAAGCTAGAATGATTTCAAGATGAAGGTACAATACTATTTTGCGTGTGACGATTTATCTTTTTCTTACAACGCTAGCAATATTATTATTCTCACGCAACAATTTCTGGCTCTACATGCTATGTTAGATTACAAGCTAACAGAGAGAGAAGAATATATAATCCTATATATGTGACCGAGTAATGCAAGCACTACTACTAATAATTAATATAAACAACACACAGCGAGTCTGCCGTGGAGGTTAATTAATAGTACGGTTTCCTGTGGAAAAGAATTGAAGAATAATAATGCCATACGCATGACCTGCTGCGAACTATAATATAATAATCAAATCATCAGTCTGAGGTGTTCTTATGGCGTTCACGGGGTTGGTAGAAATTATTTTTTAACGCAACTGGCAAGAGTTCTATCTTTCAATAATTAAGTCAGCTAGAAAAGAGTTGGTCCAGTTTATTCAAGAAAAACCAGGCTCGAAAACCTAACATCTGCATGGTTAGTTTAAGGAAAACCATTAAAAACCCTAACATCAGGTCATCAGCAGCATGGCCGAAACGGCTAACCCAAGCCCCACCAGCTGCAAATTATCGTTGCCGAGCTCAAAAACACAGTCAAGCATCTCTGATTTCTTGCAACGGACTGAAGCCCAAGCCTCAAAGTCATAAGCACACACCTGCAAGGAAAACTGAACCCCTCCTAAAGAAGTTGTTGAACGTCATGGTTGCCGAGCTGTGGCGATCCCCATTACACACAGCAGCTCCGACTTCGCCACAAAACACGCTAGAAGCTAGAAATTATCTGGACCAGAGAAGCCATATGCATGATGCATGACAAAATGACCTAGCATCCAAGAACAAGAGTGTCTTGCATTGGCCGTTCATGTACTAAAAGCGGGGGTGCGGGGGTGCGGGGGGCGGGTTGGGGTGGCGTGGGGCGGCATGCATTTCTCACACAGGCTCAAAAAAGAAAGGAAAAACTTATCTCGGGCTGTGTTTACTTTCGAAATATTTGGAGAAAATATTCCTGTAACACTTTCGTTGTTATTTGGCAAAATTTATCCAACCATGAATTAATTAGGCTTAAAAGATTCATCTCGAACTTTACAGACAAACTGTATAATTAGTTATTTTTTTCACCTACATTTAATGCTCCATGCATGCGTCCAAAGATTCGATGTGATGGGTGACAGAGGAAATATTTTGTGAAGTGAACAGGGCCTCGGATGGTTTGCTCTGGCCTCTGCCATGTGCGGTGCTCGGTGAGACGTGACATGCAAATATACAGTGGTGATGAGTACCTGTGTTCTGTTATCCTATTCCATGGAACCTCACTTATTGAAATCTCGATCTGGCCTCTGATCTTCAGGGTCATCATCTCAAAGCTTGAAATAATGTAAATAGGAAAGATATATACTCTTCTCTCTATTCGAAGGTGTAAGGAATATTATAAAAAAGAGTAAGACAGTATAAACAAACTTTGAAACCAACAATTAGTAAGAATGTAAAAACGATGCATGAATAGTAGGTTTCGTACTTCACTTGTCTTTCGAGAAGATTTTGGTTTAATTATAACTGATAATATATTATAAGAGAAACTATTGTTTAGACAAATTAGACAGGAAAGTTGCCGATTATATTAAAAAGAAGACGAATCTAGACTAGACAGAAACAATCGAAATACAATATAGTGACGAGGCCACAAAATAAAGGTTGAGCAACTAAAACAACCAAAAAAAACTAAACTAACAACTAAAAGCAACAAAGCCAACATCAGAATTGAGACATCAACCAATCAACGCGAGCTGCACAATGAAGCCACACAGCTATACAGTGAAAAGCTGTCTCACACTCTTCGCAAAAAAGAAAAAAAAGCTCTCTCACACACGTAGTCACGCATCTACCAATGACCATGAAAACCATATGTACGTACAACTCAGGAAAATTGCACCCATGCATGCATGACCTTCCTCGAAACGGCAGGAGATGAGATATGGATCGATTCCTTGGACACAATAAGTGCGTAAAAGGCGTGGATTATTGGATAGGTTCTTCTCCTTCGTTCGGTGGCAAGATCAAAGTGAACGAGCAGAGAGAATCGGTCCCCCTATAGCTAGCTAGCTGTCGTCGCAATTCCGTCACCAGGTGGCCGGGGCATGGCAGAGAAAATCGATCCTGCACGGCATTGCATGCTCATCGATGCTCTCGATCGCGGTCCTGCCGACGTTCTCTCTGCAGTAAAGTAGAGATGCTATGGTTCAGAGTCAGAGCAACAAGCGCCCATCGATTTTTGTCAAGATAGCAGCACGTATTCATTCAGACTGGACTGAAATTCATGTCGGTGCGGCTTTGAGAACTTTCGGTGTCCATGTCAGGGGAACGCGTGAGAGAGATCGGATGCATCGATGTGCGATTCTTGGCTTTACAGCGTAAAGAAGCAAGCGCCCTGCAGCACAGCATGCATGACAGCAGAATAGTATCTCTCTACCTTTGTGGGCAATGCAAATTAAGTTACGGGAACTATATATAATAAGAATAGTAATAATAATAATATAGTGGTTTGAGAATGCTTCCAGTGACGAACCAGTACCATTTTCATGTGGAAATTCTTATGTTTTTTCTTCTTTCTTTTTTTTTTAAAAAAAACTAATGATGTTATGTTGCATCACAATTTGTGGGTAGTATATATAGTTACTCCGTCCTGTAATGCATTCTAGAAATTTTAAGACAACTCGGGGATTACTTAAATGACACATGTACCCGTGAATTGAGTTCTTAAATTAAGGTTTCCTTTTTAATAAAATTTGCCAAATCGGAGCATAAGAGCAATATAGAATACGTTATATTTCAGTATAAATTTTAGAAGTGATAACTCATGATGCACTATATTTAAGATTACAGAAACTGATATGTCATTACTAATTACTATCAGAGCTGCAGCTATTTTTTTCATTTCCTGAAATAAAAGAGAGATTCATCATTTATACTCCCCTCGTCAAGGCATAAACACATGGGTTAGTTTAGCCCCCATGTGCTCCATCCACTAGTAGAGAACAAACTTCTAGTCCGCATCGGATTTGCCTTTAGTCTCGACATATTTTGCGTCTGGGAGTAAAAGAAGAATTAGTCTCGGTTGGAGCTACCAACCGGATAAAGTCCCCTGCCCAATGGCTATAGCCGCAGGCTTTTGCAACAGGGCACCTTTAGTCCCGGTTGGAGTCTAAAACCGGGACCTTTAGTCCCTGTTGGAGCTGTTAGCCGGGACTAAAGGTTTAGTCCCAGTATGGGGCTCTGATCGGGACTAAAAATTGACGTTTAGTCCGGGTTTGAGCAAAAACCGGGACTAAAGCTCCCTGGCTATATACCTTTCACACTTCTTCCTCCCCCAGCCCGAGCCAGTTCGAGCTCTCTGTTCTTGCTTCATCGCCGGCCTCTGTTCTTGCTCATCTCCGGCCATCACAAGACTTCTTCGACTCCTCCATCGATTCTTCAGTTCTAAAGGTTACCAACTTCATCCTCTCTTGTTTTATCAGTAGCATATCTCATTTCGTGGTCTAGATATATGTGGATTTTTATAGTGGATTTTTTGATTTGTATCCCATTTAAGCTCAAAATCACTTGATAGTTTGCATATTTGGATGATGGAAGCTTAAAGTAGTTCATCAAAACTAGTATGCACCTTTCATTGCTAGATGCATAGCACATTTTATGGTTTAGAGAAATAGAGAATATTATGTTTTTTTAATTTCATTTGTTTAGAAAATAAGGAATTTATAGTAGTTTACAAAAATGAATATAGAGAGTAGATGGCAACTGCTTCCGGGTCTCGGCCTCTCATCAGGTTCAAAGCGACTGAGGCCAGACCTCCCTCTCATTGCGTGCGGCGAGTGTGAGCAAAAGATTGTGATGGAATACTGAGTGAGGAAGGAGTGTCCCACCAAGGGTAGTATCTTCTACAAGTGTTCGGATCGCAATGTGAGTTATTTTGTCGCATTTGATGGTTATGGTTAATTTGTACCTATTTTTCTTGATGATTTTGATTAAAGTTCTTATTTTTTGTTCTAATTTAAGTGGGATAACACTAGACGTGAAGGCTCGTACTGGAAAGAAGAGTATGTTGAACACGTGCGAAAATCTCTTGCACAGGCGGCTGATGAGGCAGTGAGCCAGCGGAAGAAGCCCATCGATGTTGAACAGACGAATGATCTGTCTATTTTAGTTAGGATTGGTCGCAAAATCATTATGCTGCTAAAGTGCATTTTAGGTTTAGTTTGTTTAGTGCTAGTTGGGACTGTCTACATTGTAGCGAGGCTTCCTTAAATTAATCAGCTATGTGGTGTCATGCATGTTGTGTAATTAAGTAATTATGTTCAAGGTTTTTGTATGGTATGTCATGTAATGCAGATGACATGACATTGGATGTACAACGCCGATCACCGCTCCCAAGAGTTCATTGATGGCGTGCATTATTTCTTAAGTGTGGCCTAGGTAAACAAGCGGGATGATTTCATGCGCTGTCTATGTATCCTATGTAAGATTTTGAAGGAATATGCTAGCTCAAGGAGTCTTCATTCACACTTATTTAAGTCGGGTTTCATGCTAAACGATATTTGTTGGACCAAGCACGGAGAAAGCGGGGTTATAATGGAAAAAGGTGAAGAAGGACAATGGGATGATGATGACACTATTGCTGAATATGGTGCAGTAAATGATACTGCAATGGGGGAAGCTGAAGAAGAGGTAGCAGTAGAAGATGAGCTCGCTGATGATCTCAAGCAATGCACTTGAATCTCACTCAATCTCACTCAAGATGTGCAACTAAGCAAAGAGATGAGTGGAGGGGTTGTTCTCTAGCTCAAAGGATGTCTCTAGGTCTCAAAATGTGCAAGAGTTTCCCTCAAACCCTGGCCAACTTCTATTTATAGCGAAGGGGTACGCAACTAGCCGTTACCGGATGACGCAGTGACAAACGTACTGACCGGACGCACCTGTCAGGGTGACCGGACGTGTTCGGTCACTACAGGACAAGCGTGAACAGTGCGCGTCAGAAGTAACCATTGCCGTGACCGGACGCGCTCCAGCGTTTGACCGGACGCGCTGCACCCGGCGTCCGGTCGGAGTCCAGAGAGCTCCCACCGTGACCGGACGCGCCACGCGTCCGATCGGCTCTACGTTCAGCTCTACCCCTCTGGGTGCCTGACCGGACGCTCCGGTTCCATGAGTGACCGGACGCGCCGGTTGCAAACCCTAGCACCCGCGCGTCTGACTGCTGCGAGAGCTGACCGGACGCATCTGGTCAAACCGTGACCGCGTCCGGTCACCACAGTGACCGCCGTTCGCCTCCGTTTCTTCTCCGACTTCGCAAAAGTGCTAACACCACCAAGTGTACACCATCATGTGCATGTGTGTTAGCATTTCTCAACCATTTTCAAGGCGATATATTAGCTCTCAACTAGATTCTAATGCGTATGCTAACCGTGATTGCCCCTCTTGATAGTCGGCTATGTATCCTAAACCCGGTCAATCACTTCTCTACTCATCTTAGAACGGCAAAAGGAAAACCCTATGGTTATACCTTTGCCTTGCGCTCTTAGAACCTTCTTCTTCACTTGATCATCATGTCCATCATTTTATGTGCATCTCCACCATGATCATCATTTCATGTCCATGCACCATATCTTTGTGATCTTGTGGCCACACTCCTTGCCACACACACCTTCATCACATGTGTTGCTTATGCCTAACTCAACACTTAACACATGGCATTAGCAACTTGGTGTCATTAATTACCAAAACCAAACTTGGGATTTCAGGCGTGGACATGGGCGTGGGCATGTCATGGCGTGGCGAGGTGAGAAACTTTTATGTTGGAGGCGGCTTGATTGCGAGAGTTTCGCCAGTTATCGTCTATTCGCATCTCCATCTCCTGGTCTACTACGCAGCTTCTTCACTTCCCTACCACGGGCATATATTCAGAAGTCCTCTGTCAGTCTTCTTCTTCTTCTTCGCTTCCGCAAGAATACCACATCTTTAGTTGCTCGCTGGTTCTCCCCGTCCCAGTTCTCCGCGCACACGGCAACTAGGAGAGTAGGCCTCCAGAACGCCTGCCGTCTTTGAGTTCACCTACTCAGGTGAAGTGCGGCAATCACGTTTTTGGGTAGTGTCGCTGCGGCACGACTACTCGCTTGATCCTCTTCTTCCTGATGAGACGACTCGGTGCGAATCGGCACTGCTTCCCTCTTTGCACTGCATCGAGCGGGACGACTACATCAACAGGCACTATGTCAACTAGCCCAACGGGCCCTACTGTTGGGTATATCTCTAATCTTTATCATCTAGTAAGGTCTTGCGTTTGTATCTTGCTGGTTAGTATCATATACATGGCGTACATGATAAGATCACACAAGCACATATATGATGTCACCAATCTTATTACCATTGCTATTTTCTGGATTAAATTGCTATTGAACATGCCTAATTTTCTAACACAAGGTGCTTTCTGGCTACGGTGGTGCCGGCTAGTCTGCTCGCCAGCCGAAGGTGCCGTCGCCGGTGAGGCTATCGTCGGGGAGCTCCGGGTCCCCATGCTGGAGTGGCGCGGCATGGCCGAGTGACCGATGGCATGCCGGCCGTTGTAGCATTCCACGGCGGAGTCGAAGACGATGAGCAGCGTGACGAGGAAGACGAGGATGACGACAAACTTGCCCGGCGTTGACACGGGGTGGTGGCGACACCCGTGCTCCAGCTCAGGGAGGGGTCAGGGTGAGGAGGAGCTCGTTAGGCATTGACACGGGGGTGGTGGCGACACACGTGGCGGTGACGTGGGTCGGTATGCCGCCTGGACGCATGGCGTGGGCGGCGGGTCAGGGTGAGGAGGAGCTCGTTAGGCGTAGGCGAGGGGTGGCGGTGATGGCATCTACGTGACTGCATCTCGGTTCTTCTCCTCCCGCTGTCGCTCGGGGGTTCCTGTTTCTAGCAACCCCGACAGTTGGATATTTATTAAGAAGTACTATAGAAGATTCAAAAGTTTCGAGTTGCTAGCCAGTAGACTCACAGAAGGCCTGTTGGGTATGTTTAATGGGGTGTTTGGCTTCCCCTCCTGATTTGCAGTCCCTATCACATCGGATGTTTGGATATTAATTTGGAGTATTAAATATAGACTAATTATGAAACTAAATGCACAGACTGAGACTAATTTGCGAGACGAATCTAAGACTAATTTGCGAGATGAATCTATTAAGCCTAATTAGTCTATGATTTGACAATGTGGTGCTACAGTAAACATATGCTAATGATGGATTAATTAGGCTTAATAAATTCGTCTCGTGGATTACTGACGAATTCTGTAATTTGTTTTATTATTACTGTCCGAACACTCGATGTGACACCCGATATAACACCTCTTAAACTTTAGTCCCTAGATCTAAACAATCCCTAAACTAAACTTTAGTCCTAGGGTGTTTAGTTTAGGTGACTAAAAGGGACTAAAGCTGTTGAAAAAGACCAAAATACCCCTATTAATTGCCTAGGATCTTTGCTACTGCCAAAATAATAAGAGGCAAGGGTGTCCTTTTGCCCTTTAGTCCCCTTTAGTCACCCCCTTGTGACTACTCCCTTTATCCTGTAATACAGTGCATTTTAGCATTTAAAATTTATCCTCAAATATAAAAGGACAAAAACCAGTTTTACATTAAATACTTTTCATTTATCAACCAATCACCACTAATTAGGTTGATGGTAGCGTCTGGCTAGGAAATAAAATAAGAGTACATGTGTCTTTTATGTTCTCTCTTAATTCGTCATAAAATTCCTAGAATGCACTATATTACATGACGGAGTAGATGGCAATACCCATATCTTTTTCACTAGATAATGGGTTTTTTTAGAATTAGCTGGCAACTTAGACACATGTTGCTGGATTGAATTGTCATTAACCAACCCATCTATCTGGTAGACCATCATGGTACCGTCAGATAAACGAACTAGTGCCCCTTGCTTCCAATCTTTTTGTGCTGCTAATCTGAGATTTTTCTGCATGGCGAACTCCTGTGCCAAAGGATCAGCCTGCCTACATAGGTCTGGCCGGCCTGATGGCATTGAGGCCACAGTCGGTCCTAGGTTTAACAGTTCTACATTCACAGGAGATCTGCATGCCAAATATGTACTATGGGTCATTTTCTATAGCAATGCTAATCGTGATGGTTCATACAGTCAGATGTATCTGCTTATTTTTAAACCGGGGGTGGGGGTGGGGCTGTGGGTTGCAGATGAACACAGACACTATACTTGCTTTTCAGAATACATAAATTGCCCATTTTAAGAAGAGATTGTTACCTAATGAATGACACTTAAATTGTCTAAGAAAGTGCAATCCACTATGACATTACCATATCATGTGATGGGATTGATCATTGCACTTTTACTGCTGTGGTTATGCACGGATTTTCAGGTTTCTATTTGCTCTTTCTAGTAACCTGATTGTTATCACAAGGCTATTCGTTATTCTGAACATGGAGGTTCTTGCTGCAGAATATGATATTATTGGAAATCCAGTACTACCTCCTGATTTTGGAGATTCTTATTCCATGAGAGCAGACCAGTTTAATGGAGCACCTGAAAAATGGTTCAATGGCAGGGAGTCTTTTGAATAGGCAAGACCCTCTGACAATGCTAAAGTAATCCAGAGATCGATGGCAGGGAGCTCTTTGAACATGGTCCCTAGACCAAGTGACAATGCACAGGTATTCCAACCAACAGTACAGGCATTTTTCCATATCTAGTGACAAGCAATGGGCCTATCACTTTTGGTCTTTTGCTAGGTTCTTTTATGTTTTGCGATGTAGCATTAGGATAAATGACAGCTGGATCGGTTGGGGGTTATCATGGATTCTAGTTGAGATACCACTAATTGACT
Source organism: Saccharum spontaneum (assembly GCA_022457205.1). Classification (NCBI taxonomy): domain Eukaryota; kingdom Viridiplantae; phylum Streptophyta; class Magnoliopsida; order Poales; family Poaceae; genus Saccharum; species Saccharum spontaneum. The sequence continues at coordinate 28,452,057 of CM039607.1, forward strand.
ACATGTCACATGTGCATTGATTAGTTACTAAACTTCATTAGGAATAGACAACTAAATGTACTCTGACCAAGCAATATTGTGGCAAGATCAAGGCAAAATAATGCAAATCTTTAGGCAATTTTTATATCATTCTTCTCTAATCTCTCTTTGTTTTTTCTTCTATTTTTACATTGCAGATTCTAAGTTATCTAGCAGGTGGAGATCAAGTACAAAGCACAAAGCAGGTATGATGTGTGCAATATATGTAAATAAGTACATATGTGGTGAGAGAGGAAATTATATTGGAGGATGATTGGATTGGATTTTAGATCCATGTCAGTTAGGCACTTGCGTCTTTTAATCGAATCTCTATTTTTTGCAAATAAATGAGGGATGGGGGTGGGCGTGGGGGTGGGACTGTGAGTTGCAAATGAACATAGACACTATACTTGCTTTTTCAGAATACATAAATTGCTTGTTTAGAAAGACATTGTTACCTAACAAATGACACTTAAATTGCCCAACACAATACAATCCACTACAGCATTTACCAGCAGCAATCTGCTCATCACCAATATAAGCCGGATTATAAGTCGGATGAACAGGGCCATAGGCTCTAGGAACAATAATGTCTTCTCAAATAGGCAACATATTTATCACCATCCAGCAACAAAATTATGACACATGTTATCCTTTTTTAATATGCAGGATACAGGCCATATATTGAGAAGCAAGACGCAGGCCTGTACAGAGAAGGTGCGTAAATGTTTGCTTTTTCGAAGGGACTAGATGTATAGTGTTGTGATCCAGAAAACTGCAGATGCAAAATGTGTTTTTTTATGAATATATTGTCCTTTTTATGAACATATACATGTAGTACATTAAAGCATGTGTCTAGGGCTGATTTGCCTTTTTTTCCCCAAAAACCGTGGTCATATCTGGGCACTGGCCACATAAGCCGCGAGGGCGGGAAAATTTTTCCTTCGAACGTGTCAACAAGCCAGCGTTAATTAGCATCTTGCCAAAAAAAATGTGTCTAATAATTGCACTTTTACCAAAAAAATGGTAAGGTCACGCAGAAGCACTATATTATGCCCGGCCGTGCATTAGCCAAAAAAATGCATGAAAGCTCTGTCGTCAGCGTGGGCCCCACGTCCCTGTTGGGGAAGGCCTGTCACACATCGGAGAGCCCGGTTTACTGTAATCTAATGTAACCCAAGAACGTTTCCTAATCCACCAGGTGAGCAAATCAGGTTGGATGGAGCTTGCGATTGTGTGAAAGAAATGGCTGCTGCATGCGGAGATGGGGGAATAATAATGTTTATTCTCCAGGTATCTCAGTGCTCTTATGCCTGGATATTCGATACTTGAAGGGCTGGATTTGAGCCCCTTAATTAAGTAAACTCTGCCTGTTTGGATATATAGGACTAACGACTAGCTCATGTTTAATTTTTAGTTAAACTCGGTTGTTAATCCACTAGTTAGGAGACACATAATTTGAAATATCCAAAATACCCTCACACATCCTCTCTCAACCCCAGACGGGAGGGCTGAGGGCTTCGGCCCCCCTAATAGCGGCTTCGGCCCCCCTAATAGCTTAATTTACCACTAAATTACTATAGCAAAAACCTTAAATCACCATTAAATCTTCATGCAAATTAACATCTTTATTGTTTTAGCCTCCTTTGATTCTCATCCTGCATCCGCTACTGCTCAACCCTAAGCGCTATTATCCGTGCTTGTTGCCCGCGCTGCCGTGAGCTAGTCGTGTTGCACCGGCGTTGATCCATGCTGGCCGAAGCAACCGACTACCTGTGCCACCTCCGACGACCCACGCTTCTGCCTCTGCTCTGGAATGGGAATTCGTAGAGTTTGTGATTAGCAGAGTAGTACGTACGAGTAGCTCTCAACATTGAGCTCTTTGCGTCGCTGTCGCGATGCCCTTGCGTGCAAAAGGCTCTTATTAGCGTCTTACTACTAATAAAATGAGTTTGTATTTCGATGGAAAAATAGCAAGGTAGCGCTTAACCAAATCGTCCGAAAGTTGTTTGACATTTTTTTGTGACACTTAGGACGTTTTGTTTTCTCATATATATATATATATATATATATATATATATATATATATATATATATATATATATATATATATATATATATATATATATATAGCTTATAAAAAAATGCAGCTAGTATCATGTATTGTTGTACCGGATTTCCGGTAGATGAAAAAAACGTTGTGATGATATACACGGCCGCCGCCGTTTGCATGTCAAAAAAAAGTATTTGCGTGTCCAACTACAGGAAACAAAGAGAGAGGCGCATTGGATCCGGAAGGCATGATGGATTTGAGGATAGCGTAATAACCACGCGGATTAGGAAACGTTCTTGGGTAGCCCCACCCACCGTTGGGCGCAACGCGCAACGCAAAAAGGAAAGCACAGGCACAAAGCAGCGGCAACTCCGGTTTTAATGGCGGGGTCGGGGACATGACGTTAGCAGGCCAGGCAGGCAGACACCAAGGCGTGTGCGCACGCACGCCTGGTCTCTCCTGGAGGAAGGAGTACTACGTGACATTGACACCACGTCCACGTCGGTCACTCCTCAAGGCTTCGAGCTGGCGACCCGACCCGGCGATCATGATTATTGATTGATTCCTTGCGCCGCCGGCCAATTATAGTACTCCCTCCGTCCGAGAAAAAGTGTCGTTTTAGGTTTTTCAGACATTGTGTTTGGCCGTTCGTCTTATTCAAAAAATTTTAATAAATATTATTTATTTTGTTATGACTTATTTTATTATTAGAGATACTTCAATAATGATTTATTTATTTTATAATTTGCACAAAATTTTTGAATAAGACGAACGGTCAAACACGATGTCTAAAAAACCTAAAACGACACTTTTTCTGGGACGGAGGGAGTACGCTTGCTGCTGTACTATTTATGAATACAGTAGTACGAATTATAGAACGCTTGCTACAGTAGTATTCCCTCCATCCCAAATTATAAGGCGTTTGACTTTTTTGACACCAAGTTTGACCACTCGTCTTATTCAATTTTTTTTTGCAAAACATCACTTCTTTTGTTGTGACTTGCTTTATTAATAATAGTTCTTTAAGAATGACTTAAATTTACTTATATTTGCTCAAATTTTTTGAATAAGACGAATGATCAAATTTGGGATAAAAAAGTTAAACGTCTTATAATTTGGGATGGAGGAAGTACGAATGAACGAACGAGGGTCGCGGTCGCGCCGTCATGTCTTGGCTCCTGTGCGTGCGTGTGCGTTGCTTGTTCGGTCTCGGTCGATGATGTGCGTGTGAGGCCGCGTTCACTTGCCATGCCATCCTAAAATATTTCCTCTTCCACCCATCACATCAAATCTTTAAACACATATATAAAATATTAAATGTAGGTAAAAAAACTAATTGCATAGTTTGTCTGTAAAGTTCGAGACGAATCTTTTAAGTCTAATTAATTTATGGTTAGACAAATTTTATCAAATAACAACGAAAAGTACTACAGTAACTTTTCACCCAAACTTTTTCATCTAAACACACCCTGAGACTGAAAACGACAGATAATTTGGACAGTATGCATGGAATGGCCGTGGCCGAACGACGCGCACGCACGTACTGGGACAGTATGCATGGAATGGCCGTGGCCGAACGACGCGCACGCACGTACTGAACGCCTCAACGGCACACCCGCACGCGCGCCGCCCAGCCAGCCAGCACCCGGTGCATGCTGTAAAGGGACGGGGGGACGACGGTCGCCGGCCTGTCTGCTCTTCCTGCCATCAGCATTCAGCACGCACGTACTACCATGGTCTAGTATACTGGTCTGTGGAATGGAATCCCGGCGCATCGCATCGATTGGCTGATGATGATGCCCTGGGGACCTGGACTGTGGAATGGAATCCTGGTCGGCGTGACGGCGCCGTTCCTCGAGTCCACCACACTGTTGTACCCGTACGTCAAGCACACAAGCTCCTGCCCCGCCGTACGTGTGTGCCGGTGGGTGCCGCACGCCCGCACGGCGCCCCGGGCCCCAGCCCGCCTTTGGAGTGCCGCCGGCGGCGACCATCTGCCGGGGCCGGCCAGCGCTCCGCCGCCTTGGAGACCGACCGTTAGGTACACTGGCCAGCCCGCTTAACAACAACAATAATAATAATAATGATATTGACCTCGTGTCAGCTAGTGTCTAATACCTGATTCCTTCACTTCAAATTGTTAGTCATTTTGATTTTTTTAGGCCGACCTGCATATCGATCTGTACGAGGGTCTTATCCAGCTTGTCCTAAATAGAAAAGAAGTATATAGAAGATGTCTATATAGAAGAGAAGCCGTTTTTTTATTAGAAAGGTGAAGCCACCTCAACATGGCTTATCCAGCTTCTCTATTGAAGCTAGGGATGAAAACGGTACGGATATTTTCTGACCATATTCGAGACCGAATCCGTTTAGAGGGGTTTTAATCCATCCGTATCCGAGTCCGGATATTTAACATCCGATACCGTATTCGTATCCGAATATTTAAATCACATATTTATGATGTCGATATTCAATCGTATCCTATCCGACATTTTTTATACTATCCATATTCGAATCCGAATCCGGACATAAATATGAAAACAAATACGATATCAGTGATATCCGTCCGTATCCGATCCGTTTTCATCCCTAATTGAAGCCATTCGTAATAAAAAAAAGTCTTTCCAAATAGGGTCTAAGGGCACCAGCGGTGTATAGGAGCACGTTCTATATAGAAGCCTGGCCCTTGTTTAGATTGAAGATTTTTTTCAACATGATAAATAGTACCACTTTCGTCTTATTTGACAAATATTGTCCAATCGTGGACCAACTAGGCTCAAAAGATTCATCTCGTGATTTTGAACTAAACTGTGTAATTAGATATTTTTTACCTATATTTAGTACTCCATGCAAGCGGCTAAAAATTGATGTGATGGAGAGAGAGTGAAAAAACTTGAAATTTTGAGGTGATCTAAACAAGGGGCTGCTTACTTTGTGCAAAATATCACAGTGTATAGGAACGGCATCATCATTGAGGTGTGGACCCACAGCAAGAAAAAAGTTGCAATGTCTGGGAGGGAGTAGACAAGATTGCGAGAGAGAATAATATATTTTATTTGATGGGAGTAAGTTCGATCCATAGGAGCTGGTTCTTTGTTTTGGAGTATAGGAGCAACGTGCGCAATGTATAGGACCGGGTCGTCTGTTACAGAACCAGGGCAAATGAGCACACGGCGGATGCTCTAAGTGTGGTTGCCAAGCAGAAGCGAAAAGTTATATACTTCTCCAAAATATTAGTTACGCAGAAACAAGTTTTCTTAATGAATCCGGTATCGATGGACAAAGCATCCCCCCAAATTGAATTGTATTGATACTATAGTAACAGCCATCACAATCATATCGCTTTGGAACGCATGGATGAGCAAATAAACCCACCGCACCTACTACTATATGGTGACCCAACCCAACCATGTTTGTGGGGGCTTAAATACAGTGTTAATGAACATGAAAAATGATCGGTGTCTACAGCTGCAGGAGAGATGCTCCGACCATCGTACATCTGCTTTCGTTGAAATGACAGCTAGCTAACAGTACAACATTCGCTAGCTTCTGTTCAAATAATGGCCCTGTTCGGCAGACTGTTTTTTTTTTGACTTATAAACCGGCTGTGGCTGATTTGCTGTAAAAGAAAAACACTGTTCCACCGCTGATAAGCCGTGCTGATAAGCTCAGCCGAACAGGGGGAATATTGCGAAGCATAGTTAACCTAACGTAGTTTATGGTTGTTTTCATGAACACCCCAGTTCTTCGGGCAACAAGTGGTCATTCTATCATCATGACCCAGCCTGCAATGGCTTCTGGGTTTACATTCTCCGGCAGCAAGTGGTGATTAAATTAATAAATGGGTACATTATTGTGGAGCTCGGGACGCCGGGCACACAAAGCTTGACGGGTGGAGCTTGGTTAAGGTTAAGGTGGACTATAGCCCCTTCTCCCAATGCCATTTCCACTAATTAATTAATCCTTTCGTCATTACATAGTTGTTGACACCAAATCGGTTCGCACAGTAACAAGAACTAGCATGTACGTCCGAGGCTATACAGGGTCTAGCACGCAGCGAGACTTAAGATGAGCGATTTATTAGCGAGGCAGTGTACGTGGAGAATTGGCAAGTACCTCTCGTCACTTGATAAGTATCTTGGTCAAATATTTTGAATTTTAAAAAAATATATAAAAAACACATAGGCAGAGAACTTAAGATGATGTCCCTGAACTCACAATGAAAAATACTCTAGTATTATGAAATATTATATATTAGTCAAAATGTTATACTAAGGGCCTGTTTAGCACGACTCCTCAAGTATTTCTGCGGAGAAGCCAGAGCATTGAGAAGGAGCCACCTTTTACAACTCCAGCTGGAGACCCCAAGACAGCTCTAGTTCATCTACTATTTACCAGAAAATGGCTCCTCCTCCTAAAGTGTTAGGTATGGCTCCTTCGCAGAAGCTGCAGTTAGAGCTAGAGCCCAAGCCACACCAAACGTGTCATTATATATTTGTAAAAGTAACTTTCCATTGGTATAACGAATTAAAATTACTGTACCTTTTTGTTTGTTTGTGAGAAGGGCGTTACCGGCACTCGGACGTATCCGGGGCCACCCAAAATATCGTACACCTCCGTCCTTCGCGTGGGAGGCCGCGCCACACGTGAAAAGAAGCCTGCGGTGTCTGTTCTTGCGCGCTCCACCATATGGACCCCACGCAGCTATTTCGCCTGACCACCGCGCCCACACATAGGACCCCACGTTGATCCCAGTCACTTGCCCCGCCAGTGGATGCCGCACTACGGATGCGTCTGCCGGCCTCAGACGCTCGCACGGTGACCCATGGTGGCGCCCCAGCAGCTGCAGCAGGTGGCTGCGGCAGGTGGCTCCCGTTGCAACATGTGCAACACCAGATCTACTTTTGCAACATTCAAATGAAACACTTGCAACATATTACGTCCGAAACAGCTGAAACACTTGTAACATACGTCTGAAACACTTGTAAAAACACCAAAAAAAACTTGAAAACACGTGTGTAACTAGTGCGAACATATGCAAACATTTAGATGAAATACTTGCAACATATATATGGAAACCCCTGAAACACTTGCATATATATGCAACATCCGGATCTACTTTTGCAACATCCAATGAAACACTTATAACATACATCTAAAACAGATGAAACATTTACAACACACACTTGAAGCATACATGTATAGCCATTGCAACATGTGCAACATCGATTGGTAGGTGCAGTGCCCGCAGCACGGCGCCCCTGCGCTGGAGAAAGGCCGCAGAGGAAGGGGATTAGGCATCACCACCCGAAGCGAGCGGTCCGGGAGTGTGACGAGCAAGAGCGAGCGCATGTGGACTAGGAAGCGCGGCATCCTAAGGGTCAGACGCCACGAGGAGAGCATTACCGTTGTGAGAAATATGCTACTGTTATGTTCCTGTTAGATTGATCTCCACCAATGGTCTGTTGGGCCTTTGATCCGCGCCTTGATCGGGGGCGCCCAGCTCACCCATGGCTGGCGGGCCCCCGTCACCCTGCGCTATATAAAGATGTGGGGGCCGGAGCCTATCAGTACGAGGTTCGCCTAAGCCGTACTCCCCACCTACAAACCCTACTCTAATCTAACAGAGGGGCGCAGCCAGTGAAGGGAAGCACCGCGGCCGCGCTGCACTGTGCCAACACCACTTCACTGCACCGTCCTTTCTTCTCCGACCGTCGCTGCCTAGCGCAGAACTTCACCGATGAACCCGATGGCGGGAACCGGCTCCTCCTCCGCGTCCCCCACTGGTCTGCAAATCCGACTCACTCATATCCTCTTCTCCTCCTAGTAGATGTTGTACTAGATCATGACTCCTAAAGAGATGTACCCCTAGATCTACTGCTAATGATCCCATTAAGCTAACATTGGTACTGGAGCCACACACTAGCTGTAGATCTAGATCATGACTCCTAAAGAGATGTACCACTAGATCTACTGCTAATGATCCCATTAAGCTAACACTGGTACTGGAGCCACACACTAGCTGTAGAAAGAAAGGAAATCAAAGAAGTTGCTTCGATCTTGAATCGGATCAAGAAAGAAAAGTGAAACCCTAACCCTAAAGAAAGAGAGGACGGCGAGGAGCAAGGGACCTACTAGGGTTCTTCTCCTGCTGACCCTACTACCATTGTGAGGGTAGAAAGGTTTGAGCCGTCGGCTGGCCGGCGCTCTCGATGGGCCGCGTGCGCAAGCACGGTCTCTGCTGCGGGCTTGGTTTCATGGCACCACCGCAAGGCCGCTCGATGGTGGCACGCTCTGCCTTGGGCGAACGCGCGCCAGCGAGAAGGCCTGCGGCGGCACCGTCACTTTCTCCAGCCGCCATGGCTGTTGTTGTTCCGCTGTGGCATGAGGAAGGAAAGAAGGGGAAGGGGAAAAGAAAAGAGGAGGAGGTAAAGGGAGCCGCCGTGATGTTCCGGGGCTCCAACCCCTCCGCCACGGGCGAGGCCACCGTCGGCCACCGCCACCGATGTCGCTTTCGGGCGAGAGAGAGAAGAATGGAGGCAAAAATGCCTTAGGATTTCGGAGGAGGACCGCAACCACAGGGTTTTGATCTCTCAATACGCGTGGTGAACCGTCAATCAAGATCCACTGCTGAGATTGACCGGGCCGAATGAAGCCTAGGCGGGGCGGCACTTACCCGTCCTAGGCCCAGGTTGCAGCCTGGGCACGGGATGCGAGAGCGCGCGCAGTGTGCACGATTGGGCTGGGCTGACTTGGCTGCTGGGCTGTGCGCGAGCGCATGAGAGAGTTAGATCACGAGCAGGCCTTCGGGCCAGTTTCTATAAAAGAATAGTAAAAGTGAAAGAATTCTGTTTTTGCTTTTATTATTTTTCAGAAGCAGATTTTAATGTAAATTTGATGAATTTGAGTCAATTTGATGCAAATCTCTGTATAATTTTTGTCCAGCGATAATTTTGTTCAGAGAACAGTATAGTATTTTAAGAGTTTCTGGAAAAATAGATAAAGAATTTTCATGTTTTCCGCTGTGTATTTAAAGTTGTCATTTTTATTATTAAATTTGAACCAACGAGAGAATTTAATTTTGAAAAAATAGATATGTTTTGATTATTATAATATTGTTTTTATTCTGACCAATGTTGATTAATAGCAATATTATGATGTTAATTATGAATTTTTCTTGCATTAATTCTATTTCTGCCTAACGGTGATGTGAAATTATTGTATAGAATAATTGTATGTTTTAATTTTGACCAACGTCGGAACTAAGGCATGCAATTTTGTAATTATTATGTTCTCATTTTACATGAATTGTGATTTCAGGTGGATACTCCTTGATGGGTTGCATTAAAGATATTCTTTCCCTCAAAGGAGACAATTACATTGAATGAAAGAGAAAGGTTGATCTGGCCTTTATTTTGGACGAGGTGGACTGGGTAGTCTCCGCACCGTGCCCCACTGAGCCTGAGACACCGGTGAGGAAGGGTAATGAGGTTGTGCTACATGGCAGACTAGAGGGCGGGACTTTGCTTTCGTAAAGATGTCTTATGACCTTGATAAGGCAAATGGGTCATGGCCAACAATATGATAAAGAACACAATTGAGCCTGCATTTGTGGGCTCAATTCCAGACGACACGGTCCCAGAATGCCTTAAGCGGATAAAGAGGCAGTTCACTGGCTCTTCAATGACTTATGCCACCCAGCTGATAAAGCAGCTGATTACAGAGAAGTATACTGGTGATGGCATAAGAGAGCACATATTAAAGATGAACAATCAGGCATCTAAGCTGAAACTGATGGATCTGGCTCTTAAGGAGAATTCTTTATTCATCTTATTTTCGCTTCCTTGCCAAAGGAATATGACACTTTTGTTGTTAATTACAACATGCAGCTAGAAAAATAAAACTTAGAAAAGCTCATGGCTATGTGTGTTCAGGAGGAGGACAGAATAAAGGTTTCAAATGGTGGTACTATCAATTATTTAAAAGATAACAAGAAAAAGAACTTTAATGCTGGTTCCTCCTCAAAGTCACAGGGAAAGGCTCCCATGCAAAACCAGTCTCAATAGAAAAAGTTCACAGTAGAGAAAGATCAATGTCTCTATTACAAGAAGACTAGGCATTACAAGATAGATTGTCCCAATTTCTTGAAGATGATCATGACAAAGAAAGGTGAGAACATTATTATGTTTATAAATGAATCCCTATATGTACAATATTCTAAATCTACTTGGTGGATTGACTTAGGGGGAACTATCCGTGTTGCTAATTCTTTACAGGGATGCGTCATCAAAATCATGGCACTGTCGTTTAGACCATATTTCGAGGGAGAGAATAGAAAGACTAGTTAAGAATAAAATTCTTCCTCCATTAGAGTTCGCAGATTTAGAACAATGCATAGAATGTATTAAAGGAAAGTATGTAAAGAAAATTAAGAAAGATGTCAAACAAAATGCAGGAATTTTATAGATAATTCACACAGACATCTGTGATCCATTTCCTGTGAAAAGTGTGGACGATTATGACTCGTTCATAACATTCACAAATGACTACTCCCAGTTTGACTGCATTTATCCAATTAAAGAAAGAACAGAAGTGTTACATAAATTTAAGATATTTAAGGCCGAAGTTGAAAATCAACACAATTTAAAGATTAAGATAGTCTGATCTGATCGTGAAGAGGAGTACTACGGTCGACATACCCCATATGGCCAAGTCATGGACCTTTTGCAAAGTTCTTACAGGAGAATGGTATAGTAACCCAGTATTTCATGCCGGGCGAGCCTCAACAAAATAGAGTAGCTGAAAGGCGTAACCGTACCCTGATGGACATGGTGCGCAGTATGATAAGTTACTCAACCTTACCGTTGAGTCTATGGATGGAGGCATTAAAAACCGCCATTTACATTCTCAATAGAGTACCAAGTAAGTCGGTGCCTAAAACACCGTATGAGTTATGGACAGGAAGAGTACCCTCACTTGCATGTGTGGGGGAGCCCTGCTGAGGCTAAGGTATTTAACCCAAACATTAAGAAGCTAGATCCAAAACAGTAAGTTGCCATTTCATTGGCTACCCTGAAAAGTCAGAAGGTTTTCGTTTCTACTATCCAAACAGACATATAAAGTTTGTAGAAACGAGACATGCTGTCTTCTTAGAGGATGAGATGATGAGGGGGGCGTGGTAGCTCGAAAAATTAATCTTGAAGAGAAGTGGGTGTATGCGCCCAATCCGATGATTCAGGAACCATTTTTTGAGCTACTTACTATTGCTGCACCGACAATGCAAGACACTGTAGTGCCAGCACCTATTGTTATTCCACCCGTGGCAACAATGAATGATGATGAGGAACCTGTCCTTTAGAATCCCATAGAACCGATTGTCACACATGAGGGGAGCAGCAACAGCCTCAAGCTGAAGATTTATCAAATGTGGAGGCCCCAAGAAGGTCTCAAAGAGCAAGAAGATCAGCTATTCCCGATTATTATAAAGTTTATGATACTAAAGAGTTCCATATGGAGGACGATCCCAGCTCATTTGAAGAAGCCATGAGAAGTGCCCACTCATTGAGGTGGTTAGCAGCTATGGAAGATGAAATGAAGTCAATGAGTGCCAATAAAGTTTGGGACTTGGAAATAATTCCTAAAGGAGCAAAAACAGTAGGCTGTAAATGGGTCTACAAAATAAAATATGACTCCCAAGGAAATATAGAAAGATTTAAAGCGCGACTTGTGACAAAATGTTTCACGCAAAGAGAAGAGATTAATTACAATGAGACCTTTTCTTCAGTCTCATATAAAGATTCCTTTAGAATCATAATGGCACTGATAGCACATTATGATTTAGAGTTACATCAGATGGATGTAAAGACGACATTTCTCAATGGGGATCTGGAGGAAAATATTTACATGGCATAGACAAAAGTTTTTGCCATGGAAGAAAAAGAACGAATGGGATACCGCCTAAATAAATGCATTTATGGGTTAAAACAAGCTTCAAAATGGTGATACTTGAAGTTTGATAAAGCGATAAGACAATTTGGGTTTAAAGAAAATGTAGAGGACAATTGTGTTTATGCAAAGTTTAAGAATAAGAAGTATATCTTCCTGATCCTGTATGTAAATGATATCTTACTTACTAGTAGTGATGTCATTCTACTACTGGAGACGACAAAGTTTTTGTCCTCGAATTTTGATATGAAAGATCTTGGTGAAGGTTCATTCGTTTTTGGAATCGAGATTTATCGAGATAGAAGTAAAGGGGTATTGGGGCTGTCACAAAAGGTATATATAGAGAAAGTTTTTAGTATGCACAAATGTAGTTCTTCACCTGCACCTGTAGTCAAGGACGACAGATATGGGGATTTTCAATACCCTAAGAACTAGTATGGGCTCAACCAAATGAAAGCGGTTCCATATGCTTTAGCTGTCGGAAGCTTACAATATGCAAAGTGTACAAGTGCCCTGACCTAGCGTTTGTTACCGGGTTGCTTGGTAGATTTTAGAGTAATCCAGTAATAGAACATTGGAAATTGGTAAAAAAAGTCTTACGATATTTGCAAGGAACGAAAGGCCTCATGATGACGTATAAAAGGTCAAATTCCCTAAAAATAGTGGGATACTCAGATTCTAATTATGCGGGAGATGATAGAAAGTCCATATCTGGGTATATGTTCACTCTCGCAGGAGGAGCTATATCATGGAAAAGCTCAAAACAAACCGTCACTATATCGTCCACAATGTATGCTGAGTTTGTAGCATATTATGAGGCAACACGGTTGGTGAACTGGCTAAAGAAGTTCATACCCAGTTTGAAGGTGGTTAACAACATCTATAGACCACTTAAATTATACTATGATAATAGTCCTGCAGTACAGTATGCTCACAACAATAAGTCAAGCGGTGCTGCCAAGCAAATTGACATAAAGTATTATGTTATGAAAGATAAAGTCTGAGATCATATTATAAGTCTCGAGCATATCAGTACCGAAAAGATGCTCGCGGATCCGCTTACGAAAGGCTTACCACCAAACGTGTTCAGAGAACATGTAGCTGGCGTGGATTTAAGGGAAAGCCTATGATTCCTTAACAAATTAAAAGGGCCCAAAGTTAAAGAATATGTTTCAAAACAGAGCCGTATATTGTAGCTGTCAAATCTATCGGCAATTGACCGCGACGATGAAGCATGCTCTATGCACTAATCTGTGATGGAACAAATAAAAGTGAAAAGAATTAAAGACAAAGTTTAAATTTAAAGTATAAGTTGAGATAAGGGGGAGAATGTTGGATTGATCTCCACCAATAGACCCGGGCCTTTGATCCGCGTTCTGATCGGGGACGCCTAGCCCATCCATACCTGGCGGGCCCCGTCACCCTGCACTATATAAAGAGGTGGGGACCGGCGGCTCTCAGTACGAGGTTCGCCTAAGCCGTACTCCCCACCTACAAACCCTCATAGCCAGTGATGGGAAGCACCGCCACTGCGCTGTACTGCGCCAACACCACTTCACTGCACCGCCCTTTCTTCTCCGACCGTCACTACCTAGCGCAGAACTTCACTGACGAACCCGATGGCGGGAACCGGCTCCTCCTCCTCCGCGTCCCCCACTGGTCTGCAAATCCGACTCACTCATATCCTCTTCTCCTTCTTCTAAGTAGATGTTGTACTAGATCATGACTCCTAGAGAGATGTACCCCTAGATCTACTGCTAAGGATCCCTTTAAGCTAACAGTTCTCTGCAACTGTTTCTTTATAGTAATAAAGAGTATGAGGTTCATGTTTGATGTCAAGGTTCCTCTGCAGCACCAAATAAATATACTCCGAGATACATTTTTTAATAAATTTAATTATGTTTATTTGATACGTACAGTACTTGTTAGTCAAACATAGATCGCGAGGAAGCCAGCATAATTCATGGAATGAATCTATTGCTGCCGTGGGTGCTGACCGGGTGGGTGGATGGACCGACCGATCGTCTCCAACGGCTGCTCCGTGCTCTCCTGAGTGCTGACCCAACAACACCTTGCATTGGATTGGCGTTGCCTTCTCCTCCCCTCTTCCTCCTCTCGGTGTTGGCGCCCCTGCACCTGTACGATCTGACCACCTGTTTGTTGCGTTCGTTCAGGGTGCCTGCGGTCGCGTGAAGAAGAAGAGAACGCCGTGCTCATGGTACGCATGTGCAGTGCCGGTGAGACGTGAGATGTGGTTATACATGTCATTTCTCTTCTATAAAATAACAAGATTGTAATGGATTTTGCGGGAAGTCGTTGGGGGTCATCGGACCCCGATAACTAGCTGTTGATTCGCCCCTGCCACCCACACCTGACACCCCACACGACTTCGCCGGCGGTAGTCCAAGTCCAAGACATGCAGGTGATGGCTGTATAGCACGCCATGCGTGCACGTGATGGCTGTAGAGCATCAACTACCGTTCTTGCATGGCATCATTCCTGGCCCTCACACCACATGTTAGTGTGTTACCCAAATCTTGATGTATTTGGGACATCTTCCCATGCCCCACAGTGTACACTCATATTGTAGCCGTGATCGATGCTGACCATGTATGTATAATGCTCACAGCAGAGTCACAGGGTGTAAGAATTCCCAGTTTATATTATTATTTATATATGCACCGCCCGTAAAAATTCTGCTTCTAGATCGAGGATCGACTAGCTAGGTGAATCTCAGTTCACACAGCTAGCGCTGACCACACAAGTGCACACGAGGTAGCCGCCATCACGTATGCCAGTACAAAAATGGTTTTGGTAAGTTTAATTTAGCTATTGTGTGTTAGTATGCACTCCATACAGAACTTTCTCGAAAGTGTGCAAAGAACGGACGACGTAAGTTTGAATCTGAAGGTGCCGATAGATGATGTGTCGCCCTTTTGATTCATCGGAGCATCTTCTTTTCGTTTTTCCAATAACGTCTGAATCTATCAGAACATCATCAAATCTAGTGCTCGGTTTTTTCCCCCTGCCTCTTGTTACCATCTGGTGATGGAATCGCGAGGGCAGCAAAGCAAAGACTAATTCTTTCTCCACTTTATAGTCGTCTTCGTTCTGTCACGGCTGGAAAAAGAATCCACATGTCTTGTGGTCAAAAGACCCTTTTTTTATATGCTGATTTCAGCAAAAAAAAAAAGAGCATCTTTATTTCGTTCCCTTGTGGCGGCGGCGGCCTTGCATTGAGGTGCAATGACTTTTCGAGATCAGAACATATACTACAATTACAGTACAATAGCTCAGTCAAACCAAGCAACACACAGCGAGTCTGCCGTGGACGTTAATAGTACGGTTTCCTGTGGAAAAAATGAAGAATAATAATGCCATATGCATGACCTGCTGCGAACTGTAATATAATCAAATCATCAGTCTGAGGTGTTTTTATGGCGTTCAGGGGGTGGGTAGAAATTATTTTTTAACGCAACCGGCAAGAGTTCTATCTTTCAATATTTTTTTAGCTAGAAAAGATTTGGTCCAGTTTATTCAATAAAAACCGGCCAGGCCCGAAAACCCAACACCTGCATGCTTATTTTAAGGAAGACCATTAAAAACCCTAACATCGGTAGCATGGCCGAAACGGCTAACCCAAGCCCCACCAGCTGCAAGTTATCGTTGCCGAGCTCAAAAACACAGTCAAGCATCTCTGACTTCTTGAGCCCAAGCCTCAAAGTCATAAACACACACCTGCAAGGAAAACTAATCCCGCCCTAAAGAAGTTGTTGAAGGTCATCTTTGCCGAGCTATGGCGATCCCCACCACACACAGCAGAGCTCCGACTTCGCCACAGCGCACGCTAGAAGCTAGAAATGATCTGGACCACAGAAGCTACAAGCTGTGGTATCACATATGCATGATGCATGACAAAATGACCTAGCATCCGAGTCCAAGAACATGAACAAGAGTGTGTCTTGCATTGCCCGTTCATGTACTAATACAGAGGGGGTGAATGCACATCTCACACAGGCTCAAAAAAGGAAAAGAAAAACTTATCTGGATGGTTTGCTCTGGCCTCTGCCATGTGCAGTGCTCGGTGAGATGTGACATGCAAATATGCAACGGTGATGAGTAGCTGTGTGTTCTGTTATCCTAGATTCCTATCCCATGAAACCTCACTTATTGAAATCTCGATCGATCTGGCCTCTGATCTTCAGAGTCATCATCTCAAAGCTTGGAATAATGCCAAATAGAAAAGATATATACTCTTCTCTCTATTTGAAGATGTAAGATATATTAGAAAAAAAGAGTCAGACAGTGTAAACAAACTTCGAAACCAACAATTAGTAAAAATGTAAAAACGATGATGCATCAACAATAGGTTCATACTTCACGTGTCCTTTGAGAAGATTTTGGTTTAATTGTAACTGATAATATATTGTAAGAGAAACTATTTTCTTAAACAAATTAGACAGGAGAGCTGTTGATTATATTAAAAAGAAGACGAGCCTAGACTAGATAGAAGCAATCGAAATACAATATAGTACGAGGCCACAAAATAAAGGTCGAGCAACTAAAACAACCAAAAAAAAAATAAACTAACACCTAAAAGCAACAAAGCCAACATCAGGATTGAGACATCAACTGATCAACCGATCAATGCGAGCTGCACAGTGAAGCCACATAGCTATACATTGAGTTTTTTTTATTTCTAACACTTTTTTTAAACTATTTCAAATCTGACACTTAATTTTTTTATTTTCAAATCTAACACTTTTGGCAGCGCCTATATTGCTGTGGTGCGGCCAATCAACGCTGACGCGCTATGCATGGTGGCACGGCAGACCCGATGACGTGGCACAGGCCCGGGCCCTGAGCGGCTGACGTGGCAGGCGCTGCCGCACCGCAGATCTTGGCACGGCAGTGCTGCGACGCAGCTTCCTCTTCCCTCTCTCTCTCTCTCTCTCTCTCCATCTATCCGTTTCATTCACGCGCCTGATGCCATCGCTCCTCCCTTGGCTCCTCCACCGCCGCCCCCTCCCGCCTCTCCCTAGGGTTGCCGCCGCTCGGTCCTCCCTGCCTGCCTCCGTCCCTCCCTTCCCCGAAGCTTCTCCTTGGCCTCGGTCACAGTAATGATTCTCTTATTTGTCATTTGAATGATGGATTCAAAGACTATGAATGGTAGATAGGGTTTGGAGGAAAATTGTATTTGGGAACTATGGGCTATGGTTTGGAGGGAAATATTAGTTCGCTTTTGGCAATGTTAAGGTTAATTAGTTAGTTATAAGTATGTTTACCATATTTAGTGTAAGGTTTACTTTTGTTCCAATAAGTGTTGGTTATATTATTTTAGTTGTAACGCAAATGCTTCTCCTTTACATTAATTTGTGATGTTTTGATTGATGTTAAATTACAACCATTTTATTAGATGGAAGACATGTTTCAGGAGTAGTTGTGGCGAAAACGGGGTCGTCCTAGAGAATTATACCCCTACGTGTCTAGCAAAGATGTCCCCGTCCCTCCTGACCTCCCTATCCCTAACTGTGATTGTGGTCATCTGGCCGACGTGTTTCAATCAAGACATCCGGACACAGCTGCGCGTTGCTTCTACACATGCAATCATTTTAATGTAAGTAATTCGTTCCTTATATCTTTTTTCTTCATTTGCGTTAGTACGTGTCGGTGTTCGGACCCGAGGGGGTCCTAGACCAACGAGTAAATGCTGCGTGTCCCTTTCCGGGATGGTGATGCAAGGAGAACACACGGGGGTTTATCCTGGTTCGGGCAAAAGAAGGCCCTACGTCCAGCGGGGGAGGGGAGATTTTGTATTTCCTTGCACCGAGGTGCTTGTGTAGGGGTTACAAACTTGCGAGAGAGGGTGGTGAGCCCAGGTCTCAAAGAGGAGAAAAAGAAATACAAGATGATTGCTTGAGATGTTGATCGCTATCTTGTGTATGGCTTGTCGTCCGTTGTCTTCTCCAGAGCCCTGGCCTACCCTTTTATAGGACGAGAGGAGGCCAGGGCAACGGATGCCTTGAGATGATGTTTTGTCGATCACTGTTGAGGTGGCTGTAGCAACGTGCCCTAGAAATGGGAGGCCATCCCTGGACACCATGGTGTTGCAGAGGACGGGACGCCGAAGTGACCCGGAGCGCCATGCCATGCCGTCCTCCCTTCCCTGTTGAGTCGTGCCGGGCGTCGAGGCCGGGTCGAGGCCGGGTCGAGGGCGAACGGATAAGTCCGAATCCCTGGAATCGTGGCGTACGGACTTTGTCGTATTCTCCCTCGAGGGTTACTGGTGTCGCACAGTGCACGGTAAGGTGGGTATAGTGACGGTTTTCACTTCCCATCACGGGATGGGCGGTGAAACAGTGAGGACTGACACTGGCATTGTTCCCACGTCAACCCTGGTTGCGGCCATGCCGGTAGGTGGTAGTAGATAATTGCATTAAATGCTATGGCTTTTGTCCTGAGGCAGGTGAAGAGAGGGGGTCGAGCGCCTCGACGCGGGCTCACACGAGTCGGAATGCGGTCGAGGCGTCCTGTCGTGCGGGACGAAGCGCGGTCGAGCTTTCCCGTCGAGGGGGCCTCGTACGAGTCGGAGATGGGATGCAGTCGAGGCACTCCGTCGAGCTGGCCTCGCGCGAGACGGACCTTTCGTGCGGTTTGAGGTGGGTTGCGTTCTGCCGCGATTTAGTCGCTTTTGTTTTTATTATCGTTGAATGTGGGTACCCCTATACTATTAGTACCGACAGTAGCCCCCGAGCCTTTAGGCGAGTGTGTGATCACTCTCCTAAATGCTCTTTGATGGTGAATGGGAGTCGTAGCCCTGTCGACTTCTTTAACGGGGGCGTGCGAGCGCTCCCGGGACTTCTCCGGTGGGGGTGCGCAAGCACACCCGCCGGGTGTAGCCCCCGAGGCCTCGGTGGAGTATTGAGAAAACTCCTCTGAGGTCTTTTTTATGTTTTAAGGAGTAGTTGTTGCGGCCGAGCCCCCGAGCCTCACGCGCACGAGGTCGATCGGAGTCCCTATCGTCTTTTATCGTGCGACCCTCACGCCCCTCCTGCGGAGAGGAGGAGGAGGGGTGGGGAACGTCGTACTACCCCATTTGGGTGAGTCCCGACGATCTCCGGTGAGCTGCTAGCGGGTAGATTCGAGTGAGAGTCCGTGCTCCAGTCGTTAGGAGTCGGCTTGTGGCCCGGAGGCGCTCTTCAAGGATGCCAAGGAGTGGTCGTGTGGATGTCGGTTCCCTGCGACAGGATCCGAGGGCTCGGTGCCTCCCCCGAGGGGATTCCTACTTCGACCTCATCCTTTGGCCTCGAATACGTCTTGGGGTGCCTCGAGAGCGTGGCTCGAGCCCTGTCCATGTATGGGCGCATCCCTGGTCGTCCCTCGCTCTGTCGCTCGAGGGCAGCTGTCGAACCCAGGTCGAGGGCCAGCTTTCGTCCTCTCGAGACTTATAGTGGGCTCGGAGCCCGTTATAGGTATCTGGGAATATCCGTCCGTGGATCTCGCCCCGCCCGTTAGCCAGGCGCGCCTTTTTAGGGCGAGATCGGCGCGGTAGTGGGCAACGTGGCGTTCGGTTATGGCGTGGGGGACGGCCACGTGCCCGGCTCCTGTAAGACGTGGGGGACGGTTAGGTGAGCGCATTTAATGTGGGAAACTGTTCCTACCTTTTCGCGCGGCCATTGGACTTCCTCCAGGCATATAAAGGCAAGACCTAGGGGTCTGTGTTCCCCACCGGTTCCTTGCGCCCTTGCCATCCCTTAGCCTCAGAAAACCCTTGCCCTCTTGCGCTCTCCGCCTACACCGCCGCCGCCACCTCCCCCTTTGCTCACACCCCTCCCGACAGCGTCGATGGCCGGAAAGAGTCAAATTCTCCCCACCGACGACTGGGCCGCTTCCTCGGTGACGGAGAGGAAGTTGGAAGAGTTGGTCGAGGACGGGCTGCTGCGGCCGAGGACAAGCCAGTCGCGGCCGGAGTGGATCGCGCCGCTGCCAGCCCACCGGGAGCCGGCGCCCCCTGAAGGGTACGTGGTGAGCTTCGTCTGCTTCCACGAGCGGGGGTTCGGCGTTCCCGCATCCGTCTTCATGCGCGCGCTCCTCCACTACTACCGGGTGGAGCTCCATCACCTTGCCCCCAATGCCGTCGCACAGGCCGCCATCTTTGCGACGGTCTGTGAGGGCTACCTCGGGGTGGAGCCGCAGTGGAACCTGTGGCTTCACCTCTTCAAGGGTGAACTCTTCGCCAAGAGAGCGGGGGAGAAGGGAGTCCTGTGCGCGGCGCGAGTAGGGAGCTGCGTCCTGCAGTTGAGGACGAGCCGGGTGGATCAGTACATCCCGGCTCGCCTCATCTCCTCGAACAGCGGGTGGCACGAGGGCTGGTTCTACCTCCGCAACGACGACAACCAGTTGCCAAAGTACACTGGCCGCGTGCTGACCGCCCGGGAGGACCGCTGGACGTATGGAGTGCCGGAGGTCAAGAAGCCTCGCCTGGACTCGCTGCTGGCGGCGCAGCAGCAGCTTCGCCTTCGAGGCTTGACGGCAGCGGCGGTGGCAACAGCGTTCCACCGCCGCAGAGTAAAGCTGCTGTGCCAGCGTCGCCTGCGTCTCGACCAGATGACTCCGGAGGCGTCTCTGGAGGGGAGCCGGATGTCCCACGAGTCCCTCACCCTCGAGGAGGTACTTCGTCGAGCTCGTCGGATGGTCGGGACTTTCAAGACGGAGGAGGTCGATCGGGTCCCCATGAGGCCCACCGAGGGGTTTGAGCCCGTGGTAAGTATCTTTGAGTTGATACGTTTGTTTGGTTTTGTTCGTTTTTTGGATTCCCCTAATCTGGTCGAGGCCGGCGTGCAGGACTTGTCGGCGCTGCGGGAGACGCGGCCGCCGGTCCCAGAGGACCGACCTGCCCGTGAGCCTCGAAGCAGAAGCAGATCAAGAAGTCGACCAAGAAGCGGGCGACCTGCAAGGCCAGGGAGGCGGAGGCGCGGAAGAAGCTCTGGCGCCAACAAGCCATCAAAGGAGTTCCTCTGGCGCCATCGCCTTCCGAGACAATCTCGGGGGAGGATGACGACAGCAGCGGCGAGGACGACGACGCCCTGTCGCGGTATGATGCCACGACTGGGCTGGGGGGCCTCCCTGATATCCGCCCCCCTACTGGAGCCCATCGGGGGATCATCCTCCTCCGTCGTCGTGGTCGAGGAGATCAAGGAGGACGAGGAGGAAGAGGAGAAGAAGAAGGAGAAGAAGGAGGCGGGCCCCTCGGCGGGAGGGGCCGCCTTGCCCCGGACCCGGCAAGAGGGGTCGACGGGGATGCCTACCTCAGCCCAGGCCCCGCAAACTCGGGCGGGGGCCGGGACGGTGGTGCCGACATCGTCATCGGTGGCGCCATCGTCGGGCGTAAGAACCCGAGGCCAGCTAGCCTCGGAGGCGCAGAAAGCGCGTAGCGGCGCGCCGGCGAGGGCCCCGCGGAGCGCCCGGTCTGCTGGTGGGGCCGCCGCGAGGCCGCCGCCCACCGCCTCGGAAGGCTCGGACCGCGCGGGGTCGAGGCCTTTGGTGCCAATTTCCGGGTGAGTATTCGTGCTTAGTGGCTTTGCCTCTCTCTGGATCCGTCGGCTGATCTTGCACTTTACTTCACAGGTTGAAGCGGAAGGCGGAGCTCATAGGGCCTACCCCCGTGAAGTCACTACGGGCCAGTGCCGTTGTCCTCAACCGGACGGTGGAGCAGGACGCGGCCTGGGTCCGCGAGGTCGAGGCCGCGAAGGGGCGCCTGCGACAGCAGCAGGAGGTTGCAAGCGCTACGGCGGTCGCTGGCCCCGACTCTGCCGTGGCGAGGTCCGACCCGGCGAGGGCGGTGGCGCCCGGTTCGGTCGAGGCGGAGCCTAGGCCGTTGCCGACGGCTGAGACCACCGTCGAGGCCGAGGCGGGTGAAGCACCCGTTGGCGGCGTGGAGCGGGCGGGTGCCGACGTGACCACGGAGGAGGTTGCGTCGGTACCGGGACAGGAGGTGGCATCGGCGAGGGGACCGCTGCCGCAGCAAGACCTGCTGGTGCGGCCGGTGGGCACGGTGGAGAGCGAGGTCGTTGAGCTCCCTACCGGGGCTCCAGAAGAAGGGGCGCCAGAGGTTGAGGCGCCGGCTCCGAGAGCGCCGTCGGTCGAGGCATCGGCTCCTGAGCCACCGACAGTTGAGGCGGTGGCTCCGGAGACGTTGACAGCCGAGGTGCCGGCTCCGGGGGCGCTGGCGACTGAGGGGCCGGCCACCGCAGAAGGGCAGGCGCCCGTGGTCCTTACTCTCGATGACACCCCCTGGACAAAGGGAAACAAGCGATGGGGGTTGAGGGGGGCGTGGCCACGGATCAGGCCGGTGCCTCGACGGCCGCTGGGGCCGCGAGCGCCGCGATCGAGGCCGGCCCTTCGGCGGGACCGGGAGACGCCCCGGCCGCGTCATCGTCGTCGTGGCCCGACATCGCCGCGCTGGCGATAGCGCGGGCCGAGGTGGAGATTCCGAGGTGGGGAGGACAGTCCCTTCAGTTCAGGGACGCTGCGAACCCCGACGCCGAGCCCATCTTCACCCTGAATGACAGGGATGAAGTGCACCACTGGCAGTACCTCGAGGGCATCCGCCGGCACCTCGATCGGATACTCAACGTGGCGTCCGACGCCGTCTCGCGGGGTATACGGGATGCCACCAAGGTACGATCGATCCGTTATCTTTTTTCGTGGTTCTTAGTGTCTTTTTTCCTTGGTTTCTTTATCTTCTTGGTCTTTTTTGAATCATGGCCAGGAGCTGAAGGAGTACTCTCGCCGCAAGTCGCTCTTCATCCGGGATGAGAGCGGCGTGTGGGCGGCGCTGTCCCAGCAACGGGCCTTGGTCGAGGAGGCCCAGAAAAGGCTTTCCGATCGAACCGCTGAGATGGCGGAACTGCGTACCGCCTACTCGATGGTGAAGGAGGAGGCGATACAAGCTTGGGTGGCCGAAGCTGTGATGCGCACCGAGGTGGACAAAGCCTGAGAAGAGGCTGCCCAGGCTCGCAATGACCTCGAGCCCCTGTCGGCACGGGTGAAGGAGCTCGAGGAGGACGTCTCCCAGGTCGGCCGTCAACGTGACCTCCTCAACATCCAAATCGGGCAGGTTACGGCCCGTTTTAGTGCGCTAAAGGATGAGGTCACGGTGCTGAACGGGGCTGTCCAAGAAAGCGACACGGCACTCCAGACCGCCCGTCAGGAGATCGAGGCGCTGAAGGCGACCATTCGTGATAAGGACGGCGCCCTCCTGGGGCTCGAGCAGACGTGCGGGGGGCTCCGTGACGAGGTCGTGGGTTTGAAGACTCACATCGAGGGTAAGTGTGACTGTTGTAGTCATGACGTCGAGGCATCGTGTAAGGTACTAATTTGTCTTGTCGTGTTCCAGAGCTAGAGAGTGAGAACCGGGAGGCCCACTCGTCAGCCAACTCCCTGCAGAGCCTCCTCGAAGCCGAGACCCGGAGGACCCAACTACTCGAGGGCGCGATCACCACCGTGTGTGATGGTCTGGGGGTCGAGCCCAACGCCGACACCGGAGAAGATGCTCTAGGGAACTCCTTCATCCGTCGGATGGCGGCGCTGGGTCGCCTTGCCCGGGAGAAGATACGGGACAGCCTCCACCACGGCGTGAAGAGGACCCTCGTCGTCGTCCGCTCAGGGTTTGTGCTCGACATGGAGCTTGTCGCCGACGGCTTCATCACGGACCCGGATCGGACGGACGAAGATAATGAGAACGCCTGCCTGGAGCTAATTGACGCCGCGGAGGGGCCTGGGAGTCGTCTGGCCTCGCTCTTTGAACCCGAGGTGGTCTCGCCTGCTGACGATGAAGGCCTGTGAGCCAGATCTGGGTGCAGAGGCCCATGTAATAAGTTAGTTATTTTAAATTTTTTTTGTGGTGGCCTTGGAGGCCCTAAGAACTCGAAACATAAACTAGTTTGTGGTTAATTTAGTTTTATTCGAGCTTTTCTTCCCTTTATGGCTTGGATTGCGTTCTCGTACGATTTACTTAGCACGCAGTCGCGCCCTTTGGCGCAGGGGAGCGAGTGGAGGTACCGTAGCCTAGGAGGCGTAGGTGGTCTCGCGGCTCGACTGCCCTCGAGCTTTAGGGTGCCCTTGCGGCCTCGCAGATCATGTGAGATCCTAATCTAAGCGACGGGGGGTGAACTCCTTTTTAAGGTTATGAACCGTTATTAGATCTGCTTTAGCGTGCGGTCGCGTCCCTAGACGGCGTGAGTACCGTAGCCTCGGAGGCGTAGGCGATCTCCTGGCTCGAGAGCTCTTTCGAGCCTTAGGGTGCTCTTGCGTCGCTTATTGATCTAAGAAGTAGTTCTTGAAGTTTTTAAAAAAGGAGTGCAAGTTTTTTCGGGGACTGGGGGTTCCCCCTTTGTAGCCCCCGAGGGAGGGTCGATTCTGGGAGTGCAGAGTCGATCCTTCCTCATTGTGAAACAAAAGTTTGGACATTGCTGTATTCTTTATTCATGAAAGGAAATTACAGAGCCTCGAAGCTTTCTAAGGAAAAAAGTGACATAGCTGTTCAATGTTCCAAGCGTTGGTGAAGATTTCGCCCTTCTCGTTGGATAGCTTGTAGGTGCCCGGCTTCAGTACTTCTGTGATGATGTACGGTCCTTCCCATGGTGGCGTGAGTTTGTGGCGCCCCTTGGTGTTCTGGTTCCGCCGTAGCACCAAATCACCGACGTTGAGGTCACGCTTGCGAACGTGTCTATCGTGGTAGCATCGGAGACCCTGCTGGTACCTGGCAGAATGCAACAGAGCCACATCTCGGGCTTCCTCGAGCTGATCGAGGGCGTCCTGTCTTGTGGCGTCGTTATTTTTTTCGCTGTAGGCCTTCAACCTTGGGGATCCGTATTCTATATCAGTTGGGAGCATTGCCTCAGACCCATAGACTAAGAAGAACGGAGTGAACCCCGTGGCTCGACTCGTCGTTGTTCTTAGGCTCCACAGGACCGAGGGCAGCTCGGTGGCCCATCTTTTGCCATGTTTGTTTAACTTGTCAAAGATTCTGGGTTTCAGGCCTTGTAGGAGCATGCCGTTGGCACGTTCCACTTGGCCATTTGTTTTTGGGTGAGCCACGGCTGACCAGAGCACACGGATGTGATGGTAGTCACAGAAGTCCAAAAAATTTTTACCAGTGAACTGGGTGCCGTTGTCCGTGATGATACAGTTGGGGACCCCAAAGCGATGGATGATGTCAGTGAAGAAGAGCACAGCCTGCTCGGACCTGATCTTGGTGATGGGGCGGGCCTCGATCCACTTGGAGAATTTGTCAATTGCGACGAGCAGGTGGGTGAAGCCGCCAGTCGTCTTTTTCAGAGGTCCGACAAGGTCGAGCCCCCAAACGGCAAACGACCATGTGATGGGGATGGTTTGCAGGGCGTGTGCCGGAAGATGTGTTTGTCTCGCATAGTACTGACAACCCTTGCAGGAGCGTACTAGCTTGACAGCGTCGGAGACCGCGGTTGGCCAATAGAATCCTTGTCGAAAGGCATTTCCGATGAGGGTTCGAGGCGCTGCGTGGTGACCGCAAGCCCCCGAGTGCAAGTCGCTGAGCAGGTCTCTGCCTTCCTCGTTTGTGATGCAGCGCTAGAGGATGCCAGTAGGGCTGCGGCGGTACAGCTCCCTACTGTCGCCAACGATCACAAAGGTTTTGGCCCGGCGAGCGATCCGTCGAGCCTCGGTCTTATTCGAGGGGAGTTCCCCTTGGATAAGGTAGTCGAGGTACGAAGCGCGCCAGTCAGGCTCGAGGTCAGACGGTGGGGTCAAGTCTTCCACCTGCATGGCTTCAGCCCCTGTCGAGGGGGCTTCTGTCTCAGGTGGGGGTCTAGTGACGTTCCGTCGACCCCTCCGTCTGGCCCAAGGTCGACGGATGGCTGCTGGAGGTCTCTTTTGAAGACGTCTGGTGGAACCGTAGTTCGACTGAATGCGATTTTTGCCAGTTCGTCGGCGGCCTCATTATACCTGCGTGCGATGTGGTTGAGCTCGAGGCCGTGAAACTTATCCTCGAGGCGCCGTACTTCCTAGCAGTAGGCTTCCATTTTGGGGTCACGACAACTCGAGCTCTTCATGACCTGGTCGATCACGAGCTGGGAGTCGCCTCAAACATCAAGGTGTCGGACCCCGAGCTCGATGGCAATTCTCAGCCCCGTGACGAGTGCCTCGTACTCAGTGACGTTGTTTGACGCAGGAAAATGAAGCCGGATGATGTAGCGCATGTGAACCCCGAGGGGTGAGATGAAGAGCAAGCCCGCGCCTGCTCCTGTTTTCATCAACGACCCATCGAAGTACATGGTCCAGAGCTTGGCCTGGAGCTGTGCAGGAGGGAGTTGGGTGTCGGTCCACTCAGCCAGAAAATATGCTAATACCTGTGACTTGATAGCCTTGTGCGGCGTGTAGGACAGGGTCTCGCCCATGAGTTCGACCGCCCATTTAGCAATCCTACCCAAGGCTTCCCGGTTCCGGGCTATCTCTCCCAAGGGGAAAGAAGAAACCACAGTAACCGGGTGGCCCTCGAAGTAGTGTCGGAGCTTGCACCGCGTCAGGACGACGGCGTATAGCAGTTTCTGAATTTGTGGGTATCGAACCTTAGTTTCTGAGAGCACCTCGCTGATGAAATAGACCGGCCTCTGGACAAGCAGGGTATGCGCCTCCTCGGCCCGTTCGACAACTAGGACCGAACTGACTACTTGTGACGTCGCAGCGACATACAGTAGGAGCGGTTCCCCTGGGGTCGGAGGGATGAGGATGGGTGAGTTAGAGAGCGTGGCCTTGAGTTTTGTGAGAGCTTCCTCAGCCTCGAGGGTCCATGAAAAATGCTGCGATTTCTTTAGGAGACAGTACAGAGGGAGCGCTTTTTCACCGAGGCGTGAAATGAAACGGCTGAGTGCTGCAAGGCAACCCGTGACCCTCTGTACGCCCTTCAGATCTCGGATGGGGCCCATCTTGGTTATCGCAGAGATTTTTTCAGGGTTGGCCTCGATGCCGCGTTTGGACACGATGAACCCTAAAAGCATGCCTCGAGGAACGCCAAAAATTCATTTCTCTGGGTTAAGTTTGATGTTTCTTGCCCGGAGGCATTTAAACACGACGTCGAGGTCGCCGACCAGATTGTCGGCTCATTTTGTTTTGACAACGATGTCGTCGACATAAGCCTCGATGGTCGACCCGATGTGTTTCCCGAAAACGTGCTGCATGCACCGCTGGTACGTAGCCCCCGCGTTCCAGAGACCGAAGGGCATCGTAACGTAGCAATACATGCCGAATGGGGTAATGAATGAAGTCGCGAGCTGGTCAGACTCCTTCATTTTGATCTGATGGTAACCGGAATACGCGTCTAAGAACGAAAGAGTTTCACATCCCGCAGTGGAATCAACGATTTGATCAATGTGTGGCAAAGGGAAGGGAACTTTTGGACATGCTTTATTCAAACTAGTATAGTCTACACACATCCTCCATTTCCCACTCTTTTTGTTAACTAATACAGGATTAGCTAGCCACTCAGGATGATGAACTTCCTTGATGAATCCGGCCTCCAGTAGCTTGTGGATCTCCTCACCGATGACCCTGCGCTTCTCCTCGTCGAAGCGGCGCAGGTGTTGCTTCACCGGTTTGGATCCGGCCCGGATCTCCAAGGCGTGCTCGGCGACTTCCCTGGGTATGCCCGGCATATCCGAGGGACTCCACGCAAAGATGTCGATGTTTGCGCGGAGAAAGTCGACGAGCACGGTTTCCTATTTCAGATCGAGGGTGGCGCTGATGCTCAGCGCCTTCCCGTTGGGATCAGCGGGGTCGAGGGGTACGAGCTTGACGTCTTCCGCGGGCTCGAAGCTGCCGGCGTGGCGCTTTGGGTCGGGAACCTCGTTAGCGAGACCGTCGAGGTCTGCAGCCAAAGTCACCGACTCCAAAACAGCCTCGCCGTGCTCGACGCACTCGACGTCGCATTCGTAGGCGTGTTTGTACGAGGGCCCCACAGTGATGACGCCGTTTGGACCTGGCATCTTGAGCTTGAGATAGGTGTAGTTCGGCACAGCCATGAACTTGGCGTAGCACGGGCGCCTGAGGATAGCGTGGTATGTCCCACGGAACCCGACCACCTCGAAGGTGAGGGTCTCCTTTCTGAAGTTGGCCGGTGTGCCAAAACAAACAGGCAGATCGACCCGTCCGAGGGGTTCCGCCCGTTTCCCTGGCACGACTCCGTGGAAGCCCCCGACGCTAGGTTGAAGGCGCGCTCTCTCAACCCCCAGAAGGTCGAGGGTCTGGGAGTAGATGATGTTGAGGCTGCTCCCGCCATCCATGAGCACTTTGGTGAGGCGCGTGTTGGCGATGACGGGATCAACGACAAGAGGGTAGACCCCCGGATTGGGGACGTAATCAGGATGATCATCACGGTCGAAAGTGATGGCGACCGCAGACCAGTCAAGGAACCGGGGGACCGCCGTTTGTACGGAGAAAACCTCGCGCCGCTCTCGCTTGCGTTGGCGGGCCGAGAGGCGGGTCGAGGGTCCTCCGTAGATCATGAAGCAGTCGTGGATCTCGGGGAATCCCTCATCCTTGTCGTCACCCTTGGGGTCTTCCTTCTTGTGTGTGCTCTTGCCGCCTGCACCCTCGAAGTACCTGCGGAGCATGTGACAATCTTCGAGGTTATGGTTAGTGGGTCCCTTGTGGTAGGGACATGGCTCCTTGAGCATTTTGTCGAAGATGCCCCCACCAGGGGGGCCTCGAGGCTTCTTGCGCTTGGTAGCGGCGACAAGCTCGTCGGTCGGGGTCTCGAGCTTGCCCTGCTGGCCTTTCTTCTTCTTACGGTTGTTCCTCTTGGAGCCCCGGGTGGAACTCGCAGGATCGTCGGCCTTCTGCTTCCCTTTGTCCTGCTCGCCTCCGAAGATGGCACCAACTGCCTCCTCGCCGGCGGCGAAGTTGGTGACAATGTCCATCAATCCGTTGGCAGTGAGTGGGGTGTGACGGCCCAACTCTCGGACCAACTCCTTGCAAGTGGTGCCAGAGAGGAAAGCCATGATCACGTCGGAGTCGGTGACGTTGGGGAGCTCGGTGCGCTGCCTGGAGAAGCGCCGGATGTAATCTCGGAGGGATTCACCCGGTTTCTGCTTGCAACTCCGGAGGTCCCACGAGTTGCCAGGGCGCATGTAAGTTCCCTTGAAGTTTCCCTCAAACACCCTCACGAGATCATCCCAGTCGTGGATCTGTTGAGGCGGGAGATCCTCGAGCCAGGCTCGAGCGGTGTCGGAGAGGAATAGGGGGAGCTGTCAGATGATGACCCGGTCGTTGGTGGCCCCGCCCAGTTGACATGCCAAGCGGAAATCGACGAGCCAAAGTTCTGGTTTGGTCTCACCGTTGTACTTGGCAAGAGTCGTGGGAGGGCGAAACCGCGCCGGGAGTATGGTTTCACGGATAGCCTTGCTGAAGACCCGTGGGCCCGGAGGCTCGGGTGAAGGGCTACGATCCTCCGAGCTGTCGTAATGCCCGCCCCTGTGCACGTGGTAACCTCGAGCCACACCGTCACCGTGCTTGCGCGTGCGGCGCTCGATGATGTTGCCACGGGTGTCTCGAGGTCCATGGTCGTGAGTGATGTGCTCAGGGGCGGGAGCCATCCGAATCCATCGGGCAGGTTCGGGATGAACCGAGGCCTCTCTCTCCTGTCGGGAGGGCTCTGCGAGCCGCTCCGAGGCGGGCTCGCGTCGCCTCGAGGCAAAGCTCTCGGCCTGTTGCAGGGCGGCGGTCTCGAGGAGTTCTCGGATCTCATCTCGAGCCCGGCGGGCGTCGGGATTTGACGGCTCGGGCATGTTGCGGAGGAGCATGGCGGCGGCGACGACGTTCTGGCTGGCTTGAGCGAAAACCGGGGGGGTCGGCCACCCGGTCTTCGTCGATGCGACGGTTGACGTCGCGAGCTCTCTCGCAAGCTCTCCCGCCAAGTGCGCGTTCCGCACGCTCACGCTCGAGGGTTTGTTGAAGCAGATGCAGGTTTTCTCGTTCCACGTCGAGCCTTTCCTGTAACTCGCGGATTTGCTCGAGCTGCATTCCTTGATCCGCAAGGAGTTGAGCCTCGTCCCGCTCGGCAGGGAGCTCGACATGAGGGGGCGTGTGCCTTCCTTCGACCGACTCTTCTTCCTGCGAATCCAACGCGCTTTCAACATCGACGTTGAAGCACTCGCGGGTCGGATCATAGGTGTCATCAGCCGAGTCGGAGTTAGGAGCGCCGAAATAATAGTATGACGGGGGAATGTGTGGCCGTTGCAAATTGCCACTGGGGTTGCGGCGTGGGGAAGCGGTCACACGGGGTTCTGATTCTGGTACCTCCGTAGAGTCCGGGTAATCAGAAGCCGGCGTGGACGCAACGAGGTCCAGAGTGGAGCGTAGATGGTGGCCAGGGAGTTCCTCATAAGCGCTCATGCAAGTGCTTACAGAAGAAGCGTACACCTGGGCAGCCGAATCTAGCCCAAATGGGAACGGCGAAGGAGATGTGGCTGTCCACACCAGAGCGGGTGCTCCGGACAGTGGCGTCTCACCGGACGGGGGAGCGGCGGGGTTCTCCATCGGCATGTTACCCTCGGCCAGGCCTATCCTCCCCAGACCTATGAGGAGGTCTGGGTCAGCGTCCGGCTGGGGGTGCCGGACCGGGGGATCCCTTCACCCTTCGCGAGAGGAAGACGGTGGTTGCGCCGGGCTCGTCGTCGTCGGGCGGCTCGCGCTTGCCTGGAACGACGGTACCGGCAGATTGCTCCCCCGGGCTGGGAGAGCTCGTAATCCTCGTCGGTTGGGTGCCTAGGTGGGAGTAGGACCATGTCATAGCCATAGCCGAGTGACATGAACTCCAAACTCCCGAACCAGATCACCGTGGCCAACGGGATAGGACGATTGGGGTAAGCCATTCAGGAAAAAGGCGGGAAAACGACGCCGGCACGCAGCGGTCCCCCTACCTGGCGCGCCAACTGTCGGTGTTCGGACCCGAGGGGGTCCCAGACCAACGAGTAAATGCTGCGTGTCCCTTTCCTAGATGGTGATGCAAGGAGAACACACGGGGGTTTATCCTGGTTCGGGCAAAAGAAGGCCCTACGTCCAGCGGGGGAGGGGAGATTTTGTATTTCCTTGCACCGAGGTGCTTGCGTAGGGGTTACAAACTTGCGAGAGAGGGTGGTGAGCCCAGGTCTCAAAGAGGAGAAAAAGAAATACAAGATGATTGCTTGAGATGTTGATCGCTATCTTGTGTATGGCTTGTCGTCCGTTGTCTTCTCCAGAGCCCTGGCCTACCCTTTTATAGGACGAGAGGAGGCCAGGGCAACGGATGCCTTGAGATGATGTTTTGTCGATCACTGTTGAGGTGGCTGTAGCAACGTGCCCTAGAAATGGGAGGCCATCCCTGGACACCATGGTGTTGCAGAGGATGGGACGCCGAAGTGACCCGGAGCGCCATGCCATGCCGTCCTCCCTTCCCTGTTGAGTCGTGCCGGGCGTCGAGGCCGGGTCGAGGGCAAACGGATAAGTCCGAATCCCTAGAATCGTGGCGTACGGACTTTGTCGTATTCTCCCTCGAGGGTTACTGGTGTCGCACAGTGCACGGTAAGGTGGGTATAGTGACGGTTTTCACTTCCCATCACGGGATGGGCGGTGAAACAGTGAGGACTGACACTGGCATTGTTCCCACGTCGACCCTGGTTGCGGCCATGCCGGTAGGTGGTAGTAGGTAATTGCATTAAATGCTATGGCTTTTGTCCTGAGGCAGGTGAGAGGGGGTCGAGCGCCTCGACGCGGGCTCACACGAGTCGGAATGCGGTCGAGGCGTCCTGTCGTGCGGGACGAAGCGCGGTCGAGCTTTCCCGTCGAGGGGGCCTCGTACGAGTCGGAGATGGGATGCAGTCGAGGCACTCCGTCGAGCTGGCCTTGCGCGAGACGGACCTTTCATGCAGTTTGAGGTGGGTTGCGTTCTGCCGCGATTTAGTCGCTTTTGTTTTTATTATCGTTGAATGTGGGTACCCCTATACTATTGGTACCGATAGTACGTTACTAATAAGTTGTTGGAATCTTGTTGTGTAGGCCCATGAGAGGTGCCTTTTTCAGTGGATCGACGGTCCAGACAAGTTTGACCCAGGGTACCTCCTTTTCGACGATTGGTGGAGAGGGAGACATCCACGTGAGCACTTCGAGCAGTGGGTTCCACCTCCCCCTAACCCCCCACCAATGACGGCAAAGGAGAAGCACTTAGTCGCAGTTAGATGACTCGTGGAACCTCCTCTGTGCGATTGCGGAGATTGAGCTATGATAAACCCTGAGAATACGTTGGAGTTTGTGTGTCCCAACAATTACAAAGTAAGTGGAAAGTGTATATGTTTAAATGTTTAGCTATATGTGTGCATGTACTAATGTCACCTTTTTTAGGTGTTTTCAATGGCAAAGTGTCATTTTCAGGAGTGGCTCTATGGTCCTATGAATCACTGGCCGAAGCTGCCAAAGGCAAAGGAAAAGGAAAAGAAGAAAGAAATGGTAATTTTCAAAGCACCACCTGTCATATGCGAATGTGGTGTTAGCCTAGTCCCTTTGAAGCTTGGAATAGGCCATTATTGCGGCCATATGGTTGACTATGATGAGGTTGGTTATTGTTGTGGAAAACATGAAATCGTATTTTTTTTCTTTTGCTAAGACTTATGATCTATTTTTTCGTTTCAACAGAGCACTAGGAAATGCAAGTGGGAATCTTATGATGGTCAAGCTAGGTTCTTGGATGAGTTGAAGGAGAGGCAAGTAATTGCATGGAAGAGTGGATACGGACCTGACTACGTCGACCTGTTTGTTAAACAGCGGATGAAGGACATGCGTGAGTTTGCTAAACAAAGCGGTATTCGTAACCCGATCGGTTTCAGGCTTGACAAATGGGGGTTGGGGCGTTAGAGGAGGAGAGGGCAAGGAAGGCTGCAATGAAGGAGGAAAGAGTACAGATGCAGGTCTTGAACGACCATGTTGTTGCATTGTGTGCAAGTGAGTCATTGGAAGCCTTGTTATTTTCGTTGCCTGCTTTTAAATGTAATATAATTACGTTGCTAACTTGTTGTATTTTATACATGAAGGGATTGGATACAGCGGGGAGCATGCCGCAGAGGTGGCCTGTGCAAGGTATGTGGAAAAGAAGTTACATGAGCACAGAACGCGAGCTGATCGTAGTGTTCTATCTCCGATTGTGTTGGACAATGAGGGGGACGAGGATGAGGACAACACTGCTAGGTTGAACGATCGCATCGCTCTAGCGGAGGCGGGCTTGCAGGAGGATAAGGATGAGGAAGACACTGGCAGACTGAGCGAGCTCATCACTCTAGTAGAGGCAGGCTTGCAAGTGGAGGTGGATGAGGACATGTTAGTCTCTCAAGCCGCAGAGGCCGCAAATGAAGTAGAGGCTGCTTACTATAGGCGACAGGCAGATCAGGGCAATGTAGGTGAGCCTAGCCACATAAACGAGGCGAAGGAGAACACATTATTGTCTTAGGCCACAGATGAAGCGGAGGCCGCTTACTACAGGCGACAGGCAGATCAGGGCAATGAAGGTGAGGCTAGCCACAACAACGAGGTTGTGGTAGAGGATTGGTACTCGAACGACAAGTTGCTTACTCAGTATGTTTCTGCCTGAGTATTTGTGATTGCGCTGTGTGGTAGTTCCATGCTATATTAATGGACAATGTTGTTATGTAATAGAACTTTCATTATGTTGTCTTATGTTTAATTTGAACTATTGATGTACATGAACTTTCAATGCGTAGCCTAAGTCCTTTCGAAGTGGTCAAGAAGAAGAGTATTTCATTTGAACTATTGATTTGTTGTACCCATTTATCGAACACAGTTTCCCATGTTTGATCTTAAGCAAGTATCTTCATACCATCCATATGTCACCCTCCAATCCATCCAACTATAACCCAACTGTTTAGAATAATAATGTATGTCACCCTCCGATCCATCCAACTATACCTTAGATGTGGGTTGGAGAGGTTATTTTATTTTTCTTTTTACAACGGCATGAACTTGTCTAAACCTTGCAAGACCAGCGAGAAACTCCCTTGCATCGTGACAATACAAGCTATCCTGCACTCAGTGCAGCCAAGCTTGTGCCGCACCATGAGCTGTGGTGTGGCAACCCCGACGTGCCAGGGCACATGGCGCTGCAGCTTGACGCACCGGGCCAATGGCGTGATAAGGCCTGAACACTGATTCCAGCAGACCAAAGTCAAGCAGCAGCCACCAAGACGCGTCAATAAATCAACTAATGTAGGCTCGACGCATTCTAAACGAATTTGAAGCAAAAAAGTGGACCATGTGCACAGGTTTTCAAGTTGGTACACAAGACTTGGTTTGTTCGACCCGACAAGTTGCTACATAAGACTTGACCGAAATTAAGTTCATGAGCACATAAGTTCGACATGACAATATTCGTTCTACATAAGTTCTACACGAAGCAACTAAGTCAACTAAGTGCACAAGTTGGTACGGAGGTCTTTAGCCACAAGTGCAACTAGTACATAATTTTGGTACTACATGAACTACAAAATAAGGCAAAGTCTTCAAGGATGGACGTCTTGATGACATGATCCTTCAAGATCTTGAGCATCTGAAGGTCTTGTTAAGGTGTACCTACATTATCGTCACAACGGTTAGTAAGGATGCGACACATCAAGTTTTGCAATTGAGGAAACTACGTCCTAGGACTATGCTTACCCGTTGAAGCAAAAACATGGACTATGCTTACCTAGACCCTACGTCCTAGGAGTGTAAGGGTCCCTCAGACGCCTTGTCTCTTCAGATTTGTAGGCAACACATTAGGAGTGTAGCCAACATTGGTGCGGTCACGATGGCGGTGCTGACAGCGATATTATTGTGTATGGCTCGTACCCTGCAAGTATATGATAGGCAAGATTAGTTACAATCTTTATCATTGCTAGTTCATACAGGCTAGGTATTAAAAAAAGTACCTTTGTTACTAGTTCGTCTCCTTAGGTACCAAGCGGGGCACCACCTAGCTGAGACATGCCGATCTCGTCCTACTGCCAAGGGTCCTGCTACTAGTTCGTCTCCTTGGGTACCAAGCGGGGCACCACCTAGCTGAGACATGCCGATCTCGTCCTACTGCAAAGGGTCCTGCTGGTGGTGGTGTATGTGGAAGCCCGGGGCGTTCTCGTCATCCTCGTCTGCAGGGCCCTTCCCAGCGCTATAGTGTGGTGGTGTACGCACAGCGAAAGTCACACCTATCACCGGCTCAGAGGAGCCAGCTGGTGTCCTCAAAGAGGCCGAAGCCGTGCCACCCGACTGCGTCAGGTACTCGGGTTCCTCCCACAGAGTGTCCATGCAGCTCAACTTCTAAGCTTGCTTCCTACAGCTCTTCTTCACTCTCTGCATGAACAGACATTAAAGATAATGCATTGAGAGGTGAGACTAAAAGAACATTTTCATAATAGACAAGTTTATGTGTACCTCCACAATGGCCTGTAGAATGCCTGGGCCCTACCCTCTAGACTCGTGAAGTCGAAATGCTCCTTCATTGGACAACCTTGACAATTGTCTGGCTTGCATATAGAAACGCGGTTGGACCGTTTTAGTACACTTA
The DNA here is from genome assembly GCA_022457205.1 of Saccharum spontaneum. NCBI lineage: Eukaryota > Viridiplantae > Streptophyta > Magnoliopsida > Poales > Poaceae > Saccharum > Saccharum spontaneum. The sequence continues at coordinate 28,487,690 of CM039607.1, forward strand.
CTAAATGCCACATGGATAACAAATTGTAGCATTCGAGTATCTTACCACGTATCTCTGAAGCGGGGCTCTCTATGGTTGTGTCTCCTCCCTAGTGGCAATGTCGTACACATCTTCAATGACATCTTCCTTTGAGTCATTGTCAAATTGCGTCCTAAGTGTAGGGGGGCTTGATATGTGTCCTCATAGACCTGTGAAGCCACCGCAGGTACTCATCGAAGGTGTGGTGGTGGTGTGGTGGACCCATATTGATCGGTTGCCGCTCCCTATTTAGGCACAATTGGATGTACGCGTTGTGCTTCACGCGCCAATCCTTTTGCTTGTACCTCTTCCTGTGATCATACCTGCAACAAAATAATAGTTAGTTCTACCACACACACCTCACCATTGTAGCTTTGTTATGAATCGATAATGCACCTGTACGATTCTTGGTTGGTGGAGTAAAGCGGTGGTGGGTAGCCTGTAATTCTTCCGAACTACCTGCAAACCCTAATGGGCAAGTGGATCTCGACCACGTGGAAGAAAATAAGAGGGACGTTGGAGTGATACTCGTTGGACTCTTCCCTAGTGATAGGACTCAGATAGTCCCAGAGCTCCGGAGCATCCCAAAGACACCAAGTCACTTGAACATTTCATAATTGAGTTAGCTTGTGACATAGTGAACATCCAACAAGAACACACACGTAGGTAACCAAAGAGAGCATAACCTAGTGTTGTGTTAGTACGTCGAGGAAATTCGTGTACTCCCTGTACTTGCGCCACACATTCCCTCTAACCAACTCTGCTTCCATCCAGATATACAGAGCAGTAGGTAGTGTATCCAGGTCGTTCCAATGCTGCATTGAACACGACAATGAATTAGCCAATCATAATTTCATCATACGTAACAGCTTCAAAGTAAATAGTGAACCGAAGTACTTACAGGCAAACCATTAAAAGGGGACTCCCAATGGGCAATGTTTCCCAACACCAAACATAGAGTAGGTAGGAGCAACCACCAAGTGACGCAAACCCTGAGGTGTGATGGCAAGCAACGCATAGCTATCGATACGTCCATGCTAGGACTGCGCTACCTCAGCTGTACATCACTATGTTCTCCCATGGCTGGCGTAGTATGTCAAGGAAAATCCAGCTGATCGTGTTACCCAATGCGTCGGGGAATAGGAAAGCACCAAGGAAGTGCCACAGCCAGACTCTAGTGAACCTCTCGATCTTAGCCTTATTAGTTTGTGGGTGCAAGTTCTCGAAGCGCTCTGTGATCCACAACGACGAAACAACAGAAGTTTTCCTAAAATTCACAAAAGACAATGGGATGCAATGGATTTAGGAAAGCAATGCAACTATTAAATAGGGTTCAATTACTTACTTATTTTTTTAGCATCCTCATTGTCCTATGGAAGGAAACCATAGAACTAAGCCACCAGCTCTCTCCAGTGATCGTTGTCAACTATACCTGTCACTGGAAGCCCCCCAACTGAAGGCCAAAGATAGCCTTAACGTCTTGCATGGTAGTGGTCACCTCATCGCAAGGTAGGTGGAACGTGTGGGTCTTAGGCCTCCACCTATGAGGTTGCATTACGAAAATAGAATGATTGTCAGTTACCTCAATTTTGTTATAAGAATGTTTACGAAGAATGAAGGGACTCGCACCTGTCTACAGCTGCAGTGAGAAGTGCAGGGTCAAGGGCCGAAAGACCGTTGTTGACAACCTAGACAAGCTCGAGGAAGCCGGCATGCCGTATGTACAGCGCGTAATCCTCATCCCACTGGTGTGCACTGTTGTGTTTGCGTGGCCTCAACGGAGGCAAGGCCACCTCTGCGTCGGTGTCGGTCAACACGTGAGCTCAGTGCTCATCGTCGTACTCCACCTCAAGAATGGGGTACAGCGGGTGCTGCATGGGAGGGGCCATCCTGGTACAAATTGATAAACAAAGGATTAGAACAAACATGATGAATAATACAATATTGAAATTAACATTAAGTAGCATTGCAAAATTTACTACATGCTATGCAACATGAACAAAATATGAAAGCACATGTACAGATTGAAATTAACATTAACAAACATATTAAATAACTTCACTACTAAAATAAGCAAGTTCTATGTATGGACCTGCTGCCCTCATCTTCTATGCCTACTATCCTTGTGACCAGGTTCTTTGCAAATGGAGCAAAGATTCCTGCCATGGGTGTTGTTAAAGTCTCCCTCTCCATACATGTCTTCGTCGTATCCTCTCATAGCGTCCATGTCCCCCTTGAGTTGCTTCTTCATCCTTCTACCCTTCCCTACCTTCATTAGTTCTGGATGCGGCATGTAGTCATAACCATAATAAGGGGGCCACTGTGTCGGGTCAAGGTATGGCTCGAAGCTCTTCTCCGATATACTAAGGGTGTTTGAATGGAGATACAAGGGTGACATATATGGCAGACCCTCGAAGTCATATACACGGACCCTGAAGGCCGTGATCATGTGAGAGCAAGGGGCATGCATGATCTGAGGGACGTTGCAACTGCACTTTACTTTGTCAAGATCAACTCGGTAGTTTCGTCCACTGTAACGTTCGCCGCCCAAGCTTGTGCCACCCTTCCCCCGTACACTAAAGACATGCCGACGAGGTCCATATGGTTCGGCAATATGCTGCTTGGCTAATTCCTCAGCCTTCTTCAAATGTTCTGTTCTGGCCTTTCCAAATCGCCCATACTCAGCTATATTCTTCTACGCAAGTTCCCACCTCTTGACAAAATATTCATTGCACTTGTGAAAGAAGAACTCAACAATTCCAGACACAGGCAATGATCGAACTCCTTTGAATACACGGTTGAAAGACTCTGACGAGTTGGTGGTCATGATGCCATACCTGAAACTGCCCTCATCATATGCTAATGCCCACTTAGCCTTCTATTCCATCTACGCCTCTAACTAGGCCTTGCCTGCTTCGTTTACCATCTTGTCTAGTTCTCTATGTCTCCTTGAACTAGTGCTCTGTACGTACACAACATAGAGCCTTTACCTTATCACAAACCTCCTTCTTCCTCTAACGTCGCCAGAAATTAGCGGCAAAATGTCGCATGCACCATCTGTGCACTAGAGGCGGGAACCCATCTATATGTTCACTTGTAGCATTAAGAATCCTTAGGTGATGGTCCGAGATCAAACATATAGTGTGAGATGGGCCAAGCACTTGTACATGTAGAAGCCGCATGAACCATGTCCATGATTCATTGTTCTCTTCTTCTGCTAAGGCAGAAGCCATGGGTACTATCTAGTCCTCCGGATCAATAGCAGCAGCCATCATCAAGGTGCCCCTGTACTTTTCGGTTAGGAAAGTGCCATCAACAAGTATGACTGGCTGACAATACTTGAATGCATGTTCTGTCTATGCGAATGACCAGATAACATGATGCAGGACATGCCTCAACGGGTTCTCGAAATACATCCCTCCAGTGTCTACAAACCATTTCAAGCCAGGGTTGTAGTAATGCATTGCACACAATATTTGGGGAACCCTGTTGTACACTTTCTCCTAGCTACCCCAACGAATCGCTATTGCTTAGCATGCCAAGCCTTTCCGTACTTCACATCATACTTAACGAATCTAGAAATGGACTTTTGTAAGGAAGACACCGAAATGTTGTTATTGTCATCAGTAAGCCCCAATATATGACGAGCAAGGTAACGTGTAGTGAGCTGCTGATGATTTTTCTTCCCCTTATTTGATAGGCAAGTGTGGGGTTGGACCACTTTACTTATCCTCCACTTGTCATCACTCTGTCTCTTTCGTGCATTTAACCTCCACATACTACCATTTTTGCATATGACGTGGTACCTTAACTCCTGATCCGAATGAGTGACGGTGTACGGCCTATGGTGATAGACAACATAGTCCTGAAGGAATAGCTTCATCTCTGACATTGTATTGAATACCATATGTTGGTATTTATTAACTCCTCACTTGTTTTAGTAGTCACCTATTAATTACCTACACCTCTAGCATTACTAAACTAGGTTGTCATCCCTAGTGATGGCGCCAGGAATGTTTGTTGGTACTAACTAGCATTACTACAAGAATAATACTAAGTAGATGTTTACCATTTTATGTGACTAGAAAGAATATAAAGATATGAATGAAAAGGATTCTTCAAGTGGACGGATAATTATACCATTATAGCACTTCACCTGAGAGTATACCAGGTATCATATTTATATTTTACCATAGGGAAGGTGTAGCTTTGGACATGTATTGATAACATTGATGGAGAAATAAATCATAACCAATCACTCTACTCATAACAGGAGTAAGTCACAAGATAAAATGTATATGATAAGCACTAATCAAGCATTATAATAAGTAAATCACTCAGAGCACTCCTATCAATGGCAATAGCATGGTCAAGTTAGAATATTAGAGGAATAATTCCTAAGTCATCCTTAACTACAAGTCAAAGCATATGTTTGATTAGTGCAATTACACCTAGTAATCATGGTTAAGATCATCATTATATCCATACATAAGGGGCATTATTTAGGGGAGTTTGAGTACAGAAACCTCTCCCTTCCTTCATAATTGGCCCTACTTCCTCAACCTATACTTGGGGAGTGGACTACAAAGAACTCAACGGGAGTGTCACTTCCGCTCTCTACTACATGACCCAGAATATAGAGTGTATTTGCAGGTAAATAGCATATAAGCACCACGCTTACATGATCTCTACCACCCACCCTATGTACATTGGGGTGAATGCTATACGAACTTATGTATAAACACAATGATAAACTAACTATACTAAGCATATAATCAAAGTAGACAATGAACATCGTAACCAAGAATATGAATAAGATGTATACTATATTGTCTTAACAATTGTACCAAAGCATATAAAAATAATAGAGATACAACGAGAGAGGGGTATAAGAATTATACCAAATCAAGCTCTTGACACGATCAGGAATCCAAGCAAAGATCTATTTGCCTCCCTCTAGACCTAGCCTAACTAGCTAATGCCCTAGAAACTAGAGGAGTTCTGAGGATATTAAGGTTTCTGGCTCTGGATGACTTGATCTCAAATGACTTATTGCCTCAGGGGGGCTAGGGTCTCCTTATATAGCCCAGAGGGTCCAACGTGAGCTCTTAGATCAAACCGACTTGAAGAATGGCGTAGATGCAGTCAAGGGACGCAATGGAGGAACATTTCAGAAGCTGACAGGCGGGGCCCACCACCAGGGACCGGGCAACATCAGGGTGGGGCCAGCCAGTCCCACCTAGCGGCCTCTCAAGCTTTGCCTCAGGGGGTTACCTCCTGGAGTCCTCTGGAGTCTTTTAAAATAGTTTTCACCGCGATTATGTTCTTTTTGATGTTTTGATCCCCCTTTTTGATTTTCTGAATATACCCTGCAGAAAATACAGATTCACCAAAACTTGTGAAAATTATCAGTTTAAACCCCTAAGTTTATATTGGTGATCCATTTCAAGCATTTATTCAAGTTATGTGGACGGTTTAATATGGTAGATAACTACCGTCAACACCATCCCCTTGCTAAGGATTTCATTCTCATGGTCCTACAATGATTTCCTACACATCTATAGACCGGTGTCACAAACTGTCATATCCATCATGCTGACATCCATATAGTTCGTAACGCCACTGAAAGGTACATTCATCGACCTTAGCTGCATAAGCTCTGTTGCTGTGTAAGGTGGTGGTGGAACGTACTACTGTGTCGCTAATTCTACCCCATGAATCGTGGGGGTATCATCCTCTGGCAAATTTGTGACTAGTCTACCCTGAGCTGGCATAGCATGAAGTACCTCAGTTGGTACTGGTAATGGCATAGCATGAAACCGTACTAGCATGTCATCAACCGGTGTTGGCATAGCATCTCTACTTCCTTGGTCATCATCCGAATCGTCTGAATCACTGCTAACTATATCACCAATCCTGTCCTCCTCCTGCTGCTCCTCCTCTTCCTGTTCGAACTCGATCACATCAAAGTCATTGCTTATACAGCCTACTGGAGTTGAATGAAACTTCTCCCGCGTTAACTAACCGTCCAATCCATGTTACCCTGAGTTGCTTCCCCTTCGACCCCCAATTCTTGTTCATTGCCTCCAACACCATCAATGGATGGCCCGTCCTGGACATCCTGCATCCTGTACCTATTCTCCACCACCACCTCAGCCATGGGAACATTGGAATCTTGGATCACCCTATTGTAGCGGGACCAGTGAGCATGATCACCCAAGGGCATCGAGATATAGTGTGCCCTAGTCTTTCCACTATCAAACCTCCCCTTCACTGTGAAATCACCGCCAAACTTTGCATTCAAATGGACACAAAGGTCGTTGAAGCTAGGAGGTTCATCAAACCATTCCAATTCTTCTTCCATATCCTCAAACATACCATCTTCTTTCCTAACACTTCCTCCGTAAAAATTGAACACAACAATCCATCTACAAAAGCAATTGAGGAAACATCATCAAGTCATCTTAATCGTCATACGTACTGTCTATAGTAATATTAATACCTATACTAACTATAACTATACTAACTAATCTAATATTAACGCCTATACAAGACTAACTACAATAACTAATTATACTAAATACAATAACTAACTAGACTCACTAACTGTACTAACTAAACTAACTTTACTAACTATACTAACTTACTATACTACCTATACTAACTTTACTAACTATACTTTACTAACAATACTAACTATACTAACTAATCATTCAAACTAATTTTGCATCTTAACCCTAAGTAACAATAATTTCAATTCAATCAACAAATACACTAGGGGAGTACCTTGACAACGAGGGGAAGATTGGGGCTTAGCCAAATCCACCAATGGTGACGAGGTGGCCGCCGGTGGCAATGGCCGCCGCCGGCGGGCTTCTTCTGGGAGCAAGAGAGAGGAGAGGGGTGCGGGCACACCGCCGGCCAGCCAAGGAAGGGACAGGGGGCAGGTGAAGGAGACGATGGGGAGAGAGGCTAGCCGGCGGTGGGGAAGGGGCCGCAGTGCCGGCGACGGGCACGGCTCCTGGAGCGGCCTAGAGAGGGAGGAATGGGGAGAGAGGGAGAGAGGTGGTCGCGGGGGGGGGGGGGGGGCAGGCGGTGGCCTCGGTGGCGGCGGCGTGCACGTCTCCCCCTCGATCCGTTTCACTGGAGTGAAAGAGAGACTGTGAGGGGAGGGAGGCCGGTCCGCAGTCCTGTATTGGGCTTTGTTGCGCCGTGGGTCGTGGCGCGGCACTGCCACGTTAGCGGTCAGGGCCCGGGGAAGTGCTACGTCATCGCCGCTGCCGCGCCGCCATGCATGACGCGGCAACGTTCTTAGGCGCGGCCAAAAGTGTTAAATTTGAAAATAAAAAAATTCAGTGTCAAATTTAAAAATAGTTTAAAAAGTGTTTGGAATAAAAAAATTCTACGTTGAAAAGCTGTCTCACACTCTTCGCAAAAATAAAACTCTCACACACGTAGTCACGCATCTACCAATGACCATGAAAACCATATGTACGTACAGCACAGGAAAATTGCACCCACCTCGAAGCAGCAGAAGATAAGACATGGACCGATTCCTTGGACAAAATAATAAGTGCGTAAAAGGCGTGGATTATTGGATAGGTTCTTCTCTTTTTTTCTTGAATACGCATATGAGTATGTGTATCATTGTATTAAGTAGATAGATGTTTTAAATTTACAAGAGTTTGCCAATGCCGGCCCTGCAAAAATTAAGCGCTACATTGTTGGGATACAACCGGATGTGATCATCACTGCCCCTAGGCTTGCGCTATGGCTACTAAACCTTTTGCCCCGGCCTCGATCCATCGGTCAGCTTCGGCTTTGATAATTTGGAGCAGCTCATTCATGGAAGATGGTGCTTGTCTGAAGCAACGGGCGTTGCGCTCTTTCCAAACCTGTCAGGAGACAAGGGCGAAGAGGCTGTCCAAGCCGTCCCGACGTTCGCTGTTCCAGAGTGTGCATAGGCGTCGCCACCAGCGCCAGACTGTGGGCTGAGGTTGTTGGTGTTTACCGCCCGAGTGTTTGGACGATGCGATGCCAGAGCTCCTTGGTGAACGGGCATGTGGCTATCATGTGGTCGATTGACTCTGGGATAGGTTCTTTCCATTCGTTCGGTGGCAAAATCAAATCAAAGTGGACGAGCAGAGAGAATCGGTCCTCCTATAGCTAGCTAGCTAGCTAGCTGTTGTCGGCTTGTCGCAATTCCGTCACCAGGTGGCATGGCAGAGAAAATCGATCCTGCACCGCATTGCAAGCTCATCGATGCTCTCGATCGCGGTCCTCTGCCGACGTTCTCTCTCCAGTAAAGTAGAGATGCTATGGTTCAGAGTCGGAGCACAGCCTTCGTTCCGAGGAAACAACAAAGCGCCCATCGATTTTTGTCAAGATAGCATACACTTTCATTCAGACTGGACTGCAATTCATGTCGGTGCGGCTTTGAGAACTTTCGGTGTTATGTCAGGGGAACGCGTGAGAGAGACAAGATGCACATTGATGTGCGATTCTTGGCTTTACAGCGTAAAGAAGCAAGCGCCCTGTGCAGCACAGCATGCATGACAGCAGAATAGTATCTCCCTACATTTGTGGGCAATGCAAATTAAGTTGAATGCTTTCAGTGACGAAAAAGTACCATTTTCACGTGGAAATTCTTATGTTTTTTCTTCTTTCCTTTTTTTTAAAAAAAACTAATGATATTATGTTGCGTCACAATTTGTGGGTAGTATATATAGTTACTCCATCCTATAATGTAATGCATTCTAGAAATTTTAAGACAACTCAGGGGATTACTCAAATGACACATGTACCCGTGGATTGAGTTTGAGTTCTTCTTAAATTATGGTTTTCTTTTTTATAAAATTTGCTAAATCGGAGCATAAGAGCAATATAGAATACATTATATTTCAATATAAATTTTAGAAGTGATAACTCATGATGCACTATATTTTAGATTACAGAAACTGATGTCATTACTAGAGCTGCAGCTACTGCTGCATTTCCTGAAATAAAAGAGATTCAGCATTTATACTCCCCTCGTCAAGACATAAACACATGGGTTATTTTTTTATCATGGAGCAGCCCCCATGTGCTCCATCCTTTGAGCATTTATTTTCTTTATCTAGACATATCTATAAACTTAAGAATTTACATATATATACATGACGATTTCCACGTTTCTGATGAACGTCAACCAGTTGTGGCCGGAGTCCGCCGTAGAGATCGAGCAAGTGTGAAGCTGTGAAAGGTAAAGTACGTAGTAGCAACGCATTGCGCGTGGCCGGCGAGAATTGAGAAGATGTGTAGTTGCTTGAGTCTTTGTGATCACGTATGTAATTGACACTTGATATTTGAGATAAGGCATTTTGTTAATATAATCCACCTACCACTTGTCTATTCTTCTTCCTACGGCATGCAGCTGTCATTGACCTCTATATATGCTTACTAGATAAGTAATGTGAGAAGTAGCAATGCAAGCAACACACGAATCTGCATCTGCATGCATGCTCATGCTAGGAAGTTATCTCCGGTCTCCCTCGTTCGTCTACTACTAAAGTGATGACAACAACGCAAGTGGTAAGGGTTGGTAGAGGATATACATACATAGAAAAGAAAAGAAAACCGTGTTTGATGAGTTGAATAATACTGGACTGCATGTGTCTGCGTTCATTGTTCAACCAAAGTGCGCGTTAAGGAATGAGGGCCGGCTGCTACTTCTTGAATTCAGTCCCAGTGCAAGCAGGATGCGGCATCTATATATGCTAGCTAACTGGTGTACTCGAATCTTTTCTTTATCTCGTCGCACCTATCGATCGGCAGGACAATATTGACTGTCTCCAAGTACTGAACGTTAGTTGGAGTGGATCTATATTACAATAGTGGTGATCGACGACAACTTCAGTTGATTCCTTCGAATTCTGATTTTGGACGTTGCAGTAGTCGGTAAGGAGCATCAGTCGTTTTCGGGTAGCTACGTAATACTGTATATTCCAACCAAATCTCTGTTGGAGCTTGGTAATTATAATTAATTTGGACAATCTTGCAAAATAGAGGCGTATGTACGCACCAAACTTAAGCAACAAATCGAATTAATCTGCTATTTCCTATTTCGTGCTGTAAAATTCCATGTTTATTATGTGATCATTTCTCCTCACGATTTCGAATCGAAGGGGGCGTAGTAGAGGGGTATTGAGAGTATAACCCCTTTAAGGACTGTCAAAAGAGTTCTAAGTTTGACTGATAGTAAACTCCACCAAAGGTAGGAGAAACATAAAGTCTAGCTTTTGTCACAGATGAAAACTCAAAGCTAGACTTAGGTTTTCCTCTGTGATGGACTTGTAAAAAATTAAAAACCGTACGTCATCAAATTCTTTTTTTTCAAAAGGCTGCGAGCGTTTTGCCGATTTTTATTTGTATACTAGTACTTGGATAAAAAGTCGAAATGCATCATGGCACCTGACGGTACGACATAATATGATACGCGGTTCTTCCATGCCAAGGCATGGAAGCAGCCAATGGGTCGGGCGACGTAGGAGTACGTTACTTTCAGGTCGACATCGCTGTTTTGTCGAGACTCGAGACCAGATTCACAAAATTAATCTGCGTGAACATCAGGGTGATATGTGTTCTTGTGTGTCAGATTATGATGAGTATTTGTCAGAAGATAATCGGCTTTGGTTCAGTTTGGGGACTAACCATTGCGTGAGTGCGTGTGCAACATGTCTCTTGGTTGTGTTGGTGTACAGGTCTGGAGCACAGAGACGGTCAACGGTTATGAAGGACGGACAAGGCTTCAATCGAGGGACCAATGTAACCGGAAGACTGACCGTGGGTGGCTGACACTTGGAGACATTAACAAGCAAGAGTACATGATGAGGAGTAGACCATGTTAACCAAGTCAAACAGAGGCGCAAGAGGACTTGGTGATCAGACGGTCGAGGATGACGGTGACACATTTCAAGGTCGTGGAGGAGGCGTATCGGATATGCTTCTCCAGGCGGTTTGGTGGGGTCTGACCTTAAAATCACCGGCGGATGTTTTTTGGGTTTATGACTCAAAACCCGGTTAGAGTTTCAGCAGGAACGGAAGGAGGCACATGGCCTCAAAACCCGGTTTGGGCCTCAAAACCTGATTGTGCCTCAAGAATTTACATATACATGATTTCCACATTTCTAAACGTCAACCAATTGTGACCGGAGTTCAGAGAGAGCAAGTGAAATTGTGAAAAGCAGGTAAGGTATGCAGTAGCAACGCATTGCGTGCAGCCGGTGAGAATTGAGAAGATGAGTAGTTGTTTGAGGCTTTGTGGTCACATATGTAATTGACACTTGATAATTTTTTTAGATAATAGAATAAATATCCGGCTTCATCCTCGCTCAAAGGTGAGGAATCAGACCAATTAATCACAAAAGGTTCTCATACTTACGTTTAAAGCAGACTCACAAAAAAAGATAGAAAATCAATTCGCAATCCTAAACATAATGGGCCATCCATAAGAGGAAAAATGTCAAAGCCGATGTCTCCAGGGTCAGACAAGCTTTGTAGATACATCCTTTCTTTTCTTCACTTCGCTGCAACTGACCCCAGAATCGGAACCAATATGTTCCCCTAAATAAGAACTGCAAAAATATTTTAGGGCTGCACTTATAAAAAACACTATCATTTCTAGTGAGCCATAAGGACCAACAGAAGGCAGCCGCCCCTGCTAGGAATAACAAGCTTAATCTTTTCCACACTGTTTATACCAATTCCCAAAAGGTTTTCTACAGTACAGGGTGGGGTAATGCCAAACACGATATGCAAACCAGGCCAAAGAAATTTAGCATAATTACACTCAAAAAACAGATGTTGAATAGTCTCAAAATTACTGCAAAAGCAGCAATATTTGCTTCCTTGCCAATTTCTTTGAGCTAGGTTGTCTTTAGTTAGTATTACGCCCTTTTTGAGGAACCAAATAAAAATCTTGATTGTAGTGGCAGTTTGACATGCCAAATTTCTTGTGTTACTTTGATGTCATTAGTGAGGAGGTATCTATACATCGACCTAACCATAAAACTACCACTTTTACTTAAGGTCTATGTGATAGTATCCTTCCCTGCTTATAGGTTTACATTCGCAATAGTTGCAATCAGATTATTCCATTCGAGCAATTTATTTCCAATTAGTGCCCTTCTAAAAGAGACATTAAGGGGAGTGGTGCTGAATACCTCGGCTATTGTTGCATATTTTTTGCGAACTATGTTGTACAAGTTTGGAAATATGTAACTTAAGGGTTGATTCCTTAACTAGGTATCTTCCCAGAACCTGATCTGAGAACCGTCCCTTAAGTTGAACCTCACCAAATTCAAAAATTAATCTTTCACTGCCATTAAACCCGTCCAAAAATGAGAATTGCCAACTTTCTTACTAACTTGGGAAAGTGTTTTATTTTTTAGGTACTTATTTCGTAATAATTCCTGCCACATTTCATCTTCATTACAAAGTTTGTATAACCATTTAAGCCACTTATCCTGTAAATCTAGATTTTGAATTTCTAAACCTCCTTGTTCTCTACGTTGGCACACTAAACCCCATTTTATAAGCCTATATTTTTTTTGTGCTAATCATGTTGCTAGAAAAACCTTGATCTATAATATTCTATTTTTTTAGAACCCCTCGAGGTACCTCGAAAGAAAGAGAACATATACATCGGTAAATTGGATTGATAATTGAGATAAGGCATTAATTTGTTAATATATATAATCCACGACTTGTCTATTTTTCTTCCTACGGCATGCAGCTGATCATTGACCTCTATGCTTCGTAGTAGATAAGTAATGTGAGAACTAGCAAGCAACGCACTACTAGTCTGCATCTGCATACATGCATGCGCGTGGTACGAAGGGAACATCGGTCTGCAGCGTTCGCCTTCTAGCCACTCTCATACTGGTCACCAAGCTAGTGACGACAACAACGCAAGTGATAAGGGTTGGTAGAGGATATACATCATAGAAAAGAAAAGAAAAGATCACCGTGTGGAGATGAGTTGAATAGCGCACTGCGTTCATTGTTCAACCAAAGTGCGCGTTAAGGAATGAGGGCTGGCCGGCTGCGCTGCATCTTCAATTCAGTCCCAATGCAAGCACAATGCATGCATCTATATATGCTAACTGTTGTAGTCGAATTTTTTTCTCCTATCTTGTCGCATGCATGTATCGGCAGGACAATATTGACTGTCTACACTGAGGCTTCATTTGGATGCACATATATTCATCTCAATCCACATGTGTTGAAGTGGATTGGAGTGGAATTGAACTAAATTACATTCCATTTCACTTCAACACATGTGGATTGAGGTGAATACACATGCATCTAAACAAGACTTGAGTGTTAGTTGGCATGGATACATGATCTATCTATATTACAATAGTGGTGATCGATGACTTCAGTTGATGCATTCCAATTCTGATTTTGGATGTTGCCGTCAGTAGGAAACATCGGTCGTTTTCGGGTAGCTACTACATATTATATATATTACGGCCAAATCTTTGTTGGAGCTTGGTAATTATATTTAATTAATTAGTGAGGAATTACCCTTTTTAGGACTGACAAAAGAAAAGATCAACTATAGCTGATAGTAAACTCCACCAAAGATATACATATACATATCAAGTCAAGCCTTGGTCACGGAGTTTTCCTCTGTGATCGACCTGTAAAAAAAAAGACGTACGTCATCAAACTCGTTTTTTTTTCCCAAAAAGCGGTGTCTTTTTTTTTATTAGTACCCGGATAAAAACTCGAAATGCAGCATGGCACCTGACGGCATATATAGATACGCGGTTCTTCCCTGCCAAGGAATGGAAGCAGCCAATGCGGCGACGTACGCGTACGTCACTTTCAGGTCGACGTCGCTGCTTCGTCGACGAGACTCGATCGATTCAGGAAATTAATCTGTTTGGTCGAGTGGTCACTTTCGCCAATTATTTGTAATAACACACACATGCAAATAAATAAACGCATCGCCATCCATATATACATTCTAGTCTCTCCATCGTCGAGAGACCTTTATTCATGCAGTGACCAACTCATCTGGCAAATTGCGATCATTCCTAGCTAGTAGTTACCTCGCTCCAAGGCAAACTCACCATAGTGACCAGTCTCTCTACGCTACTCAAGCTCGTGAGTCTACTCACTCAGCTCTACACGACGCCGCAAGTGAGATGCATGGTCTGTGACTTGTGTGACGGATTACTTACTTGTGCTTGTGCCTGCTTGCAAATCTCTTCAGGTTCTAAATTCTGCTACGGCACGGCGTTTGCATTGTTTTATTCGTTTCGTACGTACAAAGGTAGCGAACGAAGGATTGCTGACGTGTTTCGTCAGCTGCAAGACCGGCGAAGTGAACATTCCGGCCCTCAGCAAGTCAGGATATACTAGCATACCGTACTATTTAGGCAAAAATTTGCTCTGCACAAAGTGACCTCCCTTTGCCGTCGGACATCGAAAATAGAGCGATTTGCTTAAAGACACTTTGATTCTGGGCAAATTTGCTGGTAGACACTTCCCCTAATAAAATATTTATTTTTGGCTTTTGAGGAGAGAGAAGCACAATGAAATATCATTTTTGGCCCTGCCCCTTTCTTCTTTCTTGCTCCCGGTTCTTCTCCCCCGCTGGGTTGGCTAGCCGCCGCCGCGTAGGCCGTGGGTGCGGGCCCTGCCGCCGCGTAGGATGAGCAGGTCGTAGGACGAGCACACAGGAGGCGCGGGCGTGGGCACCGCGCTATCGGCCGCCACCACCGGCGAGCATGGCCAGCTGCCGCCCCGACGTGAGGCACCAATGTTAGGGATGCTATCCATGGCCTTGGATTGGAGGGGGCGGCCTCACCGTGGCCGGGGCATGTGCCTAGCGGCATCCATGGTGGCGGGCGGTGAGAGCTCGGTTGGGGGGGGAGGGGGGCGGAAGGAGGCAGAATTCGTTGAGGGGAAAGGTGGAGGGGCTAGAGGTGCTCACCAGCACATGCTTGAGGTCGCGGAGAGGCCGGTTGAGCTCCATGGGCAACAATGGCTGCCGGAGGATCTGAATAGAGGAAACAGAGGTGAGAGGGAAGTGAGAGCATAGGGCTCGGTGAGGGGAGGAAGAAAGGGGCAGAGACAAAAAGGTCATTTCACCGCGCTTCTCTCTCCTCGAAAGTCTGAAATGAATATTTTATTGGATGGAGCGTGCATCAGCAAATTTGCCAAGAATCAAATGTCTTCCTGCGCTCCATTTTTGGTATCCAACAACGAAGGAAGGTCACTTCCGGTGTCTATGAGCAAATTTTGTCTACTATTTATCCGCAGAGGCAGAGAAATGAAAATGAAGGAGTTCAGCGTGGGCATGTAGAGCAAAGGGCCTCTTTGGCCCACATCAATCTACAAAATTGCTCTGCTGTTCAAGGCCTATCAAGTTTTATTGGGCCGCTACACCACTGATTCAGATCGATGATTTCCGACATTGGGACCTATATGTACCCCCAAATCTCACACGCCCATGACTCCTGATAGAAGCATAGCATAACCAATGATCCTCGTCTACTCAACTGCAATAATGTACTCCCTCCATCCCAAATTATAAGGCATTTCAAGAATCTTGGAGAGTCAAATGATCTCAAGTTGGACCAAATTTATATGATAAGATAATAATATTCATGACACCAATTAAGTGTCATTAGATTCTTCATTAATTATATTTTCATAGTATACCTATTTGATGTTATAAATTTTTATAATTTTCTCTGT
Source organism: Saccharum spontaneum (assembly GCA_022457205.1). Classification (NCBI taxonomy): domain Eukaryota; kingdom Viridiplantae; phylum Streptophyta; class Magnoliopsida; order Poales; family Poaceae; genus Saccharum; species Saccharum spontaneum. The sequence goes on from CM039607.1 coordinate 28,503,458, forward strand.
AATTTTGGTCAAACTTAAGATGTTTTGACTCTCCAAGATTCTTGGAATGCCTTATAATTTGGAATGGAGGGAGTATAGACTTAAGAATCAATCTATCTTCAAAAACCCTTCATCATCAAAGATAAATATCGCAAACAGAATGCATGCATCTATATATGCTAACTGTTGTACTCGAGTGTTTTCTTTTATCTTGTCGCATCTATCGGTAGGACAATATTGATTGTCTCCACTGAATTTTAGTTGGCGTGGATCTATATTACAATAGTGGTGATCAATGACTTCAGTTGATGCGTTCGAATTCTGATTCTGGACCTTGTAGTAGTAGGAAACATCAACGGGCATCACAACCAGGTCCGAAGGTCATGGTAAATGGATCTTTTCTGAGGCGGTTCAAATGACCGTCTTAGTAAATCAAATAAAAAATAAAAAATAAAACTCATGGACAAGCCTAGCGAGCCCATTCACAGGCCCGCCGAGCCCATCCAGACGCCGCCGCAGCCGCTCGCCAGATCTGGGCACCCACTCGCCGGATCTGAGCACTTCCTCGCCAAGATCGCTGCACCGCCACCGCAAAGGAGAGGGAGAGAGAGAGAGCCTCGGTTAGATATGCCGCTGGAGGAGCTCCTCATCCAGATCCATGCCGCTGGAGGAGCTCCTCGGCCAGATTTGCCACCGGACCCCGAGGGAGAGGGAGGATCCGCTGCCTGGGTAGCTGCGCCAATCGCAATTAGGGAGAGGGGCTCGCCATGGGGGAGAGGGTCGCCGCTGTGGGGGAGCCATGGGAGAGAGGGCGCCGTGGGGTAGCCGCCACTGGCACTCACACTTAGGGAGAGGGGCACGTCGTGGGGAAGAGGGGTGTCGTGGGGGAGCGGTAGGGGAGAGGGGCACCGTGGGGGAGCCGCCGTGGGGGAGAGGAGCGCTGTGGGAGAGAAGCACGACTTAGAGAAACAGGAAAGGGGCGCAACTAGGAGAGGGGAGGGGTTGGAAGAGTGGGCTAGGGTTTCCCTCGGTATATATACTCATAGTCAGAAACCGGGCTTATATGGGCTTCGCCGACAGTTAGTGGTCTCGGCCATATTAACTGAGGCGGGGCATTTTATGAGGCTCGCCTCCGAAAATGGCCTGAGGAGACGGACCTCTTAAAAGGGCCCGCCACGATTAATCGATTTTACGAGGCGAGTATTTTCCAACCGCCCCCGTAAATCGATTTTGCGAGGCGGTTATTTTTTGTGCCTCGATAAATAAAACAACCGCCTCCATGAATCGTCGAGCATTTTATGAGACGGTTGGTTTTTGCGACCACCTCGGTTAATAAAAGGGCATCGTCTCGGTTAATAAAAAGGCACCGCTTCGCAAAATCATTTGTGTAGTAGTGGGATAGCAATGTATTATACTCCAACCATATCTTTGGTTCGAGCTTGGTAATTACATTTAATTTGGACAATCTTACAAATTACAGGCTTGTACAAAACACCAAGTTTATGCATAAATCGAAATAATCTGGTATTTTTCCTATTCTTACACCCTATATTCTAAATTATAAGATATTTTGACTTTTCTACGTACATTGCATAACTCTTTTTAGGACTGACAAAAGAGATTATGTGTAGCTGATAGTAAACTCCACCAAAGATATCCATCAAGTCTAGCTTTGGTCACGGAGGAAAACTCAAAGCTAGAATAATTAAGTTTTCTTTAACCTTTTAAAAAAATGTCATACTTTTTAGCCAACGAATAATATTTTCCTCTCACAACAAATCAGCATAAGCATCCCCGTAAGTCAAATTTCAGCAAAATGAACAGGCCGCACCTGAATGTATATACATATGATACGTGGTTCTTCCATGCCAAGGACTGGAAGGAAGCAGCCAATGGGGTTGAGGCGACGTACGTTACTTCATGGGCGGACGTAGTATATGGACATGGGTGTACAAATGTACACCCAATATTTTTTGCAACAAAATTACAGTTACCATGTATTACACATGTACATGCTTGTATTTGAGACAAATAAATGTGTTAATTTGAACCCAAACACACAAAAATAGCCCTGGATTCCTTTCGCCCAAGTGAACGCATGTAACCATCGAGTTTGTCATTTGTGACAGCGCCAACATCATTGGGTGGCGGTCCAGCACACGGTGTGCGAGAAAGTAGACACCAGACGGCAATTTAGCAAAGCATGACACTAGCAGCGATGCAAAGGGAGCCACGCTGGTCGCTGGCTATGGCAGATATATTTTATAGAATAGAGGGCTCAAATCATATCTTCAACCTTTAGAGGCCCTCCTTCATTTCTTCTATGTCGTAAAATTTAAGAGGGGCTAAAAAGAGGTTTCGTTAACACAGAAGTAGTAGGGGGGCTTGAGCTCCGCCCACCCCACCCTAAATCTGGCCCTGGTTATGCATATTTTGTGATAATTATGAAGTATTTATATTTGTTCAATTTACATAAAATTTAGGCAACCTTATCCAAGTTTTGTTTTGAATTTAAAAATTATTTTACATTTTTTTCTTACTTCGTGTCAAGCTCCTAGAACGGCTGATGTGTACAAATTCGAAAAACTAGTTCTACTTTATCATCTGAATTTATGAGCTATGTTCTTGATTGAAATTTTATTGACTACCTTTACAGTATTGTACACCCAATTTTAAAATCCTGCGTCCGCCACTGCGTTACTTTCAGGTCGACCTCGCTGCTTCGTCGCGACTGGATTCAGGAAATCAATCTGTTTGATCGAGTGGTCACTTTCACCATTTCTTCAGGAACGCCAGTTGCTCCGGCCGCCTGATCAGCTTCGTGCTAAAGATCATGACGCCGGCAAAGCGACCGCCGCCTGATCAGCTACTTTTGATCTTCTTCAGGATGGGTTTGAACGCCAGCCCGGAGATGACGCCGGCGATGGACCCCACCACGAAGCCGATGATTCAGTGCACCCGGTGCTTCTGGCTGCGGTGGTGCTGCCGGCTAGTCTGCTCGCCGGCCGGAGGCACCGTCGCCGGGGAGCTCCGGGTCCCCATGCTGGAGTGGTGCGGCACGGCCGAGTCAGCGACGGCATGCCCGCCGTCGTAGCATTCCACAGCGGAGTCGAAGATGATGGGCAGCGTGACGAGGAAGACGAGGATGATGACAGACTTGCCCAGCATTGACACAGGGTGGTGGCGACGCCCGTGCTCCAGCTCAGGGAGCAGGGGCGGCTGCTGCTGCGCCGCAGCGGCGGCGTGGGTTGGCAGGCCGCCTGGACGCATGGCGTGGGCGGGGAGTCGGGGTGGGGTGGAGCTCGTTAGGCGAGGGGTGGCGATGATGGCGTCTGCGTGACTGCGTCTCGGTTCTTCTCCTCCTGCCGCCGCTTGGGGGTTCCTGTTTCCGGCAACCCAGCAGCTGGATATTTATTAAGTACTACTAGCAAAATTGCCCGTGCGTTGCAACGGGTGATGGACAAATATATCATCACTACCATCAATTACAAACTTCAAGGGTCAATAATCTAGCCTCGTTCATGAAGTTTGTCGCGATATCTTGTATGATGTTGCATGTATATCTAATTATTTGACACACACAAATTTCTAGTTATGAATGAATAAATTATTTTCTTAGTCTTAGTTAAAAGTAATAGGTATTGATAAAGTACTTTCTATGTTCCAAATTCGGTGAAGTTGAGCGCAGCAGTGACTGAGGAGTAAACTTCTATTTTTTCTGTTTTCTGTTTAGACCCATTTGGTGCAACTCTGCTTTAATGGTAGTGATTTTTCTAACTTCAGCTAGTGGAGCAGTTCCATTGATGAAGCTGAAACTGTTTTAAAAGTACGTTAGGCTCTTCTAATTGTTGAAAACAAGAAAATGACTACAATACCCTTTTTGTGTTTTTTCTTCTCTAGTTTTTTCCTTGCTCGACCAAGGTCTATGGCGAGTGGCATGTCCAATCTTCCTGAGCCTCCTGCACGATCCTCGGTGGCGGGTGGTGTTGTTGCGGTGAGGCACGGGCCACACCATTGCCGCAGGCGAGGGGGGGTGGCGACGTAGTGGTGAGCACGGATCAAGTGGTGATGCGGCCTCGAGTGCTCCTGTCTTCCTTGTCCATTAAAACCTGAATCGATAAAAAAACACTTTTAGTTAAGGGATGATGAATAAAAAAATGGTCGGAAATTTTGCGGAAAGAAGCTATTAAAAAATATGTGCATTGTTAGATTTTTATTTTATAATTTATTTAATGATGTCCATGACAACCTAATATGTGTGTATTGATAGATTTTTATTTTAATGATGTCCATGACAACCTAATATAAATTAATTTATTTAATGATGTCCAACCGTTTGCTCCAGCGCCCTGTCGTGTCATCCTCCATGTCTTGCAGGAACCAGAGCTCCGTCGAGCCATTCTTGACGTTGAAGTAGAGTACCACTAAGCTCTCGCCCAACCTGGCCAGCTGACAATGTTTCCTACGAAGAAGAATAAGAGGACGATAGGGTGACATGATGAGCTTGTCGTCTTCCTCCTCGTCGTCCATGCTAGCTAGAAGGCTACTGGTCAGGGCCCTTAGTGTCGCTAGTTTCCACTCCTCCGTCGCCAGGTCAAATACAGCTAGGCGATCTGCCTCCGCGTCGAGTTCGTCTGCAAGAAAGTAGGCGAGCCCGGCGACAACCACAACATAGAGCCTGTTTAGTTGGCCACCCAACCCAAAAAAGTTTGCGCAGTACCCGTCATATCGAATCTTTGGACGCATGTATGAAGTATTAAATGTAGGTAAAAAAAATAACTAATTGCACAGTTTGTCTGTAAATGTCGAAACGAATCTTTTGAGCCTAGTTAGTCTATAATTGGATAAATTTTGTCAAATAATAACGAAAAGTGCTACAGGAACTTACCCAAAATTTTTCACCAACTAAACAGGCCCATAGGCTAAGTTGACTTTCTTCTGGTGCTCGGCGGCCACGTCGGAAACGGCACCGGCAACCACGTCCACCACACTGGTCAGGCCCCAGCCATGGGAGGTGCAGAGCAGGTCACCGTACGTGCATGCTCAGGCGGCAGATGGGCCATTGAATCAATCTCCACTTGATTACTTTGCCGTGCAGGTCCACGACGTGGACCTCAGCTGCCTGTCTTCATCGTGGTGGCAGACGACGATGACGTGCGGTGCCGGATGGCGTGTGGCGCGTGCACCCTGGCAAAGTGCGTGTTGGACGTCAGCGACCGCCACATCCGGCACACCAGCCGCTTGCGGCAGACCTCGTCGGAGGGAAGGCAGGGCAAGATGTCGTACAACATGTCTGTGGGAAGTGGGCCGTAGTCGACGACGGCATCGCCAAGCGGTGGAGCACGTGCAGCGCCAAGTGCCATCGTTGTTGTACGAAACAGAAGCTAGCTAGATGGATTTGCTCGTGGTTCGATGATTCGGCCAGGTGCATGTTAATTTATACTCCCTCCGTCCCAGAAAAAGTGTCGTTTTAGGTTTTTCAGACATCGTGTTTGACCGTTCGTCTTATTCAAATTTTTTAATAAATATTATTTATTTTGTTATGACTTATTTTATCATTAGAGATACTTCAATAATGATTTATTTATTTTATAATTTGCACAAAATTTTTTAATAAGACGAACGATCAAACACGATGTCTGAAAAACATACTTTTTCTGGGACGGAGGGCGTAGGCACCTTAGTTGGTAGATATCCGTGACTTGATTTGATTGCATGATGGAACAGAATTAGTTTTGTCCTGTCTAAGCAGGAGTCTGATTCCAATGACCAGGCTCAATCTGAGCCTCCGGTAATATATATAGCATTGTAGCATTGCCGTTAAAAATTATTGTAGGAAATATTATGTGTTTTCTTTGATACGGATTCAGTCAGAAAATTAGATTTGCATAATTTATTTTTGATCGGTTGCACATTTGAGAATAGGAGACGGAAATGTTTTGGAATCAGACTCCGTATCGCGCTAGATAAGAGCTATCAGCAGGATTTATATATAGATAAGTCCGGACGAAAGAAACTCTTCATTGTTCGGTAGTTAGGGGGAGACGGACAAAAAAAAATAGATGGACCGAAAAAAGAGTCTGAGGACACTGGTACGTACGAGCGTGTGCTACTCTTTATACGTACTGTATTACTATATAGGAGTACATACATACCGTACATATTTACTTGTATTTACACTCGAAAACCAAAGGTAGCCTAGGATCCGTTCCGGTTGGCCGTGGCTGGTAGGGAGAGGTGGCACAGAACCTGGTGAGACCGACTCTGAGTCTGATACGATGCTCTGGGCAGACAGAAAAAGAGGGGGTGGAAACGAAAAAAGGTGCAGAAATTTTCCCTTTTAAATATTAGGTATAGATAGAAGATTCAAAAGTTTTGAGTTGTTAGCCGAATAGACTCACTGAAGGCCTGTTGGGTATGATTAATGGGGTGTTTGGCTTCCCCTCCTAATTTGCAGTCCCACGTCGGATGTTAGACATTAATTTGGAGTATTAAATATAGATTAATTACGAAACAAAATGCACAGATTGAGACTGATTTGCGAGACGAATCTATTAAGCCTAACTAGTCTATGATTTAACAATGTGGTGCTACAGTAAACATATACTAATGACGGATTAATTAGGCTTAATAAATTCGTCTCGTAGATTACTGACGACTTCTGTAACTTGTTTTATTATTAATGTCCGAACACTCGATGTGACACCTGACATGACACCTGTTAAACTTTACTACTTCGTCCCATAAAAAGAGTCGCCGTGGGAAGCGTGCTGGTCAAACTTTCTCAACTTTGACTACGTTTGTAGAAAATACGTGCAACATTTATATCTTTAAATAAGTTTATTATGAAAGTATATTCAAAGATCTACTTAATGATACTAATTATGTACCATAAATATTAATATTTTGTTAAATATATTTGGTCAAAGTTAAAAGCTGTTGACTTTTTGATAAGCGAGAATGACTCTTTTTATGGAACGGAGGGAGTAGTCCCTAGATCAATCAATCCCCCAGACTAAACTTTAGCCCAGGGACTAAACTTTAGTCCTATGGTGTTTTGTTTAGGTGACTAAAAGGGATTAAAGCTATTGAAACCTTTATTAATTGTCTAAGATCTTTGCTGCTGCCAAAATAATGAGATAAGGGTGTCCTTTTTGAAAGGTCCTAATATGGCTAGAGGAGGGTTAATAGCCAATTAAAAATTCTACAAACTCACTAGAGCAAAAGGTTAATATAATAATTGGCGAAATGTAATTTTGCTCTAGCTCTATAAGAATTGCAAGCCACCTATCCAACAATTCTAGTCACTATGATCACTATAACAATCAAAGGCTAAGTCACTATAAGCTCTTAAAAGCTAGCTACACTAAAGAGCTCAACTAGGTGAGAAGTTACACTAGCAAAGATAATACAAGCTCTCAAAACAAATTACACTAAAGAGCTTGTTGCAACTAATTTGCTGAAAAGTAAATAAGAGGTATGTGATCTTTATACCGTCGCGTAGAGGATGAACCAATCACAATATATGATGACCAATCACTGGGAGAAATCCAATCATACACAAGATGAATACAAGATTTTTCTTCCGAGGTTCACGTACTTACCAGCACGCTAATCCCCATTGTGTCGACCAACACTTGGTGGTTCGGCGGCTAGGAGATGTAGCACAAACCTCGTCCAACCCGTGGACACTGCAAGAACCTACCCACAAGTGAGGTAGCTCAATGACACGCACAATTTAATAGAGTTGCCTTCGGCACTCCGTCGGGGGAAGGCACAACACCCCTCACAAATCACCGGGAGGTGGCCAAGAACAAGCACCACTCTTGCCACAACTCCTCCACTGCCTCCAAGCCGTCTAGCTGGCGACAACCACCAAGAGTAACAAGAATCCCGTAACTCACAATCGATCCCCAAGTGCCACTAGATGCAAACTCACAAGCAAATCACTTGAAATCACTCAATCTCACTTTAGATTAGCAACCAAGCAAGAAAGATGAGTAGGAGGGAGTATGCTCAGCTCAAGAGGATGTGAAGATGATCAAAAGTCCGAGAGAGATCCCCTAGAGCCAGCCAACACATATGTATAAGCCCCCACAAAGAATAGAGCCGTTAGGAGCACGAAGGGGTATTGCTCGACCTGACCAGATGAGCTGGTCGGATTGATCGGACGCAGCCCCAGCGTCCGGTCACTACTGCCCAAGCGCCCGGATGGCTATCACGTGTCCCTATTCAAATATTGTTCGTTGGATTTCAACGGTCACTTAGCCAGTCAACACGCGGTTACTGTTTGACCGGACTCTCCACCACGTGGCATCCGATCGAGTAAAGAGAGGTTCCAGAACCATAAAAAGTCGACCGGACGCATCCGGTCTATGCTGACCGGACACGCCACAGCGTCTGATCACTCTTTCTCTATTCCACGTAAGACTTAGTTGCTGATGTCACCATATGTCATTCATGACTGGACTCTCCCTCTGTGCATCCGGTCGAACTGCCTGTGCAGCGTCCGGTCGCGTCTCAGCTTCACCGGCCTACTGCTCTGCTCGACCAACACTGACCGGACGCACAGGTGCTCCCGAGGCCAGCATCTGGTCACTTCTAGTGACATTTTTCGCCTCTGTTTCTTCGCCGGATCCTGCAAATGTGCCAACCACCTTGTGTATCACCTTGTGCATGTGTGTTAGCATATTTTCACAAACATTTTTAAGGGTCCTCTTCTGCAGCCGGCATAGGGCCTCCACCTCCACCGGCGTGGGAGGACGAGCCTGCCTTCTGCTGGTGCTCCTTCTCCCGTCCGACGGCTCCTCTGCTGCAGCCGGCATAGGGCGTGTCCTTCGGTAAATCAAGAACACGTTCCTCTGACAGCTGCCCACCATCTTTGTTCAAACACCTGCAATTAGAAAGAATAAAAATGAGCTAATTAGAAATTAGAAAGAATAAACAAGAAATAATTAGAAATAGATGTAAAATAAAGAAAACATAATTACAAAATAACATTGTATTACATGTATTAGAAATATTCTGCATGATCGGGATTAGTTGGATCATAAGTCTCATCATCACTATCAACCATGTCGAAATAATCAACACTATCCGAAGGAGGAATGTTGTCTTCATTGACATTGCCTAAACGTAATCGCTCAAGCATTTGTAAGTCCTTCACATCTTGCACGTCATCTCCATCGTCCTCGTCATCAACCCAATCATCGTCTGCATCCATTCCTATCGCTTCGGTTAAGTCTATCTCGAACCTCCCTTGTAGCCCCTCTTCTTGATAGAACTCCCCGTTATATGTGTTTGTGTTAAAGTTGTAATCTTCATCGTTTGGGACAGGTAGTTTACCGTGTGGTGATACCTTGTGCACAATAGACCAACCCTTAAGATGCTCTTTGGTTTGGCATGCGTATGAGGTATAATAAACCTGCATGGCCTGTTGAGCCACAATATAGACATCATCTCCTGGATAGACAGAATCCTGTCGAATTTTGACTAGCCCAAGATGAGGGGTCTGTCTCGTTACTCCAGGATCAAACCAATGGCATTTGAATATGATAGGACTAAGAGGTTTGCAACAGATGGCATTTACAAATGAAAGTTCGTATATTCCTTCAATTCTTCCATAATAGTCGAGGCCATCAGTGCCGGGGGTAAAACTCCGCTATTTGTGGTTCTTCGGTTGGGCCGACTTTGCTCGTAGCTTGCTGTGTGAAAGCGATATCCATTCACATCATAACCGGTAAATGACTTGACCCTATAGGCACAGCCGTTTGCAACCTGTCTCAGCTCGCCACTGATAGACGCATCGATTTGGGCCTGCAAGCTCGAGCAGGATAGATCATTATATTATTTCAACGTACGAGCAACTTGAAAGGTCGAACTAAGTATGAGCTAAATTCGAAAGTATCTTGTTTTTGAACCAAGAAATAAAATTGGGCCTCCCTGGTCCCGCACCCATTGAAAGAAGGGTATCAGCTTCCTGCAGGGTAGGATCCCTTGATTGATTCAAGAAGTGATGAATAAATTCCCTGTACCAACGTAAAACAAGGGGTTGGATGAGGAACAGTGATGGCGTATTGAAACAAGTTCGTTGAGAACTTACCCAATGTATGGCGCCACCTCGTCAAGGTTGTTCAACACATATATCATGATGCAGCGCCAATCTTTATGTGTCAAGGTCTTAGTGGTTGATGCACTTGCGCTTCCAAGTTGCCCTTGGAAAAGGCTGAGGTTCGATTCATTTTCACCAGCATTGTAACGAGGGGGTGGATTATGCACGCTAGGAAGGTTCTCGGCATAGTATTTCTCTGTGAAGTTTGACACCTCCTCTAGAATGTATGCCTCTGCAATAGAAGCCTCAATTTTTCTTTTATTTCTACATTTTTTACCAAGAGTCTTTAGACATCTCTTGATTGGATAGCACCAACGGGCCTGCACGGGCCCCCCATTCGTGCCTCATACGGGAGGTGCAATATCAAATGCTGCATCGGATTGAAGAAGTCGGGTGGGAAGATCTTCTCCAACTTACAGAGCAACACAGGTGCCTCGTTTTCCAAGTCATCAATCATGGTCCGAGATAACTCCTTAACACAAAGCTGGCGGAAGAAGTAGCTTAACTCTGCCAGCGCTAGCCACACATGCTCAGGGACATAGCCTCGAACCATCGCCGGAAGAAGCCGCTCAAGCCATATGTGGTAGTCATGACTCTTCATCCCGTTGACTCGCAGAGTAGATAAGTTCACTCCCCTCCTCAGATTCGCTGCATACCCATCAGAAAACATTAGCATCTGCATCCATTCAAGTACTTCCCTCATGTATTTCCTAGCCAAGACGAAATCGGTCTTAGGCCTTTTCCATGTCTTGCCGCCTCTAGGAGGCTGCATCTCTTGCTTTGGTCTATCGCATAACGTTGCCAAGTCCACTCTAGCCTTAGGGTTGTCTTTTGACTTTTCAGTTTCCATGATGGTTCCCCAAAGTGCCTCGGCGACATTCTTTTCAGTGTGCATTACATCAATGTTATGTAGGAGAAGGAGGTCATCAAAATAGGGGAGCCTCGTCAACCCTGACTTATGAGTCCACATGTGTTCCTCACCATACCCCACAAAACCACCACCTTCTTGATTGGGCACGAGAGCATCTATCTAAGCATGAACCTCGGCACTAGTCATCATTTGCGGTGGAGGGTATTTCACTATGACACATTTCATAAAGTTCTTGATGTCTTGTCTGAATGGATGGTCAAGAGGGAGGAATTGACGATGTTTGTCGAACGACGAATACTTGCCACCCTTCTGTAGCCAAATGAACCTCAGACGTTCCTTGCATATTGGACATGGGAACTTCCCGTGAACACACCAGGCGCAGAATATCCCATAGGCCAGGAAGTCATGCAGAGAGTAGTGGTACCAAACGTACATTTTGAAGCTTGTCTTTGTAGCTCGGTCGTATGTCCATACGCCTTCCTCCCAAGCACTGACCAATTCATCAATCATCACAGGCTCCATGTACACACCCATATTACTCCCTGGGTGTCCAGAAATTATCAATGACAAGAATATATTCTGTCTTTGAAAGCATACGCCGGGGGGGAGATTGAGGGGGATAATAAACACGGGCAACATGTGTATGGGGGCAACCATCAATCCATAAGGATTGAACCCATCTGTTGCCAGCGCAACACGTACATTACGAGCCTCATCTGCTTTCTAACGATAAATGCAATCAAAGCGGGTCCATGCTTCACCATCAGATGGATGTACCAGTTTGTCAGCATTGTATCGTTTTCCCTTTTTGTGCCATGTCATCTGTTTCGCAGATTCCTCGGTCATGTATAGCCGTTGGATCCTCGGTACGAACGGGAGGTACTGTAGGATCTTCACAGGGATCATAAGCTGCCTCTTCTGGCCATCACCAGAGTCTACCTCCAGGTACCTGGATGATTTACACTTTGGATAGTAATTTGCATCCTTATGTTCTTTCCTAAACAGGACGCACCCCTTCGGACAAACATGTATCTGATCATACGGCATCTTTAGTGCACGAAGGAGTTTCTGTGACTCGTACATACTCTTTGGCAGAATGTGGCCATCCGGAAGCAGGCTGCCAATCACGGTCAACATACTGTCGAAGTGTTCTCGACTCATGCTACACTCGAACTTGAACCCCATTAAACATCTAATGGCATCCAGTCGAGAAACTGTTGTCTGGTCGTGAAGGAGTTTTTGTGCTGAAGACATCATGTCATAGAACGCCTTTGTAGTTGCCTCCATCTCCTCCTCTGTATGTCCTTTAGTGTACTGTCCTTCATGAAAGTCATCTAACATATCTGCTACCCCGGCAGCAGGATCAAAATCCTCGACGCGGGGTCTCACCACCTCCTCTCTCAGACGATATATGGGCTTCACCATGGTGGACCCACCGAGTATAGTCCGACGTAAATCCATTCTTCAAAAGATGTTTACCCATATCCACCTTGTTTTTCCTTTTTCTATTTTCACATCTCTTGCAGGGACACAAAACTAGAAACACTCCTTTAGCAGACTCGCCAAATGCTAGTTCCAAGAATTCATTGGTCTTCATCATCCATTTAGTGGTGAAATCACTCTGACTTGAGTGGCCCGTGTACATCCACTCACGGTCATCCATCCTCTAACATATATACCAGCGAGCAAAGTAACCATCAATTGTAGCTACATGTCATTCGTATTATCTAATAGGTGAGGATAGGTCCTAATCCCACCCGCGGATGCGTAGATGAGGTTAGTTTCCATGCTCTACTCCTATCGGAGACAGAATTTTGGCAGCACCTCCCCGCTGTTCTCCTGATACACGTCCTAGCAGGGAGAGTGTGTATCCGGAGAACAACATGAAGATGATGCCAAAACCCTATCTCAAATCGGAGCAAACCAAGGAAACTAACTCATCTACGCATCTGCGGGCTGTCTAAAATACGTGGACAATCCGAAATAGATACGGTCATTGATATGCAAAGATCTGCATACCAATAACTGTATCTCTTTCGAACGGGAGACGCCTAACCGAGTTACGCGAGGCCCTGTTCATCTGGCTTATAATCCGTATTATTCAGCTTGTTCATCTGGCTTGTTTTTTCAGCTGGAACAGTATGATAAGGAAAGGGGTTATACCTAGGGTGCCGGTGGAGTCAGGATAGCGGAGCCGTGGCGAGTCGGTGCAGTGGCGAGGAGACGCGGTGTAGGCAGCCCCGCAACACCGAGGAAGACGATCGGCGTACTCCGGCTCTGCTTCAACGGGCTCTTCTCTGAAAAAAGAAAGAAAAATAATACTGTCAATTAAAAATTTCGGCAGAACCTCCTCTGCACGGGGAGGTTTCGAATACCTGCAAAAAACAACAGCACGATGACCGACATTCACATATGACAGCTCGATGGCTGACATCCACATACAACGGCTCGATGGCCGATATCCACATACAACGGCTCGATGTCCGAAAACCACATACAACAACAATTACTACTGACACGACTATTTCACGTACTGCACGAATTGCATAGAAAAGGAATGGGCGAACCTAGTGTGTGCTCGTTGGCGGCACGGCGGCGCGGAGGCGGCAGGCGAGCGGCGCGGCGGCGTGGCGGTGCAGGGCGAGCGGCGCGGGCGCACGGCGCGGCGGTGCAGGGCGAGCGGCTCGGGCGCGCGGCGGGCGCGAGTGGGCGCATGGCGGCCGACGCGGGGCGCGCAGGCGAGCGGCCGGCGCGCGGCGCGGCGGGCGATCGGGCGGCAGCGCGGCGGGCGCGCGGGCGAGCGGCCGGCGCGAGCGGTGGCGCGACGCGGTGGTCCAGCGGCGCGGGGCACGGGCGTGGTTGTGCGAGCGGCGCGGGCGCGTACCTATCTGGAAGTTGAGAGATATATATTTTACGTGCTTTGCCGAGTGCCCGTGATTCGGCACTCGGCAAAGTTTTTATTTTTTTCAAAAAAATTGCTTTGCCGAGTGCCGGCGATCTGGCACCCGGCAAATCCTTTTATTTTTTTAAAAAAATTCTTTGCCGAGTGCCAGATCGCCGACACTCGACAAAGTTTTTAATTTTTTTAAAAAAATTGCTTTGCCGAGTGCCGGCAATGTGCCACTCAGCAAAGATTTTTATTTTATTTTTTTAAAATTCTTTGCCGAGTGCTCACGATCTGGCACTCGGCAAAGCCTTTTATTTTTTAAAAAAATAAATACTTTGCCGAGTGCCTGCAATCCGGCACTCGGCAAAGAATTTTCAGCGTTTTATTTTTTTAATTACTTTGCTGAGTGCCCACGATCTGGCACTCGGCAAAGAATTTTCATGATTTTTTTAATTTCTTTGCCGAGTGCCACGAATCTCACACTCGGCAAAGAATTTTAAGCATTTTATTTTTTTTTTAAATTTCTTTGCCGAGTGCCAGGTATCTGACACTCGGCAAAGAATTCAAATTTTTTTTCTTTTTGCACCCAAATTTTTTTGCAGCCCTACTATAGTATTAGGAGCTAGATTTTAAAATTTGGTACATTTTTTTATGTTTTTTGCTGCATTTAGTTAATTTGTATCATTTACTTGAATTTTTTCATAAAAAACAAATTTGAACTGCAGGTGCATGGAATAATGGAATTTAGTCATTTAAAAAATGATATTCATGCTTTTGAGTGTTTTATGAGGCGCTATCTAGGAACGCATCCGAAATTTCGAACATCGTGTTCACGAAACATGGACACCGACTTGCGGGTGATTTGTTTTTAAATTCTATTAAATACAAACGAAGTCCGAAAATCATAAAAATTGCCAAGATGTCATGATATCGCATGTGGAGGCTATGATAAAAAATTAAGAATGTTTTGAGGAAGTTGTGACGTACGTTGCTTGAAACCCAGATAAACCACATGTGATATTGTGATAACACATGTGGAGATGTCTGGGTTTTAACACATGTGGAGATGTCTGGGTTTTAAAAATCTTTGTGAAGATGTCTGAGTTTTAAATTCTATTAAATACAAACGAAGTCCGAAAATCACAAAAATCATGTATATACATCTGGCAGGTGATTTCAGATTCCTGGCACTCGGCAAAGTAAATAAAAGAGTAAATTACATGGCCGGTCCCTAAACTATTGGTGGGGTTTCATCCCGGTCCCCAAACTATCAAAACGATCATTTAGGTCCCTAAACTATTACTGAGGTTTCATCCCGGTCCCCAAACTATCAAAACGATCATTTAGGTCCCTAAACTATTGGTGGGGTTTCATCCCGGTCCCCAAACTATCAAAACGGTCATTTAGGTCCCTAAACTATTATTGCGGTTTCATCCAGGTCCCCGTCCATGCCCTGAGATGGACGGGAGAGAGGTGGAAGATGGAGCTGACATGTGGGCCCCACATGTCAGTGACCCATGGTCGTTTTGATATATGGGGCCCACATGTCAGCTCCATTTCACTGACATGTGGGGCCCACATGTCAACTCCATCTTCCACCTCTCTCCCGTCCATCTCAGGGCATGGACGGGGACCTGGATGAAACCGCAACAATAGTTTAGGGACCTAAATGACCGTTTTGATAGTTTAGGGACCGGGATGAAACCCCACCAATAGTTTAGGGACCTAAATGATCGTTTTGATAGTTTAGGGGCCGGGATGAAACCTCAGTAATAGTTTAGGGACCTAAATGGTCGTTTTGATAGTTTGGGGACCGGGATGAAACCCCACCAATAGTTTAGGGACCGGCCATGTAATTTACTCTAAATAAAAAAACTTTGCCGAGTGCCTAACACCAGGCACTCGGCAAAGGGTCACCGTTGGGTACTTACCGTTTGTGAGGTCGTCTTTGCCGAGTGTAAATCTTTGCCGGGGGCTGGGCTCTCGGCAAAGACTTTCTTTGCGGCACTCGGCAAAGGGATCTTTACCGAGTGTCTTACTTTGCCGAGAGCGGCGCTCGGCAAAGAGCCTCTTTGTCGAGAGCGGCGCTCGGCAAAGAACCTCTTTGCCGAGTGCCCGATATTTGGCACTCGGCAAAGCATATGACACTCGGCAAAGATACTGTTTTCTGGTAGTGATGTATATACAGGATTGGCATGGCTGCAATCACCTGCAGCTAACACGGCCACTAGTTTCCCTAACTTTTTCATTTTCATATGATTCTTATCCAACTTGTAAAGCTGTACTGTTTTTTTTTCATCTCTACTTCATTAATCATTCTAACCTATGCATGGTGTTTTTGTAGTAGCACATGCATACAATACTTGATTCATGTTCAGTCTTGTGGTACATCCAACTTAGCATCATTATATGAAGCTAATGCTTTCTTCTCGCTTCTTTTTAAAAATCTGATGTATAGGTTGATGTTAGATTCTTTCGAGTCAGGACTGCTTTATTTCTTGCTAGCTCCCTTGTGCAGTAAGTAGGTTTGGCATTTGATTAGTGAGTGCTTCATGCTTACATGATTATTTATGTGTGTGGCTGTAAAGATGGAGAGAAAATTTGGATGTGTTGAAAACAGTGATTCCAACACATCCAGATTTTCTGTTTCCAACACATCCAGATTTTGAAAACAGTGCAGAAGAGTTTCATCCCCATAAAACTCGCTTTACTCCCATGAAACTCTTATCATCTCTCTTCATTAATATGGTGTCACATCAGCATAATTAATGCCCATAAAATTCTGATGAAACCCCATTGAAACTGGCCTCAGTGCCAGAGTAACTTGGATGAAAAACCAAGCTAAGGAAAAAAATGTTTTTTTAGTGCCACACGTACGGTTCCGTTCTGCCTACCGCTGTCATCCTGCGTGCGCTGCATATGGGGATCCGTGCGCAGAGAGTTGTAGTTTTAGTCCAAAACGTTATAATTCGCGTCGGCGAATACGTGGATTCTTGGGGACCAATGCAAGCCACCAAGGCGTGCAATCCATCGGCAATATATACACACGTCTGTATCTATCGGGGATCCATCATCAACCACCCCAAACGCGCTCCTCCGCCGTCGTCTGAGCCTCTCTTCGAAACAGCTAGCATGTCTTCGTCTCCGGATCCGGTGGCGGCGCTGCGAGACGCGTGGCGCAGCGCTCGCCAATCGCTCTCTTTCACCTCGGTTCGCGTGCGGGAGGAGACGAGCACGCACCACCTCCACATCGCCGGCTACTCCAACGTGAGCACGGTGTACAAGCACGGCAAGGGCGTCGAGTCCAAGCCGTTCCGCGCCGGCGGCCACCGGTGGAAGCTCACGTACTACCCCAACGGCTACCCGGACTCCAAGACCGGCTGCCCCGGCGTGCTGCTCAGCCTAATGGAGAACCGCTTCTTCGGCAGGGCAGCGGACGCCACGGCGGGGTACAGCGTGAGCGTCCTCGACCGCGATGGCAACCTGCTGGGCAGTCGATGCGCAATCCCACAGCACTATAGTCTCCACGACCGCTCATGGGACCCCGGTGGCATCTGGATGGACGTCCTCGAGACGGAGGCCGCGGCGGAGGAGACCAAGGCGGCGCTGCGCAGCCTTAAGGACGACAGCCTCGTCGTCCGGTGCGAGCTCACCGTGCAGAGGTCGGAGAAGGAGTCCAGGCCCAGGTGGTTGCTTCGAAGGTTTCTAGACTAGGTTAGAGTCCAGCTTCCTCCTGGTGGTTCCTGGGAAGATTTCTAGATTGGAATTAATAAGGAAATTATTATTAAAATGCAACGAAGTTTATTTTATTTTAACCTGTATCAGGAACTTCACGTACAAATGCAGACCTATATTGATTACTAAGTTCTCGTTTTAATGATTTATTACTGGCTAGCACACACGTACCCGCGCGTGGACGCGATTTGTTCTAATAAGTTGTATAAGCACACATCATGAGTCTATGACACATATAAGACACGGAGTGCGTGACCCAATATGTATTGAAATCACAGTCTTTATCTATGATCGCTAGACACGAGTTATTCTAACTCATATGAGAGTATGGGTCATAAGCCCACATGAGATCTTCAAATATAGGAGGTGCTTTCGGATCATACATGCATATACAACTAGCAACTCATGAGGACATATCTATACCTAATAATAAAATAATAAAGAGACAAAATTTCAGGTGTTTTTTTTTCGTCCAGCCCATTTCATCTGGCCCAACGGCCGGCCCACTTCTCGTTTCCACTGGCTTTAGTCCAAGTCACGCACGCACCCGTCCGTCCTCCTTTCCTCTTCCCTGTCCGGTTCCTCCGTCTCGCAGTGTCTCGTCGTTCCTTCTTCTCGGTGGCCGGCGCGACACGACTGGAGATGGCCGGCGGCGCGGGCGCACGACGGCGGTGTCTCATCGCCGGGAGATGGATGGTGGTGCGAGCGCAGGCCGGAGGAGCGTCTCTTCGTCCTCTAGATCCAGGGCTGCCACCAAGGCCGGCTCTGCCGGCAACCCAGGTCGCCCAGCGCGGCCATAGCCAGCCGGCCAGCCGCCTGTCCCGGCCGTCGCAGACTCCCACGCTGGACCCCGCGGCCACCCAGACTGACCGGCGTGACACATCTGGGATCTGGCGGCCCGACCTACCATCCCGGATTCCCGGCCGCCCAGCTGCCAGTTCTTACGAGTTGCCGACGCCGCCGTGTTGGTCGATGGAGTCAGAATCGGATTGGAATTGGATATTGGATAGGAATCGAATCAAGTATCACATCTATGGTATGTTACTAACTCCACGTTCTACATGAATTCCTTTTCTTTTTTCTTTGGTTGGATCTTCTATATGAAACTATGCCCGTACAAGAGATAGCACTACAAATAAATCAAGAAGATATTATTATATTGGACAGTCCAGGTGATCAGCAGAAATCAAAAACACTGAACTCATTGTCCATTGAGAATAAGTACCAACAATCACTAATTTCTGATCTCTCTAAGATGAGCAAACGTGAGTAAGTAGGTGGAATTTGTGACTACATGCATCAGCTCAATTAATTGTGCAGAAACCTTGGAGTAAGCCAAGACTTAATGTTACTTATAATTTTCTTAATTGAATTTTATTTATATATAAATGATGCATTATTTCTGTGAATGCCTGACAGGAAAGTTTTGTTCAAAAACTCCAAGCCATATCCTTTTAGCTTAACTCTCAAGCAGCGGCAAATGATTTTCAATGATGATCTGTCCGTGGACCTAGACTGTTTCAATTTATTTGTCCAAAAAATTATGTTTGATGGTATGGTAAGTCAATAGAAATGAAAATGTAGGAGAGGAGAACTGTGCAAGTAACTTTTGTGTTCTTGTCAATTTCTTAAGAGTATCAAATTTCGTTTCCGATAAACTGAAAAATTTGACATTTTTTGTTTGCTTGGATTTCACTTCCCCTGGCCCAATGCAGTTGCCTCACTTTTATGATTATTTGGTCCTTTTGTATGATGAGTTGATGACCTTTTGGATATGGAGAACATCCTGACCTTGTTGGTATGACGGCTTTCATGAATTAAGATCTGGTAGCCCTGGAGAGTTGTAAACATGGAGATACAGTTACTGATGCATATGTTGAAATCTCTGATAATACTTTATTCATCTTTAGGTTGAGGGAACAAGCTCTGTGGTGTCAGCTTGCAAAACTTGCAACACAAGAAGAAATGTTGTTGGACCAATCAAAGGATCTCTTATACACGGTTGCAGCAATACATGTAGACACATCTTATATGATCATTCTTACTCAATTTCCGTAATGCACTTCTATTTAGCTTGGTGTTAATTATCTGTTTGGAAAAAAAACAGGTAAAAAAAATGCAGTTTGCAAAATCATGTGCTTCAACGAAAACCAAAAGCAGATCCCAACACAATTGTATATCAGTTTGCCTCGCCACAGGTAATAGAAAGCTGTAACCATTTGGGTGTGAAGGGTTTCGTAATCTGCTCGACCGACCTCACTGAGTGCAGCTGATTCATGTAATTTTTTGAGTGCATATCAACCATAGAAGCGGCCCCTGTTACCTGCAGTCGCTGCACTTGGTGTATACAGAAATCTCTAGCCTTGACCCAAAGATAAGCTTCCTGTAGATATGAAAAGCACTTGTCGTTTGCCTGCTTACTCTTCTGTGTGGAGTGCCGGAGTGGTGATGAGTGTATGTATTGTGAAAGGGAGACGGTTGTTGGCTTGATACAGGTGCTTTCATGGCAAAATTAATACGGAAGTTGTTTATCCTGACTTGCTCATGGTTTCATGGTACTGCTTTGATGCATCCTGATTTCTGAAAGAGTGGACATCTAATTCTTAGCACTGTAAAGGTTGTGCCTGCAGCAAGGGCCATCAAATGTTTGTGGTGCAGTCTTGGTACCAAGTTGAGGGCTGTGGCTGCCACAGCTGTTTTCAGCGAGTTGTTTTGTGGTATGCTGATGCAGTTGGGATGCGATGCAACAAAGTGAAACGATTCCCCAGTCTTTTATAAAGCGCTCGAGTTCACCACTGGCTGTTGTGGCGCTACATCCAGCTCAGGCTACTATCTCAGGCTGCTGCCCATGCATCTGAACGAGGCAGCCAATGAAAACTGAAAAGATGCACTCCCCTGACTCACGTTCGACAACATCTGCTGGCTTGGCGTTCAGCAAGGACTCTCAGACGCTCGCACCAGGCCTGCCGGAGAACTCACTCCTTCCGTCCTTCGCCTCGGCGTATGAGCAGGCACGGAGGCGACGCTCATTCAGTGCCTGTCAGCGGTGCACGATGCATGACATTCTCACGTTTTATGCGCAAGGAATTCTACTCGAAAGAGTCATCGGACCACGCGACGCTCAAGTTAGCCATAAATGCTAATTCAAATGATGGCATACCACTTCATTGGATGTTTTATCTTTTTATAGGCCAGTCTCAGTGTGAGTTTCATGTCCCAGTTTCCAACGCTTCTATATTTTAGAAATGGTGCAGAAGAGTTTTATCCTCATGTAATTTTCTTTACTCCCATAAAACTCTTATAATATTTCTCTTCATAAATACAATGTCATGTCAGCATATTTAATGCCCATGAAACTCTATTAAACTTCCACTGAGACTGATCTTAGGATCCGCCAAGGATTTCAAGGATATAAACTTGAATTTCCGACGAGTCCAACTCCCTAATGTTAATACAACTCCGAGGCATGTTCTATTAAACAAAGGATATTGAAATATTAAACAATACAAAATAGGATAACACTAGGAAAGTGTCCTAATAGGACATTAATTCCTTTATGAATACTCATCTACACGAATCGAAAAAATAGTTTCCAATTAAAGGTCCAATTCAAATTCTCAATCGGAAACAATCAAGGAGAAACGAAAAAAATATGAATTTTAAAATATATTACTCACCCGTAGCAACGCACGGGCATATTTGCTAGTTAATTCTAATAAACGACAGTCACCACGTCGGATCATAACAAACTATCACCAACATATAGACTACGGAACTGCATGGACTTGTAGGTAATGGCGTTCTCATTCCTTTGTCATGGTGAAAATGTCAAAAAACGACAGGATTGTTGTTAGCCTCACTCGCCGGTGGCGAGGGAGACGGGAAGGAAGGAGGATCTGGAGAAAGGGAGTCGAGGATTAGAGAAGGGGAAAGGAGTTCGGAGGGCAGCCGGCAGTGTGCTCGGCGTGTATTGTTTTGCTTCTTAGTTCATAGTTGGATTCCCTTACAGATCTCAGCAACTCATATACTCTCACTCGCTGGGCTCAAACACAGAGATTACATTCCCACTCTAGGCCGGACAGCTTTGCAGGCCGGGCCTTCCTTCGGTTGCTGCGTTTGGGCCTTGGGCGGTCTTCAGGATCACCTAGATGATGGATGCTGACACCCCCCCTCTTTGGGACGAGGCATGTCCCCATGCCGGTGCTGCAGGAAACTACTGCTTGATGTAGTCCTCATCCTCCCAGGTGGCGACGCTGTCGTTGAAGCCTGACCACTTGATGAGGAGCTGACGAACCGTGCTGGAGTCGCGTTGATGAAGCCGGTGCTGCAGCACGCTTCCTGGTACTTGAAGGCCATCGTCGGCGTCTGGGAGAGGAGGCAGGGACGCAACACCAGGAGTAGACGCTGGGGTAGGAGCAGGCTTGAGCAGTGACACGTGAAAGACCAGGTGAACGGTGGAGCCCTGAGGAAGAAGCAGCTTGTAGGCGACGTCTCCAATCTTGTCGATGATCTTGTATGGCCCGAAGAACTTGAAGCAGAACTTTTGATGAGCGCGAGGAGCTAGCGAAGACTGCACATAAGGCTGCAGGCGAAGGTAGACGAAGTCGCCCACATTGAACTTGCGCTCAGTCCTACCTTTTTCAGCCTGCGCCTTCATGTACTGCTGGGCACGAAGAAGGTGCTGGCGGATTGAAGCCCACATTGTTGTACGCTCCGCCATCAGGGAAGCAACATCCGGTACAGGGGAAGCAGAGTCATTAGTAAGGCCAAAATGACGAGAGGAATGCCGAAAAAGTACCTCAAAAGGTGAACGACCTAGGGAGGAGTGTTGACTTGTATTGTACCAAAACTCAGCCATCAATAGCCACTTGAGCCACTGTCGCGGGCAAGAATGAACAAAGCATCTTAGATAGGTCTCTAAACACTGGTTGACCCTCTCGGTTTGCCCATCGAACTGCGGGTAATATGCTGAGCTCATGCAAAGAGTAGTATTGGCAAGCTTGAACAACTCTTTCCAGAAAGTGCTAGTAAAGACTGGGTCTCTGTCCGAAATGATATGGGTTGGCATGCCATGTAAACAAAAGACAGAGTTGAGGAATGCTTGAGCAACTTTTTGGGCAGAGTAAGGATGCAGAAGTGGCACGAAATGTGCGAACTTACTGAATTTGTCCACGATGACCATAATACAATCAGCAGTGCCCGAATGAAATCCATTGAGATTACTTGCCAGGCTTCGGTTGGAACCGGCAACGGTGATAAAAGACCAGGATACCGGATTCTTTCAGGCTTCGCTTGAGCACAGACTGAACAAGCAGCGACGAAGCCATTGATGTCAGCTTTCATGCCCCTCCAAGCAAAAAGCCTCTTGATTCGACTGTGAATGACTCGAAATCCGGAATGCCCGCCCACAGCGCTGTCATGCAAGGAAGAAATGACACGCTGTTGCATAGACTTGTTGTTGCCAAGCCAGACTCGACCTTTGTAACGGATGATGCCGCTGCTAAGAGTGAAATGAGGTCTGGACTGGGGAGCAACAGCCAACTCTTGAAGAAGCTGGGAAGCAAACGGATCCTGGGCATAACCATCAGACACCTCAATCAGCCATGAAGGAGAGGAATAAGAGATTGCTGCCAATTGAGATAGAGGAGAGGGATGCCTGGACAGTGCTTCCGCAGCAAGGTTGGAAGCCCCAGGCTTGTAGTCGATGCGGTACTGTAGACCGGCAAGCTTTGTATCAAGGTTTTAAATCTCCGGCTAAGCAACTTAGCTGCTGCCCTCCTCAACAGCTAAGTAAAGCTATAACCGGAGATAGTTGCAGCTAAGACATTTAGCTGTTTTTTTAAAGATCAGGAAAAAAAAACACAGAATATTGGCACACAGGTTAACAGTTTAACCATTCATTGACAGAGGACATACGAACAGCAGTACAACACACTCTAGTTTAACGTCAAATAAACATTCGGTGCTGTAGCTTGGAGTTGGAGAAGAAGAGAACTCGAGCAGACCTGCAGCCACCGCCGTGCTCCAGCAGAACGTCGCAGCTGCCGCTGCCACCGTGCTGCAGCAGATCCGTGGCCGCTCGTGCTACAGGACTGCAGCAGAACCGCCGCCGTCGCCATCGCTTGGGGGCTCCGGGGACCGTGTCGCTGCTAGCTTCTGCCGCCGCTGTGCTGCACCGGCCGCACGCACTTGGGGGCTCCACTGGCCGCTCGCGCTTGGGGCTCCACTGGCCGCGCAAAGGTCTTCGGTCCGCCGGCTGGCGGACTTCCTAGGCTCGGTAAAATTTTAGCTGCCGCGAAAGTATGGCCCATTTAGCGGCTATCGCCAGATATCTCCGGCTATCAGCGTCTACCATTTCTTAGAGCAAAAGGTTGCTTATCCTAGCTTTAATCCTGCCCAGCAACTATCTCCGGCTATAGCTGCAGCTATAGCCGGAGATTTCAAACTTTGCTTTGTATACATATATTGAGTAAAAGAATATGCAATATAAAACATAGAAAATATAATAAGTCTACAGTTGTATTGCGTGTATAATATGAAATTTCATCAGAATTTTTATTAGCCACCGTCGGAATTCATGAAATTTCACCGAAAGTTGGAACACTGCTTCATGGGCTTTCACTACAGGAAACCGGGACTTTGCCCAGTGCTCAAATCTTTGCCGAGTGCCAAATATCGGGCACTCGGCAAAGGCCACCTTTGCCGAGTGCCGTACTCGGCGAAACTTGGCACTCGGCAAATAGGGGTTTTGCCGAGTGTCTGGCACTCAGCAAAATAAGGCACTCGGCAAAGTCAAACTTTGCTAAGTGCCAGACACTCGGCAAAGTTGGACACTCGACAAAGAGGCATCCGAGGATAACGGTACCCAACACCGTCCTCTTTGCCAAGTGCCTTCTATTTGGCACTCGGCAGAATATTAGCTTTGCCAAGTGCCTAGGGTTAGCACTCGGCAAAATATTCACTTTGCCGAGTGCAAACCTGGGCACTCGGTAAAATATTTTTTTTTGTTTTTTACCACCAACTTTTTTCTTAGATTTGTATTTGTACCATGAACAACATGTTCAAATTTGGCACAATTTCATTATTGTTTGCTATATTTCTTCAGTTTGTTTCGTTTTCTTGCAATTTTCCGGAAAATATATGTTTGAACTACAGGTGCATTGAATAATAGTTTTGATCCATTCCAAAAATGTTATTTTTGATTATTAGTGTCACTTTATGCTAAATCTAGGAACTGTCTCCAAATTTTGATCAACGTGCTCACGGGGCAACGTCGTGAACTTGCGTGCGAGTGGTTATTTAATTCTATAAAATTCAAACGAATCCTAAAAATCATGAAACTGGGCGAGATGTCATGATATCACATGCATATGCGGTGGTAAAAATTTGAAAACGTTTGAAGGACGTCATCACGTATGGTGTTCACAAACCATGACATCATCACATGTAATATTTATGGTGTTCACAAACCAGGACATCATCACATGTGATATCATACATGTGATGATGTCCTAGTTTGTGAACACCATACGTGATGACGTCCTCCAAACGTTTTCAAATTTTTACCACTGCATATGCATGTGATATCACGACATCTCGCCCAGTTTCATGATTTTTGGGATTCGTTTGAATTTTATAGAATTAAATAACCACTCGCACGCAAGTTCGCGACGTTGCCCCGTGAGCACGTTGATCGAAATTTGGAGACAATTCCTAGATTTAGCATAAAGTGACACTAACAAACAAGAATAATATTTTTGGAATGGATCAAAACTATTATTCGATGCACCTGCAGTTCAAACCTACATTTTCCAAAAAATTGCAAGAAAACGAAATAAAGTGAAGAAATACAGCAAACAGCAATGAAATTGTGCCAAATTTGAACATGTTATTCATGGTACAAATACAAATCTAAGAAAAAAAGTTGGTGGCAAAAAACAAAAAAAATTATTTTGCCGAGTGCCAGATCAAGGGCACTCGGCAAAATACTTTCTTTGCCGAGTGCCTCGCATCTGGCACTCGGCAAAGAGGTTTGAAATATAAACAAACCGGACTCACTGACGCCATGGCACACAAGGGCAAGGCGACAGCCCCGGACACCATCTACAACCCGGAGGACGGGCCTGACGTGTACAGCAACACGAGCGTCCATAGCAAGCTCACCAACTACGCCTCGGCGGCCCGCGAGCGGCATGGGGAGGACTTCGACCCCGCCACCCAGCCCCTTGATACCGACCTCGTGATGAGGCTCGGAGGAGGGAAGCAGCATGACCGGTACTGGATGGCCTCCAACATGGTCGACTCGACCTCTGTGCCCAACCTCGCCCAGATCCGAGCACAGAGCACGAGCTCCTCCGTCCCCATTCGACCTCGGCAGGCGAGCACACTGCAGCAGATGGCGGCACTCTAGGTTAGTTCTATTTCATTCGCCGTTCATTACTTTTACACATGTACTTTGCCTTTGCATTGTTTAAACGTTGGTGATTGAATATTGCAGGCCACTGTGGAGAGGATGGAGGCCGAAAGAGAGGCCGAGAGGGTCGAGAGGGAGAGGGCCCAGAGGGAGGCCAAGAGGGCCGAGTGGGAGGTCCTGAGGGCCTAGAGGGCGGCCGAGGCGCAGAGGATGCAGGACATGTTCTCATTCATGTCGAGCCTCAGCACCACTCTCCCGGGTGTGGTGGTTCCCCAGTCGCTCCTCGTTCCAGTTGTGCCTCCTACTCCTTTGGCTCTAGGCACTCCGGTGAGTATATATATATGGTTGATCAAGTCCTTTAGCTTGTGTAGATACTAATGAATTCAATTCTCCTTTGTGCAGCAATAGTCGTCGGGTTCGAACCCGACTCCTTCGCCTCAGCACACACACCCCGACTGGACAGGTCCACCACCGCACAGAGGTGCCCCTTCAGGCTCCCATTGGGATCAGTGGCAGTAGGTGGTGCTCCTTCATGTTTCATTGACTTTTCTTGATCTAGGACTTGTGTTGGATGAAGACTTCTTAGATGTTGTCATGGATTTACACATTGGATGTGCGTGTGATGGATTATGCAGGAGGATGTGCTTGTGATGGATGTTGGATGTGCTTGTGATGTATTGTGGATGTATGTGATGGATTATGTATGCGTTTTGTGTGATGCTAAATGCCTGTGTGCTGTCTCATGTATTATATATGAGTTTTGCGTGTTTGCGTCGAAGGAAAGCAACAAACAAAAAAATAGCAAATTTCCCAGCTTTATCGAGTGCCAACACTGGGCAAAGAAGGCTTTGCCGAGTGCCAGGGGTGTGGCCCTCGGCAAAGCTGAAAAAAAATGCTGCAAAAGCAGCCACTTCCCTAGTTTTGCCGAGTGACAGGGCCTGGCACTCGGCAAAGAGGTCAATTTTGCCGAGTGCCAGCTGGCACCACTTGGCAAAGACTATTTTTAAAAAGATTTTTTTTAAAAAAATGGTTTCTTTGCCGAGTGCTGAGCCCTGGCTCTCGGCAAAAATTCAAATTTTGCCGAGTGCCAGTACCTAGGCACTCGGCAAAGACGGCGTCAAATGTTGACGGCAGTTATTTTTTTGCCGAGTGCGGGCTTGGCACTCGGCAAAGACTTTGCCGAGTGTCGATTTTTGGCACTCGGCAAAGAAATTTTTGCCGATAAAATCTTTGCCGAGAAACTTTTGCCGAGTGCGGCACTCGGCAAAACCTTTGTCGAGTGCTTGGCTGGCTTTATCGAGTGCCCCCAGCACTCGGCAAAGAGGACGTCTGCAGTAGTATTTATTAGGTGTTAAAACACGGCGACGCGTATCTGTATGTGGTCCAACCCAGTTAATAACCGCGTGATATCCGCACCATGGCCTCTCTCAACCGTGTATCCTTTTCAGCTTTGCCTATGTATACACACCGCTGTAGTGACAGTATCTCAAAACTCCAGAGCAAGCTGCCACAAAACTAGCGATGGAACGGATCGAATACGTATATGAAATTGATACGAATGTTACTATTTATTATAACTTGCGTTTCTTCGGAACCCAATATGTATAGGAATAAAATTTCGTATATTGCTAGATGTGAGTTGTTAGCGAAGATCATGAACCGGGTCACATACGAGATACAAAGGGCACGACCAACACGTATTGGAATTGGACCATATATTCACCATCGCTAAACGTGAATTATTCTAACTCATAGCATGTGACATAAGTCTAGGTCAAGTAAAAAAAAGTGGAATGGAAGAAACTCTCTACTATTCAGTTAGTCCGGAGAGAGGGGTGGATGAAGAAAATAGAATCAAATTTTGACTCTTTAATATTAGGTATAGATGTAGATATAGTGTAGGTATATAGATATATATTAGACTGCATGGCAAATAGCTTAAGATTAAGTTGGACCATTGGCTTATCCAGATTCTATATATTAGGAAAGAAGACAAAGATCAAAGACGCATAATACTATCTCTGTTATTTATTTTTTTCTGTTTATAATAAACAGGACAAAAAAGAAGAAACAAAAAAGGTCATACAACCGCAGGGAAAGCGAAAGCGGAAGAAAGAAAGAAAAAACGGCAAAGGACACGAAAAAATAAACACTTGATGCCATAAAAGGAAAACGGCAGAAAAAACATCAAGCCATCAACGGCAAGCCAACGACCGGGCACAGGAGAGAGAGAGAGTTCTTGATTTGTTACCATAATAAAGAAAGAAAACAACAGATTTATTGGTGGTTTATGAGTGCTTCAAAAAGTCATCAAACTCGATATCTAACTCTACCAACACATGGACACTACAAAATTAAAGTTATGATTATGATATTATTATGGGTAGATTTTTTTGTGCCTTATGACAAAAGAAAAAAATCTAGCAATATTGTGATCTATCAGCTGATTGGGTTGGGTAGGCTTAATGAGGTCGAGTATTTTTTTTAGCAGAGCATCTCTAAAAAAATAATGGGTCCAATGAGGCGTAATGCAGATCATGATGATCATTACCGGCACACTTATGCAAGGTCCAAAATTTCCTTTATGATTTATCTCTTTTTTGCTTCTTATGCAAGGGTCCAAAATTTCCTTGTAATTTAAATTTGGCTTGTGCTTGGTGAGTAGGTTGGTGGCCTGTTTGGTCCCATTCTCTATTTTAGTTATGTGGCTTCTCAAGATCTGAAATGTGGCAGCAAGATTGTCTTATTGCTGTCTTGATGCGGTGGGATTTTTTCTTTTTGAGGGAGCAGTGAGATTTTTGTTAGTATCACTACTGGAATTTCAAGTTTGGTGATGTGTGCACTTTGGACCTGCATGGAGCTGGTGTCTTGTGAAACTATAAAGCACCTACACTTTCTTGTACTATTTGCTTGCCTTTGCTTTACTATTTCTCTCTCATCCTTACTTGGTTTAGGTGGTGGACACACGGGAATTGTTGTGTCCTGAAGAAGAGTAATTATTTTCCTAAATCATATAGTTTCTAAACTTTCAGAAGAAAACTGCATTTTGCATGAAAAGCTGGAGCTTTTTGTGTGGTATAGGCATGCATGGCAGAGTTTGAGAAAGAATTTGGTCCCCTCTAGCAGCCGATCTAGCAATTCGATCACCAAATCCAAATTTGATAGCACCTGGAGGATATTCACTAAGTGATAATTATGCTTTTTTAACCTACTGACAACCTGCTATGTTTGAATTGGGCAGTTTGGGGATAGATAGAAAGCATGCTGTTTCGACAACAAAGAGCTAATGTCCGCGCAGATAACAAGTTTAATCCAGCAAGACATCCTCCTCTATGAAACGGCGCATGGGAAATATCATGTAAATAACTAGCATGTATATACAGGATTATTGGCCATGGCTGCAATCACCTGCAGCTAACACTGCCACTAGTTTCCCTAACTTTTTCATTTTCATATGATTCTTAACCAACTTGTAAAGCTGTACTGTTTTTTTTCCCATCTCTACTTCATTAATCATTCTAACCTATGCATGGTGTTTTTGTAGTAGCACATGCATACAATACTTGATTCATGTTCAGTCTTGTGGTACATCCAACTTAGCATCATTATATGAAGCTAATGCTTTCTTCTCGCTTCTTTTTAAAAATCTGATATATAGGTTGATGTTAGATTCTTTCAAGTCAGGACTGCTTTATTTCTTGCTAGCTCCCTTGTGCAGTAAGTAGGTTTGGCATTTGATTAGTGAGTGCTTCATGCTTACATGATTATTTATGTGTGTGGCTGTAAAGATGGAGAGAGGCTTATGTTTTGGTGCCATAGAGTAACTTGGATGAAAAACCAAGCTAAGGAAAAAATGTTTTTTAGTGCCACACGTAAGGTTCCGTTCTGCCTACCGCTGTCATCCTGCGTCCGCTGCATATGGGGATCCGTGCGCAGAGAGTTGTAGTTTTAGTCCAAAACGTTATAATTCGCGTCGGCGAATACGTGGATTCTTGGGGACCAATGCAAGCCACCAAGGCGTGCAATCCATCGGCAATATATACACACGTCTGTATCTATCGGGGATCCATCATCAACCACCCCAAACGCGCTCCTCCGTCGTCTGAGCCTCTCTTCGAAACAGCTAGCATGTCTTCGTCTCCGGATCCGGTGGCGGCGCTGCGAGACGCGTGGCGCAGCGCTCGCCAATCGCTCTCTTTCACCTCGGTTCGCGGGCGGGAGGAGACGAGCACGCACCACCTCCACATCGCCGGCTACTCCAACGTGAGCACGGTGTACAAGCACGGCAAGGGCGTCGAGTCCAAGCCGTTCCGCGCCGGCGGCCACCGGTGGAAGCTCACGTACTACCCCAACGGCTACCCGGACTCCAAGACCGGCTGCCCCGGCGTGCTGCTCAGCCTAATGGAGAACCGCTTCTTCGGCAGGGCAGCGGACGCCACGGCGGGGTACAGCGTGAGCGTCCTCGACCGCGATGGCAACCTGCTGGGCAGTCGATGCGCAATCCCACAGCACTATAGTCTCCACGACCGCTCATGGGGCCCCGGTGGCATCTGGATGGACGTCCTCGAGACGGAGGCCGCGGCGGAGGAGACCAAGGCGGCGCTGCGCAGCCTTAAGGACGACAGCCTCGTCGTCCGGTGCGAGCTCACCGTGCAGAGGTCGGAGAAGGAGTCCAGGCCCAGGTGGTTGCTTCGAAGGTTTCTAGACTAGGTTAGAGTCCAGCTTCCTCCTTCTGGTGGTTCCAGGGGAAGATTTCTAGATTGGATTTAATAAGGAAATTATTATTAAAATGCAACGAAGTTTATTTTATTTTAAGCTGTATCAGGAACTTCATGCACAAATGCAGACCTGTATTAATTGATTACTAAGTTCTCGTTTTATTGATTTATTACTAGCTAGCACACACGTACCCGCGCGTTACAATGGAATAAAAAACAAATAGAAAGTAGACTCTGTATCATCGGTGGACGCGATTTGTTCTAATAAGTTGTATGAGTACAGATCATGAATCTATGACACATATAAGACACGGAGTGCGTGACCCAATATGTATTGAAATCAAGTCTTTACCTATGATCGCTAGACGCGAGTTATTCTAACTCATATGTGTACAAGTCATATGAGTATGGATCATAAGCCCACATGAGATCTTCAGATATAGGAGGTGCTTTCGGATCATACATGCATATACAACTAGCAACTCAAGAGTACATAATAATTCTAATAAACGACAGTCACCACGCCGGATCATAACAAACTATCACCAACATATAGACTACAGAACTGCATGGACTTGTAGGTAATGGCCTTCTCACTCTTTTGTCATGGTGAAAATGTCAAAAAAACGACAGGATTGTTGTTAGCCTCACTCGCCGGCGGCTACAGAATTGCATGCAGTACTACAGATTTTAACTTTTGAGGCGCCTAGAATGCATCTATAGCCATCTCTACTTTTTCGAGGCAGTGCCCAGCCGCCTTCATGTTTAGAAATGCTATTTTTAGAGACGGCTGGGTACAACAGCTGCCTGTACAAATCGATTTTTAAAGATGACTATGATCTAGAGCCGCCCCTATATTTGACATTTTAATAAATGATCTCAATTTAAATAGTTATTAACTGCAAAGTGTTGATCTGGTCAAGTAGTATAGCTTTCATGTTGAGTTTTTATCCATTCCACATTGGCAACCATCTCACGGTGCACGTCAAGTGACTCACGGTGGGATGAGTGCTATGCAAACGCGAGAAAAGGCGGCGTGCACGTCGAGTCACTCACGGTGCATATGCATGTCCTACTGAGCCTCCTTTTCATTGTATTGGGATCATGCAGGTGAGCTGCAATGGAAACAAAATAATTCTATGATAATTTTAAGCTTGAACGTGAATTGTACTATTACTAAAAACAACTTTTTTGACATATGATGGTGGTAATATTCTATTTGTAGCTTATTATCACTCTTCACAAAGTACAAACAGTTACGAATAATGTTCTACTGCCATGGGCTATAGTGGATCATATGGTTTCCAAATACTCTTGCTGACAGAGAGAGGGGTAGGAGAATTAGAAAACAGAAGGAAAAATGCTTTCAAGAACCCACAGTCTCACCCTACCTTATCCATTCAGCCCAAGCCTTGCTCAACCTTCAGGCTATCAACCTCCCTCTCCTTCCTCCCCCACTCAAGTGCTATCCCTCCCCTCTACGCTCCAGCAGCTGGCCATTGCCCTCTCCTGTGTTGTTCTTCCTCTAGGCGCTGGATGCCTTCCTCCTCTCCTTGTGGGCGCACATTGAAGCCGGGTTGGACGAAAGCATTTGGACCATTTTCATTGTAATAGGGATAATGGAAAACAGATGTCCCTGTGATGCGTTCATGATGGACATGGACTTTCCTTGTTTTTCCAGAGTTCGATTCCTATAAATATTGGAACACATAAAACGATGACAGTTATATAAATATCCTAACCATTGTACGCTCTGTTGCAAAGCACGGGCATGTTTTGCTAGTCATAACTAATTTGTGCTCTGAAAGACTATCACATTATGATATAGGATTGGAGACTGAGACAGTTGACTTGGTATTATAGATTAGAATTCCTATTCTTTTTTGGCCATCACCAGGACGTCCGGCACAAAGAAGGCAAGTATGGCTACTTGTCTATACACAGATACGTGACCTGTAATCGTGACTTATTAGGATTTATAGTACGTGACTTGGCCATGGAAAAATAAAAATAGAAAATAAAACTTTTAGAATTTCTATTCGGGTACTTATCAGATGGATCTATTTGGAACTGGATTCTAACGATCCAAGGCTCAAGAACATATATTCAAGCGGTAGATTGCCTAGTAGAAACAATTTTTACATTCACATAGTTAGTTAGGAAAGGCCATGCCAAAAAAGTAGGAAGAAGGGATGGTCGGACAAAAAATAGGTGGAGAAAAATTTTACCTCTTTATTATTAGACATAGATTTATAGTACTCAAATCTAAGGAATCTATTTAGATTCGAATTCCTACTCCAAATTCGTCTAGACGCGAATAATTCTAACTCGTGCGTAAATAAAGAAAGCAGTGCAAAATAAAGAACGTAACTATTATTCTTTTCTATTTATTATTAAGAGTTCTATTTAGAGTACTCAGGATCTGAGGAATCTATTTATATTAGAATTCCTACTCCATATTGGTCTAGACGCGAACTATTCTAACTCGTATAAGCATGGATTATATATATAAGTCCGGACAAAAGAAACTCTCCATTGTTCAGTAGTTAGAGGAAGACAGACAAAAAGAATGGATGGATGAAAAAAAAGAGAACTTGTATACCAAATATTTCGCGACAGTAATTAGCAAACTCGAATTCTCCATATGAATGTTTTACAAAAGTTTTCTCAACAACAAGTAGCAAACTTGATTTCTTCATATGAAACAAATTTACTTTTAAACCTCAGAGCAAAGATTAATGAAACTGATAGTCTAAACTGCAGGGAAACAGAATCTAAACTGACTGAAAAATAGAGTAATAACCTGAAGCAACTGGCATGTATGACATCCTCATGCAAACAAATTCAGAAGTTTCGAATCCATGTGTGGGCATGGCTGGAAATCAAAAATTAGAAACTCAACCGACCTAGTAGAGTCTCCAACTCAGTGATCTCCTGGACGTGTGGTGGCGTCACATGACTGCAGCCGCTGGTGATGAAGATGGTGATGGAGGCTTCGACGGTGGGCAGGGATGGAGCTAGATGTCATTATCATCATAAGCAGCAGTTCATGGTGCACGCTCAGACTGGTGTGTGATAAGGTCATCGAAGGCGGGCAGGTCATCGGTGTTCCATTGTCAGTATTGCTACTGCCCGTAACAGAGTATTTTTGCAGTAGTACGATGTGTTAAAGTGTCAGCAATTATATTAAAGAATCAAAACAAACATCTATCAAGGAACATATCTTTGCATCTGTCCTTGAAATGAGCACCAACCAAAACACTAGTGTCGGTGTTCGGACCCGAGGGGGTCCTAAACCAACGAGTAAAATGTTGCGTGTCCCTTTCCTGGATGGTGATGCAAGGAGAACACACGGGGGTTTATCCTGGTTCGGGCAAAAGAAGGCCCTACGTCCATCGTGGGAGGAGAGGTTTGTATTTCCTTGCACCGAGGTGCTTGTGTAGGGGCTACAAGCTTGCGAGAGAGGGCGACGAGCCCAAGTCTCAAAGGAGAAAAAGAAAGAGTACAAGATGATTGCTTGAGATGTTGATCGCTATGTTGTGTATGACTGGTTGTCCGTCCCCCTTCTCCAGAGCCCTGGCCTACCCTTTTATAGGACGAGAGGAGGCCAGGACGACGGGAGCCTTGAGATGACGTTTTGTCGATCCTGTTGAGGTGGCTGTAGCGACGTGCCTTAGAGATGGGAGGCCATCCTCTGGGACGTGATGTCGTAGGCGTCGAAATGACCCGGAGCGTCGTGCCATGCCGTCCTTCCTTCCCTGTTACGCTGTGTTGGGGGTCGAGGCTGGGTCGAGGCCGAGCGGATAAGTCCGAATCCCTGGAATCGTGGCGTACGGACTTTGTCGTATTTTCCCTCGAGGGTAACTAGTGATGTACAGTGTGAGGTAAGGTGGGTACAGTGACGTTTTTCACTTCCCATCACGGGATGGGCGGTTAAACAGTGAGGACTGACACTGGTATTGTTCCCACGTCGACCATGCGTACAGCCATGCCGGTAGGTGGTAGTAGGTAATCGCATTAAATGCTAGGGCTTTTGTCCGGAGGTAGGTGAAGAGAGGGGGTCGAGCGCCTCGACCCGGGCTCACGCGAGTCGGAGCGCTCCCGGGGGGGCGGTCGAGCCTCGTGCGGGTCGGAGCGCGGTCGAGGACTCCCGTCGAGGGGGCCTCGTACGAGTCGGAGGCGGGATGCGGTCGAGGCATTCCGTCGAGCCGGCCTCGTACGAGTTGGGCCTGTCGCGTGTTTTTGAAGTGGGTCGTGCTTTGTCGTGACTGGGTTACTTTAGTTTACATTATCATTGAATGTGGGTACCCCTATGGCATTGGTACCGACAGTAGCCCCCGAGCCTTTAGGTGAGTGTATGTTCACTCTCCTAGAGGTTTTTTGCCAATGAACTGGAGTCATAGCGCTGTTTGCTTCCCTAGCAGGGGCGTCTGAGTGCTTTCAGGACTTCTTCCGGTGGGGGCGCGCGAGCGCACCCGCCGGGTGTAGCCCCCGAGGCCTCGGTGGAGTATTGAGAAAGTCTCCTCCGAGGTCTTTAATCATGATTCACCAGGGAGTAGTTGATGCGGCCGAGCCCCCGAGCCTCGCGCGCACGAGGTCGATCGGAGTCCCTGCCGTCTTTCGTTATCCGGCCCTCACGCTCATCCTTCGGAGAGGAGGAGGAGGGGTGGGGAACGTCGTACTACCCCGTTCGGGCGAGTCCGGCGATCTCCGGTGAGCTACTAGCGGGGATATTCGAGTGAGAGTCCGTGCTCCAGTCGTTAGGAGTCGGCTTGGGGCCCGGGGGCACTCTTCAATGATGCCAAGGAGTGGTCGTGCGGATGTCGGTTCCCTGCGACGGGATCCGAGGGCTCGATGCCTCCCCCGAGGGGATTCCTGCTTCGTCCTCATCCTTTGGCCTCGAATACGTCTTGGGGTGCCTCGAGAGCGTGGCTCGAGCCCTGGCCGTGTACGGGCGCATCCCTGGTCGTCCCTTGCTCTGTTGCTCGAGGGCGGCTGTCGAACCCAGGTCGAGGGCCAGCCTCCGTTCCTTCGAGACTTAAAATGGGCCCGGAGCCCGTTAAGGGAATCTAGGAATATCCGTCCGTGGATCTCGCCCCGCCCGTTAGCCTGGCGCGCCTTTTTAGGGCGAGATCGGCGCGGTAGTGGGCGGCGTGGCGTTCAGTTACTGCGTGGGGGACGGCCACGTGCCTTGCTCCTGTAAGGCATGAGGGACGGTTAGGTGAGCGCATTTATTACGGGAAACTGTTCCTACCTTTTCGCGCGGCCGTTGGACTTCCGTCTGGCCTATAAAGGCAAGACCCAAGGGTCCGTGCTTCCCTCCGGTCTCTTGCGCTTCTGCCATCCTCTAGCCTCAGAAAACCCTAGCCCTCCTGCGCCTTCCGCCCACATTGCTGCCGCCGCCGCCATCTCCTCCACTTATTCCCTTCCTGTCAGCGCTGATGGCCGGAAAGAGCCAATTCCTCGCTGCCGAAGATTGGGCCTCCTCCTCAGTGACGGAGAGGAAGCTGGAGGAGCTGGTTGAAGATGGGTTGCTGCAGCCGAGGACGAGTCAGTCGCGGCCAGAGTGGATCACGCCGCCGTCGGCCCACTGGGAGCCGGCGCCCCCGGAAGGCTACGTGGTGAGCTTCGTAAGCTTCCACGAGCGGGGTTTTGGCATCCCGTCGTCGGTCTTCATGCGGGCGCTTCTCCACTACTACCGGGTGGAGCTCCACCATCTCGCCCCCAACGCCATCGCGTAGGCCGCCATCTTTGCGGCGGTCTGCGAGGGGTATCTCGGGGTGGAGCCACAGTGGAACCTGTGGCTTCACCTTTTCAAGGCCGAGCTCTTCGCGCGGAATGCGGGAGGGAAGGGCGTCTTCTACGCAGCGCGGGTAGGGAGCTGCGTCCTGCAGTTGAGGTCGAGCCGGGCAGACCAGTACATCCCGGCTCGCCTCATCTCCTCGAACAGCGGGTGGCACGCGGGCTGGTTCTACCTCCGCAACGACGACAACCAGCTGCCGAGGTACACCGGCTGCGTGCTGACCGCCCGGGAGGACCGCTGGGTGTACGGTGTGCCGGACGTCGAGAAGCCGCGTCTGGACCCGTTGCTGGCGGCGCTGCAGCAGCTACGTGCTCGAGGCCTGACGGCGGCGGCGGTAGCGACGGCGTTTCATCGCCACCGGGTGATGCCGCTGTGCCGACGTCGCCTGCGCCTCGACCAGATGACTCCGGAGGCGTCTCTGGAGGGGAGCCGGATGTCGCACGAGGCCCTTACCCTCGAGGAGGGGCTTCGTCGAGCCCGCCGGATGGTGGGGACCTTCAAGGCGGAGGAAGCCGACCGGCTCCCCATGAGGCCCACTGAGGGGTTCGAGCCTGTGGTAAGTTTCTTGGTACGCTTGTTTTTTGGTTCTGTTTGTTTTTGAGACCCTCCCCTAATCCGGTCGACGCCAATGCGCAGGACCTATCGGCGCTGCGGGAGACACGACCGCCGGTTCCGGAGGACCGGCCTGCCCGGGACGCTCGACGGCAGCATGCCTCGAAGCAGAAGGCGGTCAAGGAATCGACCAAGAAGCGGGCGGCCCGGAAGTCCAGGGAGAAGGAGGCGCGGAAGAAACTCCGGCGCCAACAGGCCCTCGACGGGCTCCCTTTGGAGCCGTCGCCCTCTGAGACCATGTCGGGGGAGGACGACGGCAGCAGCGGCGAGGATGATGATGCCTTGTCGCGGTACGAGGCCGCGACCGGGCTGGGGAGCCTCCCCGACATCCGTCCCCTGCTGGAGCCCATCGCGGGGTCATCCTCCTCGGTCATCGTGGTCGAGGAGGTCGAGGAGGACGACGAGGAAGAGGAGAAGAAGAAGAAGAAGGAGGAGGAAGAAGAGAAAGAGGCGGGCCCCTCGGCAGGAGGGGCCGCCTCGCCCTGGACCCAGCAAGCGGGGTCGACAGGGGCGCCTGCCCCAGCCCAGGCCCCGCAAGCTCAGGCGGGGACGGGGGCGGTGGCGCCGACATCGTCGGCGGCGGCGCCTCCGTCGGGCGTGAGGACCCGAGGCCAGTTGGCCTCGGAGGCACAGAAGGCGCGCAGCGGCGCGCCGGCGAGAGCCCCACGGAGCGCTCGATCCGCGGGTGGGGCTGCCGCAAGGCCACCGCCTGCCACCTCGAGCGGCTCGGACCGTGGGGTGTCGAGGCCCCTGGTGCCGATCTCCGGGTAAGTTTTCGAGCTTAAGGGGACTTGTGTTCTTTTTCGAATTCGTCGACCAACTTTATCCTTTATTTTTTAGGCTGAAGCGGAAAGCGGAGACCATGGGGCCCACCCCCGTGAAGTCCCTCCGAGCCAGCGCCGCCGTCCTTAACCGGTCGGCGGAGCAGGACGCGGCCTGGGTCCGCGAGGTCGAGGCCGCGAAGGAGCGCCGTCGGCGGCAGGAGGCCGCAGGTGCTTCGACGGTCATCGGCCCTGACCCTGCGGCGGCGGGGTCAGAACCGGCGAGGGTGGTGGCGCCCGGCCCGGTCGAGGCGGAGCCCAAGCCGTTGTCCTCGGCAGAGGCCGCCGTGGAAGCGGCCACGGTGGGAGCGGCCGCCAATGCGACCGTGGAGGGGGCCGCACCGGCGGCGGGACAGGAGGTGGCATCGGCGAGGGGGCCGCAGCCTCAGCAGGACCCGCCGATGCAGACGGTGGGCGCGGCGGTGGGCGAGGTTGCCGAGCCCTCTACCGGAGCCCCGGAGGCGGTGGGCGAGGTTGCCGAGCCCTCTACCGGAGCCCCGGAGGCGGTGGCGCCGGAGGTTGAGGTGCCGGTAGAGGGGGCACCGGCGGTCGGAGCGCCAGTTTCCGAGCCGCCGTCGGGCGAGGTACCGGCCCCAGAGGGGTCGACGGTGGAGGCGCTAGCTCCGGAGGCGCTGGTTGCCGAGGGGCCGGTCACCGCCGAGGGGCGGGCGCCCGTGGTCATTACCCTCAACGACGCCCCCCTGGACAAGGGAAAAGAAATAATGGGGGCCGAGGAGGGCGAGACCACGAGCCGGGCTGAAGCCTCGACCCCCGTCGGAGCGGCGGGCGAGGGCAACGAGGTCGGCCCTTCGACCGGGCCGGGAGGTGCCCCGGCCGCGTCGTCATCGTCGTGGCCGGACTTCGCCGCGCTGGCGATAGCGCGGGCCGAGGAGGAGATCCCGAGGTGGGGAGGGCTGCCCCTTCAGTTTAGGGACGCCGCGAACCTCGACGCCGAGCCCATCCTCACTCTGAACGACAGAGATGAGGTCCATCGCTGGCAGTACCTCGAGGGCGTCCGCCAACATCTCGCTCGGCTGCTCAGCGTGGCGTCCGACGCCGTTTCGCGGGGCATGCGGGATGCCACCGAGGTACGATTGATTTGTCAACTTATTTCGCGGCCCTTAGTGTCTCTTTTCTTTGGATTCATTATGTTTTTTGGTTTTCCTTGAGTTAGGAACTCAAGGAGACCTCCCGCCGCAAGTCGCTCTTCATCCGAGGTGAGAGCGGTGTGTGGGCGTCGCTGTCCCGACAACGGGCCCTGGTCGAGGAGACCTAGAAGAGGCTCGCCGATCGGACCGCTGAGATGGCGGAGCTGCGCACCGCCTACTCGACGGTGAAGGAGGATGCGATCCAGGCTTGGCGGCTGAAGCCGTGATGCGCACCAAGGTGGACAAGGCCCGGGAAGAGGCTGCCCAGGCCCGCCGGGACCTCGAGCCCCTGTCGGCGCGGGTCAAGGAGCTCGAGGAGGACGTCTCCCAGGTCGGCCGTCAGCGGGATGCCCTCAACGTCCAGATCGGGCAGGTGACGGCCCAGCTTGGGGCGCTGAAGGGTGAGGTCTCGGTGCTGAACGGGGCCGTCTAGGAGAAGGACGCGGCGCTCCAAACCGCCCGCCAGGAGATCAAGGCACTGAAGGCGGCCGTTCGTGAGAAGGACAGCGCCCTCCTGGGGCTCGAGCGGACGTGCGGGGGGCTCCGCGACGAGGTCGTGGGTTTGAAGACCCACGTCGAGGGTAAGTATGACTTGTTGTAGTTATGCCGTCGAGGCCTCGTATCGGGTGCTAATTTTGGCTTGTCGCATTCCAGAGCTGGAGAGTGAGAACCGGGAGGCCCACTCGACCGCCAACTCCCTACAGAGCCTCCTCGAAGCCGAGACCCGGAGGACCCAGTTGCTCGAGGGCGCGATTACCACGGTGTGCGACGGTCTGGGGGTCGAGCCCGACGCCGACACCGGAGAAGACGCTCCAGGGAACTGCTTCATCCGTCAGATGGCGGCGCTAGGTCACTTTGCCCGGGAGAAGATACGGGACAGCCTCCACCACGGCGTGAAGAGGGCGCTGGCCGTCGTCCGCTCGGGGTTTGTATTCGACATGGAGCTCGTCGCCGACGGCTTCATCACAGACCCGGAGCGGATGGACGCGGAGAACGAAGATGCCTGCTTGGATCTGATCGAAGCCGCGGAGGGGCCTGGGAGCCGTCTGGCCTCGCTCTTTGAGCCTGAGGTGGTGCCGCCTGCTGACGACGAAGGCCTGTGAGCCAAATCTGGGCACGGAGGCCCGTGTAATAGGTTAGCTATTTTGAATTTTGGTTGTGGTGGCCGTAGGGGCCTTAAGAACTCGAGACATAAACCAGTTCGTGGTTAATTTGGTTTTACGCGAGCTTTTCTTCCCTTAATGGCTTGGATCGTGCTCCCGTACGATTTACTTAGCACATAGCTGCGTCCTTTGGCGTGGGGGAGTGAGTGGAGGTACCGTAGCCTCGGAGGCGTAAGTGATCTCGTGGCTCGACTGCCCTTAAGCTTTAGGATGCTGTTGCGGCTTTCGCAGATCGTATGAGAACTTGGCACCATTGACCTAAGGAGTGGCTCTTGAAATTTTTTAAAAGAGTGTAAATTTTTCCGGGGACTGAGGGGTTCCCCCCTGTGTAGCCCCCGAGGGAGGGTCGATTCTAGTAGTACAAAGTCGATCCTCCTGGTACCTGGCAGAATGCAATAAAGCCACATCTCGGGCTTGCGTACGTGTCTGTCGTGGTAGCGTCGGAGACCCTGCTGGTACCTGGCAGAATGCAATAAAGCCACATCTCGGGCTTCCTTGAGCTGGTCGAGGGCGTCATCTCTTGCGGCGTCATTATTCCTTTCGTTGTAGGCCTTTAACCTTGGGGATCCGTATTCTATATCAGTTGGAAGCATAGCCTCGGACCCGTAGACTAAGAAGAACGGAGTGAACCCCGTGGCTCGACTCGGCGTTGTTCTTAGGCTCCACAGAACCGAGGGTAGCTCGGCGGCCCATCTTTTGACGTGCTTGTTTAGCTTGTCGAAAATTCTGGGTTTTAGGCCTTGTAGGAGCATGCCATTGGCACGTTCTACTTGGCCGTTTGTTTTTGGATGAGCTACGGCCGACCAGAGCACGCGAATGTGATGGTGGTCACAGAAATCCAGAAACTTTTTACCAGTGAACTGGGTGCCGTTGTCAGTGATAATGCAGTTTGGAACCCCAAATCGATGGACAATGTCGGTAAAGAAGAGCACAGCTTGTTCGGACCTAATACTGGTGATGGGACGAGCCTCGATCCACTTGGAAAACTTGTCGATTGCGACAAGCAAATGGGTGAAGCCACCAGTAGTTCTTTTCAGTGGTCCGACGAGGTCGAGTCCCCAAACGGCAAATGGCCATGTGATGGGAATGGTTTGTAGAGCATGTGCCGGGAGGTGAGTCTGCCTTGCATAGTACTGACAACCTTCACAGGAGCGTACTAGCTTGACGGCGTCGGAGACCACGGTCGGCCAATAGAACCCTTGTCGAAAGGCGTTTCCGACGAGGGTTCGAGGCGCGGCGTGGTGACCGCAAGCCCCCGAGTGCAGGTCGTTGAGCAGGTCCCTGCCCTCCTTGCTTGTGATGCAACGTTGGAGAATGCCCGTAGGGCTGCGGCGGTACAGCTCCCTGCTGTCGCCAATGATCACAAAGGTTTTGGCCCGGCGAGCGATCCGTCGAGCCTCGGTCTTACTCGAGGGGAGGTCCCCTTGGATAAGATAGTCGAGGTACGGCGCGCGCCAGTCAGGCTCGATGTCAGACGGTGGGGTCGATCCTTCCACCTGCATGGCTTCGGCCCCGGTCGAGGGGGCCTCTACCTCAGGTGGGGGGTCGAGCGACGTCCCGTCGACCCCTCCGTCTGACCCAAGGTCGACGGATGGCCGTTGGAGATCTTTTACGAAAACGTCAGGCGGGACCATAGTTCGACTTGACGCGATTTTTGCGAGTTCATCAGCGGCCTCATTATACTTGCGTGCTATATGGTTGAGCTCGAGGCCGTGAAACTTGTCCTCGAGTCGTCGTACCTCCCGGCAGTAGGCTTCCATCTTGGGGTCGCGGCAGCTCGAGCTCTTCATGACCTGATCGATCACTAGCTGGGAATCGCC
Source organism: Saccharum spontaneum (assembly GCA_022457205.1). Taxonomy (NCBI): domain Eukaryota; kingdom Viridiplantae; phylum Streptophyta; class Magnoliopsida; order Poales; family Poaceae; genus Saccharum; species Saccharum spontaneum. The sequence goes on from CM039607.1 coordinate 28,545,539, forward strand.
TCGAACATCAAGGTGTCGAACCCCGAGCTCGATGGCAATTCTTAGCCCCGTGACGAGTGCCTCGTATTCGGCGACGTTGTTGGAAGCAGGGAAATGGAGCCGGATGACGTAGCGCATGTGAACCCCGAGGGGTGAGATGAAGAGCAAGCCCGTGCCTGCTCCTGTTTTCATTAACGACCCATCGAAGTACATGGTCCAGAGCTCGGCCTAGAGCTGTGCGGGAGGGAGCTGGGTGTCGGTCCATTCAGCCAAGAAATCTGCCAATACCTGTGACTTTATGGCTTTACGCGGCGCATAAGATAGGGTCTCGCCCATGAGCTCGACCGCCCACTTGGCGATCCTACCCGTGGCTTCCCGGTTCTGGGCTATCTCTCCCAAGGGGAAAGAAGAAACCACAGTAACTGGGTGGCCTTCAAAGTAGTGTCGGAGCTTGCGCCGTGTTAAGATGACAGCATAAAGCAGTTTTTGGATCTGAGGATAACGGACCTTGGTTTCTGAGAGCACTTCGCTAATGAAATAGACCGGCCTCTGGACGGGCAAGGCATGAGCTTCCTCGGCCCGTTCGACGACCAGGACTGCGCTGACTACTTGTGATGTCGCAGCGACATAAAGTAGGAGCGGCTCTCCTGGGGTCGGAGGGATGAGAATTGGCGAGTTAGAGAGTGTGACCTTGAGTTTGGTGAGGGCTTCCTCGGCCTCGAGGGTCCAGGAAAAATGCTCCGATTTCTTCAAGAGGCGGTACAGAGGGAGCGCTTTTTCGCCGAGGCGCGAAATGAAACGGCTGAGCGCCGCTAAGCAGCCTGTGACCCTCTGTACGCCTTTCAGATCTCGGATGGGGGCCATCTTGGTTATCGCAGAGATTTTTTCTGGATTGGCCTCGATGCCCCGTTTAGACACGATGAACCCCAAAAGCATTCCTCGGGGGACGCCAAAAACGCACTTTTCTGGATTGAGCTTGATATTCTTTGCTCGAAGGCATTTGAAGGCAACGTCGAGGTCGTTTACTAGATTATCGGCTTGTTTGGTCTTGACTACGATGTCATCGACGTACGCCTCGACGGTTGGTCCGATGTGTTCTCCGAAAACGTGCTGCATGCATCGCTGGTACGTTACCCCTGCGTTCCGGAGACCGAAGGGCATCGTAACGTAGCAATACATGCCGAACGGGGTGATGAATGAAGTCGCGAGCTGGTCGGACTCCTTCATTTTTATCTGATGGTAACCGGAGTAAGCATCTAAGAACGAAAGAGTTTCACATCCCGCAGTTGAATCAATGATTTGATCAATGCGTGGCAAGGGAAAGGGGACTTTCGGACATGCTTTATTTAAACTAGTATAGTCTACACACATCCTCCACTTCCCACTCTTTTTCTTAACTAATACAGGATTAGCTAGCCACTCGGGATGGTGAACCTCCTTGATGAACCCGGCCTCCAGTAGCTTGTGGATCTCTTCACCGATGACCCTGCGCTTCTCCTCGTCGAAGCGGCGCAGGCGTTGCTTCACCGGTTTGGACCCGGCCCGGATCTCCAAGGCGTGCTCGGCGACTTCCCTGGGTATGCCCGGTATATCCGAGGGACTCCACGCAAAAATGTCGACATTTGCGCGGAGAAAGTCGACGAGCACGGCTTCCTATTTCGGGTCGAGGGTGGCGCTGACGTTCAGCGCCTTCCCGTTGGGATCAGCGGGGTCGAGGGGCACGAGCTTGACGTCCTCCGCGGGCTCGAAGCTGCCGGCGTGGCATCTCGGATCGGGAATCTCGTTGGCGAGACCGTCGAGGTCTGCGGCCAAAGTTGCCGATTCCAAAACCGCCTCACCGTGTTCAACGCACTCGACGTCGCACTCGTAGGCATGTTCATACGAGGGCCCCACAGTGATGACGCCGTTCGGGCCGGGCATCTTGAGCTTGATGTAGGTGTAGTTTGGCACGGCCATGAACTTGGCGTAGCACGGGCGTCCGAGGATGGCGTGGTATGTCCCACGGAATCCGACCACTTCGAAGGTGAGGGTCTCCTTCCTGAAGTTGGCCGGTGTGCCAAAACAAACGGGCAGATCGACCCGTCCGAGGGGTTCTGCCCGCTTCCCTGGCACGACTCCGTGGAAGCCCCCGACGCTAGGTTGTAAGCGCGCTCTCTCGACCCCCAGGAGGTCGAGGGTCTGGGAGTAGATGATGTTGAGGCTGCTCCCGCCGTCCATGAGTACCTTGGTGAGGCACGTGTTGGCGATGACGGGATCAACGACAAGAGGGTAGACCCCCGGATTGGGGATGTAGTCCGGATGATCATCACGGTCGAAAGTGATGGCCACCGCGGACCAGTCAAGGAAACGAGGGACCGCCGTTTGCACGGAGAAGACCTCTCGCCGTTCTCGCTTGCGCTGGCGCGCTGAGAGGCGGGTCGAGGGTCCTCCGTAGATCATGAAGCAGTCGTGGATTTCGGGGAACCCCTCATCCTTGTCATCACCCTTTGGGTCTTCCTTTTTGTCGGTGCTCTTGCTGCCTGCGCCCTCGAAGTACCTGCGGAGCATATGACAATCTTCGAGGTTATGGTTAATGGGTCCCTTGTGGTAAGGGCACGGCTCTTTAAGCATTTTGTCGAAGATGCCCCCGCCGGGGGGGCCTCGAGGCTTTTTGCGTTCGGTAGCGGCGACAAGCTCGTCGGCCGGGGCCTCGAGCTTGCCCTGCTGGCCTTTCTTCTTCTTGCGGTTGTTCCTTTTAGAGCCCCGGGTGGAGCTCGCAGGATCGTCGGTCTTGTGTTTCCCCGTGTCCTGCTCGCCGCCAAAGATGGCACCAATTGCCAACTTCGCCGGCGGCGAAGTTGGTGACGATGTCCATCAGCCCATTGGCAGTGAGGGGGGTGTGACGGCCTAACTCTCGGACCAACTCCTTGCAAGTGGTGCCCGAGAGGAATGCCATGATCACGTCAGAGTCGGTGACGTTGGGGAGTTCGGTGCGTTGCCTGGAGAAACGCCGGATGTAATCCCGGAGGGATTCACCTGGCTTCTGCTTGCAACTCCAGAGGTCCCACGAGTTGCCGGGGCGCATGTAAGTTCCCTTGAAGTTTCCCTCGAACACCCTTACGAGATCACCCCAGTCGTGGATCTGTTGGGGTGGCAGATCCTCGAGCCAGGCTCGAGCGGTGTCTGAGAGGAACAGGGGGAGTTGTCGGATGATGACTCGGTCGTCAGTGGCCCCGCCCAGCTGACATGCCAAGCGGAAGTCGGCGAGCCAAAGTTCGGGTTTGGTCTCGCCGTTATACTTGGCAAGAGTCGTGGGAGGGCGGAATCGTGCCGGGAGTATCGTCTCACGGATAGCCTTACTGAAGACCCGAGGGCCCGGAGGCTCGGGTGAAGGGCTGCGATCCTCCGAGCTGTCATAACGCCCGCCCCTGTGCACGTGGTAACCCCGAGCCACACCGTCACCGTGCTTGCGCGTGCGGCGCTCGACGATGTTGCCACGGGTGTCTCGAGGTCCCAGGTCGTGAGTGACGGGCTCAGGGGCTGGAGCCATCCGGATCCGTCGGGCAGGTTCGGGATGGACCGAGGCTTCTCTCTCGTGCCGAGAGGGCTCCGCGAGCCGCTCCGAGGCGGGCTCGCGTCGCCTCGAGGCAGAACTCTCGGCCTGCTGCAGGGCAGCGGTCTCGAGGAGTTCTCGGATCTCATCTTGAGCCCGGCGCGCTTCGGAATTCGATGGCTCGGGCATGTTGCGGAGGAGCATGGTGGCGGCGACGACGTTCTGGCTGGCTCGAGCGAAGACCGGGGGATCGGTTACCCGGTCCTCGTCGATGCGACGGTTGACGTCGCGAGCTCTTCCGCGAGCTCTCCCGCCAAGTGCGCGTTCCGCACGCTCATGCTCGAGAGTTTCTTGTTCCTCGTCGAGCCTCTCCCGCAACTCACGGATTTGGTCGAGCTGCGCCCCCTGATCCGCAAGGAGTTGAGCCTCGCCTTGCCCGGCAGGGAGCCCGTCGTGAGGGGGCGTGTGCCTTCCTCCGACCGGCTGTTCTTCCTGCGAATCCGACGCGCTTTCAACATCGACGTTGAAGCACTCGCGGGTCGGATCGTAGGTGTCATCAGCCGAGTCAGAGTCAGGGGCGCCGAAATAATAGTATGACGGGGGAATGCATGGTCGTTGCGAGCCGCTACCGGGGTTGCGGCGTGGGGAAGCGGTCACACGGGGTTCTGTTTCTGGCGCCTCAGTAGAGTCCAGATAATCAGAAGCCGGCGTGGACGCGACGAGGTCAAGGGTGGAGCGTAGATGGTGCCCAGGGAGTTCCTCATAAGGACTCATGCAAGCGCTCACGGAAGAAGCGTACGCCTGGGCAGCCGGAACTAGCCCAAACGGAAACGGCGAAAGCGATGTTGCTGCCCACGGCGGAAGAGATGCACGGGGCAGCGGCGTCGCACCGGGCGGAGGAGCGGCGGGGTTCTCCGCTGGCATGCTGTCCTCGGCCAGACCCATCCTACCCTGACCTTCCACGAGAAAATCTGGGCCGGCGTCTGACTGGGAAGTGCCGAATCGGGGAACCCCATTACCCTCCGCGAGGTGGAGACGATGGTTGCGCCGGGCTCGCCGCCGTCGGGCGGCTCGCACCTGCCTGGAGCGACGGTACCGGCGGATTGCTCCCCCAGGCTGGGAGAGCTCGTAATCCTCGTCGGTAGGGTGTCTTGGCGGAAGTAGGACCATATCGTAGCCATAGCCGAGCGACATTAACTCCAAACTTCCGAACCAGACCACCGTGGCCAACGGGATAGGGCGTTCGGGGTCAGCCATCCAGGAAAAAGGCGGGAAAGCGACGTTAGCACGCAACGTCCCCCTACCTGGCGTGCCAACTGTCGGTGTTCGGACCCGAGGGGGTCCTAAACCAACGAGTAAAATGCTGCGTGTCCCTTTCCTGGATGGTGATGCAAGGAGAACACACGGGGGTTTATCCTGGTTCGGGCAAAAGAAGGCCCTACGTCCAGCGGGGGAGGAGAGGTTTGTATTTCCTTGCACCGAGGTGCTTGTGTAGGGGCTACAAGCTTGCGAGAGAGGGCGACGAGCCCAAGTCTCAAAGGAGAAAAAGAAAGAGTACAAGATGATTGCTTGAGATGTTGATCGCTATGTTGTGTATGACTGGTTGTCCGTCCCCCTTCTCCAGAGCCCTGGCCTACCCTTTTATAGGACGAGAGGAGGCCAGGACGACAGGAGCCTTGAGATGACGTTTTGTCGATCCTGTTGAGGTGGCTGTAGCGACGTGCCTTAGAGATGGGAGGCCATCCTCTGGGACGTGATGTCGTAGGCGTCGAAATGACCCGGAGCGTCGTGCCATGCCGTCCTTCCTTCCCTGTTACGCTGTGTTGGGGGTCGAGGCTGGGTCGAGGCCGAGCGGATAAGTCTGAATCCCTAGAATCGTGGCGTACGGACTTTGTCGTATTTTCCCTCGAGGGTAACTAGTGATGTACAGTGTGAGGTAAGGTGGGTACAGTGACGTTTTTCACTTCCCATCACGGGATGGGCGGTTAAACAGTGAGGACTGACACTGGTATTGTTCCCACGTCGACCATGCGTACAGCCATGCCGGTAGGTGGTAGTAGGTAATCGCATTAAATGCTAGGGCTTTTGTCCGGAGGTAGGTGAAGAGAGGGGGTCGAGCGCCTCGACCCAGGCTCACGCGAGTCGGAGCGCTCCCGGGGGGGCGGTCGAGCCTCGTGCGGGTCGGAGCGCGGTCGAGGACTCCCGTCGAGGGGGCCTCGTACGAGTCGGAGGCGGGATGCGGTCGAGGCATTCCGTCGAGCCGGCCTCGTACGAGTTGTGCCTGTCGCGTGTTTTTGAAGTGGGTCGTGCTTTGTCGTGACTGGGTTACTTTAGTTTACATTATCGTTGAATGTGGGTAACCCTATGGCATTGGTACCGACAACTAGAATCCTTGGTCCTCCCCTGCTCCAGTAATTTGCAACCTTTGTCCACTTGGCTGGAGAAAGATAAAAATTATAAGAAATGTGCTTAGCTCCCCAAAGCAATATACAGAGATGACTCCTTCCCCTGACAGAATTGAGATTCTTGTAGATTTCATTGGATCAGTCCTACAGAGAATATGGCACTCCTCATGGAAGCACTTATATAATCTATACCGTAAACAGGTGGCCGATAATAATCTACTGACCTGGTAAGGAGGGCACTGAAATCTCACCTCCTGAAGCAACAACAAAAACTATAGTAAGGAGAAGATATAAAAAGTTTTAAACCCAAGTTACTTGAGTGAAATCGATAAGCGAAAACACCAAGCCATTAGTCTCGTCAATCATAAGGAGAGGATGTGAGTGATGGTAATATTTTTGCTTTCTTTATATAGTTCATCGTATCAAGCCAAGGTTTGAGTCAGCTAAGCTCATTTTCCCACTTGTCCAGCACAGCAAGAGAACGAATTTCCAGTGGTGGAATAAAATCATAGCTGATCCCCTATGGTGCATGTAGCAGGAGACAAGCCCCACAAATAATTAGGGTTGGCTGAAGCAATAATCATTGACCGGACGCGGTGGTGGAACCGACCGGACACTAGGGTCGCATCCGGTCAGTTCAGGCAAATACGTGCGAGCTAAGAGACCGGACGCGCAGGACCTGCGTCCGGTCGGCAATGACGTATGGTGACATCAGCGCTGAGTTTGTGCAGTTGCATTGATCGGACGCTGGGTGCGTCCGGTCACCATTGTTCGGACGCGTCCGGTCACAAAAATACCTCTCTGGTAGCTTTCTCTTGTCGACCGGACGTTGGTCCCTCGGCGTCAGGTGTGTTGTGCTGGCACGTCCGGACAGCTGCTTGGTAGCGCAAGTGCGTGGCGATCGGACGTCGGGCGTGCGTCCGGTGTGTGAACACCGGTGCGTCCGGTCGGTCTTTGTTGAGTGCAGTAACTTTCAGTGACCGTTGACGATCGAGTGAACGAGATTTAAATAGAGCCACGTGTCAGCAATCCAGCGGGGAAGCGATGGCGCAACCGAACACTAGTCGCATCAGGTCAATATTGACCTACGCGTCCGGTCAGCCCGACAGCAGTAGGGTCAAGTGCCTAACAGCTATTTCGTGTTGGGACACCTATATATACTTGTTGGCCGGCTCAAGGGCAATACTCTTAGACATTTTGACATTCTAACATCCTCTTGAGCTGAGCATACTCCCTCTCACTCATCTCCCTGCTTGATTGACAAATTAAAGTGAGATTGTGTGATCTCAAGTGCATTTGCTTGTGAGTTTGCATCTAGTTGGCACTTGGGTGAGCATTTGTTGCAGGATTCTTGTTACTCTTGGTGGCTGCCGCCACCCAGACGGCTTGCAGGCAATAGAGGAGTTGTGGCAAGAGTGATGCTTGTTCTTGGCCACCTCCCAGTGATTTGTGAGGGGTGTTGTGTCTTCCCTGGCGGAGTGCCAAAGGCAACTCTAGTAAATTGCTCGTGTCATTGAGTTACCTCAGTTGTGGGTAGGTTCTTGCGGTGTCTACGGGTTGGACGAAGTTTGTGCTACACCTCTTAGCCGCCAAACCACCAAGTGTTGGTCAACACAACGGGGATTAGCGTGCCGGCAAACATGTGAACATCGGGAGAAAAATCTTGTGTTCATCTTGTGTATGATTAGATTTCTCCTGGTGATTGGTCATCATATATTGTGATTGGTTCATCCTCTACGGGGCGGTATAAAGATCATATACCCCATTTACTTTTCGGCAAACTAGTTGTAACAAGCTCTTTAGTGTAATTAGTTTTGAGAGCTTATATTATCTTTGCTAGTGTAGCTTCTCACCTAGTTCAGCTCTTTAGTGTAGCTAACTTTTGAGAGCTCGTAGTGACTTAGCCATTGATTGTTATAGTGACTAGAATTGTTGGATAGGTGGCTTGCAACCCTTATAGAGCTAGAGCAAAATTGCATTTCGTCATTTATTAACTAACCTTTTGCTCTAGTGAGTTTGTAGAATTTTTAATAGGCTATTCACCCCCCTCTAGCCATATTAGGACCTTTCAATGGTGTTTATGACTTTTCCCGCGCGGCGTCGGTGGCTTCCATGGCTCTTCGTCGCGTGATCAACCCCTGCATACTCCGTAGCGCCAGCAACATCCTTTGCGGCACTAGCAATGTACCACCACAAAAGGTACAGTTCAATCGGATCAGCTAGGTTTTCAGGTTCTGGAGTCGGGCTAGGTGTTTGGGTTCTGCTTCGATCGGCTCAACTGCAATTTCGATTTGTGATTTCGAGTTCCGGTGGAAGGAGGTTGCAGCTGTAACGATGATCGCCTTACAGCCGCCCCAGCTACTGGCCGTCGAGCCTCAAGGGACCTCTCTATTTCCCCCTTTGAATCCATGGCCGGTGATGATTTTTGTTTCTTGTTTGAAAAAGCAGTGGTAGGAGGAGGTGAAAGGTTTTCGGCTAGGTTTTCGGGCGCCGGGGCCGGGGCACGTGGGGATTTGTAATTTTTTAGGTGGAAGGAGGTTGAGGTGAAGGTCGGTAGTGAAAGTGGAAGGCGGGTGTTAGCAATCCCAATCACTTCTCCATTAACAAGCTCCAAACAATCTGGGTATTTTTACAAGAAAGGGGAGGGTACGACTAGGCTTGTCTAGCGCGATACGAAGTTTGATTCCAAAACATATTGGATTGTGTATAGTCTATGTTTAACCAAAGAGTCCATACTCGTGCACAAAAAAAATCCATACCCAATATGATTACTATATATAGTAAATTCATTTTTTCCCTTTTCCTATTCCGTCGTCTGTTCAGTCTTTTCTGTTTTTTTAGACTGTCTCCTGTCAGTTACTTATCCGATCCGTTTTTCATTTTCATATTCGTTTCACTTCTTTTCCTAATTTCGTCTTTTTGTTTTTCTTCTTCTTTTTCTCTTTTTCTTTTCTTTTCTGGACTATCAGGTTCGTTTCATGCCCTTTCCCTTATTATTTTGCATTTCATTTTTGTTTTCCCGATTCTCTCATATTTTTTTATAAACATAAAAATAAATAATAAACATAATATTATAGATCTTTAGATCCTTCATCCTTCCCTAATCCTTAATAATCAAATATTCCTACTACTAAATTATTGATGTAATTTGATTAAGAATAAAAATTATTCTTATTATAACTAGATCAGCTAATGGTCTAATTAATTAAATCATGAACAGAAATCTTGCGTAGTTTATTGTCCAATCTAACCAGGAAGCCGCAACGGGGTTTGCGCCGCTAGCAGATGTGGCGCCGCGGGAGGCGGTGGCGGCTGGGCGGCGAGGCGGCCAAGACGACCTGTTGGGGGTGGGGAGGCGAGCGGAGATGGAGAAGGGGGTGGGGAGGAGGTGGTGGATGCCGGCCAGGTAGTTGCCGGTGGCGGCAGCAATAGCGAAGCGGACGTAGCCGCTAGGGTGGAGCCCTAGCGAGCGAGGCGGGCTACCTACATGGATTCCTCTTTACCACTAAACTTTTGTGCTCTTTCATAGATAATTAAATATGTTTATATATTTGATTCAAAAATAATATAATTTTATATATTTCTACTTATTTTGCACAACCTAAGCAATTTGCAAATTTGGCTGACATTATTCCAAATTGCACTTTCATAGACGATCAATGTTCTAATGTAATTATTGCTTTATTGTCAATGGATTAAATGCAAAATATACATATCTTTAGTAACTAAGTAGAGATATAAGTTTTGATTTTCTCATGTTGCAACGCACGGACATGTTATATAATAAAGAAGAAGAGGTTGTGGAGGGAAACAATGCAACAACATCCATACAGACACTAAGCATGACACGAAATAACATGATGGAGCCGTGTGTCTCTAAATACGAAATGGAGTCGAGCTGTTTCCGTTTGGTAGCTGCGCGGTGGTGTTGGGTCGTGCTAATCACACATACTCCACTAGTATCTCGTGAGCGCCCTGCGCGTATAGGGATTTTTGCGATTTTGTATGACGTTCGGAGTGGGAGATGGGAGATGGCACAATGAGAGACGAATGGAACTTGATTCATGCATATAAAAGTTGGTATTGTACTTTACATTATACAAATGGATTAAATAAGGCTGAGGCTTCTCGTTTGCAACCATATAGTTTTAGGGACGTATACATATGTTTGCAGCATGCTGGTTCTTAAAAAAAATACAATTTGCAATAAGCACATACAGATCTGGAGAATTTTGTAACGGTTGCATGTTTATATCCCTCAAACCCTCATGAATCCCTTATTGATCAATCATCATGACCAATTGACCATCCAAGATCAAGCTTGAGATTTGACAAACAAAAGGGACTCCTCGTGCCGTTCATGCACCGCCGCCGTGGTGCCGCCGGTACTCCTCGTCCAGCGTGTAGTCCATGGCGAGCCCGTGGAGCCTCTGGGCAACACGGGCGGGGTCGTGTCGGCACCGCTTCCGCGATTCCTCGGCGACGGCCTCCTCTTCCTTCGTCGTCAGCCTGCGCTCTATCGCCTCGAGCGCCGGGACGCGGCTCTCGCCGCGCTCCAGCGCCGCCCTCATCTCGCCCCAACGGTCGCCGTAGTAGTTGTGGAGGAACTCCCGGCACTCGGGGAGAGGGAACAGCGCCTCCAGCGAACGGTTGCCGCCGCCGCAGTCGCCATGCGGGGTACGAGTACGAGTAGGACGCAGCAGCTCCGTGACACGATCGCTCGTGGCCACCAGCTTCGAGTAGTAGGTCTGGAACTCCCATTCCTGCCGGAACTGCCGGACCTCGTCGTCCCGCTCCGGCTGCTGCTTCGGCCCCGCCGCTGCCGCCGCGGCGGCGCTGGAGCTTTTACCTCCGTTGGCGGCGCGTCGGCGTGGTGGCTTCTTGTCGTTGTCGCTGTACGCGTGATGGACGCCGGTGGCGTCGGCGCCGAGGACCCGCGCCGCGGCCGCGCTGCCCGAGAACTCGCCGTTGCCACCATGGTGCTTCTTGGCTCTGGACTGCAGCGCGTACTCGTAGACATCGTCACGGGCCTGCGCTGCTGCCCCGCCGCCTGAGCTTTCATCGATGCGGTGGAGCGCGTGGAGTGCTCGGGCGGTGCCATCGTCGTCGCTGCGGCGCTTCTTGACGTTTCTCACCTCCAGCACGGCGATGACATGGTCGTGTTGCCGGCCGTTGTTGCCATCGTCGCAGCGAGGCTTCTTAGCAACGGGCATGCCGGTGGCCGCGGCGTGCGAGGAGACCGCCGCCGCGCGGTTGCGCTGCCGTCGGGGGACAATGGCCGCAGGGTCGTGTCGTCGGGCGTTGCCATCGTCGTCGGCGCGAGGCTTCTTCTTAGCATCGGGCATGCCGGTCTCCGAGGCGGAGGCCGCCGCCGCGCGGCTGCGCTGCCGTGCCGCCGGTCCACGCGCTTGTTGTTGCAGTTTCCACTCCTCCGCCCCCGGGAGCCACACGGTGGCGAACGCGTGGAGCAAGCCGACGTGCGCCGGGCCGAACGCTTGCTTGGCCCTGTCGTAGATCTGGTCGGCGGCCATGTCCTCGCTGCCCTTCGCCTCGGACAGCACGGCGAGGAACCTGGCATGGACCACGGGGCCCGCGGTTTCGTGCACGCGCTTGACGAACGTTAGCGCCTGGGCGGCGTCGGCCAACCGGAGGCCGTAGTCCCCATGGTGGTTTCGTGCTGCTGCGGCGACGTTTGGCGCTTCCGGTGGCGCCGCCGCCTCCATCGGGGTCTGCTGGTGGGTGTCCCTCCTTTCGCTCCTCCTGCGGCGCGGCGTCGTCATCATCAAGGCGAGGCCTTCTTCCGCAGGGACGTCCATGTGGACATGCGCGGTGAACCTGCGGAGCACGTCGGGGTGTCCCCGGAGGAGTTCCGCGGCACGGGACCGGACGGCGTCGGCGTCGCCGCCGTCCTTTCCCAATCCAGAGAGGAGCCTCAAGAACTCGCGGCTGACGTCCGGGGCCGCCGCGAGCTCCGGCAGGATCTCGTCGATGAAGACCATGCTGTCGGTGATCTGTTTCCGTGAATACGCCGCCCCCGCCGCCGCCGTCGGCTGATGATCCGCCATTGCCGGTGTTTGGTTTAGATCGTCGCAACTGCAACAGTGAGACAAGCCAACCAAGTGGTGGTTCTTGTTGAATCGTCTTGTTCAGATCTCCATTTGAAATGAGATGAGCAATGGCATGGCAGCATGTATGGATCGAAGAAATAATAGGGTAGTTGTTCTTGTTGGATCTGCCGAACCGAGGGAAGATTCCGGTTGATGCACGAGAAGTATATACTGTATATATACGTACATATAGTGCAACAGAGTCCGGTTGTTGCACGAGAAGTCGAGAACGATACATATAGCTTGGGTTTTCTTTTTCTTTTCTTTCTTTTTTTTTGACAAAGAAATAGCTTGGGATTGGGTGCTCGGTTTCGCACAGCAGGAAAGGAAACTGGACAGGGAAACAAAAGCTGGGCCGCAGGGTGATGGTTCCGGGCAAGGCCACTCATATCTTACGTGTTGGGCTGGTTTCGGTTTGGATCAGATTCTAGGCACAGAACTTGTAGCCTGTTGGAGACTGCTTCATCACTCTACCAAAATAAGTTCTGTTCCACTAACTAACTTCACTTTGGAACAACTCTAAAAAAATCTAGAATTTTTGGAGTATCTATTTAGGTGCTCTATAGATCACCAAAGTGTGTGCTTCGGTGGCAAATGAGACTTCCATCGTATATCCAGATGAGGGGATTGGATGCAAAAAAAAAAAAAAAAAGTTGTTTGATTACCTACACAAACGGATGTATGCAGCTTGTATGACCCATGAGACTGACACATAGACCCCGCAACCCCACCCTACATCTACTAAGCCTAGCTGGCCAGTGAAGCTCGATTTGAGCTACTCTCTAGAGCCAAGATCCCACAGTATATTGCATGAGCGGAGCAGGGTTGAAACAATGGGAACAAGGATCCAAACACCCTTCTGTTGGAGCATATACGGCTGAGGGCATGCAGGGATGGTGGGAGCCGAGTAACCAAACACGTCCTAAAGTTGTTTCTTAACTCCACCATTTTCTAGAACGGAGCATATGAAATTGTCTCTGCTTTTCTAGCAACAAGGTTAGGAGTGGAGTTAAAAAAAAAGATAAAGCGGAACAACTCCAAACATGTCCTTGGTTGATGTTGCTGGTCTAAAATAAGAGATCGAGCTTACCCGATGCACTAGTTGAATCGGCTTGGGCTGGAATTTTTCAGGTTGGTTGGTCTTATCAGGTGTACCCGATGCACTGCCTAAAATCCACACATGCATGTGTGAAAATTGTTGGCCACAGATGTAAACACTTTCATAAAATTTATGGTAAAAAAGGATATCGATTCGAGCGATAGATAAAATGAATAATGTGGTGGGGCAAATCCATTTGCGAATTACATGTTCCAATAAAAAACTCACCGTAGAAAATAAAATACCTCACCTCTTTCTTGATACTGCATGAATGCTTGATAAGGGCAGCTGCTTAATTCCAAGCATATTATTATTCATTAATAACCCAGGAGTACACCGCAAGTATAAAACATGAAGAAATTACACTTTGGCGGCGGCTAGTGTGTTGAGCTTTCGGCAATCATAAAATGCTATGTATTCATGCATAGATATAAGTAGACATGGTGTAAAAGTCCTAAACACTATTTTGGACAATATTAATATTAGTTTATGAAAAATGTTAGTAATCTAATAGTGAAAACCGAGATGGTTGCTGATGGCATCATGTTAGAGGAGACACGAGAGGCCCGTCGGTGAAAAGTGACACACCCCGTTCAATATCATCCTCAGCCTAGCTCTTCATGTGAAACGGACTTGCATAGCATATAACATCCATCTTATATTTTTATTTTAATTTCGTGTAAAAGGGTTAATTCAGAGATGCTACTTTTGAACTGACAAGAATTATTAGCTGCCCAAATCAAATTGAACAACCTGAAAACAACACATGGGCCGCCACAACGGGCCAAAACCAGAACACATGTAAGCTAGTTAGCAGCAAACTGTTGTGGTCACTTAGTTTGTGTAAATAAAAGGACGGTCCAGATCGCGTGCAAGTGCAACTGGTTAATTACTGTCAATGCAACACCAACAGGACCAAAACAACATTTGGCCCGGCCCGTGTGAGAGACTTTGGGACGTGGCTGGTCAACCGGCTGCTCGTCACCAGCCTTGCAGTGACGTAGCTGCTAGCAAACAATGATTGGCTGGCTAGCTAATCCTGCACTCAGCTTTATAGGTAAGACACAGCACATGGTATTATTTCAAAGACTGCTCAACATGCTGTACAATCTTCCATGTGGAATAGATAAAGGATTCCTGTATACAATAGTCATGCATACAACTCAGCACAACCCTCCAATGCCCATACCCAAGGATCCAGTTGTGTCTCACATGCATGCTCCAACTCAGCTCAATGATGAAGGCCACCTTGAGGAATGATCCGGCGTGTAATCATTTGGGTAAGCCATGACCAAACTGATGTTGTGCATTGTTTCACATGCCAAGATACACATGTGTGTTGTAAAGTCTCCTGAGTTGTTTAGTTCTCGTCACCCCATTCCTGTTGTGTTCTCTTTTCATTCACTTAGTTGTTCCGTTTAATGTCATTGGAGACCATATATTGCTATCTTTGTACTCCCTCCGTCGTTTTATATTTGTCGTCGTTGGTGTGCGTGCCACAAATTTGACTTGATTTATAGAAAATACATACAACATTTGTATCTCCAAATAAATTTATTAAAAAACTAGATTCAAAGATCTTTCCAATAATACTGATTATGTACTATAAATATTAATATTTTTTAATATATATTTTGTCAAAATTATTTCTCGAAAAATGTAAACGACAGATATTAAGGACAGAGGGAGTATGTGTTTAGGTTGGGGGCATGTGTCAGAACTCGTGCTTCTATAAACTAGAATCTCAAAGGAAAGGTGTGATGCAGATGTAACTAGCGCTCTAAATATTATAGGATATTTTGTGACAATTATATCGAAATAGAACATAGCCAATTCTAACGATATTATAAAAAAAAACATTTTCATCCATTTAGTTTTAGTATATACGATCAAAATCTAATTGTCACCCTGTTTTCTTCAACCTTCATTCGCTTTAGCACATCTTTTCTTTTGCATGTCACCGATTACATGCTCCCCCTCCCTGCCCACTCCCCCACCAAGCCAGCGACTCTATTGCCCACTAAAGTTACCTCAATTGTCATCATTTGTTATTAGTTATCTATTTTTGCTCTCCTCCTTTGTTAGACTACCCGCAGTGGGTACTCTAAAACGATACTCTAAAGTTTTAGAGTATGAATATAGAGTAAAAACTGCTGCACTGGGTACTCTAAAACGATACTCTATCCTTTCTCTCACTCTATATTTAGAGTAGTACAGTGCTTACTCTGTAGTGTGCATTGGCGGACCCCACTAGCTAAACAAAGGGAAAATGCTATAACTTACAAACCAAAAATCAAAATTAAATTTCGATTGCACCATTAAATTCGTCTCAATAAATCCTTCAAAACTAGATCACACATGGATATATTTAGATAAAGTGACAAGTGAGTCTCACAGTGGATAGAGGATGATATAGAGGATGGATGGGTGCGGGAGAATTGAGTATAGAGGAGAGAATCTTGCTGACTAGGACGTATAGAGGATAAATACAAAGGTCCATGAGTGCGGGTAGTCTTAGCATCGCCAGCCATCCCCAATACATCCATGGTTAATGACATCTCTCTCCCTCTCCACCACACCCAGATCACTGCCCCCTCTTCCGGGCTGTCCTACTTCCTCGAAAGTCTCTTCTATTTGACAACCATTAATCTTCTCACGAAACTCGCTAGGGCCTCGTTTACTTCCCAAATTTTCTCTCAAATTTCACTGTGCAAAAAGAAGATTCCTCATCACATCAAAATACCGACATATATATGAAGTACTAAATGTAGCTGAAATCAAAAACTAATTACACAGTTTTGTTGTACTTTGCGAGACGAACATTTCAAACCTAATTAATCAATGTTTAGACAATTATTACCAAATAAAAACAAAATTGCTACAGTGTCGGTACACTGTTCATACCCCGAATTCAGGTACGAATCCGGGCATCTAAACACGCCCTAGGCTAAGGTCTCAAGATTTTGGAATGTAAAATAAGAGTGTCCTACGAGTAGAATTATAGCATCATCGACAAAGATACTATAGTTCCACAGCTTAATTGTGGCAAGCAATATGGTAGAACGAGTACACAAACGTTATCATAGCACAGGGCAGGTCCTTTCAAGAGCCAAGCTGTAAACCTGGACAGCAAAACCTCCCCTGCTCTTAAGCTTCGTCAGCCCCCCCTCTCTGTACTCGTTCTACCTCCCTCCCCTCCCCCGCTCCCTCTCTGCTGCGCCAGCTCCGCTCTACTCTCCAATCCCAGGCGAATTCCTCGTCTCCTTCCACCGCGTGTCGGCGCTTCGTCTTCTCCGGCTCCCCCGCCCTGGTTCGCCGCTCCGCTCTCCCCCCTTCCGCCGGAAAGGGGGGAAATTCATGGCGAGACTAGTAAGTATGTCTGATCACTGTGTCTTGTTGAATCCTCCGTGCCGTGGGTTTCCGCCGCAAAGGAGCCGCTTTTCTTGCTCGCCGTCGCCTCCTGCGAAATGGGTTCTCTGGGATTGTGGCTCGGTGCTGTATTCCAGCCGGGGGATGCCCGGGTCTCGATTCGCCCTGCTTCGTCACCCCAAATCGGGATCTTCCTGTGCACGCGTGACGCGCCCCTTGAGATCTTGCGATTAAGCGCGCTGCTCTTGTTGCGAGTATTGATTGTGGAGGTTCCGTGCTGGATTCATGGGAACAGTGGTGGTACTGAGCACTGACCGGTTGCTTCGCTGTGCTGCTGTGGTGGCTGTAGGTGGCTCTGGCATTGGCGGTCGCGGTCGCGGTACTCGGCCTCGCCCGTCGTGCGGAGGCGGCGGAGCCGCAGTGCGCGCGGCGCGGCCCGGCCGCGCCGCCGCGGCCGCACAGCGTGACGATCACCGAGTTCGGGGCCGTTGGTGACGGCGTCACCCTCAACACGGTGCCCTTCCAGAACGCCGTCTTCTACCTGCGCTCCTTCGCCGACAAGGGCGGCGCGCAGCTGTACGTCCCCAAGGGCCGGTGGCTCACCGGCAGCTTCAACCTCACCAGCCACCTCACCCTCTTCCTGGAGAGTGGCGCCGTCATCGTCGGCACCCAGGTTTGTCCACCTCATTGTTGCAGTTGCTCTTTTCTCTCTGTATCAGCATGAGCATTTTGCAGTGTCATTGGTTGGATGGAGTGGACTCCAATTCCGTACGGTAGATTTGTGTACCACACCTACTACTTCTGTTTTTGCATCGTCAGTAGGTGTTCCATCAATTCTCCTACTCCATCTACATGCACATAGGCTGAATAGATGGGGTATTGCTGCATGATTTCTGGTTTACCTATCGTTTTCGATTGCATTCGCATTGAGAGTTGCTAGCGACGCAAGTAGTTCTAGTGGCCAGCTCATGTCATCATTTGTTTGTTTGGATATGGTTGGTGGAAGATGTCCTACTGGAGTGATTTTTTTTCCAGCCTTCCTGGTAAGCGTCATAGGTGAGGCTTCTATTTCTATGATTTTACCTGGAAAATGTTTTGCTTGGGAGTGAGATACATGTTTTGGTCTTCCATATTTTCGTAAGTACTAAAACATTCCATATTCTTTCGGGTCTGTGCTAGTGTAGTGATATGCGACTTTGCTAATCGACAGGAGTGTTGGATGGTGCCACGTAGCTATCGATGTGAGGGCAGTAGCTAAGGAAAGACGAATGACATTTGCATTGATTTGAAGTCAAGTTGCTTTCTCTAGTCTTACCTCAATTGGTTGTAGTTGTACTGGGCTGATTGGGATTGTTTGTCTGTAATATATAGTTTTCTGCATGGTGAGGACATGTTTAGTTTTTGTTCTGTTGCATCCTTGTGAAGTTTGTTTTGTTCGGAAAGAGCAGTCTAATATCTTTAATAGGCGTTACAAATCTTATAAAATTTAAAGGGAACACATCTTTGTATGCATTTCATTTTTTTTCCTTATAGCTGTGAAAAAGGATGCCTTACTTATCATAAGTTAAATATTTGAACTGACTGTATGCACTTGTGTTTTTACTTTAGGAGGTTTCACAGTGGCCTGTTGTTGAACCTTTGCCATCATATGGACGAGGAATGGACCTTCCAGGTCCGAGGCATCGAAGCTTAATAAACGGGCAGAATCTAGTTGATGTTGTGATTACTGGTAAATGCAATCTTAAAATAAACTTGTTTTGGCACATACAAGTATTTTATCTGGTAGTTATTTGTTTTGCATACCTTAAATACACTTGTTTCAGGAAACAATGGAACAATTGATGGCCAGGGTTCTACATGGTGGAACTGGTTTCGTTCTAATACGTTGAACTATAGCCGACCTCATCTCGTGGAGTTTGTAGATTCTGAGCAAATCGTCATTTCAAACATAACATTTTTAAATTCCCCTGCTTGGAGTATACATCCAGTGTATTGCAGGTATGCTACCATTGTTCGCAACTACAGAATTTACTCTGCTCTGTTCTGCTTAATTTTTTAGACACGGATTGTCAAAGATTACTTACCGACATGTTTTTTGTTTTTTCCCACCAGCAATGTAGTGGTCCATAGTATCACAATTCAGACTTCATTGGATGCTCCACTTAATCATGGAATCGTTCCAGGTAATGCAGCATTTGATCATCATTGATTCCTAACCTTAGTCAAAATCCATGTGAGCGTATCATCTATAGCTTTTGTTTGGATATGTATCCTGAGTTTAACATTTTACTAGCCAGTTTCAGTTGTGACTGTGTGTTTGATGGAGACAGCAAATTCTTTTATGCTCTACGTTTAACATTTTTACCCATTACCTGAGGTGATTTTCTTCAGAACTGCTGTGGCCAAAAGTTGATTCATTTCTGTGTTGTTGTTTTTTCCCTGTAGATTCATGCTCGAATATGTGCATCGAGGACAGCAGTATCAGGGTTAGCCACGATGCCATCTCATTAAAAAGTGGGTGGGACAAGTATGGCATTGCTTTCGGAAGGCCAACCTCAGACATTCACATCGGCAGATTGGATCTGCAGTCCTCATTGGGCGCTGCTCTTGCATTTGGGAGTGAGATGTCTGGTGGGATCTCTGACGTTCACGCGGACCACCTCGTTATCCACGGTTCGTCCAAAGGCATCTTCTTCAAGACTGCACTGGGCCGCGGAGGCTATATTAGAGATACCGTGATCTCAGACGTCCAGATGGAAGACGTTGATGTTGCCATTGCATTCACCGGTGATTGGTCAAGCCACCCAGACGACCATTTTGATCCAGCCGCACTCCCGGTGATCAGCCACATCACCCTGAAGAACATGACTGGGACGAAAATCTCAGTCGCCGGCGTTTTGTCAGGAATCGCCGGCGACCCATTCACCGACATCTGCCTCTCCAACATCAATTTCTCGCTAGCCGATTCGGCCAGTTCCACCTCCTCCTGGTCTTGCTCCAACATTTCCGGATACTCCGAGCTGGTCTTCCCCGAGCCTTGCTTGGATCTGCAAACCCCATCTTCAAACGCTTCCATCTGCTCCACCCTTCCTAGCTTCCATGCTGTTGCAGCAGCATAAATGCATAGAGTACAGAGTGTTCATCCTTCTTCCTATTCCCTGCTCCTTGTACAATTCAGAGAATCTCTCAAGCCTTTTCCTCCCCAAAATTCTTTAAAGCTAGGCGTGTCAAAGAAAAGGATCATTCACCATTCCTCCAGGCGGCCGTCAGCTTTGAGGCTCATTCAGCGTACATTCCGCATCGCCGTCTCGGGGGAGGCAAGCCTGGCGGGGCGATCGATATCGAGCTGTTGATTCTGCTTGTACAGTTAAGATTTGTTCATTCAATCTGTAAGAAAAAATTTTGTGGTTAGGAGGGTTGAGTTGAGTCCAGAGAGTGGCTTCATACGATTGTCGATTTGGTGATGAATGGAAATAAACACAATCATGAATTCATGAATCATGGTCCAGTGGCTCTGTATGTAAATCCTGTCATCCTTGTGGGCATCCATCCAATCAAACAACCAATACAGCAACAGCTCACATGTTCTCCTGGGATCCCCAGGCTGGCTGGCTGGCGCCTGAGTAGGCCAGGCCCTCCCTCCCGTTGCTGCCAAATAAATTGGCGTCCATGGAGTTTGTTGGACCGATGTCTGTCCATGACCGTGCCTGGCCATGGCCTACTGGGTGGGGGAGGTTTCAATTTTCATTGGCTTCGCTTTGTCGCCATGCATTGCGGCGGGCTGCTGAGCTGGCGCCGTCTTGGGGGGTCGCCATTTGTGCGAGCTCCAGCCGGCAGCCGCATCTGCTTTGCTCTCACTTGCAGTGGCCAAATGGAAGACAGACAGGCGGTTAGCCGCTGTGAAGAGCTGGCACGGATGATTAGCTGGCGATGCTGCTGGCGTTTCTTGTATTTATGTGGCTTCATTCAGTTGGGCAGCCATGTGAAAACCTGCTGTTTTTCTTGAAACACTGAAGGCTGTGCAGCTGCAGCTGCATGACCCCAAGATGCCATGAAAGCCCTTGTTCAGTTCCGAGATTTGGCGTGCCGAGTTGGAACAGTGCGTATTAAATGCGCACTGTTCCAATTCGTTTGTATTTGGTAAAAATTGTCCAAACTTTGACTAATTAGGCTTAAAATGTTCGTCTCGCAAAGTACAATAAAACTGTGCAATTAGTTTTTAATTTCATCTACATTTAGTACTCCATGCACGTGCCGACATTTTGATGTGATGGGAATCTTCTTTTTGCATAGTAGAATTTGGGGTGTGAATTTGGGAACTAAACAAGGGCAAAGGCTCTGCACCGCAGTGAGACTTGCCTTCCCTGGAACACGGGCTGGCTCTTAGCTGCTGCTGCTGCTGGTACCGAAGAGAGGTGAGCAGGAAACAGAATGTTTGCGCGGAAACTTGGAAAGAGGATATCATTGGATGCCAAGTAGCAGATGCTCAGCGTCTGGTCAAAAAACTGGACAGGGCTGATCATGTCATTTGGTGCAACAGGTCGTTGTATTGTTTTGTATCAGCGCAAGACAAGATCCATCCAAAAGGAAGCTCAGATGGGTCTGCTGCAGAGAGTGCAGCCGGCATTGTTGAATGCAGTCAATGCAAGGAGCGGATGAGCTGCTGCTTGCTGCCTTGACAGCTGGACGTGCAGGCTCCTCAGTCTCCTGCCATGTGCCAACTGAGGATTACTGTTCCTGTGGGGTTTTACTCTCTCTCTCTCTCTCTAAAAAAACAACCGTAGGTTTCGTGCTGGTTCATGCTTAATCGAGTTTCTAGTGAATGTGAAATCAATTTATTATGAAAAATAAATTCTGTAATTAGTCTAATCGTATTATTTAATATCATAAATATTGATATTTTTAATCTATAATTGGTCAAAACTTAAGATACAAAAATATGACAGTGTTCTAGACTTGCGTTCTAAGATGGAGAGAGTAGCTTTTACAGCCGATGAGATGAGAGCTGCAACCAGTAGCAGTGCCCTGATTTTTCACCTCCCGTTCACAACTCTTTTGGAGTATCTTCTGCTATAGATGGGCAACGGGCTGGCCCGGCACGGGCCCATGTTAGGCACGGCCTGATGCCATCGGGCCGGCACGGCACGCCGTGCCTCTTAGGCACACGGGCCTGGCCTTCGGCCTAGGCACGGCACTATGGGCCACTTTTCGTGCTGGGCCGGCCCGAGGCCCACCAAATGCCAGCATAGAGAGAGAGGGGGGAGGGGGCGCAGCCACCGCGGGAGGTGGCGGTGGCCGCCCCACCGGCACGCTCACAGCTCACCCTAAGGCGCTCAGTGCTAGATCCGCGGCGACGGACAGGCTCGAGGATGCCGCACTCGCCAAAGATCTGGCCGCAGGGGGCAGAATGGAGCGTGGAGGAGGTGGAGTGGAGGTCAACGCCACTGTGGAGGAGGCCGGGCACGCGGGGGCATGGAGGCGAGAGGGGCGCCGCCACCTTCCACGATGGAGCGAGGCAGGGAGCCGAGGGAGGAGGTGCAAAGGATGGCCATGGAGGCGGCCGACGCCGTTGCGCTCGAAGCCAGCGAATGCGCAGGCCGAGGGAGCGTGGGGCTGGGGTCGCGTTGTCGCGAACGCGAAGGTAGGCATGCATCGTGCGGCCGCTCGTGGGGCTGGGGCCGCGCGCGCGGTGCGGTGCTCCTGCGGCTGCGAAGCGAGCAGGAGGCGCGGCGGGGAGGCGGAGGGCATTCCGGTTAGGGTTTGGGGTGAGGGAGAAAGGGGTGCCACGACGTGCGAGGGCCTGGTTATATATGGAGCGGGGGTGCAGCGGATTTCATGGGCTGGGCCAAATGCGGCCTGCTGGGGGGAGGCGGAGAGCAGATGGGGCATCGGGCCGCCACTGGGCCAGCCGTTGAGGAGCGGGCCGTGCCATGCCGGGCCACGGGCCTGGGTGCGGCCAGGCACGGCCTGCTCCTCCGGGCCGTGCTTGGGCCAGGCCAAAATACCAGGCCTCATGCTGGGCTCACGGGCCCAGGCTGCATGTCCAACTATATCT
This sequence comes from Saccharum spontaneum, assembly GCA_022457205.1. Lineage (NCBI taxonomy): Eukaryota > Viridiplantae > Streptophyta > Magnoliopsida > Poales > Poaceae > Saccharum > Saccharum spontaneum. The sequence continues at coordinate 28,568,085 of CM039607.1, forward strand.
TCTGCCAACGAAAATAAAATAAAATGTATTTCTTTTTTTTATATATAAAAACGAGGGAGAAAACAATGGATGGCAGGATAGGTAAAATGGGTGTGTGGGCGTGACCTTTGCAATGATATGCATCGGGCCAACTGGGATGACAGACAAATACGGGACCAAGAGCAGTACAGGAGGGACGGCAGGCATCCAAGAGTTTTCTCCGGACCGTATAATCAACGGTTTCCATAGTGCTGTATTGGTGACGCATAAATGCTCTCGTGAGATATTCCAGTCCTCTGCCGGTATGTTTCTGTATACACATAAATGCATAAACGGTCAGCTTGACCAAATTGGGGCCTGGTTTAGATGCATATGTATTTATCTTGATCCACTTGGAGTAGCTTATTCTGATTCACTCTAACACATGTAGGTTAAGGTGTAGGTTGACCATTGCCCGTGACAGTGACTAACATGAAGGAAATTTTTGCAAAGGGATACAAGCAACTATTGCATCAATTTTCTATTGACCCTTTTCTTTTTCAAGGCACCAAACAAAGTAGAAGAAAAATACAATAAAAGGCCTAATAGTAGACTATGGCCCTATTTGGTACATATTCTCTGGGGAGGCATTTCTCTGAGAAGTTGTAAATATAGTAAAAGCACAGTCAGATAGGCAAGTATAATTCAGTTTAATGTTTTTAGTACAAACGAGGGTGCTGAAAATAAGCGTGGTCAGAAGAGGTTGCTGAAAAGCGGCTTTATTTTAGCTATAAGCGGCTTTTACCCTCAACTCAGACCACCCCAATGCTCCTTCGTGGCGTGCTGCCCCAAACTTACCCATAGCCAAGTCATCTTGCTTATAGCTTGCAGATATGTCAGATTCTCCTGCGGAAGATGCTATGGCTTGGCTGACATAAAGCATGGAGCTACTAGTTTTGTGAGAGGGTAGAAAAGGTAAAATCTGACATATAGCTAGGAGAAAGAAGAGGGATAGGGACACATAACCAAAAAGGCACTGCTGGCTGCATTGTGTGTACTCCCTCCGTCTCATTATATTTGCACATTTAGAATTGTGCACGCATACCAATGTTATGTGTAAAATTACAAAATTGCCCCTGCTTCTGTACAAGTCAGTGACATCCTGTCACCCCGCGGACCCGCACCTGTTCGCGCACGCCTGTTGTGCGGTCTACAGGCAAGGGAAATGGAGAGGACACGGGGGCCTCGATATGACCAAACGAGTGGTCCAAAGGCTTCCACGTACTCCCTGTCACTTTTCCTTTTTTTCTTAGGGGGTGTTTAGTTCCAACCTAAAAAAAATTTCACCCCATCACATCGAATGTTTGGACACATGCATGGAGTACCAAATGTAGTTAGAAAAAAAAACTAATTGCACAGTTTGGTTGGGAATCACGAGACGAATCTTTTAAGCCTAATTAGTATATGATTAGCCTTAAGTGCTACAGTAACACATATGTGCTAATGACGGCTTAATTAGGCTTAATAGATTCGTCTCGTAGTTTCCAGGTGAGTTATGTAATTAGTTTTTTAATTAGTATCCGAAAACCCCTTCCGACATTTCATAAAACATCCGATATGATACCCAAAAGCTTTTCACCTCCAAACTAAACACCCCCTATGTCCATTATTTTATTTCGTTGCTGATCCTTGCAGCTGGTCAGCTAGCAGTTTTAGGCTCCTACAGACCCCTACAGTGAACTTCTATTGTGGGAAAAAAATTTGAAACGTAGAAGTGACGGAGGGAGTAATTTGTTTCGGATACTGCTTGAGTCCTGCTTTTCTATGAGACTACTACTGTCTTATGCCTGCGTTGAGGCTGCCCTCGCTAACATCCAGATCTTAACTGACAACAAAATTGGAACCAGCACTGACGTAGCACTAGCAGCATGTCACCACTAACACGCCCACCACCGGGAACTCTGACAGACCTTGCTCCCACTGCTTGCATAGTACTGTAGTAAGCATCTTCAGATCCAGCAAATGCCTTCCTTCTTGGCTCGATCACCCCTGTTGATATCCCCTCCAAGTCCCATGTTTTTGCGAGGCACCTCACCAAATCCTTGTCCACTCATGATCAATCCAATCAGGTCTGCTTGCCATCTTTCTCAGGTCTTCTTTTTTCCCCAGCTAGGTATTTCTGCTTGTCTGATGCCAGTAAGATTATGTGCTAGCCAATCTAAATTTCATCACTAAATGCTCCAAATTCTTCCACATAGAATTCTGACAAAAAAAAGGCCATTTATTTTTTTAGGCGAAAGGTTTCCCCTACTTTTATATTTCAAAAAGCAAAAACATCCAGTTCAGACAGAGTTTAGCGCTTACGCGCGACGCACACACGCAGGAAACAGTTTAGCCCAGTGACCCATTAAAAAAAAAGGCCATTTATTGGTTTCCAAAGCCTCCGAAGGGAAGCAGAGCTAATAATATTATATTGTTGTTGAGCCACATTCTACTAGGGATTCAAAGTTTTTGAAGCAACTATATGTGAATGGGATCATGTTGTCGTAGCTGGGCCTTGCCCAATCGGCCCACCAACAGAGATTGGACCTTCCGGGTCTCTCATCAGTTTGTTTGGGTCGGACTGACCGGTCGGCAGTTGGGCTTGCGTTTTTGGACTTCTCCTTTTTCGTCATCGTCAGCAACAAGAAATTGCCTCACAAAGACACAGGCACACAGCAACGGATAAATACCAGGTAATCATCGCCATCAAACGACACAAGGCGTTAAGCACCAACTTGTCGCGTGCCTTCCTAGCACATTGCCATGGCTCAGCTAGTCAGCTTGGACCTTGGATTCTATATGCAGCACTGTTATAAATCCCTCATAGGATTATTCTTTGCTCAGTCTAGGCACCCGCGTGGTCGGTTATTTCTTTTTTTTTTAAAAAAATGCAACACTTGGGCGTCAGCCTAGCCACGCACCAAACCTGTGTGTTTGATCTTGTTCACCCTCTATATACGCTAAAGCCCAAGAACAATGTCTTTTGAGAACTAGTTTTATGGAACTATTATTAGATATTTTTAGTTGAGTAGCAAACGAGCATCTCCAAAAGATTAGCCAAGATAACTAGCCAAATTTACTGATTTAGCTACTCTCTAAAATAGATTTGACAAAAAAATACTAGAATACTCCAATAGACTGTAAAACCAATAGACCGGTCGGCTAGTGAGGTAGGCTATCCAAAAGTAGAGAGCGAATAAGGTGGGATGAAGAGCTACTAAATTTGGAGAGTTATTTACAGAGTCTGTTGGAGACGTTTTTGCTTTGATAATAGCTAAATTTACCATAGAAAACGATTTAGCTAATCTCTTGGAGATGCTCTAAGCCACGATTGTTTAGGTTTTTTAGGGTAGTTCCAACATAAAAACTAGCAGGCAGTAGTTTATATACTTATTAAATAACTAAATTCATGCCCGTGCGTTGCACGGAAACAAAATAATTCTTGCACATGAGAACCTAATATTTTTTTAATTAGATATAAAATATTTCATATTTTTAGATATGAAATATTTCATGTTTTCTAAAAATAATATTTAGATATGAAATATTTTTAGAAAAAAATTTGCACTTAAAACATTATTTTTGATGTCAGCATAAATATTTATGGTGGCATCAATAACTTGTGTAAAAAGAAAGGTATAAAAACTCAACTTGGGTAATAAGAGAGATAAATATACGTCTAGGGCATGTATATTACTTATGTTGTCAGAGCCAAAGGCATGACCTTTGATACAGGCAGAGTTAAAGATGAGGATGGTTGATCCATGGAGCGAAGCGTAACAGAACCATCAACCCATCTAATCAGTCCGGGAGCACCGGTTGCTCCATTTATATTAGCTGCTAATCCCTTGGGCCCCATGGATATTACAGGTCGCAAGAAACGAAGCTTTGCCATGAGAGAGATATGACCGTACGACTCAGAGAGGGGATGGTTCATGTTGGTGAGTGGGCTCGCAGCCTTGCCCTTCCCAGCGCCGAAGTCCAGGTCCTCCAGGCTCCAGCCTCAGCCGCATCCACGCAGAGATGCCCAAGATCACCATGCGCGCACCTAGCTCCAGGCTCTAGCCTAAGCCTAAGTCGCCCGTGGTTGTCGTTGCGCACCTAGCGGAACACTATGAGAGGAGGTTGAGGGAGGAAACTTTGCTCCATCAAGCTATCACGACGTGAGTTGTGCGTACGTCCTGTGGCTGTGGAAAGTCCCCATGCATTGAGCCATGTGGGAAGAACTTCCACGTAGGGATTGTGCGGTTGTGGCTTGACCGATGAGGAATCCTATGATATCGGTTACGATGAGATCATCCGGTACAAGATATTTGTAACATTCCCCCTTATTGAATGGTATTTTTCCTATAAACTTATTATATGGTATTGTTCCTCCAAAAATTTCTGTAGAATAAAAACGAGAAAGAATATTGGTAGATATGCCATTAAAAACTTCTTAAATACCCAATGGGAAAACAAGGAGAAAGATATAGCATATAATGATTATTGCCATATTGTAAATTTATATGAGAAAACCTTTTCAGGAGAAAACTCATGTATATATAGTTTAGAGGACAATATATGTCTTTGATATCCCTTTAAAAAACCCTGTGTAGAAAACAAGAAATATGACATATGCTTATGTTAATACTGCCTCATTAATAACTTTCTACGAGAAACCTTGTGAGGAAAAACTCATAAAAAGATAAAAGAGTGTAGTATGATGTTTTGGACAAGCTAATATCTAGGAGATTTCTACCTACAGGTTCGCCTCGAGCTCCTATATCGATCTATACCGGTTGCGTGGCATGCGGTGCACTCTAGCTATGGTAGCGATGTGACCGGCGGCACGGCGGCGCGGCACGGTGGTGTGCTTGCTGACTCCGGCGAAGGCGAGACTCAATTCAATCCATGATCACCGGTGAGAGCTACTATGACCTATGACCTAGGGCGAAGCTAAATTCCAAGAGAGGGATAGGAGAGGAAGGCGGAGGCGCACTGGCCACACGACGGCCATGGCGCCCATGGTGGCGGCTCGACAAAAGGCTTACCTCAAGACAAAACGCGGCGCAGCTAGGTTGAGATGGTAGAGGAGCTCCTGGCGCAGCTGGTGTGCGGTGAATTGGATGGAGGCGCAGTGGCTGGGGTGAAATCACAGCGGCAGCGGCGGCTATGCTCCCTGCTATTCGTCGGCTTGGCAGAGAGATGGGTAAGGGAGAGAGTGAGCATGGGAGGGAGAGAGAGTGAGAGGAGAAGGCCGACTTCGCTCCTCCACGCCCAGAACGCGCGGGAAGGCCAGCCCAGCGCCGGTGAAGGGCCTCCACGCGTCAACGGCGACAGTGAAGCAGCCGAGAAGCTGCTGTTGGTCGGCACTGTTCATGACTGAAACCCTCACTTTCTCACCTCTCTGTCTCCCCACTCGGGCAACGAAAAGCTAAACCAATTGCACAGTGATACAGAGCTACATGAGCACATCATATTTGCTTAAAGGACCAAAGACTAAAACTCAAAGGTTAAAAAGATTTTAAGTTTTGAAAACACTTACCTTGAAACTGAAAATTCATATTCAGTTAAGTTAGTGTTTCACTGTAACTGATTAGCTACTTAGGCAATTTATTTAAGAGCTAAACATTGTTCCAACAGTGTAACTAAGGGTTCCATGTCAAAGTACAAGCATCATTCCAATTCACAAAGAAGAATTACACAAACTTTATGAATAAAAATTTGATTGTATAAATTCCCAAAGATTGAACTTTCTAACTGCCATTTCCCTACTTAGAAAGATTTTGAAAGATTAAAAACAACACTAAAGCATTACAAAATCACAAATGCATTAACATGATTATGCTTAAGTTATGAATGTAATATGTTTATGCTCATGCCATGTTAATGCAAAGTGCAAGCTTAACACCTAGGGTGTTACATATCCCCTGGTCTAAATTGATCCGTCTCCATTCTAAAGAGTGAACAACCATAGGGGTTTTGGAGGGATATAATTTGTTCATATTGAATTTCTCCAATACTTTTGGATATACACAGATTGATGCACAAAAACTCTAGTTGGAAGGTGCTCAAGCTGTATGCCTAAGCAAAATTTGGTGTGACACAAATCCTTCAACTCAAGCTCCGTCTTTAAATGATTGTCATGCCTTATCAATATCTTATTGGTTGCTAATGATATTTAAATCATCAACATACACAAATATAATGCAAAATCCCGTTTGGGACTTTTTGATAAAAAACACATGGACAATCATCATGGTTAGTGTATCCCTTCTACAGAATGTATTCACTAAGTCGGTTGTACACATTCTTTTCGACTGCTTTAAACCATAGAGTGACTTTTGAAGCTTTACACAATACATGTTGCGACTTGCGTTATGATTTGGTATAGAGGTTTCGTCAGGAACCTTCATATATATGTCCGAATCAAGTGACCCATAAAGATATGCGGACACTACGTCCATGAACTGTATAGATAGACGATTTTATACTGTTAGAGATATAAGATATTGGAATGTTACTCCACTCGTAACTAGAGAATATCTCTCGTGGGGATTACAACTTAGATGCGCAGATTTAAGTATCGCTCATTGATAACCTGGACGATCAAGCAATGGACACAGTTCCCCCATTTTTTTTTTTTGTGAAAAAGTTTCCCCAAATTTTGACATTGATTTGTTAGTATATGCTCGCAGAATTCCGTATCCAAAGTAAAAGGCGGTTACAGCCAAAGACCAGCAGCACCCAAATTCTGAAATGTGCCATTGAATCTGATGAATCACTCATTTGTAAGAATGAACGATTTCGGAATTCCAGGGGTCGAAGTTTATGTACCGTTGTCAACATGATGACAACATGATCACTAACGATTTCCTCTTTCCATAACATTTTTTGGTGACTGGACAGCAATGAAAATCATGACGACTCTGAACCTTTTGGTAAATTCCGACGGTACAAGACTGCACTGTCAGAAACATTAGCATCCGAGTGACAACATTACGAAAATGTGACATTACGTCGGTCACAATATACACTTACAAACAACGTAAACCAACTAAAGCAGGTCTGCAATTTTGATACAACGGCAGTAGCTCGTCAGCTCCTGAAGAATCGATCACACACAGTCCACCATCACAATTAGTAAATTGCTAACGAGTAACAGCACCCCATGAAGCAAGCACACCTTCATGTGGGCGATACAGTCCAGACATTGAACACATGCTACAACTACGGGAAGCTGAATCCGCCGCCACTGATGAGCTCCCTGGCGCCCGCAGGAGGGCTGATGTAGACCCAGAGGAGCGAGATGGTCATGGAGATGAGCCCGGACCAGACGAACACGATGGTCGGCACACGGCCGCGGCGGCCCAGGAGTCCCTTGGCGAACGGGTAGAGGTGGCACAGCACCCAGAAGCTGAAGAAGGCGCCGCCCAGCAGCTTGCTCCACTGCGGGAACTCGCTGTACAGCGTGCGCGCCGACGCCACAGCCACGGCCACCGCGTTCACCATCATGATCGTCACGGGCGGAACCATCAGGAAGCTCCACCGCACCTCGTACAGCTCCGCGAACGCGTCCTCGTCGCCGTCGTCGCCGGTGCCGCCGGGCTTCGACGTCAGCGTGAAGGAGATGTCCACGCCGGCGATCACCTTGAGGAGGCCCTGCAGCACGGCCGCCGGGTGCGCGCTGGTGCCGCCGATCACCCAGAACTGCTCGTTCCGCCACCACTCGTGCAGCGTGATCCCGGACCACTTGATCTCCAGCAGCGCCAGCAGGCAGAGCGTGATGGTGATGATGAGCAGCAGCGCCAGGAACGTGGCGTTGAGCGACTGCACGATGAATTTGCCGGAGAAGAGGGAGACGGCCGGGAGCACGCAGTAGACGAGGAGGAAGACGGAGGTGAACGGGTACATGCCCACGTTGAAGTAGGCCACCCGCTGGAGGAACTTCATCCGCGGGGACGCGAACAGGGCGTTGTTGCGGGAGAAGAAGATCTCCACGGACCCCGTCGCCCACCGGAGCACCTGGTGCAGGCGGTCGGTGAGGTTGATGGGCGCCGTGCCGCGGAACGCGTCGCGCCGCGTCACGCAGTACACGGACCGCCACCCGCGGTTGTGCATCCGGTACCCCGTCACCACGTCCTCCGTCACCGACCCGTAGATCCACCCGATGCGCCGCCCCCACTCCGTCTTGTCCTCGTAGAAGCACGAGATGACGCTGATGGCCTCCGCGACGGTGGCCGCGTCCAGCGGCTCGCGGGGCACGGCCAGGGCGCCGGCGGGGCGCCCCTGGTGCGCGCCCGGCGTGTCCTGCAGGAGCCGCCCCTGGTACTCTGCCACGGGGATGGACGCCACGAACGTTGCCGAGCTGCCGAACCGCCGCGGGAGCAGCGCGGACGACTCGATGTCGTCCAGCTGCTGGAAGGCGTCGTCCTCGATCGGCGGCAGCATCATCTCCCTGTCGTTGGTGTTCTCCCTGTCCGTCTTCTTTCCCATGGTGGGCTTCCTCAGGAACAGCTTGATCTTCTTCCTCCCCAGCCAACCGTGGTGCTCCGTGGCGCGCGGCGGGCTGAACCCGTAGAGCGCGGTGCGGCGGAAGACGCAGCCGGTGCCGACGTACATGGGGCCTTGCAGCCCGTCCATGGCGCGCATGGCGACGTCGAAGAAGACGAGGTTGTGGTTGGCGTACCGGTCGTTGGGGTCGATGCCCTCGAACCGCTGCGGGAACTGGACGTAGCAGATGCGGTCGCCGCCGCGGTCGAGCATGAAGCACATCCCCTCCCGGAGCGCCGCCGAGTTGTGCACGTAGTGGTCGCAGTCGAGGTTGAGGATGAAGGGCCCGTTCGACATGATGGCGCTCGTACGCACCAGCGCGTTCATGGCGCCGGCCTTCTTGTTGTGGTCGTACCCCGGGCGCTTCTCGCGGGACACGTACACCAACATCGGCAGCCGGATGTCCACGCCCGTCGTGTCGATCAGCCCACCGGACTCCGCCGGCTCCGCGCCCAGCACAGGCTCTGACGTCGGAGGCGCAAGCATTGCCTTCAATTCAATTTCAGGGACACATCAGCATCTCGAATCAACAACTGAAGAAATTTGCAAATTTTTCTATCAATCGAGCAATCAATCACCTGAATGATGCCGGCGTGGTCACCACGGGAGTGATCTGGCGCAGAGGTGAGCCAAGTGCCAGGCCACTGCGAGCCGTCGGACATCCATGTCGCCTTCACGGCCGCCGCTGCCTCAGGCAATGCTCCGGGAAGGGTGCCGGCCGCCATGGCCTCCTCCTGCTGTCTTCTCCTGGCGCGCAGCTCCTCGCCGGCGTTGTAGGCGTCGGAGCGCCGGCGGATGGCCTCGGGCAGCGAGTTCACCCTCACCTTGAACTCGTCGTACTCCCGCTTCACCTTCCGCCGCTCCCGGACGAAATCCACGCGCACCTTGTTCCTGAGGAAGTCCCTCTTCTGGCCGAAGTAGGCCTCCGGGCTGCGCGGCTCGACGCCGTGCTTGCGGCAGAACGGCACCCAGGTGCGAGCGAAGCTTGCGGTCTCGGCGAGCGCCTCGAAGGTGAGCAGCGCGCCGCCGTCGTCGGAGAGGTAGCAGGCGAGCTTCTCGACCGGGTAGTCGGCGGCGAGGATGGAGAGGATGGTGTTGGCGGTGACGAGCGGCGGCTCCTTCTCCGGGTCGGCGGTGGAGACGAAGACGTCGATGCCGGGCAGGTCGGAGTGGCCCTTGGGGTTGCGCGCGGTGGGCAGCTCGAAGCGCTCGGCGAGGACGTCCAGGTCGGCGGCGCGGTGGATGGGGCAGAGCTTGGGGAGGCTGTCGAGAAGCCAGGAGAAGGCGAACCAGACCTCGCACGTCACCGAGAGCGCCCACAGCCACACCGCCTCTGGGTTCGGGTGCCGAATGCGCCATGTCAGGAAGAACCCCAGCGCCACCAGACGGATTGCGATCAGAAGCCTGCACCGGAGCAGAGTAAGGCTACCATAAAATTAGTGATTTTCAGAGGGATTTTTAAATCTCTTGCCAGTGATTTGGTACCTGTAAGGACTGAGGATGGCCTGAGAGACGCTGGTCTTCCTGGTGAGAGGCCGGCGACAGCGGGAGCCGAAGTTCGGCGGCTCCTCAAACCCAGTGAAGCCGGCGCTGCCACCGCCGCCGTGCCCGTCCTTGGGCCAGAGCGCGTTGCCGTAGCCGTAGGTGCCCTTGGTCTCGAAGAGCCAGCGCGCGTGGTCGAACTCGGCCGGCTTACCACCGCCACCGTTGTTGCTGGGAATCTTCATGGAATGCATGATGGAGAAGCGCTTCGCCATGGACGTGAGCGGCAGCTGGTCCCGCTCCTCGGACGAGGAGACGGCCTCGTCATCCTCGCCGTCGTCGTCGTCGGTGTCGCTCCCCGCGGAGTAGGGCTCCTTGCAGCCGGGGCAGTTCCCCGCGGCCGCGACGCAGTCCGCGTAGCACTCGCGGCAGATCATGAAGCCGCAGTCGCACGGCCCGCCGGCGCCGGAGGCCAGGAACGCCGGCATGTCGCAGCCGCGCATCTTGCACGACATGTTGGCGGAGGCCGCGGCGGCGGAGGCGGCGGCGGAGGTGTTGAGCACGTGGCCGCGCGTGGCCTGGTTGAGCCCGCCCGTGAAGATGGTCCCGGAGATGTAGCTCCTCTGCGGCCGCACCTCCGCCGCGCCGCCGTCCTCGTCGTATGCCGTGGGCGCCGGCGCATCGATGGACTCAGCGGACGCCGCCACCGCCCGTTCCGGCGTGGGCGGGATGTGCACGGTGTAGTGCACGAACTCGGAGCTGTCACCCACGGCACCGCCGTCAAGCGACGCGTAGCGGCTGCCCCCGCCGCCGCTCCGGCGCACGGGCGAGAGCTGCAGCGTGGCGACGGTGGACGACCCCGCGCCCCCAAGCGAGTGCCTCGGTGCCGGGCTGGTGAGCCCGATCCCGCCGCCGCTCCTCTTGATCACCCCATCCCCGGGGCTCTCCGCCTTGCCGCCCCTCGTCGGCGACACCGTCACCGTGACCTGCGACCCCGCCGGCAGCGAGAGCCGCCGCGACATCGCTCGCAGAAATCAAATCAGCTCCTCACTAACCAACGAAACTACCGATCCAGAACAGAAATCAAAGCTCAGCTCAGCTCAGATCCGCCCAGAAAAGGCCGGAGCTTGCACCCACTCTTCGCGCTCCCATGAACCCGTGGAATCTCGGAGAAGGTTTTCCCACCAAGGATCGGGCCGGGAATTATAGCGCTGTGGAGGCTCGAGCTCGTGGGGGGATGAGTGATCAATCGATGAGCTCGCGCACCGAGGAGGAGGAGGAAGAGGATCTGGTGGGGCGCAGGGCGTGGCAGCGCCTGTATTTATTCCGTCGGATTCCTCGCCGTCGCTTTTTGAAACGGCGAGCAGAGTTGCCGGCCGCCCCCAACGGTCGGGTCGCGCTGACGTGGCCGCGCAACGGTCGGGGCCGCGGGGCGGATCCGGCCGTCTGTGGGGGATCGGACGGTGCAGGTTTGGTTGGGGCGAGCGGGCAAGGAGGATGGTAGCCGTTTGGGACGAGAGGGGATGAAGCTATTGGGGGCCACGCGATAAGAGAGAGAGCGGGGGTGGGGACCGCGTGATACTGACGGGTGGGCCATTTTTTTAAGGTTCGGCGGCAGCCGGCATGTGTATTGAGGGTGCTCGTGATGGAATGACATTGTTTGTCTTGTCTCGCTCCGTGGTGAATGGTGATTAACTGCACAATTATACACAGAAGAAGTCACCTCCTTGTATTCGTACCATTGGTTTGTGAAAAATATTATCAGGGTTAACCGTTAACTGAGATCGCCAGGTGGGCCCCGTGGGATTAAGGCTAGTTTGGTGGTGATTTTTCACTCTTTGATTCTCTGGAGTGCAGGTGAGAAAGTTCTTTAGTAGTTCTGATGGAGATTAAATGGAGAGCAATAATTTATAGCTATCTACTCCTAACGTAAATTGATAAGTGATCAGAATTCAGCTGTGTTTTAACTGTTTGGTAGGGCTTCATAGAATCCGATTAAACAAGCCTATATAATGGACTCAAGCCTTACCTAGTTAGCTTCTACATTATGTTTGTGTTTGGTCTGGAGGCTTGGCACACTTTTTTTGTCATCTTAGACTGTGTTTAGATCATTTGAAAAGTACACTATACAAAAAAAGATTCCCCATCACATCAAACTTGCGATACATGCATGGAGTACTAAATGTGGATAAAATCAAAAACTAATTGTATAGTTTGGTTGTACTTTGCGAGACGAATGTTTTGAGCCTAATTAGTCAATAATTAGACAATTATTACCAAATACAAACGAAATGCTACAATCAATTTTGGCACTCCAAAGTTTGGATCCAAACACAGCCTTAGTTCATTCTGTTGGCCAAATTTTGACAAATTTATGGCCAACAAATTGATGACCTATGCCAAAATTTGACTTAGGTTTGGAGGTGCTACGAACCAAATACATAGGCATATATCAACTTTTGTTGAATAGAAAGGTTGTTGCTTTCTTTTCTGCTGTTCTTTTATATATAGACGGGCCACCGCTAATTGTCATACGTTGCTAACCAAGACAGAAATTTCCCGATTTGATATTAGTACTCTACTCATCAGCGAGTTATTAGAAAAAAGGTTCACCGCCGACTTTACTAGGTTTAACTTGCATGTGCTCAACGACAATCATTTGATCCTCGCGATTGCCGAATGATTGATCCCAACCGTTGATATCACCAGCAATTCAGACGGCTTTGTGCCGTTAACCCGGGTCCCACCGGCTGTGATGCATTCTTTTTTGAGGGACTGTGATGCATGAGTGCATTGTATAGTGTGAAAGTCAACCCCTTTTGCCCTTCCATTTGACTGACCGTGCTCTGGTAGTCGGGTGCTGCTTTGCCGTTGGAGCGTTTATTTTGCCGACTCGTTTCAGCATCCAGAAAATCAAACTATTTGGGCGCCAGCATTTGAAATCGAACTCTCTCATGCTTAGCTTAGGATCCATTTTTTCTTGTCGGGTCTGATGGAGATTCCGTAGAAACGGGTTGGCGGGTTTGGCCCCGTTTAAATTTGATGAGCGAGTAATAGTTAGCAGTCAAAAATAGCTCTGGTAGATTTTAACATCTTACTAGCTAATAGTAGCCCAATTAACAGTTTATTTTAACTATTTAGCTAATAGAAAGTTATTGGCTAGCTCTTACTAGCTAAGTATTGCTAAGGCCCAATTTAATTAGATCCACCCAGTTAATAGTTAACTGCTAGTAAAACTTAGCTGTGGTGGGAACCCGACTAATTTTTAACTAGGCATGCAGCTAACTATTAGTTGTGTTAGTTAGAGAGAACCAACTAACAGCTAATTGTTTACTGGGTGGTACACGCAAGACACGCTAGCGAGATTGATAGCTTTGAAGGACCCAAATAAATTCTAACAATTATCTCACCAGCTATTTCAACCTGATTGTTAGTGGTAAAAGTACTTCTGTATGAATTTGTAAGGGGATAAAATGACAATTTTCATGAACTATCAATCCTATGAGTTATAAACCTTATGAGTTATAAACGCGTATTGCCAAAACCTTATGAGTTATAAACATTAAATATTCATGCTTAATATATACAATCAATTAAAAAATATTGTTCTTAATTTGCATCCTTATGAGTTATAAACATTAAATATGCATGCTTAATATATAGTTAATTAAAATATTGTTCTTAATTGCGTGTGTATAGATATGATGTAATCACTATCTAATTGTGAAATTTATGAATAATCTCTATATTTTTTCATCCGCGTCCGTTGTTTTTCTCCCAACCACCATAAAAGAGCTCTTTTTTAATATGCATTTAGTTGAAACGTTAGCTTAAGTTATGATGACTCTTATTGCAGCCCATGCCTAATAGTATCATGAATCTAGGTTTCGATTTTTAAATTTCAACTTAGTAGTTGCTATAATTTTTTTTACCCTCAAGTTAAGTTGAAACTAGCAAGAGATATTCTCATTTTGGTAAGGGAGTGGTACGAGAAAGCAAAAGAGAGTGGGGTTCAAACAAGGTTGTGTGAAGATATATGGTTAGAAGAATGTCCTACAAAAAAATCATCCAAAAGCTATTAAAATCCTCAATGAGTTGAATTTATCAGTGGTAGAGGCAGGAATATGTATAGTTGGAAATTTACATTCAAAAGAAGTCTTTGGAATATACGAGCTTATAGAATGGAACGAGCTAACATAAAAGGTAGAGAGGATGTTGAGTAAACTAATCTAGTACTCCTCCGTCCTAAAATATTTGAAATTTTATGATATATTATATATATTATATGATAAAATAAATGAAACATGTAATGTGTAACCCTCCTCAATTCCAATATGTAGGTCGGTGATACACATTAATTGTTGGTATGAATATGATTTTTATCTTTTTATAAGATGAGTTGGAGTGTTAGTCCACCTAGAACTCTTTATAATTTAGGATACATTTTAAATTCTTGGAAATCTTATTGTATTTTAGGATAGAGGGAGTAGTAGATAAGGTGGTGTGGAAACTAGAAGTGTCCCGTGGATTTTCTACTAGAGCTCTATATAGGTTTATCACTTTTTAGTGGAGTGGACCTAAGGACGGGAGAAATCTAGTCTACCAAATTACCACTAAAGATTCAGATCTTACTTTGGATGTTATATTAGCACGATAGATTGCAAACAACATGGCAGTGTCAAAAAAAACCGTGAACTGTGTGGAAAAGGAAACCGTAGATCATTTATTATTCCTCAAATGTCATGTGGTAGTTGTTTTATGGTGTTGGATGAGGAGTCCTTTTCCTCCACATGCCATTATATAAAAGTTCAAAATTCCATATGAGCTACTAAAAAAATTGGTCTTTGGTGGTCAAAACTTTTTTGCTCTACATACCTCTGCCGTTCACTTCGGTCACATAACAACGATCTCATAGCTCTGTCACGTGGCACCCCCCATATAAAATGTCTAAATTATCCTTGGTTGCTAAGAACTTCTCCCTTTTACTTGGGGACTAGCGGTGTCACGTGATAACAGCCGTGGGAGTCGCGAGGCAGAGGGTGGACGTAGATCAGCCAATGACGCCGAGCACAAGGCCGCCGCGGCACAAACGACACCCGTGACACATGGGTTGGAGGGAGCAGCTGCAGCAGCGGCGGCTAGGGCCGACGAAGCGTGGCATAAGAGCAGGTGGGTCCAGTGGAGTAGGTCAAGAGGATGAGCACCATGGTGGTGTCGGCGACCTCCTTGGCGTAGTTGGCATCAAAGTGGACGAGGCAAAAGCCTAGGTCAGCGGTGACCATGCGGTTCGTGGAGCCGAGGCGGAGCAGCAACTGCCAAGGCCGCAGACGGCACTGCGTGGCGCACGGGTGGAAAGCGAGGGAGGGAAGCAACACCCCAGAGGCGGCCTCGATGCGACCGGAGGCCGCGGCGGAGAGCAGCATGTGCTCCACCGTGGCCACGCCCACCAGCCCTCCTGCTGCAGTGAGGGGTCATCGATGAAGTTGAGCGAGACCACTAGTAGTTGATAACCTAAACCAGGGATAGATCTAGCTGTGGGTGGGGCGGGGGCTCGAGCCGCCCTAAGCTATCTGTGATACATATAATTCTATATTTCTATATAGTAGGAATTAATCATGTGAGAATCCAGATTCCAGATTTACATGTACCTAGCCAGGGGCTCTTTTATTACAATATACTATATATAATACTGTCGTACGTGGTGATGATCACCCGCTCCTTGTGGGGCTAGTGGCGAGATGACTTGGCGACGACCGTCACGAAGCTGGCGGTGGTTCCCACTGGCTGGCAACGCCGACGTAGCTCCCGAGAACTACAATGGAAGCGGCTTGATCACGCCAGTTGGCAACACCAATGTAGCTCCAGAGAAGTACGCCGGAGGCGGCTTGATCCCACCGGCCGGCAACGCCACCAACATGGCGTCCATAAGAAGTATCAGAACTCATGCTCACATGGTTGATATTATGATTTGTGATGCTACAGCAACCCAGGGACAGATCTAGTGGTGGGGCGAGGGGACTACCGCTGCCGAGCCCACAGAGCCCCCCTAAGCCCCCCGCTAAGAATTTCTGCCATAGTTGTAACAGAACCGCCCAATTATACAAAATTAACTAAGAAAATCATCCAATCAAGCGAACGATTTAGCAAACTTAAGCCCGTATAACCTTGTAGTCCGCGAAATCACGACGGATTTCAAACCAACTCACATAACAACCAAGATCGTAATAAGTTTAGCGGTCACCATCACAAGTTACATAAAAGTTCGCGTCACAAATACATCGGAGTTTAAACATAGTTATTACAAACCAGGTTCAAATAAAAGTAGCGGAAGCATTTAGTTCAAACCACACACACTCACACAGAGTTCAAAATAAGGTGCCAGCTCATGATCATCTCCCACAAAAGCATCAGACGAGACGTAGTGAACGACCACTGCCCATGGTCCTAAGCTTCACCCATCGCAGGATAAAGGCAGTTGATACAGTAGCCGTAATACATCTGCCCATCTACAACAAGTGGGAACAAAGCCCTGAGTACGAGAAGGTACTCAGCTAGACTTACCCGACATAACCAAAAATAAAATGACACCAAGGATCATGACAGGCTTTATAGTGGAATAGCTGACTCATTTGTAAAAAGGCATGTTTAGTATTAAAGAATTTTTTCCCAAAAGCTTGCATCAAGTTAAATCTTTATTAACCTGTCAACTACAATTGCACCTGTATTAGAGTAACATGTAATTAAGCAGGTAAGGATAACCAATGATCATTAACAACCTTCATCATGTCATATTCCACATAACTGTCCAAGTGTTCCATCAATATTACTACGATGAAGTAGCTCAAGTCAAGTGTTCACTATCTAGTGAACGATGGCGATTCGAATCGATTATTAACCAGCTGGTAATTTGTTCCTCACACAAACCTTACTCACTCGCTAAAGTGAGGTATTGGTCACCGAGTCAACTATTCAGGTAAATTCGTGAGTTTGCCAGGAACCACATGTACCCGGGGGCCGTCCGACTGCTCTTTGGCCTTATCATCGCGCCCCCATATCCTGCCACTACTGCTCTGGTACAGTTGAAAGGTCTTGATGGCTAGAGGGGGGTGAATAGCCTTTTAAAATTTTCTACAATGACAAGATAAACAAGTTTAACATTACAACAAATAGCGAGATGCAAGTTTTGCTTAGCCTATGGGGTGTTTGCAAGCCACCTATCCAATTCACAATTCTAGTATATAGGCACTCAACCGCACAAGTCAAACCAAGAAGGTAACTACAACTACAACTAGCAAGCTACACAAAAGAGCTACTCTAGCAAAGCTAAAAAGCTAGCAAAGATAACTAAGAAAGTAATGCGGAGTTGAGTTAGGAGAGTTTCACCGAGGGGCGAAGTATTGAGCCAGCCAATATGATCAACAATGAATACCAAGACAACCGAGCACCGGGATCAATCAATCACAATATGAAAGTGATGACACGAAGATTTATCCCGAGGTTCACGTGCTTGCTGGCACGCTAGTCCCTGTTGTGTCCCTTTTCACCACGTGGTTCGGTGGCTAATCAGTCTCACACTGAGCCTCTCGAAAGGCACCACAAGAACCTACCAAATGGTAAAAGGTTGCAAATGACACGAGCAATTCACTAATGTTGCCTTTGGCGCTTCGCCGAGGTAGGCACAAACCCCTTACAAACACCGAAGCTGGCCAAGAACAATCACCAACTCTTGCCAATGCCTCCAAGCTGCTCCAAGCCGTCTAGGTGGCGGCAACCACCAAGAGAAACAAGAATCCCGCAGCAAATCAACCACCAAGTGCCAACTAGATGCAATCTCACAATGCAAATACACTTGGATCACTCAATCTCACTTCGAATAAGCAAAGAAGCAAGAGAGATGAGTGGGAGGAGAGTTGCTTAGCTCAAAGTGCTCACAAGTATGTCAAAAGTCCAAGAGAGAGAGCCTTGAGCTGGCCAACGAGTATTTATAGACGTACCCCTTCGAATATAGCCGTTACGCACTTGAAACAGCCGAAGTCGCGCTGACCGGACGCGCTGGTCAAACTGACCGGACGCGCCGATCGCACAACGGCTACTTTCGTGAACCACTGACCGGACGCGCTACACGCAATGACCGGATGCGCGAAGCTCAACCGGACGTGCTAGTCCCGTGACGGACCGGACGCGCTGGTCAAGCCTGAGCAGCGCACAACGAAACAGCGACTGGACGCGCTGGAGAACTGACCGGACACCACAGTGCCAGCGTCCGGTTGGAGTCTAGTAAGCTCCCTAATCGACCGGACGCGCCATCGCGTCCGATCAACAAACCGAAACACGCGAAGACGCTGAACGCTGACCGGACGTGTCCGGTCAAACAGAGACCGCGTCCGGTCCAGCGTCCGGTCACCACTGTGACCTTTGTTCGCTTCCGTTTGAATTCCGACTTCCGGCGTAGTGGAAAATAGTCGTTTCAACTCCTCGAAAACGCCTGAATCCCGCCTCGCAAGCTCGGCAGGAGGGAGATAGGACCCCAAACCCTCTCTACCGCTCAAACTCCAACGCCATCACAAAAGTGCTAACACCACCAAGTGATCATCACCATGTGCATGTGTGTTAGCATTTTCATAATCATTTTTCGAGGCGTTATTAGTTCTATCCAAATGCATATGATTATGAAATGCACACCTAGAGGCACTTAGGAGTTCAATAGCCACGTCATTCCCCTCTTTATAGTACATCTATCTATCCTATAATGTAACCACACCCACTAGGTGTCTTGGTTACTAAAACACAACCCTTAAGCATATACATTTGCCTTGATCACGTAGGGTTGCGTCCAAATCCAAGTGTGGCCATCATTATCACCATGTCCATCTTGCCACCAACCTTGGAATGTACTAATCCTCATATGATATATACAACTTAGGCATAGGATTAGTACTTAGGCATTGTCACTAATTACCAACACCAAACATAGAGCTTTCAACAGTGCGTTGCGGGCAATCCACTCGGCCTGAATAATCTCCCAGCTTCGCGGTCGAAAGGTACATTATTCGGCCAGCTAAATGTGAGGCATGCGTTCAACATGACTCGAGGCCCAACAACGGTCGGTCCTTAATCGACACAGACGGGAACACTACAGTCCGAAACCCTGCAAGTCTCCATCCGGTCTCAATTTCAATTTGACACTTAGTTATTCCCATATGACATACTTTCCAAGCAGATCCAGGTAACCACCTATAGCTCGCAGGTGACAGGAAATCACCCGACTTCTACCGGTCTAAGCAAGCTAAGCATTTCTTGACTGCGAATACCAAGGTAACAAGGATAGGGTAGAGCAAGGGTAAATAAGGTATAATGCAGCAACGGTTGCAAACAACTCCTAAACGTAATGCACCAATTTAGTAAGCATTTAATAAAATATTTACAAACCGGGAGAGAAATGCTCCGGGGCTTGCCTCTTTCGAACGAGCTCAGACAGTGGTCTGGGCACTCTGGAAGATCCTCACCGACCTCCTCGTCGGCTTCGGGCACCTCCTGCTCTTGCACCTCGGACTGCTCTTCCGGCTCCTCGGGAACTGCTACCGGGGTCACTTCCTGCGATCCTGTATGATGCAGATGTATAAGTGCTCATGCCTAGGTGCATTGCAGAGATGACATGAGATGACAATGATGAATGAAATGTATATGCACAAGTTTACTTTATTTGGATTAAGCAGAATTACAACTCTTCGACAAGGTAGTCTACATCGTCCAAGAACATGTACTCATAAACTACTACAAACATTCTTCACCATGCAAAGTCACTCCAGCACTCTAAGATGCTTCAAAGATACTCCAATAAAAAAATTATCAACTATTCTTGCATTAAAATGTTAATTTAAACCCTAGTTGACACCGTGTTTGAATTGCAACACTTATTTTTATAGCATAGAAAAATCTAATAAAATTACAGTGGATTACTATCATCAACTTTAGCATGCCACAAAAAATTCATTGCATTTGGACTACTAGAACCGCCTACACAAAAATAACAATCTAGGGCCTAAAAATGAGCATAAAAATACTTTATACTATGAAAAGTATCAAACAACAGATTTATCATTTTTCCTAGATTCTACACAGTAAATAATCACTGTATAAAAATTATCACTTGCATGTTTTATTCATATTTTTCTATCTAACAAAAATAACAAATATTATCAATAAAAAGCACTTGAACTACATATAAAAATTTTTCTACAGAACCTGCATGGTATACATTTTTTCTAGAAAGTACATTACACAAAAAGATTAACAAAATTGAAAACATATTTTTCTGAGCTTTCTATGATTTATTACATATTTATTAAGAAAATAGCAATTTCAATGATTAAATAAAAACCCTACAGAAAGTATTGCAACCTTTACATGCAACATTTTTAGATTATAGATCTAGTCCTAAGAAATCCATAGAAATTTATTTCACAATTTTTGGAGCTAAAATGAGCAAGTTATGGATTTTAGAAACCCTTTTAACATTTTCTGGAAAACATTTATTTAAATTCCTTTTGAAATCCGACCGGCTAGCGCTACGTGCACCCACGAACTGAACACAGAGAGCCACACGCGAGACCGACAGGTGGGCCCGTGACCCCACACGTCAGTCACAGGGAAAGGGAGGGGAACCACGGCGTCCATAGCTCGCCCGCGGCGAGGTCTCCGGCTAGGCCAATGGCACCATGGGGATCACCTCGAGCTTGCGAACTCAACGGTACACACGCGGTGGCCAATGGAGCTCGAAGGACCAGTCACTGCTGTTCATGGCGGAACAGTGGCGCGGTTGACCGCCGGCCGGCCAGCTCCGGCCAGGAACGGGAAAAGAAAGGGTGCTCGAGCATCGGTGATCCAAGGCGAACAAAATGCGCGCGCTGGAAGGGAGTGAGGTGGAGCGGAGAGGTGCGGTCCATGGAGTGGACAACTCCGATGAGCTCGGCCGGAACTCCGACGAGCGATTCACGCGGAGGGGAGGCTTACCACGGCCGGTTGAGGTGAGTGCAGGCTGCGCTAGAGGGAGAAGAAGCTTGGGGCAAGATGTAGCGGCTCGCGGTGAGGTGGAACGGCTGGAACGACAACGCCGGCGATGACGGCTGCGGTGGCAGAGGAGCAGGAGCCGCGTTCGGAAATGGAGAGCGCGTGGGGGAGGAAGGAGCGGGCGCGGGGGTTAAGATGCGGTCGGGAGCGACCCTGGACGCATTCCCGTCCCGGTGCGGGGGTTCCGACCGGGCGGCCAGCCACCGCCCACGGCCGCCGGTGTGGCACGGCCACGCGGCGAGGCGAGCTCGCGGGTTGGCGAGAGCACGCGGCGGGGCGCGGGGTTCGGCGTGAGCTCGGTCCAGTGGACCGCGGCGCGCGCGCGGGCGCGCGGGCGTGCGAGCGCGAGTTGGGCTGGCTTGTGCCTGCGGGCCGAAAGCGAGGCGCCGGCCCACTAAACCGAAATCTAGTTTTTCATTTTTATTTCCCAGAGAATTTTCAAATAAATTCAATTCTCAGTTTTAAAATTCAAATTTGAGCAAGAAGATGACTTTTTCTGAAAATGGCCCAAAAAGGAAAGTTGCTTAGAATTTAATTCTCTACAACTTTTATTAAGGGGCCAACTCCAAAATCCCCACATATTTTGAATTAGAGAATAAAAGCTAAATAGGGAGGGTTTTTGACCATTTTCTAATAATATTTTTAAAAGCACATTTTTGACAAAACTTTGGTTATCAAGTTGCTCCAAAAATTGCAGTACTTAGTTCTAGTTGATTTAAAAATTATAACTACCCATGTTTCATTAGTCTAACCAACATAATTAGGGCGAATCAATTATAAACATTATATGCAACAATTGTCCCATAAAATGCTTTAACTAAAAGTGCACTCTAATTTCACATATGATCATGAATGCAATGATGTGTCATGAGTATGATTTGCAATGCTAATGCTTGAGTAACACCGGGGTGTTACAGCCCTCCCCCCTTATAAAAATCTCATCCCGAGATTTGGGTTACGAACCATTTGTTATAAAAATCTTCATACGCTTTTTGTAGGTATTCACCCGTTTCCCAAGATGCATCCCCCTCATCATGATGACTCCATTGTATCTTATATGTTTTCACCACACTGTTTCGAGTAGCCCTCTCTTTAGAGTCCAAAACTCGAACTGGCTGCTCACGATATACCAAATCTGACTTGAGCTTTATGCCTCGGGGTTCAATTCTTTCCTCTGGAACGCGCAAACACTTCTTGAGATGCGATACATGAAAAACTGGGAATATGGCACCCATTGTCTCAGGTAACTCTAACTTATAAGCCACTGGACCTTTTCTTTCCAAGATCTTGTATGGTCCCACAAATCTGGCTGCAAGCTTTCTGCATATTATTATTATCCTAACTATTCTTCACCTTCGTGATAACCATTTGATTATCACAATTCATGAGAATAGAAGGAATTGGTTTTTCAACCACAAGTAAGTCCATCAACAGTTCTCTTAACCACTTAGCTTCGGTAGAGGATGTATCCAGAGCCATGAGCTCTACCTCCATGGTAGATTTTGTAAGTATTGTCAGCTTACAAGATATCCAAGAGACAGCACCGCCACCTAATGTGAATACATATCCACTAGTGGCCTTTAGCTCATCAGCATCTGTAATCCAATTTGAATCACTATATCCTTCAAATACCCCTGGGTACCCTGAATAGTGAATTCCATAACTCATTGTACCCTTCAGATAGCGCATTACCCGATCAATACAACACCAATGATCATTACCTAGATTAGAGGTGAATCTACTCAACTTGTTTACCACAAATGAGATGTCAGGGCAGGTGGCGCTAGCTAGGTACACCAGATAGCCAATAATATGGGAGTATCTCAGATGATCCTTTCCTAGCCTTCGATTCTTTTGAAGTATTAAACTAGGATCATAGGGTATTGGAGAAGACCTGTACCTTCTCCACATAATGAGACTGCAAAAGAGTAATCCCATTCTCACCCTTATTAAGTTTAATGTTGAGGATCACATCAGCTTCCCCCAAATCTTTCATGTCACAATTTTAGGATAAAAATGATTTTACACCATTTATCTCATCGATACTTGTCCCAAAAATCAGTACGTTATCAACATACAAGCATAGGATTACTCCTTTGCCCCTACCATAGCGGTAATACACACAAGTGTCGGCTTCACTTACTGCAAACCCAGCAGATGTTAAAGTCTTATCGAATTTCTCATGTCACTGCTTGGGCGCTTGCTTTAGACTATACAAGGATTTGAGTAACCTGCACACCTTGCCCTCTTGTCCTTGTACTATAAATCCATCATTCTGATCCATATAAATTTCTTTCTCTAGCTCTTCATCAAGGAAAGTTGTCTTCACATCCATCTGATGGACAAGAAGACCATGGGAAGCAACCAAGGATAATAGCACTCGGATTGTAGTTAATCTGGCAACATGTGAGTAGGTATCAAAGAAATCCTTGCCTTCTTTTCGTGTATAACCTTTAGCCACAAGCCTTGCCTTGTACTTTTCAATAATACTATTAGGCCTAAGCTTCTTCTTAAATACCCATTTACAGCCAATAGGCTTGCAACCCACTGGTATATCTGTTACTTCGTTCCCATGTGCCATTTACAGTAATGGAGGCCATGGTCATGGGAGTACCATCCACAAGATACACAGTGAAGTCTTCACCAAAGGATTTTGTAACCCTTTGTCTCTTACTCCTTCTAGGAGCTATCCCACTGTCATCCTCTTCATTTACATGTGGGTTTATAATTGGCTCAATTGAGGGTGTGAGTTCAGGAATAAATTCATTTGACGAACTAGGCAAAGAATAAGTATCTTTCATCGGGAATATATTCTCAAAGAAAGTAACATCCCGTGACTCCAGAAGTGAATCAACTAAATCTCAGGCGTTTCTGATTTTATCACTAAGAACTTATAAGTCGTGTTGTGGTGCGCATAGCCTAAAAGGAAGCAATCAATGGTCTTTGGTCCGAGCTTGTGTTTCTTGTTAATTGATACGCTAACCATGGCCAAATAGCCCCACGTACGCAAGTAATGGAGTGATGGTTTCCTTCATTTCATCCTTCATACAAAGTGATATCACTATTTTAGTGGGATCTCTATTCATAACATGGCATGCTGTTCAAACAGCCTCCCCCTACCATGCCTTTGCCATACTGGATGTTCCTAACAAGGCATTCACCAAGTCTATTAACGTCTGGTTCTTTCGTTCGGCAACCCCATTAGATTGAGGTGAATATAGAGGTGTCCGTTCATGAATTATTCCATTTTCCGAACAGAAAAGATCAAACTCATTGGAAAAAATACTCTCCACCTCGATTAGACATAACATGTTTTATTTTCTTTTCCAATTGATTTTCTACCTAAGCATTATAAGTCTTAAAACATTCTAGCGCCTCATTTTTAGTTTTTAGAAGAGACACATAACAATACTTAGTTGCAACATCAATTAAAGTCATAAAGTATCTTTTTCCTCCTTTTGTCAACACACCATTCATCTCACAAATATCAAAATGTATGAGCTCTAATAATGTCGTATACCTCTCGTCTATAGCCTTGTGTGGCTTACGAGGTTGCTTTGCTTGCACACATGCTTGACATTTGAAGCCTTTGACAGTACTAAAATTCGGAATTAAACTCATACGTGATAAAGGTGACATACAACCAAAATTAATGTGACACAAATGTGAATGTCATACATCAGCCACAAAATTATTTGAATCACACATATGGTTCATAATTTTACTATAGAAATCGAAGAGTGAAAAACAGAACAAGCCTCCACTATCATATCCTTTGCCAATGAATTGGCCATATCTCGAAATGACTACTTTATTCAACTCAAATACAAGTTTGAATCCATCTCGACATAAGAGGGATCCACTAACGAGGTTCTTCTTTATTGAGGGGCATGTTGCACATTCGTGAGCCGCACGATCTTTCCTGAAGTGAACTTCAGATCGATCGAACCAACACCAACAAGAACAATAGCATGTGAGCGATTCCCTATCATGACGGTTGAACCTCGTGTGACCTGGTAAGATGAAAACATGGGGATACCAGTACAAATATGAATATTGGCTCATGTATCTATCCACCAATCATTAGATTGACATACAAAAAATATACTAGGTAATGAATTGCCGTACCCAGATCCGCTAGGATCACCAATAGTAACGTTGGTAGATTTCTGCCCTGCTGATTCTTCTTTCCCTTGCGGTTCTTGCACTTCTTGGCAAAGTGCCCAGTCTCACCGCAAACGAAGCACACAACCCCGTCCATGTTGAAAGGATCAAGATGCCCAAGAGGGGGGTGAATTGGGCTTTTCTAAAAATTAATTGCAAGAATTAAATCCTACAAGCCGGAATTCACCCCTAGTGCCTACTTGTGTTCCTAGAGATTCTACCGGTAAAAGTTTTGCACCCTAGTTTCCAATCCTAGTCTAGCATGGCAATTCTAGGAAAGTAAATCAAGCAATGAAAGTAAATACGAGAAAGTAAATGCTTGAAAGTAAGGGCAAGGAACATGGCGATGTTTTTCCGAGGTATCGGAGAGTCGCCACTCCCCACTAGTCCTCGTTGGAGCACCCGCGCAAGGGTGTAGCTCCCCCTTGATCTGCGCAAGGATCAAGTGCTCTCTACGGGCTGATTCTTCGACACTCCGTTACGGTGAATCGCCCAAAACCGCTCACAAGATGAGTTGGGTCATCCACAAGCTCCGCCGGATGATCACCAAACTCCCAATCACCACCAAGCCGTCTAGGTGATGGCGATCACCAAGAGTAACAAGCTAGAACTCTCACTTGACCGCAACAAGCCTAATGAGAAGGAGGATGCACACTTGCTACTCTCTAATCGCTAGTGAGGAACTCTCAAGCTTTGATTCTCAAATCACACTCCTCACTAGAGCTCTTGCACTCCCTTGCACTCCAAAGGTGTTTCTCAGCTGAACAAATGAGCAAGAGACCTCTAAAAGAGGTGGTGGGGATGTATTTATACACCCCACAGTCGAAACGAACCGTTACCTGCCAACTCAGCAAAAACGGGGTGACCGGACGCGCCGGTCGAAGTGACCGGACGCGCCGGTCGCTCGTAACGGTCGAAATTCTGAAATTTCAGCTGAGTGACCGGACGCGCCGGTCAGGGGTGACCGAACGCGTCCGATCGTGCAGGGAGCTCACTGTAACGAGACCGGACGCGCGACCGCGTCTGATCGGTGATGACCGGACGCGTCCGGTCGTCAAAGGACCTTACTGGAACGTGACCGGACGCGCCGATCACACCCCAGTCGCGTCCGATTAGATGGTTTCCCTCAAGTGACACGTGTCGGCCTGAACACCGCGTCCGGTCCTCGCAAGGGCCGCGTCCGGTCGTCAGCGCCGAAACACAGTCGCGGTTTTGAACTGACCGGACACGTCCGGTCAAGCCGGAAACCGCGTCCGGTCAAGGGAAAAACCCTCTAAACACTCCGAAACGCGACGCAACTTGAACCAAGTTGC